>JAQPPZ010002064.1:2400000-3600000 GCA_028583015.1 Wollemia nobilis
TGAAAGCATGTTAGGGGAGATTAAAAAAATCATTTTTGCTAGAGATCCATCCCTATTATTCTATGAGGCATACATTAGGCCCATTATACAGAGGAGGTGGGATAGGATGAACACCCCCCTTCATATGGCAGCATATGCAGTAAACCCAAAGTGGTATGAGCTTAGGCCTGGGAGAGTGGCTCCCCATTGTGATCCAAAGGTGAGACAAGCATTTTTGAATGCCCTTAAAAAGATATATGCGAGGGAGGAGGGCTCAAATCTTAGAGATGAGTGGCTCCAATTTGCTAATCTTGAGGGCCCTTGCATCAGCCAACCAGAGTGTATGGAGGATAGGGCTACCATTGCCCAAAAAAATCCCGTTGGATGGTGGCAGCTATATGGGGATAGCACACCTAACTTGAAACATTTTGCAATTAGGGTTCTTTCACAGGTTGCTAGTTCCTCTTTTGCCGAGAGGAATTGGTCTATATACAGCTTTATCCACAATGTGAGGAGGAATAGGCTTACCTCTCGCAGAGCAGATAAGCTAGTTGCAGTGCATAGCTCTCTTTGCCTTCCTAAGAGAGTTAAGCCAGAGTACAAGCAATCTCCAGCTACACGATGGGATGTTGATCCACAGGATGTAGAATAGATTGATGAGGATGAGAGTCGGAAGGGGTTGGTTGGAGTTTCATTGGAGGATCTTCACTTAGATGATGAGGACAGCTCATCAGATAGTGATACAGATTTTGATAGTGATAGCCCGGCGGAAGTTCCATAGGAGTTCCATACAGTCTCATTCCTATGAGTATTTAGTATTATGATGTCAACTCTTTTGAGTCTTTTTGTTGTAAATGAGCATTGAGAATATGAGTATTTCAAATTTCTGATTTCACTATTTAGTATTTACTATTTACTATTTGGTTATAGTAGCTGACCATTTATGCTGATTGCTGTCATATTTGAACAATTAGTGACATTGGTGGCTGAAAAAATGATGATTGTTATAACTTATACTTATTGTTTGAATGTTAAAACTTAAAATCTGAACAATGTGGCATTCATTACTTGAGCAATAATGATATCCTTGACTGAACCTTCAAGTTATATTTGTTGAAAGTTGAAACAATTAAATGGCTGCACTTAGTAACTAATATCAGTATGAATATCCTAATATCAATTTTGTTGTGTAGAATTCTGGATGTGTAGATTATTCTAAATTTCTAAACAAATTCAATTTTCATAGTATTATACCAGCCGTCCCCAAGCCGTCCCCTAAAATCGGCTTGTCGTCCCCCGACGTCCCCCAGGCTCATGGAACTGATTTGTCATTGTAATCAAACCCATCAAAGACACCCAATCAGCAATCTAACCAAATCTTCATACCTATAAGTACAATCCTCATCACTTTGTGTGGCATTTTCTCAATCTACATCTCTTCATGTTGTTGACCCTTGTACCAGGGACTACAAAAGACACTAGCTACATGGCATTCCTTTCACCAATCATCCTTCAACAAATGAAGCTTCATTTTCTTTCTCTTATCTGCCTCACCCCAACCAAACCATTCATTGCTTACAAGTATAGACTGCAATGCCCCTATAGTTTGAGCATTCTCTCCAATAAAAGATACTACCTACATATCTTGTTTCTATTAGCTTAAAAAATTCCTTCCTCGCGTAAACTACATAATTATGTGAAGGAATCATGGTTATTGTACATAAGCATTTGCACATGTCAAGCATCTTTTACCAATTTTGAAACTGAATCATTCTTGAACAATGTTGTTAGATGCATTGTTTACCGCATGGATACAACAAAAGGTCCAATGAATATGCTTATACTATAAGTGTTGGCAAATATGCCTAAAGATCTCACAGGTAAAAATTCACAGGATTGAACAATTACATTCACATAAACTCACTCCACAATAATATCAGTATTTCACAAAATAACAAGCTTTATTGATCAACTTTCACATCAATAATACATTCAAAAACTATTACATTGCATGAAGTTTTGTCTCCAATATATAACAATACTCATGACTTTTGCTCTCCTCAAACACTCAGGAGATGGAACCTTTCAAATGCCTTACATTATGACAAAGACTCTCATAATTACTTAACCTCCTACTTCACATCTTGACATATCTTAAATGACTTTTCACTTCCACACTTGACACATAAACACTCTTCACAACTTGACACCTACTATTGACACAAATATTAAACACACTCCTAATCTAAATATTTACAATGGTACTTCATGGTACCTAAGGTACCAAATAATGTAATGCCGCCAACAATAAGATCACAAAGTAGCCTGTATTTGGAAATTGCATCTTTGCATTTTCTAGACCAATCAACTACTTTAAAGGATGGATCCCTAGAGATGTAAAGATAATATTGTCGAGCGGCCCAGATGCAATAAACATCCACTGATGACAAAAGAACATGCCACCTTCCAAGTCTTTTCCATTTCCAACATCTATTTATTAATCTTGAATCATTCTTTGACCATCTTATTATATCAAGGAGAATCGATTACATAAAAGGATATGCCAGCAGGAAAACAAAATTCAGAAATTCCTTCAATTGCATCTTCATGTTGTTACATGCTATACATTGGTTGTAGGCTTCCCTCCCCTAATAATCCTTTTAGAACAAAACATCACTTCTACAACTTGAAAGTCATTCAAACCATCACCCTAAACACTTGTTTGGCTTTTCCATTTTATTTAGGCTGTTAAAGAACATTTGTTCTATAATACCACCCACTTTTTTGTGAATAGTAAACTCTTATTATTCTTGCAAATAAAATAAACTCACTTTCAACAAAAAAAAAACATTTGGGCTAGAAAATATACCCTTAGATTTAGCTACCCT
Source organism: Wollemia nobilis (assembly GCA_028583015.1). Lineage (NCBI taxonomy): Eukaryota > Viridiplantae > Streptophyta > Pinopsida > Araucariales > Araucariaceae > Wollemia > Wollemia nobilis. Next base: position 2,402,868 of record JAQPPZ010002064.1, read on the forward strand.
TTACAACCTAGAAAATGTAAAAAAAAAATGGTGGAGAGCTACTGTGTTCCATCTACTCCAAGGGTAAAAATCTCCAAAGATTCTGCCTCAATTTGCTACAATTCCCATCAAATGGCATTAGCTCAACCTGTTTGATTCCTCAACTTTCGAGGAGACCAAGGTTCAAATCTTGCCAAGTGATACATGCATAATTGCCAAGCTGTTGTAATACCACTATGTGGTCATGATGTAGTACGGGTGGGGCCCGTTTCAATCCCATATAACCCTTTGGAAAAAAAAAAAGAATTGCTATAACTCCCATTCTAATGTTTTCTAATTATTAAATAGAATCTTGGGGTACCACAACATGCCCGAAGAAGATGTCTAATATAACACCCAAAACCACCCAGCAAAGTCCTAATGCGGGGTACCCAGGACTTAAACCAGCTACAATCCGAGCTCCATACTAAATTCCACACTACCACTCTTGTACAATAGATACAAAAAACAGCAGTATCGGGGCTGAGAATAATACTTGCAATCCTTTCTACAAGAGCAATTAAAACATCCATCCAATATTTACTTTTTGAGAGAAACACACGATGAACCCATAACATAAGAAACCAAATGCAAAGGCAAGCCATTTACCCACTAGATTAGGAATTCCCATGATTGCTTCTGTGTATACAAACTACCATAGCATGTATGCACATGGGCAGCTTCCTATCCTCGCCGGTAGCCCAAGCTTTTCTGCCCAAAATGGCAACCTCAATACCTTCAGAGGCCTTTGTGCACGTGCTCTTGCAAATCTCATTGAGCATCCTGCATCACAACCCTCACAATGCCATACAATTCATCAATCACCATATTTCTCAGTCCACCATAATTTCCTCAATAACCAATCTATGTAGGTGTCCACAAAGTTCATCAATTTCCACCCACTCTCCAACAATACTTAAAGGCAGGCAATTCCCACTCAGAGCTCCTCCAGACTATATCTCACATAAAGACCCAACTCCAACATGTAGCCTGACCTCACGATTCCCTCACCCCAAACTCTCTTCTCCCATGACAATTCAGCCTCCTCATCTGACGTAACAGCCAAGATCCAACCACCATAATGCACTAGATCTTGATTTAATTGTTGGAGTTTATTGCATTACTTGGTACCTTGGAAGTATATTGTAAATAGTTTGTAAGTATCTTTGTAAATATGTGTGTGAAAGAGTCTTGTAAATAATTGTCATTTGGTGTTTGTCATTTAGTAATCATTAGAGGTTTTTCATCATTAAAGAGTCGATAAAATATATTTCTCTTATGAGAAATATGAAGAGTCATATCACTTGTGATTTTGTGGAGATGGAGAATTAGGGAAAGTAGAAAGTTCAAGAAATTTTGTGAATATGAAGAATCTCATGTTCTGAGTTGTATATACAAGACATTGTAATGTGTTATCAAATAAGCTTTGCAATACATTGTGTTTGCATTGCTTAAGTAGATTTATTTTTAATAATATTTTCAGTGTGTTGTTATTGTCATTGTTAGCCACTAATGGAATGCCTATTATTGTGAGAGACTATAGCAATTATATTCATTTAAATATTACTCATTCGCTATCATTAATTGAGCATGCGTTCCTCAGCTACAAAACCCCAAGGAACTCTCCCACCCACTTTCAAAAGCAGCCATACCAACAACACAAGTGCACCTTCCATAAGAGGACAAATGCCAGTATAGACCTCCTTCCCTAAGCCATTCATGAAGATCACGCTCACCATAACACCCCTCTACTCTTTTATTCACCACATGTTCCTCACACCCTGATTATTTTTCATACCGTTTGGCACTCTGCTTCGTTTAAGGCACTCCACAATCACAAGGGCCCAATTCCAATACAGTATGCCCCCTAGATAATTCGTTTTATAGAGAACAAGACATCAAAGCCCCGTATTGGACATTAAATGCCCATAAATGTGGTAACTCGATATTTGAAGTGAGACAATTGTATGGGCTTCATTTAGATATTTCTCCATATTACTCACCATTTTCACAATGTCATTTGCAAAAGACTCCCTAATTAGGCACTGCGCAAAGTCCATATTGTTTTGCCAAAACACTAGGTTGTGCTCTATATTGAAGGCCTACCAATATTCCATACACTTTCCACATTGTTGAGAGAGGTAATGCCAACGTCACATTCACCAATAAAAGAAAATCACTGGGATCAGACGCTGCCAAGATGCCTATTAAATAATTCCTCTACATGGCATTAGAAACAATAAAAAGATATTGCCTCTATCACTGGACAAATCTCCACAGCACACTTTCTTAGCGAGGTGGAGCTCACAGCTTCCTCCATTAACAATTTCTTATATGGCCAAATTCTAGAAAATCTGTAAAAAGGGATTTAAGTGTCACATCAATTCTCCAGTTACTCATATTAGTCATGATTGCTCCCTTTAAACGATGTACCTTCAATCCTATTTGTCATGCAATCTAGTAAATGTGCATGCCTCCGTAGATTGATTTCCAATTGTGCATCACATAGGTCCCTGTTGCCACATTTTTGCCAAGGGGTGAAATTTTGAAAATCTGAAAAACTGCTGCATTTGTTATGTACAAATCCTCTCCTCCCCTCTTTTCAGATCAATCAATCCAAGCAGTCCCCGGCGTTGCACTCAGAAGCAGGTCCCAAGGGGAAAAAATTTGAAAAATTTGTCTAAGGCAAAGGCACTCCCGGGTCGCTCTCCTTTTGAGCGATTCCGAGAGTCGCCCCTCATCTTTGGCGATTCCCGTCGTCGCTCTCTTCCCGGGCGAACCTCACCATCGTCCATGCATAACAGCGACCGACAGCAAGTTGGGAAAAGTGGCTAAGGCATTGAAATTGACCAGGGTTCGCTCCCCCTATCGTGCGATTCCCATCGTCGCTCACTAGGGAAGCGACTCCCGTCATCGCTCAAGAAGACCGGCGAGCAGCAGCATGACACGCTAAAACTTTCTAAGGCAAGGGAGCCCAGGATCGCTCCATTTCGGAGCGATTCCCGGCGTCGCAATAGCCTTCCGGCAACCTCCAGCCTTGCCCCAGTTTCCAGCGATCGCCAGCCAGTTCCAGGGCATAAGATTTCTCTAAGGCATTGAGTCCCCCAAGTTCGCCCCTGCTCTCCGGCGACCCCCGTTCTCGCCCAGCCGCCAAGCGATTCCTGACATCACTTCCCTCCGTCGCTCCAGCGATCGCCAGCAAGCTAAGGAAGATAAAACGAAAAAGTGGCTAAGGCAGGGTCATTGTTCCCGAAGTCGCCCCCGCTGCTCGACGACTCCTGTTATCGCCCCCCTTGTTGGCGAACCACAACAGCGACAAACTCTTTGGGCAGAAGAAGCCGCCAAGGCCAAGGCAACGCCAAAGTTCGCTCCACCCAGGAGCGACTCCCGGGATCGCTCCCATTTCGGTGCGACTCTCGGGTTCGCTCCACCCAGGAGCGACTCCCGTCGTCGCTCTAGCAGCCCGGCGAACCTCAGCATTGTTTTTCCAAAAAGCCCCCAGGTCCGTTCAAACTTGGCTTCCTCAAGTTCGCTCAAGCGCTAAGCGATTCTCAGCGTCGCTCCTTGGTGGCTGCGATTCTCAGCTCCAGCATAGGGTCGTGCGACTCTTGGCAGTTTTTCAAGCGGACTCAAAGGACAGAGTGGGTGGCCTGTCAAATTGCATTAATGGCATGTCAACTCAGTTTCCAGCCCCAGGACACCATGACAGGTCCTCTAAACATCCCAAGGGGCAAATTGTACCTGCGGCATTGAAGAGGCATGCCCTCTCAACAACCAGATCCGTCCGGAACCGTACCAGACTCAGGAGAATCATGTTGCAGGTACGCTTACGACCAAGGGGTCAAATCTCAGCAGCTTTTGCAGTTTTTGGGATCTGAGCTTCAATGTAATTTGGGGGGAAAACTCTGCTATAAATAGCAGTTCATTTCAATGTAAAAGGGGGGGAACATATTGCTAGAGAGCTACTGTAAACAAACATTTTGCATCAATACAAAGGATCCTTGGCTCTAACTCTTGTCTCTTTCTTTTATGCTGCCTTCTGCAAGTATTTCTGCTTAATATTCATTTATTTTTCTGATTGCTGTAATTTTGCACTCTGGATTAGAGCATTGGACATTAAGTGAATCTGGAATTCTTGTTGAAGGATACATAGGGAAGAATCGCAGTGTTAGTTTTTGTTACATGCTTTGTTTTGATTGTTGTTGGTTTGGATATTAGTTAGTAATTGTGTTGCTTGTTCTTCCCCACCATTACTGCAATGCCATTTACATTTCTTTCTGTAATTTTCCAATCTCTTTCCAGTTCCCTTATCTAAAACCCCAGTTAGAATAGAATAGGAGCCGGCCTTCTCCGGAGATTGGCACGGAAGGCATCCCTTCCTTCCGGCCTTTCAATCTGTTGGGCGGGTCTAGGGCGCATAGATAGACCAAATCCTTCCTAGTGGCAGATTCGTAACCAACAATTTTTCTGGCACGCCCGGTGGGACGAAGACGTTCCACCTCATGAGCAGTATTGAAGAAGTGATGTTCGCTTCAGTGTTGTCGAACCTGAACATCTGGCGACTCTGTTGAACTCGGATACCCTCCAAATCTCGAAGACCAGTCCAAGAAAATCCTGTCTTCATGCGTACGAGATGGAGAGTTAGAAACGTGGAAGAAGAACCTGAGTACTACGAGCTTGACATCAGCGCCTTCGGAGAGCGTCCTAGGCTGGTCAGGCCGAATATCCCTCTGGACGAAGCACCATCGCAGGAGGCTGTAGTTGATGAGCAAGATCCAACATCCGATAGTACTGCAACCAGCTGTCCTCCAAATCCTCCGAACTCTCCGGACCATCAAGGGGCTCCTGTCCAGCCGAACCAACCACTGTTGCCGCCATTGCCGCCTCCTAACCAGTCGAATCCGAGTGCGAACATGGCGAACCCACCACCGAATCAGAATCAACAGCAGAATCAACAACAAAACCAACCGCCAAACCCGCCGCCCAGGTTGTTCCCAGCTTGGAATCATGCGGGGCCATTGAACCTGGCAGCACCAGCCGCCATCCCCGCTGCGGCGCTCAAGGCCATCCCTACCTATGACGGCACGGGAAAGACGGCGCAGGAACATGTCCAAGACGTTGCAGCTTTGGCCACCATTCACGGTATCACAGAAGAGAATATCATGGTGAGGTTGCTAGTCTTGTCCCTCAGGGGGAAACTCCTGTACTGGTACAGAGCATTACCACCCGACACTATTACTACTTGGGACCAGTTAGCAGGCCTACTGATACAAGGGTTCAATGAGTCGGCGGACCCTTACTCTCTGCTCCATCAGTTCACAACCATCCAGAGACACCCGTAGGAGGAAGTCCCCGACTTCAACGTCAAATTTACTCGGACCTGGCAGAGGGTCCCCAATGGCTTGCGACCGACTCCTGACCAAGCTGCATTTTATTACCTCAGAGCATTCCACTCCGACCTCAGTATGAGTATCCGGTATTCTGGCGTCAACACTTTCCCGGACCTGTACACGCAAGCGCAGAAGGCCGAGGCCGATCTGATTGCCATTGGCAAACTTCCGCCAAAGCCGACAATGCCGATTTTCCCAGATTTGCCTCAATACCAATACCCCAGTACATCCACTCAGTTCCCAGCTGCCTCTTCCATGTACCCGGTTCCCTCATGGAATCCGACCCAACCGCTCGGGTTTCCACAGGTCCCCGCTCCTCCAGCTCCACAGCTCCCTCCGCCCCCACAATATCCGGCCTTGCCTCCGCCATTAGCACCATTGCCGCTACCTGCCCCTCCGACAGTTGACCCACAGACGAGGGTTCTAAAAGAACTAGAGTCCCTCAATTCCACTGTGAGAACACTGTCCAGTGATATGGCAGTGATGAAAAAGAAGCAGGCTCAGCAGGAATTCCTGCCAAGAAGGCCATATCCTCCTCCGGCGCTTACGAGGGACCAAGCCGTAAGAGAGCAAGCCAGTCAAGCCGGTAGACCTCCGGCGAGGAATGCCGCCATCAGTGAAGAGCCGAGCACTTCAGATTACGTGCATTGGTGTTCCACCTGCAATGACCCGCATGGGGAAGATACCTGTATGGTACACCAGCACTATGTTCAAACACTGGCGGGTAGCTCCTCTAGTGGCCAAGTCAACATGATTAGGGAGGAAGACCGTAACCTCGTGGTCCCCGAGGACGAGCAAGTTTCGATTCTCACCAAGGATGGCAAGAAACCGATCGAGGTGGACGCGGCCCAGATGGAGCCTTTGAAGGTGTACACTCGACGGGAAAAGGAGCAGCCTCCGACGAAAGCTCCTGACAAAGTCCCCTTGCCCCCGCCAACGAAAGAGAAACCATTACCGACGAAAGCTCCCGTGATCGCAACCTCAAGTCGAAACCAAGGAGCAGGCAAGGGAGAAGCTCAAATACCCATCGTTGACAAAGCGGCAGAGGGTTGAAGCCACGCAGCAGTACCGCACCAAGTACGAGGCTGCGAAAGAAACAGAAGTGCCCACTTCTTCGGCCTACAACATTGTCGATGAACTCAAGAAGACCCCGACCAAGATAAGCATGTACGATGCCCTGCAACTCCCCGGGCAGGTGGATCTGCTGCAAGAGTCGCTGAAGTCTGTCAAAGGAGGAAAGCCAACGCAGCCTGTGTTAGCTCAGACCCTGACTACTTCGGTCACGGGAAAAAACAGACCGCCGCCGTTCTACTTGTCTCTTCGGATGGAAGGGTGTGTGGTGCACAATTGCATGATTGATTCCGGCGCATCGACTACTGTAATGCCAAGGGTTGTTTGCGAGGAGATAGGCATGGAATACACGCGAAGCAGCCAAGGTGTTCTCCAACTAGATGGCACTCCTGTGAAGACAGTGGGCGTCATTAAGGATATTCCCATCCAGCTACACAAGGCACCTCAAATTGTCATGATATAGGAGGTTGTGGTCGTTGACCTGGAGCCGTACTTCGGCATGTGCCTCTCGAGGGAGTTCACTGCCAAGCTGGGCGGTTATCTTTCTCTCGACTACTCACATATGGAGGTCCCCTTCAAGGGGAGGAAAGTGAAAATCTATAATGAAAAACCCTCCACCTTCCTTGTTGAGAAGATCCCCGAGGAGGGGCAGCAAGATGAATCGGTTCACCTAATGACAGAACAGTTGGAGGAAGTAGACATAGTGGAGGAAACCATAGAAGAGCTGCGGGCGGAAGATGAGTTCTCCTTGCTTGATTTTAACGCCATGATTGAATCAGAGATAGGCTGCTATTCTATCACCCAGCCTGAGAAGCCAAAGGAGACAGTGCAGGAAAATAAGGACCCTGCCCCGAACGAGCTTTGGAAGCTGTACTTTGACGGCGCCCGATGCAAAAACGGCGTCGGGGCAGGGGTTCTTCTAGTTTCACCTTCTGGAGAGCAGAAGGATTATTGCTACAGGCTGGCCTGGAGTTGCACCAACAACGCGGCGGAGTATGAGGCCCTGTGCCTAGGGTTGAAAAAGGCAGAGAAGTTGGGAATCAAGCAACTGCAAATCTTTGGAGATTCAGAGCTGGTCTGCAAGCAAATTACCAACAAGTGCGTCTCAAAAAAGCACTATCTCAAGGCGTACCGCAATAGGGTCTGGGACTTGCTGGAATCATTCGAGGCCCTTAATGTTCAAGCCATTTCCCGCGAGAAGAATAAGCACGCAGACGTCTTAGCGTCTATCGGAGCCAGATACTCCCCGGCTGATGACATGATGCAGAAGCCTAAGGCGGTAAGAACCATTTACAGGCCTTCTGTGCCTGATAGGGACACCCACTGGCAGGTGTTCGACTGTGACGAGCAAATCGTCAATTTTTTAGTCCATGAAGCAAGTACTATAGAAGGTAGAGACCCTGATGACGAGGACTATGAGGGGTTGATACAATTGAAGAACAACCACGTCCCAAAGGGGCTGATCACTCTGGAGAGTCTATTTGATCAGAATGATAGAGCGATATCTCACCGGATCAAAGTAGACGCCAAGCAGTACAAGGACCTGGAGCTTGAGCCCGGAAAGGTGATCAAAGTTGGAACAGACTGCACCCCAGAAGAGTTGGAGCAGATTCGGGCTTTATGCAGAAAGTACCCTGATATCGTTGCTTGGTGTTATCAGGACCTGAAGGGGTACGACAGAGAAATCATCCAACACACTATTGAGTTGCAAGAAGGGGTCAGACCCTGCAGGCAGAAGCAAAGGCCGGTTAACCCAAAAATAGAGGTTCTCATGAGAGCCGAGCTCTTGAAGATGCTAGAGGCTAAAATCATCTACCCTATCAAGCATTCTTCTTGGGTCGCAAATCTGGTTCCTGTCAGGAAGAAGAATGGGGATATCCGCCTGTGTGTCGATTTCCGCAATCTGAATCAGGCCTCGCTGAAGGACCATTACCCGCTCCCACAGATTGATCAGATCCTCCATGTGGTCGCAGGAGCACAACGCTTCTCTCTCCTAGACGGGTTCTCTGGATACAATCAGATCTGGGTAAAAGACAAGGACCAGCACAAGACGGCGTTCACCACCAAATGGGGGACGTTCGCCTACCAACGTATGCCCTTCGGCCTGTCCAATGCGGGGGCCACGTTCCAGAGAGCCATGGATCTGGCATTCCGTGAGTTGTTGAACAAAATCATTGTCATCTATTTAGATGATATGATTGTGTTTTCACACAGAAGAGAAGAACATGCCTCTCATCTGCAGCAAGTGTTCGAGAGATGTCGGGAGTTCGGCATATCCATCAATCCGAAGAAGTCTGTCTTCGCGGTGAAGGAGGGTAAGCTCCTAGGCCATGTTATCTCTGAAAAAGGGCTTGCAGTTGACCCCGACAGGGCAGAGGCTCTCCTTAAACTTCCACTCCCAGTAAACAAGAAGGGGCTGCAATCCTTCTTCGGCCAGATCAACTTCGTAAGAAAGTTCGTGCCTGATTTTGCTCAAGTCATCAAGCCAATGGCCGAACTTCTGAAGAAGGATGTCGAGTTCGTCTGGACAGAGGAAAGAAAGAAGGCATTTGAAGAGATCAAGGCTCGAATCGCCCAAGCGCCTGTGCTGGTTAACCCGGACTATTCTAAAGATTTCATCCTTTATGCAGTCGGGGAACCTGAAAGTTATGCGGCGGTCCTAACACAAAAAGGGGATGACGGCGAAGAGCGCCCAATAGCCTTCTTGAGCCAGGTGATCCAACCGCACGAGGAAAGATACAATTTCATTGAGCGCCAAGTACACGCAGTCATGAGGTCCTTGAAGAAATTTAGGCACTTTGTCTCCCAGAGCAGGACGACGGTGTACGTGGTTCACCCAGATGTCAGGAGTTTCATCATCCAGGGAGAACTGGGTAACAAGAGGGTTGGCTGGATCGCCAAGATCCAGGAGTTTGACATCGAGGTCCGACCCACAAAGTTAATCCGAGGTCGGGCACTGTGTCAAGAGTTAGCAAGGAGTGTTGCCGCGGAAGTAGCTGCCTGTCAGTGGGAGGACCCAATACTAGAAGGCAACTTCGCCAATTCATCGGCGGAGGACAACGACTGGACCGATGAGATAGTGTGGTATTTCAACACTGGGAGATGTCCAGACCGTCTTAACGCCTCGCAGAGGAGGAGATTCAGGCTTCAATCCCAGAAGTATGTGTTGCGCCCCGAGGGGCTATTTTTCAAAAATGTTGACGGTGTTCTCTTGCGATGCGTCAGGGGAACAGAGAAGCAAAAAGTCCTCGACGAATTCCATTCCGGAATGTCGGGGGGACACCTTTCAGGAAGGCCTACGGCCTTGAAAATGATTAGAGCGGGCTACTATTGGCCCACTATTTTTGTTGATGCTTTTGCAGTCTGCCAGAAGTGCGAGAAGTGTCAGAGGTTCGCCGACCGGAATAAAAACGCCCCAATGCCCCTCCAACCGATCCAAGTTGAAGCTCCCTTCCAGCAATGGGGCTTAGATTTTATCGGGGTGATATCGCCAAATTCCTCGGCCGGGCATAAGTACATTCTGACTGCCACGGATTATTTCACCCGGTGGGCCGAAGCGGTGCCTACAAAGCATGTCGACCAAGAGACGGTCATCGCCTTCTTGGAAAGCTTGATAACTCGCTTCGGGATTCCGGAGGCAATTGTGACGGACAATGGTCCGGGGTTCGTGGGTGCCAAACTCACCGAGTTCGCCTACAAGTATGGAATCTACCTTAAGGCATCCTCCAATTACTACCCGCAGGGAAACGGCTTAGCCGAATCAACAAATAAAAATTTGATGAAGATCATAAAGAGGACCCTGGAGAGGAACAAAAGATCCTGGCACTTGCACCTGGACCAAGCACTATGGGCAGACCGCAAGGGCAACCTTGCATACTTTCTTTGAAAATTTGGAAAAATCCGAAGAGCCAGGAGATTGCTAGATGCACTTGAAAGGGAGAGAAGCGTCTTCCTGGCACATTTTCAGACCCTTACGCTGCTTGGATTCCCAGCTTCACAGACGATAATGGAAACTGCCTGGCACATTTTCAGACCCTTACGCTGCTTGGATTCCCAGCTTCACGGATGATAATGGAAACTGCCTCCCTAGGCAGACGCTTCTCTCCCTTTCAAGTGCATCTAGCAATCTCCTGGCTCTTCAAATTTTTCAAAGAAAGTATGCAAGGTGCGTCACCAGACTTGGGTCTGCCCAATTATCAATCTCCGTTGTATCTTCCTTGAAGGTGTCCCATGCCAGCTTCAATTCTTCCCTAGGGAGGCAGTTTCCATTATCGTCCGTGACGCTGGGGAATCCAAGCAGCGTAAGGGTCTGAAAATGTGCCAGGCAGACACTTCTCTCCCTTTCAAGTGCATCTAGCAATCTCCTGGCTCTTCAGATTTTTTCCAATTTTTCAAAGAAAGTATGCAAGGTTGCCCTTGCGATGGCCCAATCTCGAGAGATCTGAGTCATCGGTAGTACTTCAAGGTCTTTGCGCTCATAGGCCTCGACCTGAATGGCCAAGGTGAGCCAACGCCCTGCTTGGCGTTCTGCCTCTTCTACCACAGGCTTACCCTGGGCAGACACTTCTTTAGCTTCCCAAACAAACATAAGAACAGACAGGGACCTGGAGGTTCTTGTTCGGAAATTTTTCAACAGGCCAACGCGAATCTCCTTGACTCGGTCCCTGGAAAAGACCTCAACTTGTGCCGCTCTTTCTTCCAGTTGTTGTTGGGCTTCCTGAAGTTGGCCCTCTAACTCGACTATCCTGGCCTGTGCCTCTTCACCCTCCCTGGTGCGACGGTCTGCAGCCTCTTTCTGATCAGCCACTTCCTTCTCCAGAGCTACCACCTGTTGCCTCAGCTGCTCAGATTCGTTCTTGGAGTCGTCCAGCTAGGCCTGCATTTTTGCCATGTCTTCTTGCAACTTCAGCTTCTCGTTCTCCACGGCATAGTAGCACTCCTTCAGTTGGTGATGATGCACGTAGAGTGTGTCTGCCCTAGATGAATGGCCCCCACCTCATTTTCCACATTGACTGTGTGCAAGTCCTTAAGCTACGTGGAGGTAGGTGTAATCTTTGGGCGTCATGTCCTTCAGAGGCTTCTTGACCTTAGGAATTCTCTTCTCTTTGTGCAACACCATTTTCTCCAGGTCAAATCTGGCACGTTTCTCTACCCCTGCAAGTTCCTCGGCCTTTCTTTTCTTGAGATTCTGAATCAACCTATAGGAGCTTTGTTGTCTGCTGCGGAGTGGCCCTCCACCATTTCCAATTCTTGCTCAATGAGCTCCATTCCTCCAAACACAAGCTTGATCAGAGACAAATCCTATTGAGGCATGGGTTCTTCCGCAAACAGATGAGGGGAAGTGGATCCTAGGAATTCAGTCACTTTTGGGGAGGTTGTTGTCTTGGTAGCTGCAAGCGGACTAGTGAGGCCTAAGGACAGGTTTTCAATTAATGTACCAGCTGAAGATGAAGGATGGGGTGAGTGTGGTGGACCTACGGTAGCGGCACCAGGTTGGGTAGGTGCAAGGGCTTCGAATGCGTTGGGATTGGAGGCAAATAGGCTGAACGCCTGTTGGTCGAGGTGGGCGGAGGTGGAGGGTTGGGCTTCTTCAAGAACAGGGTGAGATACTGCAAGGGGGATGACGGACGCTGGTTCGCTGCCTAAAGGAACGGCAGTAAGGATGGGCTCAGCAGTGGCGGAAGCTAGTGCCACAGACAATGGTTCAGAAGATTGAGGGAGGAAAAGGGAATGCGTACCTGTGTGCTCGGCTCGAGCTGGCATGTTGAATATCTGGGTCACCCACGCATCTTCCTCCGGTGGAGTGTCTTCCTCCACATCAATAACTTCTTTAAGAGGAGCCCTGGGAGCGACCTCCCTCCACGGTGCAACTTCAACTTGCTGTACAGCCTCTTTCTTTGGCACGGTTTTCTTCTCTTTTGGTTGCGTGGCCTCCTTTATTGGGACAATGGCTGGGATGGATGTACTAGAGGTTGGGCTAGCGGCCTTTTCTGAAGGAGCCTTGGGCGATTTTATCGTGACCTTGATCTTTTTCTTCGGAGGCGTCGGAGTCGCCTGTGCCGCTTCAGCCGGCCGTTTCGATGATCCTCCCTGCTTTTCAGAGGGTTGTTGTGCCTTAGGTTCGGCCGTCTGACTCTTCTTTGCCCCACTGCTAGATCCTCCGCCCAGTGTAAGTGGCTGCTTGGGTGGGGCCTGTGCCTTTTGTAGGCTCTAGGTGCCTTGAGGCACGAGGTCTCTGAATACGACAGGCCGCCACGTGGCATGGTGGTTATCGTAAAGCGCGGAGAACTGATGGTCACCAGCAAGGACTTTCTCTGATGTCTCCTTCTTTGTATGGGCCCACATGACCCACCATTCCGCAATCTTCTCCGACTTCCAACCCATCTTCTGCAATTTGGGCAGCATCCTTTTGAAGGCTTTGGATTCACGGCTGTGGGCCGCGTTATTAACCGGGTCATATTCTACTTCCATGTAATAGAAGTCATGCCATAGCGGGAAGGACCGCATCTCCTCTATGTGCCATTCAAGGTCCTCCCCGGTCGGGTTGTTACGTTCCTCCATAATCTGCAGGCGGGGACAGGCGTGGAAGTTCTTCATCTCCGTGAATTTTTTCAGTATGTCCAGGGGATCGTATCTCCATCGTTGGGGAAGCTCAATCAATCTGAAGCTTAAGAGCGTGGCCGCTAGGAATTCATTTTGCCCAGTCATGTTGACCTCAATCTCTCCCCATTTGATCGGGAACTCGAAAATATGTCCCCATTTTCTCCCCTGGCCGTAATTTTGATCAGTATAATCGGTCTGTCGCGCTACCTCCAAGGCGAACAGGTACTCTGTGGTATAATAGGGCAGGAGGAAGGGTTTACCAGTAAACCCGAAAATTCTGATGACAAACCCCTGCGTTAATTGGAAAGTGTCGCCCATATTACGCCGTACTACATCTTCTCTCATTTGGCGGGGGACGCGTGGGCAAGAGCCATGAAGGAGTGCTAGGGCAGGGCCCAGGAATGCCTGATTAAACTTGTAGTAGGACTCCCTCTTCAACAGTATCTGAGTCCACTGGTATACTGGGAGTCACGTGCCCTTCTCGTCGTTGCGCTGGACAGGGATTAATTTCAATTTGGTATGCATATGGAATAGAAAGAGCCAGGCCAAGAATGAACACAGCCTAAAAGATTGGGACTTTCCCTCTATTAGGTCCTGCAGGCGCGAATGTATACTGCGTGCTATCCAATCCGCCCAATTAAAGAACACCGGCTTAGTTTTCGGCCCCATGGCACTGGGGTCGTAGAATTCCCCGTGCAAAATACATTCTGCAAGGGCAACCTAGTAGGGGAAGACCACAACATCTGTGCCGATGCCTAAGACCTAGGCCAACATAGTATATATGCTCGTGCTCTTGAAGTGCCTTAGGGACATAGGTAGCGTCGGCACATGTTTGGGCGGTATCGGGTCATGCAGCTGGGATTCCATGAAGAGCCGCATGTGTGGGTTGTCGCTATATCTGTCGGTCTACTCATCAAGGTTGATATTCCTAATGATATAATTTTTATCTAGCAGTTGAGTAGGCACAAAGGCCATCTAAACAGTGTCGAAGAAAAGTGAGAACAGGACATTTCCTCCTCTATCCAGGACTTGTATGGTCTTCGGGTTGTAGTACTGAGCGATTGCTGCAACTAGCTCCGAACAATGGTGCACCGACAGGCATAAGAACCAGTACAGGTGAGAGTGGTAAGCTGCAGCGTAGGGACTTGCACCAGAAACTTTCCCTCGACTGTCATCAATAGTGTGTCGTAGTTGCTCAATTCCTTGGGAGTAGGTGTCGTCCCTGTATTTGGCCCAATTGTCTACAGGCGGATGGGTGACCACCTTTGCTGGCCCTGATTCGGCTTTCTGCCCTGTTGCTACTTCTGGAATTGGCGCCTACTCTTTCCCTTTGCCCTTCCCTTCTTTTCCAATCTCGGTCCTCCTTTTCCCACTTTTTGGGGTGCCCGAAGCCCCTTCTCTGAGTGCTTTACCCTTTTCCTCTGTGCTTTTCTTAACCATGGCGATTTACAAAAGAATTCGGGTGTGTTGTTGTTCGCTGATAAAACACTGTATTCGGCTTCTGGTGCAGCTCGAAGTGGTTCAGGTTTAACTGATAGAGCGAACTGAGTGACTGCGCTTTTTATGGGAGTGGGCGTGAGGTTAGCCATTAATGGCGAGTACCTGAGTTTAATGTCGGGAGCACGGAGTTGGTGGGCGCAGCCGTTACCCCTTGGTGGCCGTGCGCAGGTTCTCCTTTGGAGGCGTAACTCCTCGATTGCCGATCCCAAGGTTCGTCCTTTTTCCTTAAAGATCTGCTTAGAAATGCGTGCAAATGTCCTCCTTTATAATGTGCGCCTTGAAAGTGTAACCCGCCGCCAATTTTACGCACATCCCGAGGTTCGCTTTGACTGGTCGCTGCATTGGATGAGGCTCGCTTTGAAGCTGGGGCGATTAAGAGGTTCGCCGGAATCTGAGCGACCGTCAGCGCTCGCTCCGTGGGTGAGTGAACGTTGTCCAAGGGACTTAGAAAAAATTTCAACGTTTTGATCCTGAAGTCGCCTGACTTCCCAGGTGACGACGATATTCGCTCGGAAGATGTGCGAACCTTGGGCTAACTATCTGAGACTTAGAAATATTTCTTCCACACACCTGGTCCCAAAATCGCACGAAACCTCGACGATCCCAGTGAGTGATCGCTCGGGATATAAGCGAACCTTGGGCTGCTCCTAACTCGGTCCGATTTTGCCATTTACCCAGAGTTCGCTCGAAAGTCCGGCAATCCCTGTCTTCGCCGAAAATTATGGGCAATTCCCGGAGTCGCTTGTAGTTGGAGCGACTCTTGGCGCTATCTCTAGCTTTAGCGAATTTTGGGTTCTTTTGGACCTGGCCGGATCTCGCTTCAAAGCAGGACGATCCTCGATGTCGCACTCTAACTCGGGCAAACCTTGGATCTTCAAATATTCATCAAACCGTAATATCTTTTGTAGTTCGCTCGAGAGTTGAGCGATCCCTATTTTCGCTAAAAGGTGCGAGCGATCTCCGTCCCTTTTGGGCTTGGCCGAAATTTAATGTTTCCCACGGTTCGTTTGAAAGTGGGGCGATCCCTGTCATTGCCGAGAACCAGAAGCGAGTACTGGGATCACTCAAAATCTGAGCAACCTTTGGCATTGTCTCGTGACTTGGCAAATTTTCAAAATTTCTTCTTTATCTTTGATGCTAGGAATTGCCCGAGACCCTGAGTGACTCTCATCCTCGCCGCTGCATCTCGCCGAAGTCCTTATTCGCCCTAAAACTTGCGTGATGTCTAGAGTCGCTCAAAGCTCCAGCGAACCTTGACTGCTTTCAACTTCCGCTCTGGCTCTTAGCGTGTTGGTTGCTGCTTGAACCTTCAATCATGCGAACCATAGTGCGATGAAGACCTTGACCTTCTGAACACGTCCGAAGTTCGCTCAAAATCACTGCAAACCTCGTTATCGCTGCAATAATCGGACGAACCTCAACAGATTTCACCATGATGGGACTTAGCAAAAAAATTTATTTCTCTTGCCCAAAGAGTCCCTTACATCCCGCGCAGCTCTTCTTATCGCTTTTTTTCATGAGTGACACTCGCCTTCGCCTTAGGACCCTGCGAACCTTGTCCTTAAACTGCTAACAGAGGGCTGTCTTCTGTATGAGAAACTTGGCTCTGCATTTCTTAGGACAAAACTGCTCGACTTGAGAGCCCAATGCCTGAGTTTAAAGCAGGGAAAAGCATTTAGTGAAAGCATATTTACATTTAGAAAAACAAATAAAAACTGCAGAAATGAAACTATGTACACAGGGAAACTTCATGATGTCTCTTAGTGGTGATAGGCCTTCAGATGAAGGCCGTTGACTGGTATGGGGAGGGTATGGCCCTCCATGTCCCGCAGTATAAAGGAATTGAATTGATTGACATGGTTCCTAGGGGAGCGAACTGTTTTTTGTTGGAGCATGCACTCCACATTGCTCCTCCATGTGTTGTGATTTAGTGGGTTAACATGCCACATCAACTTCTTTAACATGAAATTCCTTAGAGTGCCTAACATGGGAAACAGATGTCACTGTTGACACACATGACCACTCCCTTCCCAACTTTTCAAAACGTGAACCCCCTTCCCCCAGCCTCCCCAACTTCCATTCTAATGTTCGGAACAGAAATGTTGCATGTTCATTGACATGGTCCTGCTCAATCTCTTGCACTTGACCTAGGCTTTTCTTGTGATAAAGAGTATGCAAATTTGGAGAGGGATGGATTGCAACCTCAAATGCAAATCATATATGGGCATCTAGTTCCTACTATCCCACTTCTTGCTGCCTCACTATGTGACTTCCTTATTCAATGTCCCTTAATTTTCACCAACAATACTGCTTGATTGACATATATTTCTATATAGGGGTTGGGTTTTGATTTACTTTTTGCTATAATATTTTGTAGATTTTAAATTTGAGTCAAAATAATACTGTGCAAAAAAGAGAAAGTCAGAAAAGAAAATATTCAATCACCAAGCCTTATAAGATTTTAAGTTAGAATCAAAAGACTACTGTAGAAAATTGGAAAAGAAGGTATTCAGTCACCAAGCCTCATAAGTTTTTCTTTTGAAGCTTGTCATGTGGTCATTAAAAAACATAATAGGCATGTAAAGGGATGCATTAGAGACAGTGTTCCATGGTTATGATAGGTGAGTTTCTTGCTAAAATAAATACAAAAATAAAGAAAAGAATTTCTTTTTTCTTTTTTCTTTTTTCTCAACCTGGTGTCATACCCAGTTGAGTCAAGGAAGCATTTGAACATCCCTAACTATAAGTAGAAATAGACATCACCACACTAACATCTAAGACTATTCCAAGGTGTCCCATGCATAGTTAGAAAAATCACCGAGAACCTGTGATTTGTTTTTAAACTTCTGAGCTCCAAGAAACTCCCCGACTCACAACAAGACTTCCGCCAAAAACTAGCTCATTTCTTGTGAAAAAATCAGCCGTAGGCACAAAAACAAAGGAGAAACGCAGAAATTTGTTTTAAAAACCCATTTCTTCTCATTTGCTCATTTTTCCTTCTCTCCAGCTGCGTGGAAATTCTTCTAAGAGGTGAAAACAATAATCTTAAACCACTTTTCCAAATCACACTGAAGATTGGACACCAGTTCAAGGAGATTTGAGACTGTTTCTACAAACTAGGGTTTTGGTACGTTTTTTTCAAAAAAAAAATTGGTTCTTTTCAAGCATGTGGGCTAGGCACTAATTTTTTTGGTTTGTTTTGTTCAAGCATGTAGGCAAGGGCATCTAATTAATTAATTTTTTTTTTATTTATCCCTCCTATTAGGAAATATACATGGATTCTTCAAGTGAGGTCTCTAGAACCGCCGCAGGCAGCAATGATACTCCTTCATGTTTAACCCAACAGACTCTTTCATTTGCAGACCCAAGTCCAACCAAGAAGAGACCCAATGTGAAAGCATGGGATTAAGGGAAACTTGCTGAATTTGTAAACACTACGACAAGGACATGCAAGGAGGCATCAATCGTCTCAAATTCCACTTGCTTGGGCAATTGGGGCATGATATGGACCCCTGCCTTAGAGCAGATAATATAATTAGAAATGAGGTGAAGGCTTGGTTGTGCACCAAAGATGTCAAAAAAATCAAGCACAAAATGACAAAGAGTTGCAATGGGACATGGAGTGGGGCCTTGGGGCTCTTTTATAGGGATGATGTGAAATTGGAGGATGTCAATGCTGCGGTTGAAGAATCTATTCTTAGCCCTTGCATTCAGAGAGGTAGTGCTAGTGGGAGTGGGAGAAGTACAATACAAGGCTCCACCACAAGACAAACCACAATTCATGATATCGCATGGGGAAGGGACAAGGCGAAGGATGTAAGGAAATCTATAGTCAATTATTGGTATTACTGCACCATTCCCTTCAATTGTGTGAACAGACCCTATTGGGATGCCCTAGTGAGGGCATTGAGTGAATTTGGTAAAGGAGTTAAGACACCTTCGGCAAAAGATTTAAGTGGACCATTGTTGGAGGAGTATGTCATCAAAACACATCCTCTTGTAGAAGAGCAAAGGAATACATAAATGAAAAAGGGTTGCAGCATTCTTAATGATGGACGGACAAATGCAAGAAACCACATACTCCTGAACCTCATGGTGGCTTTGGGCGGATGCATGGTTTTCCTAAAGTTGGTTGATGCCTCGCAAGAGGTTAAGAATGCAAAATTGTTATTCAATTCGTTGGAGGAAATTGTGCTAAAAATAGGAGTGAAGAATGTTGTCCAAGTAGTGACGGGCAATGCAACAACATAGGAGAAGTACCCCTCTAATTTCTGGAGCCCATGTGCTTCCCATTGCATTGACCTCATGCTTCAGGACATTGGCAAAGTGTCATGGGTGAAGACCATGGTAGAAGAGGAAAAGAACATTACACGGTTTATCTATAACCACACATGGGTGCTCAGCTTGATGAGGGAGCACAATGACAGGAGGAACATTCTTTGCCCAAGGATTACTCGATTTGCCTCCAATTTCATCGCCTTGCAAAGCCTTCTAACGGCATCACCCGCTTTAAAGCAGATGTTTGTGAGCAAGGAATGGTATGCCTCACCGTTTCATTTTGGGTGAGCATTCAAGATATTCTCAAGGTAATTGCAATTTCCTTGTTGAATTCAAATTTAAATTTTAAAATCTTATTTTACTCTTTAGTATTAATTTTTCTAAATTTTCAGTATTTATCGTTTAATTGCAGGTGACAAAACCCTTGGTAAGGGTTCTTCATCTTGTAGATAGTAAAAAATTGGCAATGGGTTATCTATATGAGGAAATGGATAGAGCCAAAGGGGCCATTGAACATTATTACGGTAGCAACCAATGCAAGTTTGAACCAATTTGGAGCATTATTGATCGGAAATGGACAAGGCAACTCCATCAACCTATTCTTGTCGCAAGGTGCTTCTTGAATCCCAAATTCTTTTACACTAGTAGTCTTAGTGGTGATGAAGAGGTCCAAGAAAGATATTATACTTGTGTAGAGAGGATGATAGATAACCCTGCCAAACGTCGCCCTGCTGAGTTGCAATTGTATAAGGCCACGGGAGGGAACTTGTTGGCATCCTCCTTGGCAAAAGAAGCAAGGTCAACCTTATGACCAGGTAAAGCATTTAGACTTTTAATGTTTAACATTTTTTAAAATCTTTTATATAGTTTACAAATGTAAATTAATACTTTGAATTTTTTTTTTGCAGATTTATGGTGAGAGGACTATGGTTCCAAAACACCTACTTTGTAGAGGATGATTGTCCACATCTTGAGTAGACCTTGTAGTGCTTCTAGGTGTGAGCACAATTGGTCTCTATTTGAGGTTGTACACACCAAGAAGTGCAATAGGTTGACCCAGGAGCGCCTCAATGACCTTGTGTTTGTGCAATACAATCTTAGGCTTCGCACAAGACAAGTGGAGGCTAGTGAACCCAATGAGGCAATTGAATTGGATGAGCTAGATCCACTATGTGATTGGATTGCCGAGAGTCCTATGGATACCGAGTTTACTACAAAGGACATTGAGGCACTTGAGGAGGAAGCAAAATATTTAAGAGGATTGAAGGAGATATCCCATGATGATACCGTACCTAAGAAGCTTCTAATTCATCCACCAGTTCAGAGCCAAGGCCAACCATCTACTACGAGTGGAAGGAAGGGAAAACAAAGCGAAATTCAAAAACTGCTTCTATTTTTAAAATGTTGCATTTCTATGATGTATTTCATTGGATTTGCTGATTCATTAACTGTAATTGTACTATTTTTTATGAATATATAATATAAAAATTTAAAATCAACTTTTTGGCTCTCCAATGTTTTTATTTAATTGAAAAAATTTGTTCAGTTTAGTTTTTGCCGAGTTGCCAATAAAATATCCAAAATTAGGCTGTCAAGTTTATCGTGAGTTGCAAGTTTTTCAACTATGGTCCCATGACCTGAAAAAGTTTTAAGATCTGATGACATACAGAATGAATCATGGAGGCAACTCTTATCCTTTGGCTTCCCAAATTTTTCCCATGTTATTTGTGTGTGTCTGTGAAATCCTCAGTATATCATCCTCTGATTGTTCTTCTGAAAAGAACCCATAATTATTCTGAAGAAATTACCACGTATCAATCTAGATTCCACCTATATAAAAAGGGATTCAACCTATATAAAAAGGGCTTCCGTTCTTGGCCATTAAATTACATCTATCCAAGGTCCACCAGTTCAGAGCCAAGGCCAACCATCTACTACGAGTGGAAGGAAGGGAAAACAAAGAGCAATTCAAAAACTGCTTCTATTTTTAAAATGTTGCATTTCTATGATGTATTTCATTGGATTTGCTGATTCATTAACTGTAATTGTACTATTTTTTATGAATATATAATATAAAAATTTAAAATCAACTTTTTGGCTCTCCAATGTTTTTATTTAATTGAAAAAATTTGTTCAGTTTAGATTTTGCCGAGTTGCCAATAAAATATCCAAAATTAGGCTGTCAAGTTTATCGTGAGTTGCAAGTTTTTCAACTATGGTCCCATGACCTGAAAAAGTTTTAAGATCTGATGACATACAGAATGAATCATGGAGGCAACTCTTATCCTTTGGCTTCCCATGTTATTTGTGTGTCTGTGAAATCCTCAGTATATCATCCTCTGATTGTTCTTCTGAAAAGAACCCATACTTATTCTGAAGAAATTACCACGTATCAATCTAGATTCCACCTATATAAAAAGGGATTCAACCTATATAAAAAGGGCTTCCGTTCTTGGCCATTGAATTACATCTATCCAACTTTGAAGCATTTTCAAGGTCCCTCGTTTGATTGACCTTGATAACATCCCTTTAGATATCGTCCAAACAAACAATAATTCCTCATTTTACAAATCCAAACAAAAATAACGGGGTGCTCCTCAATGCAGTATGGCCTCAGCTTTCTCTGTTCAAATACCGAAACCGCACTTACACAGCTTCCTTTTCCTACGGTCCAATTCAAGGTTTGCATTGCAACTCGTTGAAAAGAGTTTTTCCTATGGCTACTCCTATTATAAAATGGGATCTAATCCTGAAAAGCAATGCCCCCTCGTAAGTATGCAGGTGCTATACTCTGTAAAATGTGAGTTGAAGTACTGTACCCTACAC
Organism: Wollemia nobilis; assembly: GCA_028583015.1. Taxonomy (NCBI): domain Eukaryota; kingdom Viridiplantae; phylum Streptophyta; class Pinopsida; order Araucariales; family Araucariaceae; genus Wollemia; species Wollemia nobilis. Next base: position 2,424,554 of record JAQPPZ010002064.1, read on the forward strand.
GTTGTTCAAAAAGGATAGGTAGAAATTAATTATGAAGGCACACCATAGTTACATATCCTTACACCTGAGTACGCTTTTGAGATTATTTATAGAATACCATAAAAAACCAAACCTTACTCAGGCATAATCTTCTATGGATATCCCAGTTCTTGAGGTCAGCACATGAATGGTGTCTCTTAACATCAAACAAGCTGTATTCCAAGTCTTTCCGCCCTCAGGATGGCATGTGGATGGTCTCAGAAAGTCGAACAAGATGTTTTCTAAAGTCCTCTATACAGATAGAAGTAGAAAAATATTCTTAGTGCGAATGGTTTTTTATAATGGGTTACGCTCATAGACCCGCCTCATCGCAATAGACAAGCCCGTAACCCCCAATAAAAACATGTGAGGAGGTTGAGGTATAACAAGCATGAATAGGTATTACAAGCATGAATACATTTCAGCAAGACAAAAATCTAAAATTTCAAGAATGTGGCACAAGCTTAGGCCACTTTACAATTAAATACTTCACATAACCTCGGTAGGGAAAATCTAGGTAGAAAACAATGCTTCCCCTGGAAGATCTTTGTAGATACAACGGCTAAAAATATAAAAAGAAATCAGTATTAACCATTTGTGATCAATCACACTGGACATAAATAGGGCAAATGAGTGTTTATAAAATTTATGAACATTGTTTCACAGTAGTAGTTCGAGCGGTTGTTAGTATTGCTGCGATTTGGGCAGAATTATGGTAGTTGAAAATTTAATGATTATAAGCTTTGTTCCCTCTTGCTTTTAAGAAAAAAAGAAAAATTGAGGAGCAATAAGAATAATAATAGAAAGATAGATAACCTTTATAAATACCTGAAGGCCATTGGCAATCATTCGATTCACGGCATTGTTCCCTCCGCCCCCAATGCCCACCACCTTTATCCGCGCCGACTCCATCGCTCTTAGCTGCGCATAAGAGCTCCTGCACACTCCACCAGACCTGAACCTGCTTCTATTCTTCCCCACCTCCAAATTATATAGGGAAACCTTTCCTCCTAAATTAGAAGTCCAAAAAGCCACCGAAGTTGTCTGAATGCCCCACGAAAAAGGCGCCAAGCTACGGCGAAATCCGGCGGAATAACCTCCAAATGAATGGGCATTGCAAGAATGCGATGATTTCTCCCTTCCGAGAGGAGGGAGGACTCTCGGCGACTGATACGAGCACTGCATCGTGGAGGTGAGTTCTGCAAGCTTCTGGAAAGTTCCAGAAGCTTCTAGAACGTTCTCAAGCTCGTAAAACTTGCTGAAGAAGATGGAAGCCGATGTTGGAGGTTTGAGAACTAATGGTCGGCCGCTTGAAGGGCTCAAAGCAACCCTCAAGATACAGAGTGAAAAAGAGTGGGAGGGTTTCCGTTAATGTGAATGCTACTTTGTTTTTATATGTTTCAAAGGCTTAAGAGAGTTGTGTGGGCTTTGAAACGTGTGGTTCGATTGAAATCAGCCCGATTCAGCAGTTTAAAAAGAAGGCACAGACAACCAAAAACAGGCCCGTATTTGAAAGCGTGGTCCTGAATATGAAGGTATAGGTTGTTTGATAGTTGTTAAGTGTTTGTAGGTTAGTTATATCAATTCTATATTATCTAATTAACTCTATTTTTTTTCCAATAAATTAGGGTTTTAGAAAATAAATAAATAAAGAATTAAATTTTAAATAAAAAAAAAATTAATGGAATATATTATTTTAAAGTTTTTTGAAAAAATATAAAATAAGAAAAAAAAAAAGTTTATAATAGTTGTGTGAACTTTAAGAAAGTATTTAACACATTTTATATTAAAATGAAGATTTAGGCATATCAAAAATATATAGAACAATAATTCATAAATTCTACGCAGAAATCTAAACTAAAAATAGATAGTAAAAAGGTTTTTCAAATTGTTTTAGAAGTGATATAGGAATTAAATAAGGATGTCCGTGGGTCTAGGTGGATTGGTAAGTTGGGGCGCTTACCGAGAGGAGACCTAGGTTCCAATCCCACGGGCTTGCCCATGCACAGACAGTAGCCCAGATCTGATTCCTCTAAGTGGTGCGCCAGATTGATGACGACGGTGCAACCCTGTGCGTCCGGCGGTCCCCATCTCACGCCGGGTTACCATGTACAGAGACGGTGGAAGTCCTGGGAGCCTTCGTAGATAGTTTGAACCCTACCAACTTTGGTAGTTACTAAAAATCGTGATTGTAACCATTGCTTCTATATACCAAAAAAAAAAAAAAAAAAAAAAAAAAAAAAAATAAATAAATAAATAAATAAATAAATAAATAAGGATGTCCATTATCCCTTACTTTATTTGGTTTATATATTGATAAATTAAAAGAATGGTCTAAATTTGAATGGAGAGGTCAGTATTTATTTCGGAATATATGTAATGAGGCTTCTTTTGTATGTAGATGTTTTCATTTTGATTGTAAAGTCAGCAAAGGGTTTGAGAGAGCATTTGAAGGCCTTACGAGACTTTTGTAAGAAGGTAGGTTTGTAAGTAAATAGCAACAAAACCAAGATCATGACCTTTGCTAATTAAAAGAAAAAGAATCAAATAAATTTTTATTTTGAAGGGGGTCCTTTAGAAGAAGTCACAAAGTACAAATATCTTGGGATAGACTTTAACAATAAGCTTAGTTGGGAAACATGTAGAATGAAGAGAACGTTTGTTGGATGAAATACACTTTTTGTATTACAAAATAGAAGTAAACAGGTTGAATTATAAGACTATATGCAGTTTGTTTGGGCTACTAGTGGCACTTGTGTTGTTGTATAGGTGTAAAGTGTGGGTTAACAAGAGATCAAACTCAAAATGAAGACAAATAAAGAGGATTAAAAATGTTTGATTACAAATAAAATCAAGATAAAAAGAGACACATCCGTATGAGTAGAAATAAATACCTTCCTTATAGATGTGATTACTATGGTTCGTCTTCTAGGATATTTAGAGAAGATAAAACAAATGGCCTAAAATTGTAATAGAATAAAATATTGAGAAAAGAAACAAAACTTGGATGAACAAATGTAACATCAACTTGTATGGATCAAAACAAGTAGATGAACAAATAGAACATCAACTTGGATGAATGTATAAATAATAATAAAGACATAAAGCCATTTGTTAAGGATAAAACTCAGAACAACTATGTGAGAAAATAATTTAGGAAAGAAGAGTACATTATTGTTGAATTTGGTTAGAATTCACACATATTTCCAAAAACAAATAAAAGCAATTCATCCACTCAAATCTTACACAAAAAGCATAAAAAGGACAAAAGAGAAAGTGAGAGACATAGAATTGATGGGCACCCTTAGGCACCATTGTTATCTATGGATAAGAATCACAACACTCCAATGTAATGGATAGAGAGGTGGGGGGTATTTTTACCAATACCAAAAACCCCAATTTACATAATTAAGTTGACCTAAGTTGACATAACAAGTGGGCTTTAGGTTAATTATAAATTGTAAGGTGGGTTTAACCAAAGCAAAATTAACTATTGTCTCCAGCAAAAATAAATAAAATTAACTATGCTCCATAAGGCTTACATAAATGAATAATTAAATACATTGTACAATGAATTACTATAGACCTATAGAAAAGTATGTCATACAATGTTAGCCTTGGCCATAAGTTAAATTACACTTTCAACACCCCATCATGAGCTGAACTAAGGGGCTAAGGAGAGAAGACATTAATGGCAGTAATATATTCCCCCATAATGGTTGCATTAGTGGGTCTCTATATTTGAGAAAGACTCGTCTAATTCCCCCTCATCATCTGGAATATGACCACCCATCTTAAGAAACTCAACTTCAATCCTTTGCAGCTTCAGTAAGCAATTCTTGTACAAATACCATTAATTCTTCCAACATCCACAAATGGTCTTCAACTTATTTGAAGACTTAGCCTAGCCTTTGGAACCCTATGTCTTTGCCCCCTTAGGTTTGAATTACTTTGCATGAACCTGTATTTGAGAAGTACCACCATAATTCCTCATTTCTACCTAAAATTAACTAGGAGAGAAAAAAGCTAATCAAGAGAGAGTTTTGAGTTTCCAAGTACAAAGGAACCACATGAACCATGAGGTTCAACATCTCAAAAAGAGGAGTGTCATTAGAAATTATTATTTTTACGTATTAAGCATCATATTTATGTTTTCCTCTAGAAGATGCAATACTTGCTCTTAATGCCTTAAATCTCTCAATATAGTCTTCAACACTATAAAACTCAACTAATTTGAGATAATAAAGCTCTAGTTCCAAGCAACGAACTTCAGTTTTCAAACAACTCTTGTAATTTTGACCATGCCTTGATTGGTTCATTCTCTTCATTGATATGAAAATCAAATCTAGTTCAGTCAACAAGGAGAATATGCCAAGAGCTTCTTCTTGCTTATGTTGGCGAGTTATATTGTCAAGGGTTGTTGCTTTCTTCACCTAAAAGATGCACCATAAGTTCTTACTACATAGTAAATAGTGATTTGTGTCAACCATATGCTCTAACTTTACCCATTGAGGTGAGTAACATAAGCTTGAGGGTCCATCTTACATAATTTGACTCCCAACATTGTAATAGGTCCTTGAACTAGTATCATGAATGCAAAGAGCTTGAAAAATCATGTGATTTGAAAAAAATACCTCAAAACTTTTTTGTATGCAAAAGTTATGGCCTTCAAAATTTTTGCCCTAATAAACCTAAAAAATAATAAAAATTAAACCTTCAAACCTTAGAAACTTGGCATTTGTTGGTTCATTAACGACTATCACTTATTATGTACCACCAATCCATCACTAGGGTGTTGAGAACACTACAAACTTGATGCTTACATGAATCTCACTAATCAAGAGGATATAAATATGGTAAAAATGGTGTTTAAGGAAATGGAAAATTGTACATGTCAACCAAGGGTCCAATTCTTCGTTATTATTGCATGAAATTTTTTGGAGAGGATCAAACTCGAGTCTTGATGCCAAGACATGATAACGAAAGCAGTGTTAGCTTTTGATACTAAATGCTTAATGTAAAATAACCACAAGATCTAAAATAAGAATGCTATATCAAATATAAGATAATGGTAATATTCTAAACATATAAAACTCATGAATAACTTCTGCAACTACACAGAAAACAACCATTAACAAATGCTCACAAAAATAGTATTTTGATATAGAATGGAGATCTCAAATACTCCATACTTCATACATGCTCAATCTACATTGTGTCTCTTCATTATGTTCTTTCACACTCACATATAGACCTATATATATAATGGAATGTGACTCTTCATATGGAGTATTCTTGGCCTTCACTCTTCTTGAGACTCTTCACTTTCCTATTCTATGGACTCATGTGCACATGGACTATTATGCACATTTACATCATTAAATACTTTGCACACTCTAATAATACTTGTGCATTTATTACATTGCATAAAGTAAATACTCACACTCTAATCTAAGACACACTCCTAATCTAAAGATGTACCCAAGGTGGTACATTAGCATGTACCAAATAATGTAATATATTCCAACACCCCCTGTATTACATTATTTGGTTATTGAAGACTTTAGTCTTCAATATGGATCTTCATATTTCATAAGTCCTTCAACTTGATCAAGTTCATGTTCTTCTTCTTTAATCTGTAGATGACCAAGTAGTCCACAGTATTATTGTCCTCTCATATTTCTCATTCTGAATCTTCGATTTCCCATCGACTTTTATGATAAATAGATTTTCCATTTCCTGCAATTTGTTCCTCAAAAAATCCATTAGTATTATTTTGAACTACAACAATATCTTGTGAAATCCCAATTGAGTCTAGAGCATATATATCATTGTAAATTGATCCTGTAGCTTCTATCTCATTTTTATTTATAATGAGACACTTATTGACTCCATTTATATATCTAAAATCAATCATTCTTTTGCTCTCTACCAATTTGGCTACTGAAATAAGATTTGATGTTAATCCAGGAACATACATTACATCATGTAACAAAATATTTGGAAAAGATGTACTAGGTGTTACACACCCATATCCATGCACAAGATAGGTTTTTCCATCTGCAATTTTTAACCCAAGATTGTTTGTGACTTCAAGGCAATCAAACCATTGTAAATTTCTTGTCATGTGATGACTTGCACCAGAATCAATAAACCAAAGATCTTTACCATTTTGACTTGTAGAATTATTTGTGCTTGAAGTAATTTTGTATTTTTGATATGGAATATTGTATGGACTTTGATCTTGAATCCTTTCATAGTGTACTTTGTGATGATATGTTCCTCTTGCTAACTTATCCATTACTATCTTCAAAAATAGTTTTATTGTTGTATTCCTTATGTCTCCCAAGTGTTTTGAATATAATATAGCTTTGATAAAATACTTAGCTTTCTAAGTTTTCCTTTGAGTTGAATCCCTTTTGTCTCCCTAATTATGAATAGAAAGCTAAAGATAATTTTGATGCAATTTCAATTTTTGATAAAATTCTCTACTTTCAAGAACTTTAAGTTGGATTCCTTATGTCTCGTTAATTTGAACAAGAGACTAATATCAATGTAATTTTCCAACTTTCCAACAACTTTATGTTGTATTTCTTATATCTCTCAATTTTCAATAATATGGTTTCTAAATTTCAAAAACCTATGTTGGTGTTGAATTCCTTATAACTCCAAAATTAGAAATTTAGAAAACAAAGATATTTGCAAATTCAATATTCCTATTTCGATGTAGAAATCCTTATTCCTCCAAGTCAAATTATTTGCAAATATTTCTATGCTTGAATTTCAAATAAAGTAATTTCAAAAACTTTCAAATTAAATTCTCTTCACTTCAAAAGTCTTCCAAATCATTCAATAAATCTTCTAAGGTTATAATTTATCAATTCATTACCTTATACCTCCATTCATTCAATTAATCTCAAGCATAATAGATTAATTAATCTTAACCTTAGTATTGATATTCCTTATACCTCCTTAACCTTTGTAAAAAGAAAATTAATTTAAATGTTTTATGTACCTCCTTGAATATGGCGTGCTACATTTTTGGCTTGCTCCTCGTGAGACTTTTCAACTCTGCAACCTGCACTCTATTTTAGGTGTTGTTCTCCAAAAATGAACTTCCAAATATTTTCTCTCTCCAATGTATTTAATGCTCCTCCTTGTGTATGGTGCTCATTAAATTTAGTCTTCAAGACTCTGACCTTCCTCTGCATGCTTGTTGGCTTCTCTGACCATTAATGTGCAGTGCTCCACTAACTTGCACCACTCTCTTCTCTCACGAATGCACTTGTATGACTTGTCCCTCATGCACTTATGGATACAAGGAGATGTTTCACTTCCCTGGCATTGGTTGGAGCTACCTTATGCGTTGTGACACTTGGCAAATATATTCTATCCTCCCAAGTGATAATTAGGTCAAATGGTTGGTGCTTCTCCTCCATGTAACATATTTTCCTCCTCTTGGTAATGCTCCTCTTCTTCTCTATGCTTGGTAATGCATTACTTCTCCTCTACACTTGGTAACAACTTCAATTCTTTACCTCCAATGCTTCTACTCTTCAGTTCCTCAACACTCAACATCTTCTTTCCAACGTATCTTCAATGAAGTAACAACAAATGATTATTTGAATTCCTTCTAATGGTGTTTGGCTTTCTTTCAATGATTCACTCCAAACGACCCATGGTTTTGATGCTCAAAACTTCTTAGTAATGATGCTTGCTCTCAGCTTTGGTGGCTCCTCAATTTCTAGTGCTCAAGCTCTACTCAATGATGTCTCAACTTCTCTCGAATAATGTTGCCTCCTATGGTGCTTAAACTCTCTTTCCAATGATATTTTATCTTCCTCTTTTACGTTGCTTCCTCCATCCAATGTGGTGGCTCTTCTTCACTATGGTGGCTCCTCCTTCAATATGGTGGTTCTACCACTCCTTTGGTATGATGTCTTTGGAAACTCTACCTTGTTCTTGTGCACTATTTGATCTCTTTATTTTATTCAATAAGACTTAAAAATTTTGCACTTCCTTGGATTATAAGAACAACATATATATACTAATTTTCCTTCTCCTTATTACTCCCTTTCAAGCAATATTTAACTTTACTTTTGTTGTTGTGTTTTGCAGATTCTAGGATGATAATGATGCCTCCTTCCTTGGCTTGGAGACACTTAGCTTAAACTATATTTTGTTGGCTTTAATAACTCTAATATGGTGCTTTCAAAAACTTTATAATAAGCTAATTTGAATGCTTGAATAATGAACTTTTATAGCACCAATATTACAAACCTCTTTGTCCTCCTTTTTGAAGCTAGTCTCCTTGGTGATTTGATTCACCTTTTGCTATCTTGAATTTATAAATTTTGTAGCTTCACTACCTTTTACTTTGTTGCCCCAAAATCAACTTCTATCCTCTTCAAAGTATGTTGTTCGAATATTCTCTTTCTCCTTGCCAAACAACTATTATAGAATGCTAAAATTTTCAGCCTTTCTTCCTCTTCAAATGTTGTTTGAAATCAACCTTCTTTATCTTCAACTTCTCTAATTTTTGTAGCTCCAAATACTACCTTATTGCTTTCCAAAATCTTTGAAATTTTTAGCTTCAATTGCTATCAAATATTCCTTCACTTTTGCTATTCAAAGCTCTCTTAAATATACCCCAAAATTCTTCAAATCATAGCTCTACTATCTCCCTTTAATGCTACCCAATTTTGTAGTCCAAATCTCTTAAATTGCTACTCCAAAAATCTATTTTCTTCTCCTGTATCTTGTTATTCAAAAATAGTCTCTAACTCCTCCAATCCACTGCCTTAGTTTGTTATCAAGCCTTCCTTCAATTGGTTGTTCAAGGGCACTTCAAAATCTACCCAAATCTTCTTCAATTTGTAGCTCTATGTCACCTTCAATTTTTTGTCCTATGACCCTTCAACTTCTATCACGAAAATCAACAATCTTCTCCTCTACAAATCAGCCTTCAAATTCTTAATGGTTATCTTCAAATTTCTCAAATTAGTGGCCTCTTCTATCTCCTTTCTCCTCCTTAGCTCTCACTAAGTTCTATCTTCAAATCTGACCTCTTTCATTGGCCTCTTCCTCAAGAATCTGAATGTCTTGAGGTCTTCAAAAATCCTTTTCAAAATTTGGCAAACTTCTTGCCAAATCCTTCTTCCTTTTGGGCTTGTTGTCGGATGGTGATAATTATCCCAAATTCTTCTTTTCAGGAGTTTCTCCTACTTGCAATATTCTACCTTAAGCTTTCTTCAAATCTCCTCCAATGGCCACTTCTTCAACTTCTTCAATAAGGCTTCTCTAGCCTTCTTCTTTCTCCTTCCAAGTTTGCTTGAGACCTCTTCTCTTAGGTCTTCAAATTCTCAATCTTCTTTCTCAAATCTCCTATCTCCTTTCTCAAATATGCAATGGGGACCTCTTCTCTTGGGTCTCCTCTTTCTCAACCTTCAATAGGCATTTTTTGGCTTCTTTCTCCTTCCTTCAATCTTCAATATTCTATGTGGACCTCTTTCTTAGGTCTCCTCAATATTCAATCTTCAATATTCTATGGGGACCTCTTTCTTGGGTCTCCTCAATATTCAATATTCAATCTCCAATGGGACCTCTTTCTTGGACCTCCTTAATCTTCAATGTCTACTCTTTTGCTGCAACTCAAAAACTAATCCCTACATGAGGAAAGCACATAGAATTTCAGGAAATCGAAGATGAAATTCTTCTCTATCCATTGTAGGAAGCTTCTCAACTTTTAAGAACTAATTTTTTACAACAAAACTTAGACAACAACAATCAAATACATCCAAATCTCTAGATCTCTAAAATCATTAAACTTCACTAGTTATCCTTCAATCTAGTGGAAAAGCAATCTTTGTTGAGTCCTAGTCTTCACGAGTTTTCCTACAACCCTGTGGAAAGACTCTAGCCAAAAAGCAACTTTAAAAATTTTAAAAATGAAATCTCCCTATCTCCTCTCAATCTCTCTTGTGGCTCTCCCTATCTCCTATCAATATCCCTTGTGGCTCTGATACCACTATTAGATTTTGATACTAAATGCTTAATGTAAAATAACCACAAGATCTAAAATAAGAATGCTATATCAAATATAAGATAATGATAATATTCTAAACATATAAAACTCATGAATAAATTCTGCAACTACACAAAAAACTAACCATTAACAAATGCTCATAAAAATAGTATTTTGATATAGAATGGAGATCTCAAATACTCCATACTTCATACATGCTCAATCTACATTGTGTCTCTTCATTATGCTTTCACACTCACATATAGACCTATATATAGAATGGAATGTGACTCTTCATATGGAGTATTCTTGGCCTTCACTCTTCTTGAGACTCTTCACTTTCCTATTCTATGGACTCATGTGCACATGGACTATTATGCACATTTACATCATTAAATACTTTGCACACTCTAATAATACTTGTGCATTTATTACATTGCATAAAGTAAATACTCACACTCTAATCTAAGACACACTCCTAATCTAAATATGTACCCAAGGTGGTACATTAGCATGTACCAAATAATGTAATATATTCCAACAAGCACCAAGTCTTTAGATGAAGCATGAAAAACATGTCAAGATTGAAATCCTATGAAATTTTTCTGCATAAAGGCTTAAGCAAAAATTATTTCTTCTTATCGCATGAAAGTATAAGAGAGGATCAAGCCTGGGTCTTACAGTTCCAATATACTTGCGATAACCAAAGTACGAACCCTTTGGATGGAGCATGAAAAACATTGAGATTGATACCCTATAACATTCCACTACACAAAGACTTAGAAAAACCTTAATGGGATTCAACACTAAGCCATATCATCCCTAAACATATTCTCTTGACTAACAAATCATAACTCCCATGGTTATAGGACCAAGAAGAACATTGTATGTTATGATAAAAATACAACTTTGAGATGAATTTGAGTCAGGAAATGGTAATTAAGAGCATAAAAACTTTAACATCTCATTTTGTCAAATTTACTTCTATCCAAGTCATAAATGTTTAAAATATGACAATTTGTGCATATAATCAAGTATACAAAATATTCAATAGAAATAAATATACAAAATAATTTCATTCATTTAGCCATACAAGTTTTTATAAAAATTTGTGCATGACAATTACACATTCAACAATAAAAAGCATACGCAATAAGTACTCAATGATTACATATTTAAAATCAAGACAACACTCTATCCTATATTAATTCAAAAAATGAATATGTTATAAAATTTTCAGTTTGAGAAAACTACTTTTAGTTTCTACCAGTCTTCATATGATGATGTTTTTGACAAATAATAAGAATTGTGTATTAGACACCAAGTGATAACAACTAACAGAGCAACTTAAAGTGTTGAACGTTATACAAATCTTGGTATGTCATAGTTCAAGTTGATCAAAATTTTTAATGTGGTGGTTAATTCAACTTCTAGAATTACCAATAGGTTGACATTATTTTCAAATTTGTTTACCGGATTGTTACCTTTCCCAATAGTCTTGGAGATTCATGTTGTCATCTACAATCCATTGGGTATACCATAAGTCTCAAATTTTTCTATCTTCTCATTTTCCAACAGATAAATGCTTTAAGCTAGCAAACTCTTTGGTTGCATCTCCTTAGCCTCTTGATAAAATCCATTGAATAGTCTACTTAAGGTCAACATAAGCATTTATGGCCTATCTAGATATGTACTTCATATTTTGTCGATATATTTCTCAATTGCTTGTATCTTACCATGCTAAAATATCTCTACATACATTAGCTATATAATTTCTACCTACAACTAGCTAATCAAGTTGTTGATCTCTTTGATTTTAGGTTGAAGAAAATTCAGTAGGATTTTTTATATGACTCTTTTTACTACAATACATGGAAGATTCTAAATGAAAAGGATGGTGTAAACTAATACTAGAGTGGAAATTAGGATTGAGGTCATATATTCTTGAGTTTTACATGTTAATCCTTAAGCACATTATGTTCTCTTTAAATTTACCACTCTTTGTGAGTCACTTCACCACTCAATATCTTATTTTCCTCATTTAATACATTGCACCTCTTATCTAAGACTTTTACCGTGCATATAACCATTTGAATGACATATATTATAAGATCTATAACTTGTATTATTTTGATGTCATTGGTAAAGAACAATTCCCTTCCTTCATAGGTTATTCATTGTAATATCATCCCACCTTGGTGTTGTATGCACTAACTAAATAACAAGTTTAATTATTTTTTATGATAACATATGACAAGGAATACTATTGAGAGCTTCCTATCTACTTATTCTCCATAAACAATTGTCTTTCCACCTTCTTCTACTTATTCTCCATAAACTATTGTATTTCCATCTTCTTCTAATATATTTTGTATGGAATATTTTTTTTTGGTAAGTTAAAATTATACTACGAGCGGGTTTTGAAAGGATCCCAAAACCTTTTTACAACAGGTCAACCGACCAAACCAAGGGTCAAAACAACCAATTTGGCAAATCCCACCCAGTGGGAAAACTAGCAGGATGATGAAGTTGAAAATCTTGCCCAACGAAAAGCAACCAAAAACCACCAAAATGAAAATCCCGCCCAATGAGAAAATCCAGCATATTTGGAAAATCTTGCCCAGTAAGAAACCCAACAAAAAACAAGAAACCGCCCTAAGGGACAACCAGTAGAAATCAAATCTTAACAATCCCATCCAACGGGAAAAACAACAGATTTGAAAAGTCTCGCCTAGCGAGAAGCAGTCGAAAACCACCAAAATGGAAATCACACCTAGTAGGATTAACTAGCATATTAAAAAAATCCTGCTCAATGGGAAAAATAATAGCAAAAACTAAACCCCGCCTCACAGAAAAACCGTCAGAAAACCAGATTTGGACAAATCTTCCCAATAGGAAAAATAGCAGATGTGAAGGATCCCGCCCAGCGGGAAAACCAACAGATGAACAAAACCTGCCCAACAGGATAACCAGTAGAAAATCCTATTTGAGAAACCCACCCAACGGGAAACCCAGCAGGTTTGGAGGATCTCGCCCAATGAGAAATCCAATAGAAAAACGGTTTGAAGAACGACAACACTGGTATCTCGCCAATAGGAGTATGAGGTAACCAAGTTGGGGTAGGGTCTGGAAATGGAACAACAGGAATGGGAGATCCCCAAGACCACTAGATCTCCCTTGTAACTAGATCTAGGATGCAAACTACAGAGGAGAGATAGGGAAATTATCCCATGAGCGCCCATGATTGGAGAGGATTTCATGATCAGGTTGAAAACCGCAACACTGCCTTTGCATTAGATGATCATGAGCCCCCATCCCAATATCAATAAACCTGCAAAGAAATAAACCACTAAAACAACCAGTAAGAAATCTTCCAGCCCCACCCTTTCCTATCGAAGGATTGATCTAGGGAAAGAAGCAACTGCATGCTTGGGGTCCCCCTAGGACCAAAAGGGTAGACTACAAGAGGAAACCGAGGATCCATCCAAAAAAACAAGCAACCACCGGATCTACAAGGAGATCCCAAAGGCAAAGAGTTCCTAGAACGACTGGAAAAGAACATCATCTGCGAGACCAGGCCCCCTCGAAGCCAACAAGAGTGCATATGAGGATCCCAAGAAATAAACAGGAAACCAAAGCCAACCCTCTTCTAGCAACCACCCCCAAGCTAGCCAAAAACCTACCAAACCAGGGTACTCAGGGCCAAAAACCACAACACCCTCCTTGCAGAACAACAAACCAATCAAAAACGGGAAACCTAAGAAACCCAGGGATCTCGAAAGCTAGGTCAAAGAACAACCCAAGGATGAGGGCAGGGAAATGGAAAAGTGGGACTGAATAATCCTAGGGAATCTGACACTAGAGCCATCCCACCCTTCCCCTCCTACTTCATATTACTTTAATAATATCATATTGTATGGCATATTGAGTTGTTAAATATCAACCTTTTTTATCAATACCAATCTGCTAGCTTGGATCAATTCTAATTATGTGGCATAGTCAACATCAATAAAATACAAGTATTCCAACTTCATCTTCTTTGTAGGAGGTCATTCTTCTAACCTAGAAGTGACTAATTCTAAACCAGAAGTGTTGCTACTAAAGTGGGGTTGATTAATGCTAAGTAAGAAGCGACTACTACTAAACTAGGAGTGACTACTACATCACATGCTTATAGTAGCATCAATTGATGTTGAGCAGGAAGCAACTACTACTAAACTAGGAGTGACTACTAAAATGTATGCTTATTTTTTCTTCACCAACCCCCTCAATTGTTTGATTTCTAGCTCTTATAGAGCATATATTTCCTTATCCTTTTGTTAATCCTCATTTTTAAACCCTTCATCCACCTCATCACCTTGAATAGGGGCATCCATAATGTGAGTTTTATAACTACTACTTCCTTCTAAATGAGAGTCGTTGCTTTTATCTAACCCTGATTTTGTATCCTCAATCTTTTAATTTCCTCTCTAATCCACTAAATCCTCAAATCATGGTTGGTAATTATGTCAATCGGATTGATGTCGTCTATTGAGAGTCTAAGATTCTATTTTTTAGATCGATTATACTTCTCATAACCTTACTTTAGTAAATTCCAAGAAACTTTGTCTTGTATATTTTTTATTAACCCTTACATTTTAATATAATCATGGTGAAAGTTCTTAGAGACTTTCTTTATAATGCCCTCTAAATAATAGTTATTGTGATGCATGTAGTCCTAGATTTTTCTTAGAAAAAAGTTGTCAATTACATCTATTCCATTCTCATAGGTGAAAGAGACTATATCAATTTTTACTAAGTACTTTAAATATGAAACCCTTTTTGCTCTTACATAATCCATTTCCATCATATAGCCTTATGTGAGGAATTCTAGAGTAAACACCTAAGAGTTATCATTCTTGGAAGTATTGTTTTTTTTTTTTTTTTTTTTAAGCGAAAAACCCCTTGCGGGGCCGCCTTGGTCTGAGAGACCACAAACAGGGGGTTCTATACAGTCAAAGTCACTCAGGAGTTGCACCCAGCCCTGCCCGCACCAACATTATCATTTGGATTTTGGATACCCAATTAAGCTTTTTGGTAGGGTGGAGATTCGAACCTGGGACCTCCCTTGGAGGATTGCCCTCTCCTCTCCAACTCACCTACAACACCTGGGTGTATTGTTTTTTTAATAAGCTATATGTGGCTTCTATTAGGGACCACTCCCATTACAAAAAAAATACATTACATTACTCTCATTATATTTCTAACAAGTTAATTAAAGTATACCCAACTTTACCTTTTTATTGGTATGGTCTGAGGAATCGAACTAGGGTTTTAGAGGCTAGGGCAGAGGCCTGGAGAATATTTTCATGCAAAAAACACCATCAGAGAGGATCAATCTTGTTGGAGGGTCTTTCAATAGTAAGGATCATGGCCAAGAATGGGGGTCATAGGTACTTCGATACCAGATCCTCCAAAACAAGGAATCTCATACCGAGATAAGCTATGTGGAACCCAAGATAGCTTCAATGACTATCAAACACAAGCAAGGACAATCATAAATGCCATGGGGAAGTGATAAAAGGAGGATTCTTTGCCTGGAAGGGTGAACGGATGTTTACCACAAGCAAAAGAAATACCAGTATTGGAAATAGCAGAGGACTGGATAGCTGAGGATATAGTTTATAAGATGAAACACAACCTAATAGGTAAATTCATGGGTTTCAGACCATTCGTGCACTTCCTCCACACATGGATAAGGAAACAATGGCATCTAGAAGGAGAATACAAAATTCTAACTCTCCCAAATGGGTATTTTTCTATAGAGTTCACATCAATGGCAGACCGACAAAAAGTATTTGAGGGAGGGTCATATCATCATGGGCCAATGGGACTATTCCTGCAACCATGGAAGATGGGATTCGACCCGAGGGTGGAACCGACTACAGTACCAATATGGGTAAGATTATTTTCCCTTCCCCTTGAATTTTGGAAAGAGGAGGTACTCGAGGCAATAGGCAACTTACTAGGTCATTATCAAGGTAGATCAAGAGAAACAATTTTAGGAGGATCGACAACGTTTGCTAGGGTTTGTGTAGAAATGGACCTCAGTAAACCTCTTCCAATAGAGATAGACCTAAAAATAGGGGATTTTATTTAGTGCCAACAACTAGATTATGAGGCTATTCCATTCAGATGTCGGGTGTGCCACGCTCATGGACATTTGGCTAGAATGTGCCCAATAGTTAAGGATCATCAATTTGAACAAGAGGGGACAAAAGCAAATATTAACATGGTGGGCCAATATCTTCAGCAAAAGGTAAATCAGAAGGAAGGGAAAGGCCCAACAGACTCTGAGGGCTTCCAAAAAGTAATCAGAAGGCCAAATAGAAGAAATCAACAAAGTAATCAGAGACAAGGAGAAAAAACGGGAAGAACAAACAATAGATATGAGATATTCAAACAACTGGGAAGCTTGGAAATAGAAGGGGATTTTCAAATGGAAGGATTAGAGGAGGATACTCAGCAAGTCACACTGGTTGATTAGGAACAATACTCCAATATAGTGTTAGGGAACAAGCAAGGAGCAGAACCAGACACAACCTCTCTCATGGAAGAGGAGATTCAACCCATGAGGGAGACCATAGGAGGGGAAATAGAGTAGGGGATAGTCTTAACTCAAGAAATAGAGATGAAAGAAGGAAATAAGAACAAATATGACCCTACTTTAGGGATTCATCAAGTGGAGAAGAAACAAAAACCGAACCAATCTATAGGGAGGAAGTCAAACAAGGGAAAGATGGAGGAACAAGGAAGAAATTTGAGCTAAAATGGAAAGGTAAAATCGATGGCTGATTTTTTCTCTCCCAATTCTCAATGATATTAATTACTTGGAATGTGAGGGGTTTAGGCAGCCACCCTAGACAAAAGGTAGTCAAAAATATTATCATAGATATGAGTCCAAATATAATTTTGTTATAGGAAACCAAAATGCAAGGAGAAGACTTACAAAAAATAAATAGGAGGATATGGCAAAAAGGAGAGATCCTTACTCAATCGACATAGGGGAAATTAGGGGGATTGACCACTATGTGGAATCACCAACTATTCCTAGTGATAGGGGGCCTCCATGAGAGGGGTGTTGATGGTTCAGTTACAAAATAGGGAAAATGGAAAAAAATAGACTATAGTTAATTTCTATGGAGCACAAATAGTCAGATTATAGAGGGATCAATGGGCAGCCATCCAAAATTTTAGAGACAACTACCTAGAGGACCAATGGATTGTGGGAGGATACTTCAATGCAAATCTTAGAATAGAGGAACAACAAGGAGGTAGAGCCATGTTGGAGGAAAAGGATAGGTTCTTTTCAGCAATAACATGTCAAATGAATCTAATAGATATCCCAACTATGGATAGCTCCATGACCTAGAAAAATAGAAGAAAGGAAGGGGAGACAATCAAATATTGCTTGGATCATTTCTTCATGGGGGAGGAATTATACCTACATACCAAGCATCAAGTGAGGGTCATGGATAGGCTTTCTTCAGATCATTTTCTAGTAAGCCTTACCATAGAAGAAGATAATCATAAAGTTATAGGAACTTTTAAATTTGAGCTATGGTGGCTGAAATATGAGGAGTTGGAGGACCACATAAAGGAATGGTGGGAATTAGGGAAACCAAGATTTGGGACAGCCCAATTCAAACTCCACAAACAACTAAAATATGTAAGGACCCAACTAAAGGAGTGGAGTAAACACAAGAAGGAACTCACTAGAATCCAAAAGAATGAAATCAAGGATCAGAAGGAGAAGATTGCTCAGGAGATAAGACAAGGAACTATTACGGAAGATCTGTTGCAATGTGAGGTAAAAATTATTAGGAGAGAGGAAGCTTTGGAGGAACAAGAAGAGATCTATTGGAGGTAAAGAGCCAGAGTTACATGGTTAAAGGAGGGGGATCAAAACACAACTTTCTTTCATAAGACAACAATAACTAGAAGACAACATAATAGAATTATAGGTCTTACAGATATGATGGGTCAGGTAAAAACTAGTGGAAGTGAAATGAAAACTATAGCAAATCAGTACTTCCATACTCTTTTTAGTAGCAATGAAAATTTGAATGCAACATGGTAGGAGAAGATACTAGAGGTAATTCTATAATTAGTCAAACCTGAACACAATAAATTATTAATGGAGGAAATTTCTTTGGAAGAAACATCATAGATCATACAAAAAATGCAAATAGGAAAGACCCTAGGACCAGATGGGTTCCCCATTGAATTTTATCAAAATTTTTGGGAAATTGTGGGCCAAGTAGTGGTGGAGGCACTAGAGGAAATCAGATAGAGTAAGCAAATGTTAAAAGCCTTGAATCATACTTTTATCACTTTAATTCCTAAGGGCCCACCTAGTGAGATAATTAATAATTATAGGCCTATTTCACTATGTAATGTAGTATACAAGATATTAACAAAGCTTATGGTAGAGAGGTTAAAACCTTTTTTACCAAATCTGATTTCAAGTGAGCAAGGTGGTTTTATTGAAGGTAGACAAATTCTAGATGGAATAGTAGTGGCCCAAGAGGTGATACACATAATTTCCAAGAAAAAGGACCCAGGTATGTTTATTAAATTAGATCTTTCTAAAGCCTATGATAGAGTAGATTGGTCCTTTATGCAAAGGATTTTAGAAAAAATGGGCTTTGGAGAGGGGTGGAGAGACTGGGTAAAAGCATGTACATAGACTACATCATTCTTAGTTCTAGTAAATGGTAGTCCCTCTCCCATGTTCATAGTAGGAAGGGGGCTGAGGCAAGGGGACCCTATTTCCCCTTACCTTTTTATCCTTTATGCAGAGGGTCTAGGGAGACTATTATAAAAAGGGAGACAAGAGGGGAGGCTAAGGGGTCTAAAAATAAGTTCTCACTTGAATTGAGATAAATCACCTCTAGTTTGTGGATGATACTACTCTTATTAGTCAATACAATATCCTAGTAGCAAGAAACATAAAATAATTTTTAGATGGGTATACTCAAGCTACTAGGCAAAATTTTAATGAAAAAAGTCTCAAATAGTTTTTTTCAATACAATGAAGAGGGTGAGAGATAAAATTATACAATTGTTGAACTTCATGGAAACTCCTTTACCCATACAGTATTTAGGAGTACCTTTATATACAAAGAAAATAAAAATCAAGGAGTGGAAAGGGTTGATTGATAGACTACAAGCTAAGTTGAGCAATTGGACACACAAATGGCTAAGCTTGGGAGGAAGGCTTACAATGATTAAATTTGTGCTACAAGCCCTCCTAGTTTATAAATTTTCCATACTTCAGGCTCCAAAGGGAATTCTAAAAGATATTGATAAACACACAAGAAAGTTGTGTGGTCAGGTGCAAGGGGAGAACAAAAATTAGCACTAGTTGAGTGGGAGAAGATATGTCAACCAAAAAAATAAGGAGGATTGGGGATAAGATCAACATCCCAAAGTAGCAAGGCACTAGTAGGGAAGCTATACTAGAGATGGATTACAACTACTAGGGGCTTATGGAGTAGACTATTACAAGCCAAATATTACCTAGGAGTGGTTGAGAAAAACATCCCAAGACTCAGAGTGGAAGGAGAGGGATCTACAGTATGGAGAACAATGGAAGTAGACCAAGAGTTAATAAAGCTATACCTATATTGGTAGTTAGGGGATGGAAAGGATGCTCTATTTTGGGAGGATTCATGGAATCAATCCCAACCAATTATTCAGACATTCCTAGAGATGGAGAGTTGGAAAGTAGAGCTCCAAAAGGTAGGGTGGTGGAAAGCCTCTTACTATATGAAATCATGGAATCAACATGTGCCAAACTTACTACAATGGAAACATCCTCGAGAATGGCTAGTGAGGGGGATAGAGGAACTAACCAAAAAACTATGGAGACATCTCCAAAGACACCCAATTCAGGATGGTTCTAAGAGGGATATACTTGGATGGGGAGGAAGCAAGTTGGGAATCTATAAGGCAAAGGAGGGATACAAGGTAGCCTATGGATATGAGATTTCCCCAACACCACTTCCATGGATATTTGTTTGGCAAAAGGAAGGATGGCCAAAAATTAACATTTTCTCATGGTTGATTAACCATAGAAAGTGCTTGACATTTGATAATTTGAGAAAAAGAGGTTTCTACGGGCCTTCCAAATGTGTTATGTGTGGAAAGGTAGAGGAGACCTTGAATCACCTCTTTTTTGGGTGTTCTTTTGCCAAAGATATATGGATCAGTTGGTGGAGGTAGATGAGATAGCATTGGGAAATCTTTGGGAGCCAGGAAAGCTTTTATGAGAAATGGAAACAATGCAGCTTTAAGACTAAAACAATGAAAATGGCATGGAAGCTGGGACCTAGCTTCATATGGTGGTAGTTATGGCTAGAACGAAATGCATGCATATTTAGATCAGAGCATAGAACAAGGGAGCAAGTATGGGAGAGGATTATGAGTAAGGTAATGGAAACACTATCTATTAGATTACAGGAGGAAACAAACATAGAAATGGAGGAAGTGACTATTCTAAGGAGCTTTGGAATAACTATAAAAGAAAAACAACTAAGGGTTGGATGCGTAGGTGAGATCTCCTCGAATAACATAGAGTGGAGACCACCTCCTAGAGAGTGGGTGAAGGCTAACACAGATGGGGCTTCTACTAAAAACCCTAGAAAAGCTGGTTTTGGCATTATCATACGGAATTGGAAAGGAGAATAGGTGTACTAGAGAGCAGAAGGTATGGGGGAGACAACAAATAATGAAGTAGAAGGATAGGTGATCTTGTCAGTATCAATGATAGCTACAAATCTACATTTACATAAGCTATGGATAGAGACAGACTCTTAGGTATGGGCTGGAATCTTGGATCCGATAAGACCCTTTCAAGTGCTGGGAATTGGGGAGAGAAGGAAGGTGGAAGTATTTCAAAATATTTGGAAGGTTTTTCAAGATGTTTTTATTACACATATCAAGCGAGAGGGAAATAGGGTGGTAGATTATTTAGAAAAATGGGGAAAAGAACTGGAGGAAGGGCAATATGTGGACTCTCAGATGGAAAATCAGATAAGCTGGTGCCAAAGAATCCAAGGGATGTGAGAGGTGGTACAAGTAGATAGCAGAATAGGAAGAGCAGATAGTGATTCTAATGAATCTATCATAGTTAGGCCATGGAGCAATGGCCAAGAAGAAAATAAATGACAAGTTGTCCTAGTGTCAAGTTGGGTAAGCAAGGTTCTTGGTTATTTTCCATAGGCTCTTGTGTCTTCATCCTCAGGCTACTATTTCTCTACTATATGACATTACTACTAGTAGACTCAGAGTGGCCAAGGTGGGTGGTTTTTAAAAATAGAACACACATAGCCATAGATATTTTATTGAGTATGTCTAGATTAAGAGAAAATAAGCCTCCACCCCATAGAACAATAGATATGTCAGACATGTTCAAGATGCCAATAATGACTTCAAAACAGCATGAAGATAGATGGATGGTCTACGAAATTCAGATGAATGAGAAAAATTGGAATTCAACTGTGGTAATGTTGATGTGTATGGATAACTGCATTATGGTGGCCTCAGGTGATGTTTTCAACAAACACACCTATATAATGTTTTTATGGGTAATTTTTGAGCCAGGAGGGATTGGAGGAGGATTTTATTTCTCCCTTGTTTCCTATCCAACTCATTTTACTTTGTAATACAACTTCTATAAATATAATCTATTTTTCAAAATTAAAAAAAAACTAGATTTCTATCAAAGATATTCTTCATTTGCCTTTCTATCAAAGATATTCTCCATCTTCCTCAAACTACTAAGTTTCCATAATCAACTCCTTTTATATTAGATGCCTTCCAAAATTTAAATTTTGTCAAGATGAAATTCAACACTGTGAATGGCTAAAATATTTGTTGCCCAACTTCTATATCTATAAATATATTGTCTATAACAATCTCACAATTTATTAATATCCTTTTTTAGGGTTCTTATTAATTCCCTTGATATTCCAAAATATAATTTTCATTGTCATTTTTGGTTTTTATTTGTGGGGTCCGTCCCACTTCTTGTTAGCACTCGTGAAATTTTCTTTTGTTTTCCCATATCAATATCCTTCTGGGTTTTTTTTTCTCTTTGTTTTTGCTTCTTGGGTCTTCCTCTTTTTTTCATTCCTACCAATACTTTCATCTTCATCAATCTCTTCAATTTTCTCACACTACTCATAGTAAGACTTATCATCTTTAGTTTACCTTATTCTGAAGGATCTGAAGTGCAAGGAATAACCTCAAAAGTACAATCTTCTTTATGTTGCCCTAGAAACCCTAAAGTGCAAGGATGCTCTTATGTAGCAATTACGTTATTATTTTTCCCTAAAAACCCTAAATTGTTATAGGTTTCCTCCATCCTCATTTCTTTAGTATGCTGGTCTTGAAACCTTAAAGTGCAAGGGATAACATCACGTCTTTAACTTTTATTACCTAGAGAGGATTTTATACTACTTTAGAAAAATTAAGATTATTTACCTGGAATAAACTTGACCTCTTTTA
The DNA here is from genome assembly GCA_028583015.1 of Wollemia nobilis. NCBI lineage: Eukaryota > Viridiplantae > Streptophyta > Pinopsida > Araucariales > Araucariaceae > Wollemia > Wollemia nobilis. The sequence continues at coordinate 2,447,148 of JAQPPZ010002064.1, forward strand.
TCATCTTTGTTTTAGGATTTCTCTCCACATATTCTTTTGCACCTTTAATTTCTTCTAAACTTGCCAAATGATACTATAGATAGGATTTCTTTGCATCTTCTTTTGGAGTGGAACATCCTTGATCTAATCTAGTTTCTATTATTGTATGATTTTATTTCTTTGTCTTAAAGTTTATCTCATCACTAAATTTTTATCTCTTTCTTCATAGTTTTCACTTTGTAAACTCTTGCCATGTGTCCAATATCATCACCATTGTGGCAACAAAATGTGATTTTTCATAATCTACTTCTTGATCCCATTCTCTTGATTCAAATTTAATCTTAATGGATTGTGACAAAGGTTTTGAAATATCCATAACAACACATATTCGATTATATATAGCATGATTTTGCTCCTTAGTAGTTAATCCTTTTTTCATGAATTCCCTTAGGGTCTTTTTAATATTCTTTAAAACATCCTTATTTATAAGATGATATGGAAGTCCAAAAAACCTAATCCATATTGGAAGTTTTTTAATAGTTTTTGCCTCAATAGAAAAAAAATTATTCCATGGTCTCAAATAAAGTGCATCTCTTCCCCTAAACCATAGGCCACAAACCATTATTTTATCCCTAATTTTTGAACTAGAAAATATGATGAGGAAAAAACTTTTAGGAAGAAAAGTCACAAAGTAATTTGAATTTAATCCCCACTTCCACTTGATCCAATTTTGAATATCCAAAAACCTTGGCCATGATCAACGAAACTTAGATATTAATCCTCTACTTTTTAAAACCATTATATCATGCTCAATAATCTCATCCTTGATACTTACTTCTGGTGTAATATCTACTACTTGGATCTAACTTGCCATGTAATTGCTCTTCTACTTATCTCTAACTTGGGCCTCCATAATTTCAACTAGGGCATCCTGACTTCCCATTAGGGCTTTCAAATATGACTTTCCTTCCATACTAGCTAATGGGGCTCACTCTTGGTTTGTACTCCCTCTTGGTTTGTACTTCCTCTTGGCTTGCACTTGCTCCCAACTTGTATTATCTCCTACCTCTCACTTGTTCCTAGATTGTACTTCCTCTTGGCTTGCAATATCCCCTATCTGTTCTTTTTCTCGACATTCCATTGCTTCAATAATTTTTTTGAGATAATGTTCCACACATTTGTGGTAAGGGTTTGAAGCATTAATGCACTTTGGATGAACCCATCACAATTCCTCCATGATTGAATCTTAACTCACACTCCCTCTTAGCTTACACTTCCTCCTGGATCACACTTTCTCTTGGCTTGCTCTTCCTCCCGATATGCACTTCCTCTTGGATATTTCACCTTTTATTCTTGGAAGTATTGTTAGTTGTGCTTGGTTACTAAATAGTCTAAAGAAGTAGTCTTTTTTTTTTGACATACCAATAACCTCTATTAGATATGGTATTGTATCCATAGTCAAAATGATTTAAAACTATTCAACCAACCTCAAAATACTATGTTGATCATTCTCAAATAGTATCTTGAAAGGATTAGTTATAAACTTGTCATAGACCCATGTCATCCTAATTGTCTATATTAATACAATGAGTTCATAGCTACTTTTGATTTTTGTATTTATACCTATTCTTTATCTCAAACTCAAGACCAAAAAAGTGCATGTAATTACAATACAAAAATAAGTGAACTAAATGAAAGTAATACCTAAATGCACTCCATTTTGCAACAAATCCAAGTTCAAAGTGATGGCAATATGCAATCATCTTGAGGGGTTGGATGAAAGGTTGGATCAGCTGATGGTGCTAGAGAAGATGTGTGTGTTGTTGTATGGATGGCTAGACTAGTTTTAAGGTTTTGGTTCCCTGTCAAAATATTGTTGAAGATTTTGGGTTCCTTTCAAAACCCTACCTAGGTTTTGGGTCCCTATTAAAAACCTATTGAAGGTTTTAGATTCCTTTCAAAACCCTGTGGTCCTCATTTTTAAATGGATGAATGTTGTGTGTTGGCCTAGATGTAAAAAGGTTATGGATTCCTTTCAAAAACCTGCAAAGGTTATATGTTCCTCTCAAAATCCTACGCCCTACTAGAAAATTGAAAATACAAAATTTCTCTAGGGTGACCAGTTGTTTAAAAGGTTAGGGTATCCTGTTACAACCCTTTATTTGGCTTCTTATTTTGGGAAAGGGGATTTTAGTTCTAGCTTCAAATCATCTCTAGTCAGTTGTAAGAATATTGCTGCTAACCTACCCACTGGATGAGATTTGAGGGACTTTAAAGTAAGTGGGAAAATTTTGTTTAAATTCTTTTGCTATTCTTTTTGTTGGGTGATTTGTGGGATTTCAAATTTCAAGCAAAGTTTTTGTTTAAATTTTCTTGCTGGTATATGTTAGCACCAAATTCTCATTATCCAACTATTTCACCTCGTACCATGGTTGTAGTCTATTTTTGGTTTGTCGTGGATCATAGGATCATCAATCTTCTCACTAGGCAAGAATTGTTTGATTTCAAACTTAGGCAAAAAATCTATTTTATTTTGCCCCATTATTTCTCAAGTGTCTCAAAACTCATGGTGGTATTCTATTTTGCTGCTCAATTTCAAATTTGAATTTTAAAGTTTATATTTAAAGTGGAGTTAAGGCGATATTGCACCATCCAAAAATTATTTGATGTCAAATCCTCTTGTCGAATGCCAGATTTAGTCCCATTTATGTACTTCTGTAGAGCTTATTGAATACTCTTTGGATTTGTAAAGGTTTGGGGTCCCTTCAAAAACCCCTTTGTTAAAGGTTTGAGGACCCTTTCAAAACCTCTTTGTCCATCTCATAAAAAAAAAAGCAATCATCTTGCATAAAAAAAATATTTTCTTTCTCATGAGATTGTTCACCTATAAAATAATGTAGAAGTAAGCAACCTTAGTCATTTAATCATTAGCATTCCCAAATAATTGGCATATGATGGCAATGTCATTTTGAAATCACTTCATTGGATAAGAAGAGTTAAATCTTTCTCAATAACATGATCAAATGATATTTTATACCATTTTCCATATTGATATGCATCTTTAGAAAAACATTCTTATTCATCATGTGTTGTTATATTCTTGAACTCAACATATATAATCCTTTTATTGAAAGGTTTTATTAATTTATTGGGCATCATAGTGCAAATCAAATGCCTTTACAATTAACCATGGATTAAGACTAACTGGTATTTTGCTACAACTACTACATATAGTTATTATCTCGATGTTATAGTGTTTCTTATGTGTAGCACCCTAAAATTGGCGCAATAAAATTATAAAAATTACATTCACCTTAGTAAATAATTTTAAAATCAAATTTAACCTCCCAAACCGCCCGTTAACCGTCGGGTAATCCGTTTCCCCCTTTTTCGCGCCATTTTTAGAGGTTGTTTTGACCGTTTGACGATATCGTCGCCGATCAGACGATATCGCCTCATTTGACGATTTCCATTTCTCTGGACTAGGACGTCCAGACGATCTTGTCGCAAAACTGAATTTGCATAGTTGGAATCTGTTCCAACGGGTCTCCAATCTGGGCAGAAGCGTGTCTGCGCCGTTGGGACCCTCCCCCGTTGGAGATCTCCCAAATTGGGATGATCTCCAACCTCCTAACAACTCCCTCTAAGCCTATTTAACCTCTAGGATTTTCCCTCCCCAACCCCTCGGCTGAAATTTTTGGTAAATTGATTCCCCCTACGTTGAAACATCCCTAATCTTGCATTTGCATTAGTCCCATAGCAATTTTGTTGCAGGTACATCATTATTTTTCAACCGGAGCCAGCACCCATCGTCGCCGACGAACCTGTCCAGATCGGAGGCGATCCTATCAAATTCGAGATGATTTCGTACTGATGCGAGACGATCTCGACTGCAATCCACATCGAGGCAATCAGTGCCTGGAGTTTGCTTTTCTCAACTTTTTCTCTGTCATTTTATTCTGCAAATTAGATAATTTATTCAGTTTTTACATTATTTTGCATTTGGAGTTCACCCATTTAGCTTAGATTGCATGCTAAGTTCATGATTTGTCATTTAAGTACAATAATTTGCTTTAATTTTTGTTCTTAAATATTGTTCAGTATTCATATTGCTATTTGGTGTAATTTGCCTCTGTTTGCACAGTAGGATTTCTTGTATTTTGCATCTATTTTCTGTTTTGCAGGTTTCTGACGAATTCGTCAGATCTCGGACGATTCTGTCAGTCTCAGACGATTCTGTCAGATTCCAGACGAATCTGTCAGTTTTCGGATGATTCTGTCAGATTGCAGGCGATTCTGTCGAATTCCAGACGATCCGGACTGCCTCAAACATCAGAATCTTCTTCAGACATCCGGATCGGTATTCCCCATTTTCCTCCTGTAAATTCTCTGTTTTTTGCTTTCAAATCTGTTTGTTGTATTCATGAAAAATTGCATTTTCATATAGTTTAATTTAGATTCATTCGGCCAAACCTAGGATGAATGTTTAAGATTAAAACGAACTCATCTAAACACATTCCAAAACCTAGGCGTGGAAACTGCCATTAAATGTTTCCTGGTGAACCCACCATCCATCGAAAAATCACCAAAATACACCTCCCTTGAGAGGCGGGACCTTCGTAAAGTCCTCTCGTCCGAGGTACCGCATCATCCTTTTCCCATCCTCCTTTCGGGCACGGATCCAATAGCCTGAAGGTAGGGATGCAAAAAATTTGGAGCGATACATTTTGGTGAACCCGACGTGAATGCATCATAACCTTTTGAAAACAAAAACAAAAACAAAAAAAATTAGAACAACTAAAACTTAGATGCATTTTAAAACATTTAAGGTTTAAAGTCATGTTTAGATGGTAGCTCCTAAAAAGAGGTTAGCAGTTACTATAAACGTAGAAAATCAATTGGCAGCTATAGAAGTTAATTCTGTCCTTAGTATCCCTGAAACAAGTAGAAATCAATCCTTGTGGGACGAACTTGACAGGAGACTTAGTCTCATCTCATCTAGGTCCACACAACTTAAACAGATTAAGAGGCTAGTCTTGGATAGAATCCTGGATCCTCATCAATTAGTTTTTTATCATGAACTTCAGAGAGCCTGCCATAGATGGTTAGCCTATAGGAGAGCTTTAGTATCTTCAGAGTTGTTCACCTTCGAGGAATACCTCGAGAACGCAGCTATTGTGCACCAATTCCTAGGCCTTGTAGAAGACCAAGAGGTTGTTCTTACAGATAGGGAAATATGGAATAGAGTTCCTCGTGCTGTGTTATATCGAGAGTATTGCCACGAGCTTTACTTCTATCAACCAAAGATCTCGAGATAGATAATATTACCATAGCCCTTTTCATCAAATTTCTAAAAGAAAACTTTCAATTTGAAGAAGAACATTTCATGACCCCTGAACAACTCGAACCTATTAATGATATTCATAAATTGTTCATAGAAGACTAGCTCATTTACTTTCAGTCTTGTTATTGCATGCATTTATTGTTTCATTTGCTGTCTTTATTGTATTGTTTCAAAGAAAAACTAAAAAAATAAAAAAACTTAGCAAAAACTTAAACATTTCAATTTCAAATATTGTAGTAGGTATATAGTAAATATATACCTCTTAATTTGTTGCATATATATATATATATATATATATATATATATATATATATATATAAATATTTGCTGAAATCAAAACTTAGCACCATGCCTAAACTTAGGAATGGTAAAGAAACTTTAGGGGAAGGAGAAGATTGGTTACAAGATACAACTCGAAAACCCAAATGTCCTTCTTGGAGATACAAATCCGGAAGGAGAAACTCTAGGTCAATCAGATGAAGACTTAGGGGAAGATAAGGAACAAGAAGCAAATGTTAAAGAGGATGGATCCTCATCCCCTAGAGTAGCTCCAAATGGAAATATTGCCTTTGACAATGCAGAGCATTTCAAGAGATTTCTCATGGAAAACATTGATGACCTTAATGTGGCCATTCGCCTTGATAAAGGGCAAATTAGTAAAACTCAAGCAACCATGGAATATATGTGCAATATGCAGACTAATCCCTTGTCTTTCATTGATCAAGAAAGTGACAAGGGTGGACCATCCAATGCGGATATGGTCACTATAGCCCAAAGCATGTCAAAACAACAGGTTACCCAACCTCCTAAGGAACCTGTTATTCAACCTAAAATCACTCCCACACAAAAGAAAATTCCCTTCACTACTTTATTCCGCCAAACTATTGAGCAAAATGCTTTAAATAAACAGAAACCTAAAACAAAGCCAAATACAAACTTTCAACAATCTGGAATACAACATAATACAACTTCAAAATTCCTCCATAATACTTTTCCTACCAATAATTTACACAACAGTAACATGGCATCTAATCTGCATGTTCCTCCATCCTACGCCCATAACACTCATGTCAATGCCCTACCAAACCAATATGGGGGGCAAACTAGTAATCTGGAAGCCATGGTGAAACAATTGGCTTCACGTATGGACCAGATAGATCCCTACCGTCCCTCGTATAATTATCGAGAGATCTTGTAGTCAACCTTTGGATCCCATAGTTGTAGCTCAACCATATCCTAAACATTTTCCCATGCCTGTTCTGCCTATATATAAAGGAACCGAAGATCCCATAGAGCATCTTCGCATGTTTAGGATAGCATGTCACGACATATCGCATGACGACTTGCTATTACTAAAAATGTTCCCTAAAATTTTAGGTGGAATGGCATTAGAGTGGTACTATCAATTGCCCACTCATTCTTTGAGAAACTTCGAAGAAACAGCTGAATCATTTGTCCATCAATTTAGTGCCTACATCGAGAGGCATGTAACTATTAAAGACCTATACAATTTAAAACAAGATAAGGACGAATGCTTTGCTGATTTCTTAGCTAGATGGAGGCAATTGACAGGAAAACTGCACTTTGTGCTACCCTATAGGGAAATGTTGGACATTTTCATCAACAATTTACAAGAACAACTTTCTTATGAGCTATCAACCGCTACTTTGACTACCTTCGACCAAGCTATAGATTTAGCTCGAAGAGTAGAAGATGCCCTCATTAGGAGAGGCCAACTTAGGAAGAAGGATGATGAGAAAACATCTAGAAATCAATATAAAAACAAACAGGTTGTCGGTGATGGAGTCATCGATAGCAGTAAATGTTGCTAATATCAATGCAACAAAGACAACAAAAAAATTCATATTGAAACCTCCTGATAAGCCTCCTCGAGAGTTCACTAGATTAAACCAACCTTTGTCAACTATTTTACCTCAATTGCTCGAAAGAGGTTTAATCCAATTACCAGCCATCCGGGAACCTGACCCAACTATACCCGGATATAGAGCTGATTTGCACTGTGATTTCCATAGAGGACCTGGACATTCTACCAACGCTTGTAAGAGGTTGAAACATAAAATACAAGATTTGATTGACAATAATGAAATGGAAGTGCAAGCCTTCCAACCCAAACAAAACCCTCCTAATAATACTCAAAAGACCGTTCCCCAAAATCAAAATCAAAATGCCAATCAAACTTTAGACATATTTCAACACCCTTTACCAAGACATGGTAAAGAGGTAGCCAATCAAATCGAACATCATAATGTTCCCCCTCCTACCCGATATGTAGGAACCATTAGCGGACAATTACCTGTTCAGGATTCTCAAATATTTGACACAACCTTATCCCTGGTTACGACCAAGCCCTTACATAATTTTCAAACTTCTGATTCTAGTGATATAGAATCAGATAGTGAAAGTGAAGTAGACACTATCCAATCGAATAGTTCTAAAAACGAATCAGATCCTATTCAACCTGTCACAGATGCTAATGTTCCAGAAGAACCATTTCCTAGAAGAGTCACTACTCGACCTTCTTCTAATATAGTCCTTCCCTATGAACAAGCCATAAATTCTCAACCGAGACCGTTTCAACGTCGTCACTATAACATTGTAGGTACCATCGGAGTCGTCACCCGACAACAAGCTCAAAATTCCCAACAAGAACCAAACCAGAATGATGGATCAGCTCCATTCATTTTGAAAAACCCAAATAAAGGGAATCATGCTCCTATTGTTCAACCTAAACCCCCTTACAACATTAATGAGCAATTGTCTAATACCACGGCCAGAATTTCCCTCTTAGATTTATTAAGATCCTCTCCCACCCATAGGGATGAGTTGATGCTTACATTGAGCCAAATGATGGTACCTCAAAACATTCAACCTCGAAGCTATGGCCAATACTATCATCACTCGAGAGATTGATTGTATTGACTTTCGAGATAAAGATATCCCACAACACAGTTTACATAAGGACAATCCCTTATACATTACTGCTTTAATTGGAGATGTAGCTATCAAACGAGTTTTGATTGATAATGGCTCATCTCTAAACATTTGCACCTTTGACTTCTACCAACGATTTGGTTTTAGAAGTGATGAAATGAAGAAAACCGATATGATTATCAAAGCTTTTAATGACGAAACACAAGAAACGTGTGGAGTTATTACCCTCCCATTGCAAGTTGGTCCTAGAACCCTAGAAACAACCGTGTTTATTGTACATTGCCTAAGATCGTACAATATACTTTTGGGTCGCCCTTGGATCAACGCCATGCGAGCGGTCCCATCAACTTTACACCAATGTGTTAAATTTGAGTTTAAAAATCAGTTGGTCACTATTCATGGTGACCCTAGACCTTTTGATATGTGTGCTTTGGCAGAACCGGTTGGAGTGCAATTTTGCCCTACTCTGTCATCCACACATCCTAGTTCTTCTTTTTCATCTAAAACTGTGAAACATAAACCCATAACTTCACCTAGTTCCCCTCCATTAACTTCATCCTCCTATATAGATCAACAACCCTCTAAACAAATTATTTTAGAACCTCAAAAAGATTTTAAATCTACAACCAATCCTTCAAGTTCTATCCCTATAAATTCAAAACCTCTAGACACATCTATCATACCTTCCACATCTCAAGACATAGGTAATAAGCCTTCTACATCTTATGCCCTTTCTGATGAACTTTTACCAGATTTATCTACAACCTTAATATCAAAAAAAATGAATGCTTTCATGCAAGATTCAAACCTTTTAAATAAATTGCCGCCATCTCCTCGTACTTTGGGCCTCCCACAACCTATGGGAAGTACTTACCAAGTCGGGAGTTGTGCCTTCATTTATAAAGGATATGACTGGGAAGAATCCCTCGGAATATCAAAACTCACCATGAAGGATACGCTCGGTGTTATTTTACCAATGATTATATTAAAGCTAAACCCATGATGCTTAAAATGGGATATGAAGGGAAAGGCTTAGGACCTTTCCAAAATGGCATGAAAGAACCTTTCGAGGTAGAACCGTGGCCTGCCCGCTGTGGTGTGGGCCTATTTCCTAGTAAGGGTCAACCCTTTCCTTTTGAGGAGGATGATCACCTCATATGCTATCAAGATTATTTGGATAGGCATGTTGATTTGCCTCTTAAAAATCAGTCATTTTCATGCAACATGCTATCCATAGCATACCCTGAAATGATTGTTGACCCCGATGAAGAGTTGGAAGGAGATATCTTCCATGATGTCTCTGTTGAAGAGATGTTGCACAATGGGTTTTATTTTGATGGTTCTATACCAACTATAGCCCAACTTGAGGCCACTAATCCTCAAGATGAATTATCTAAATTAACCTTACAAGAATTACAAGAATTGGGCGTTTCACCCGCCCCACCTAATTTTGAAAGAGATCTACACATGGAGGTAGAAAATGTCATTAAAATTAATATTGGAACTGAGGACAATCCTCACATAATCAATATTGGAGCAGAACTAAGTCAAGAAAAACAAGAACAATACATTGCATTCCTTAAAGAGTATGAAGATGTCTTCGCTTGGACATATGAAGATATGCCAGGTCTAGACCCTTCCGTAGTCATGCATCATCTAGTGGTCCATCCGGATGCTAAACCCGTTAAACAAAAACTTAGAAAAATGCATCCCAAAGTGGCTTTGCTAGTCAAAGGGGAGTTAGAAAAACTCCTGAATGTTATCTTTATACAAGCTATTGATTATGCTGAATGGATCTCAAATGTAGTTCCAGTCACCAAGAAAGAAGCTACCAAAGTTAGGGTTTGCATCGATTTTAGAGATATTAACGTTGCATGCCCTAAAGATGACTTTCCTCTTCCAAACATGGATCAAATTATTGACTTTACTACCGGAAGTGGGATGATGTCCTTAATGGACGGATTCTCCGGTTATAATCAAATTCGGATAGCTCCTGAAGACCAGGCTAAAATAGCCTTTATTACCCCCTGGGGTACCTTTTGCTGGAAAGTGATGCCATTTGGCTTAAAGAACGCAGGTGCAACTTATCAACGAGCTATGACCTACATTTTTCATGATATGATGCATGATATCCTACATGATTATGTAGATGATATTATAGCTCGCTCTCTTATTGAAGATAATCATTTAGATGATTTGCGAAAAGTTTTTAATCGATTACGAGAATATCTCATTCGATTAAATCCAACAAAATGCATATTCGGAGTTAAATCCGGCAAACTATTGGGGGTTTTAGTTTCTTTACGTGGTATTGAAATCGACCCTCTCAAAATTGTGGCTATCACTGATATGCCCGCACCTACTAATATATCTGAATTACGAAGTTTACAAGGTAAACTTCAAGCTATCCGTCGCTTCATTGATAAGCTGGCGGACAAAACTGGTCCCTTTCTTAAACTTCTTAAGAAGGATGTCCCTTTCAATTGGGACACAGAATGTAGAGAAGCTTTTGAACTTCTCAAACAATACCTCCTTAATCCACCGGTGCTTTCACCGCCTAAATCCGATCGCCCATTTCTCCTCTATATTTTTGCTTCAGATTCTGCCTTAGGAGCTATGTTAGCTCAACTCGATGATGAAAAGCGAGAACGTGCTAATTATTATATTAGCCGAACCTTCATTAGTTATGAAACCCGCTATACAACATTAGAGAAACTATGTCTAGCAGTCATTTTTGCTACGCAAAAATTACGACATTATATGCTTAGCCAAAAAATGTATGTCATTGCCAAATATGATCCCTTAAGGTATCTCATGAGTCGACCTTATTTATCGGGTCGCACAGCCAAGTGGGTTCTTGCTCTAAGCGAGTTTGATCTCACATTCATAGGACAGAAGTCTGTTAAGGGTCAAATCATAGCAGATCAATTAGTTGCTGCACCCTTAGAGTCTACTCATCCCCTCATTATCGAGTTTCCGGATGAATGCCTTCAATTAGAGGCAGACCATGCTGAACAATGGTCCTTATACTTTGATGAAGCCCGATGCATGAGTGGGGCTGGTGCGGGTATTATTTTAATATCTCTGCAAAAACATCTTATTCCTCTCGTCCTTCAAACTGACCTTTGCTTGCACCAACAATACTGCTGAGTATGAAGCTCTAATCCTTGGATTACGAGCTGCTTTAGCGCTAAAAATTAAAAACCTCTTAGTTTTTGGTGATTCCCAATTGGTTATAAACCAAATTAATGAAGTTTATCAAACCAGAGATGATAAACTTCGCCCATATAAGGCCTATGTTTTACAATTAATGTCCTTATTTGATCAAGTTACCTTGGAAGCCATTCCTCGAACTAGCAACCGTGCAACTGATGCTATGGCCGTAGCTGCATCTCTCTTGCCCTTGGAGTTAGATGACGAATATGCCACTATCATTATTCGTCGACTCCAGGAACCCGCTTCAAATAAGTCATGCTTAGAGCCTTTGGATGTGTTTCTAATCAATGAAACTACTCCTGAACCTTGGTATACCGACATATTTGATTTTCTCCAAAATGGGACTTTCCCTGCTAATTCTAATAGAAACCAGCGTCGGTTATTACGTCGACGAGCAAGTCGATTTGTAATAATTGGCAATACTTTATATAGGAGATCTTTTGAAGGTATCCTATTAAGATGTTTAAATTTAGAAGAGTCTAAATCAGCCTTGAGTGAAGCCCACGATGGATCTTGTGGAGGACACTTTAGTGGTAGTGTCATTGCTAAAAAGCTCCTTCGGATAGGATACTTTTGGCCTACCATGGAAACGGATGCACATGAGTATGTGCGCCATTGCGACAAGTGTCAAAAACATGCTGACCTTGTCCATGCGCCTGCACAAGAGTTGTAGGCTATTTCATCTCCTTGGCCCTTTTCTAAATGGGGCTTGGATATTATTGGCAAAATCAATCCTGTGTCATCTGATGGACACAAGTTCATCATAACTGCCACTGAGTATTTCACGAAGTGGGTTGAAGCTATGCCTTTAGCTTCTTGCACTGGCACACAAGTTTCTAAATTTATTTTTAATCAAATCATTTGTAGGTTCGGAATTCCTGCCAACCTCATCTCTGACAATGGAACTCCTTTCAAAAATAAAGATGTTAAAAAATTATGTCAAAAATATAAGATTCAACATCGCTGGTCCACCCCCTATTATCCTCAGGGTAATGGTCAAGCAGAAGCATCTAACAAAACTTTAATCAAAATTCTCAAAATATTAGTCAATAAAACTGGCCGTGACTGGCATATTCAATTATATCCAGCCTTGTGGGCTTATCGAACTAGTGTTCGAACCCCCACGGGCACTTCACCATTTGTTTTGGTATATGGTGTTGAAGCAGTTTTTCCATTTGAATTGGAAGTTCCTTCTTTGGCTCTGCTACTTCAAGATACCGAAGTAGGAGATGAATATCGTGCTGCGGCACTCGACCAACTGGAACTCCTAGATGAAAAATGCATCAATGCTTTGGAGCATCTCCGTGCTTACCAAAACAAGCTTAAAAGATCATATGCTAAGAAAGTTCGTCATCGATCCTTTGAGATTGGCGACCTTGTTTTAAAAGAAAATCAAAAAAATACAAATGCAACCAAAGAACTTAAAGGTAAATTTGAGCCCAACTGGCTCGGACCATACATCATTACTGCTAAATTTGAATCAAGAGCATATAAATTATCTACCTTAGATGGTAAAGAACTTAAAGAACCCATGAATATTTTGCATCTTAAACGTTACTATGCATAAATTTGGTCATTTCATCCATGTATATATTTGTTCAAAATTACTATCTTGTATTTCTTTCAATTTATTCAAAAACACCCAAAAACATTCATAAATCTCCAAAAATCTTCAAAAACTATCTATTGCATTTATTTAAAGCACTTGTTAAATTCTTTTTGCTCAAAACAAAAATCAAAATCTAAAAACAGCTATATGCTTGACTCTTTCGAAACCAAAACAATATACATAAAGAAAGAGAGAGTCAACATTCTCAAAACTTCTCAAAAATCATTTATATATATTTTCTTACAATTATTGCAGTTATATGTTTCAACTTATTTTGGATAAATTAGCATTTATTTTGAATCCCTCACTTGCACACTCACAAAAATAAATATCTTGATTTTATCTGGCATGATTACTAATCTCTCTTATATCAAAGTCCACAAAATTCAATTAAATAAAGTTTGAGCATAGAGAATTGATCTTGTTATTTACTTAAACCAAGCACATCTTTTCACAATAAAATGATTATATTTGTAATTTCCATGTTTTGCTACATAGTAGAACTGATTTCTTGAGTGAAAAGTTTCCCCTGCTATCCTATCATGCACATGGTCTAGAATCTTTGAGAATTGGCAAAAGGACAAGCTCACCCCTACCCAGAATAAAAATCCCTTGCTCTACAGCTAATCCGAGCAAGTATCCCTAGCAAAAAAGAAAAAGAAAAAGAAAAGAAAAATTCAAGAAAAAGAGAAAAGAAAAATGTTCTTTTATATCATTACAGCAATGTTCCAAGCATTATCAAGCAAAAGAAATACAAAAGAAAAATAAGCAAAGTTCAAAAGAAAGCAAGAAAGCAATAAAATCCCTTTCCCTACCCTTTGAAAAGAAAAGAAGGGTTGATGAGCTTGAATCCCGGAATTCTCAATTATTCGAAAACCGTGAGGTAAGCCCCATAACAGGTGGTTTGTGCCCAACCTGCTTGGCCTTGGGTAACTCCTAGCGTGGCAATATGTCTGTCACATTAGCGACCTTCTTTTGTACAGACCTATGTCCGCTTATGGATTAGCTAGCTCTTGATAATCCGATCTACATAGTAGTCTAATATGGTTATATGCATCTACATCATGGTTAATGAACACTTATTTGGTTTCTTCAAATCACTTGTATCATAGTATCTTGCTCAAAACTGGTAAATGAACAATGCAATTGCACACACATTTGTATTTGAGAGATTTTGTCTATCATTATGATAAATCAAGATCGGAAATGAATTCACATATGCACATGGGATTCCTTATAAATCTAACTTTTGTCTTCAAAATACTTTGAAATATTATTTTTGCAACTTGTTTGGAATAAATCAAGTACAATTGTTTACCATAAAGACAACTATATAATAGAAAAATCAAAAATTTCTTTCAAAATACACAAATCAAATCATATATATCTGGTTGACTTTCGCGACGATGGTATAGTTTCAAAACCAAAATTGGAATTTTATGCCTAGCGCAAGTCCTCATTTTCATATTTTCTGTTCATCAAAAATCAACCATGCAATAAAACTATCTATTTTTTTTGATTTTCGCGATGATGGTATAAGTCTATACCTACATATTCTATGCCTAGCGCAAACCATTGTACCAATTTTATTTTCCATTTATTCAAAAATCATGAAAACCATATGACTTAATTCATTATGTTACACAAATTATGCTTTTCAAAAGCAAACACATTTTCATTATTTCATATCATTATGTCAACCTTTAAATTTTGCAATGATGGTATAATTCCTAAGGAATTATCCAAAAAATTTATCACACTTAGGAATTTATGCCTAGCAAAAATCATTTTAAAATATTTCATGCATAATATTTTTCATGGAAATCTGAAAACAAATCATCATCATCATCATTTGCACCATTGCACCAAAGTCTTAAGACAAGTCTCTTAAGCACTCTTTTACTTTTAACAATATTTCTATAAATGGGACTAGCTTGACGACCGAGTGAGCAGCGACTCCATGAAATGGTCTATAATAGCGACAATGTCCTTTGAAATTATTGTTAGAAGTCTCTTTTTATTTTTATCACATTTCATTACAAACAACCAATTTGTTACATCAGATTATTTCATTTCAAATATTACAAGCATGACATTCCAATTATAATATATCCACCGACATAATCACATGAAATCAATCAATCAAACATAAAAGCATCATAAGCATCACATAAGACAAGTCATATGATCAAAAATATCTCATCTATATATGTCACAAATATATGTACATCATCAAAACTGGATTGGTATGCCACAATCTGTACCTCGGCATACTCAATCCTCTATCAAACAAAAAAAATATATAATACAACATCAATGTGCAGCCCTCTAGCCTCGAGAGCCCCTCGAGCTCTCGCCTCATCTCCTCCCCCGCCCTGAGGTGGACGAGGTGGCCCCATCGCAGTCTGTGTAGTCCTAGTCCTCGATCGGGACGTGGTCCTCGATGACCCGATCCCGATCGGATCTGCGATGTTAGGCGGCGAGGGTAGTCTATCTACCTCCGGCACCACCTTGAAGTACGATGCTCGATAGAATGTCAACTGGGTGATAGCCTGTGTCAACTCTCCTAAGCTCGCCCCTATGCCCCGTGCCCTGAGGCATGCAATCTCATCCCGCAGCTATGACACCTCAGCATGGTGTCATGCAGCCGCATCTCGTAGCGTCTGCACTGAGCCTACAGACGATCTCTCTCCGCTCGGAGAGTAGCCATCTCGCTACTCTCTCCTGTGTCCACACCCTTGCCCTTATCGGGCGATGGTGGCCTCTATGGAGATGGGGGTCTCTCCTCCCTCCTCTCCCGCTGTCGTGGCCTCTCCTATGCCTGTGGCCTCCTCTGCTCTCTCCCGTCGTGACCCTGGGCCGCCTCTATCGCTGCCTGGCACCGCCTCCCTATCCGACGCACAACCGCATGGATCGGACCCTGAGCCCTCGTCATCCGAGGAGGGCGGATGCCTACGTACCAGGCATCGTAGCCGTCAGCTACCCCTGCGTCGTCCCCATCCACTGGGCTGGATGGGGGCATCATCCACGTCCTGGCTCCAGAATCGCTGCATGTCGGGAGCCCCGCTAACCGTGGTGTTATCCCGAATAGTCCAGGAAAACTCATAGTCCCTCAGAGATGGGATCCCCTGCTGTAGACCGAACTATCTCAAAACTCGGTCATAGCGGTGGAGCTCCACCTCTCCCCTCTCCATCCTCAACCGGCGAGACTCGCCCGATGTGAGCCAGCTCCTGTCCATCCTCGACCCACCCCGGATGCTCCCTCCATGGCCTCCAGGTGATCTGGTCCGGGACTAGGTCATCCAGTAGCCTCCGGGACATCGGTAGGTCGATCCGTCGCTGTGACCCTCTCCGGAGCCACCAGTAGAAGACTCGGGGCCTCTCCCCGTCCACCCCTGTCAGTGGAAGCCCTATCGGCCTCCGCACTGCAATGTGCTCCCAGCACCAAACCTGTAGGAGCGATGTCATCACCAGACATCGACCGCCCTTGTACACGACCCCATACAGGATCCTGTACAATCGGCATAGTACAAAGCTGCCCCAAGCAAACCTGTACCCATGGTCCCGCATATCGTAGATCACATCTACGAGCATCCATGGTACCCTGCACCCGCTCTGGTGGCACAGCAGAAGTCCACCAACCACCCCAGCTAGAACTCGTGTGAGTGTAGATGCCCCAGGCATCTGGCGTAGTGCCTCGATGTTAACTCCGCCCTTCTCCAGGGCGAAGCTCGGGTCACCGCACAACCGTCCCATAGCGTGGCCCTGATTGGCCGTAGGAGTGATCATCCGTCCTTGTATGGGGATTCTCAGAATCCTCCATACATCCTCTAGTGTGGGAGTCATCTCCCCTGTCGGTAGCCAAAAATAGGAAGAACCCGGATACCACCTCTCTGCTAGGGCTGTCAGTAGCCCCATATCTGTGGATACTTGTGGCATCTCCGCCACATGCTGTAAGCCGGCCTGTGCCAGCTGATCTCGCTCTGCTGTGTCAGAGCGGCCAAGTCATCTCTCAAACCTCCATATTTCCACTCCCTGCTCTTTAGTAATCCTCTCTGCAAACATAAACAAAAAAACAATAAACAAATCATTAATCAATAATTCAAGTAATCAATAATGCAAGTTAAAAATTCAATTTTTTGCAATTGATGATATCGCCCACTATTGGACGATATCGTCCCAAATTTGAGCATAATCGTCTCCGATTTCGTAGTTCGAAATCGTCTCTAATTTGACGAAATCGTCCCCCTTTCGACGATTTCGTCCCGACGACGTCGACGGCCCAAAAACGGCCGCGATGCTCAAAATTCACCTAAAAATTATCTAAAAAGCATGTAAATTCAAATTAAATCAGTTCTAAACTAAGTCTAGACCCTTACCCGTAGACCGCGTCGGACCTCTGCAGATCCGTGCGTCTGTCTCCACCATTTTTTGCTTAGAGCTCTAAAAACCAGAAAAATGAACAGTAATAATGAATTAGGGTTTTACCCTATTTTTCTTAATTTTATTCAACAATAATTTTTTGCTTTTTCGCGTTTTTACCTCAAACGTTCGATTTGGGTAAAAACACGGAGGGGGCACCATAGTAAGCTGTCGTACGATTCGACCAAGAATCGTCGCCTAAAAATGGGTATAATTTTTTGCTTTCTCATAGATCGAGAAGAACTCATCTTTAACGCATTTTCTTTGAAAAATTCGCTAAAGAGGGGGCAAAATGTAGCACCCTAAAATTGGCGCAGTAAAATTATAAAATTTACATTCACCTTAGTAAATAATTTTAAAATCAAATTTAACCTCCCAAACCGCCCGTTAACCGTCGGGTATTCCGTTTCCCCCTTTTTCGCGCCAATTTTAGAGGTTGTTTTGACCGTTTGACGATATCGTCGCCGATCAGACGATATCGCCCAAATTTGACGATTTCGTCTGGACTAGGACGTCCAGACGATCTTGTCACAAAACTGAATTTGCATAGTTGGAATCTGTTCCAACGGGTCTCCAATCTGGGCAGAAGCGTGTCTGCACCGTTGGGACCCTCCCCCGTTGGAGATCTCCCAAATTGGGATGATCTCCAACCTCCTACCTACTCCCTCTAAGCCTATTTAACCTCTAGGATTTTCCCTCCCCAACCCCTGGCTGAAATTCTTGGTAAATTGATTCCCCCTACGTTGAAACATCCCTACTCTTGCATTTGCATTAGTTTCATATTATTTTGTTGCAGGTACAGCATTATTTTTCAACCGGAGCCAGCACCCATCGTCGCCAACGAACCTGTCCAGATCGGAGGCGATCCTGTCAAATACGAGACGATTTCGTACTGATGCGAGACGATCTCGACTGCAATCCACATCGAGGCAATCACGTGCTCGGAGTTTGTTTTTCTCAACTTTTTCTCTGTCATTTTATTCTGCAAATTAGACAATTTATTCAGCTTTTATATTATTTTGCATCCGGAGTTCACCCATTTAGCTTAGATTGCATATTAAGATCATGTTTTGTCATTTAAGTACAAGTAATTTGCTTTAATTTCTGTTCTTAAATATTGTTCAGTATTCATATTGCTATTTGGTGTAATTTGCCTCTGTTTGCATAGTAGGATTTCTTGTATTTTGCATCTATTTTCTGTTTTGCAGGTTTTTGACGAATTCGTCAGATCTCGGACGATTCTGTCAGTCTCAGACGATTCTGTCAGATTCCAGATGAATCTGTCGTTTCGAATGATTCTGTCAGATTGCAAGCGATTCTGTCGAATTCCAGACGATCCAGACTACCTCAAACGTCAGAATCTTCTTCAGACATCCGGATCAGGTATTCCCCATTTTCCTCCTGTAAATTCTCTGTTTTTTGCTTTCAAATTTGTTTGTTGTATTCATGAAAATTGCATTTTCATGTAGTTTAATTTAGATTCATTCGGCCAAACCTAGGATGAATGTTTAAGATCAAAACGAACTCATCTAAACACATTCCAAAACCTAGGCGTGGAAACTGCCATTAAATGTTTCCTGGTGAACCCACCATCCGTCGAAAAATCACCAAAATACACCTCCCTTGAGAGGCGGGACCTTCGCAAAGTCCTCTCGTCCGAGGTACCGCATCATCCTTTTCCCATCCTCCTTCCGGGCACGGATCCTATAGCCTGAAGGTAGGGATGCGAAAAATTTGGAGCGATACATTTTGGTGAACCCGACGTGAATGCATCATAACCTTTTGAAAACAAAAACAAAAAAATTAGAACAACTAAAACTTAGATGCATTTTAAAACATTTAAGGTTTAAAGTCATGTTTAGATGGTAGCTCCTAAAAAGAGGTTAGCAGTTACTATAAACGTAGAAAATCAATTGGCAGCTATAGAAGTTAATTCTGTCCTTAGTATCCCTGAAACAAGTAGAAATCAATCCTTGTGGGACGAACTTGACAGGAGACTTAGTATCATCTCATCTAGGTCCACACAACTTAAACAGATTAAGAGGCTAGTCTTGGATAGAATCCTGGATCCTCATCAATTAGTTTTTTATCATGAACTTCAGAGAGCCTGCCATAGATGGTTAGCCTATAGGAGAGCTTTAGTATCTTCAGAGTTGTTCACCTTCGAGGAATACCTCGAGAACGCAGCTATTGTGCACCAATTCCTAGGCCTTGTAGAAGACCAAGAGGTTGTTCTTATAGATAGGGAAATATGGAATAGAGTTCCTCGTGCTATGTTATATCGAGAGTATTGCCACGAGCTTTACTTCTATCAACCAGCATCTGAAATAGATAATATTACCATAGCCCTTTTCATCAAATTTCTAAAAGAAAACTTTCAATTTGAAGAAGAACATTTCATGACCCCTGAACAACTCGAACCTATTAATGATATTCATAAATTATTCATAGAAGACTAGCTCATTTACTTTCAGTCTTGTTATTGCGTGCATTTATTGTTTCATTTGCTGTCTTTATTATATTGTTTCAAAAAATAAAGAAAAACTAAAAAAATCAAAAAACTTAGCAAAAACTTAAACATTTCAATTTCAAATATTATAGTAGGTATATAGTAAATATATACCTCTTAATTTGTTGCATATATATATATATATATATATATATATATATATATATATATATATATATATATATTTGAAATCAAAACTTAGCACCATGCCTAAACTTAGGAATGGTAAAGAAACTTTAGGGGAAGGAGAAGATTGGTTACAAGATACAACTGAAAACCCAAATGTCCTTCTTGGAGATACAAATCCGGAAGGAGAAACTCTAGGTCAATCAGATGAAGACTTAGGGGAAGATAAAGAACAAGAAGCAAATGTTAAAGAGGATGGATCCTCATCCCCTAGAGTAGCTCCAAATGGAAATATTGCCTTTGACAATGCAGAGCATTTCAAGAGATTTCTCATGGAAAACATTGATGACCTTAATGTGGCCATTCGCCTTGATAAAGGGCAAATTAGTAAAACTCAAGCAACCATGGAATATATGTGCAATATGCAGACTAATCCCTTGTCTTTCATTGATCAAGAAAGTGACAAGGGTGGACCATCCAATGCGGATATGGTCACTATAGCCCAAAGCATGTCAAAACAACAGGTTACCCAACCTCCTAAGGAACCTGTTACTCAACCTAAAATCACTCCCGCACAAAAGAAAATTCCCTTCACTACTTTATTCCGCCAAACTATTGAGCAAAATGCTTTAAATAAACAAAAACCTAAAACTAAGCCAAATACAAACTTTCAACAATCTGGAATACAACATAATACAGCTTCAAAATTCCTCCATAATACTTTTCCTACCAATACTTTACACAACAGTAACATGGCATCTAATCTGCATGTTCCTCCATCCTACGCCCATAACACTCATGTCAATGCCCTACCAAACCAATATGGGGGGCAAACTAGTAATCTGGAAGCCATGGTGAAACAATTAGCTTCACGTATGGACCAGATAGATCCCTACCATCCCTCGTATAATTATCGAGAGATCTGTAGTCAACCTTTGGATCCCATAGTTGTAGCTCAACCATACCCTAAACATTTTCCCATGCCTGTTCTGCCTATATATAAAGGAACCGAAGATCCCATAGAGCATCTTCGCATGTTTAGGATAGCATGTCATGACATATCGCATGACGACTTGCTATTACTAAAAATGTTCCCTAAAAGTTTAGGTGGAATGGCATTAGAGTGGTACTATCAATTGCCCACTCATTCTTTGAGAAACTTCGAAGAAACAATTGAATCATTTGTCCATCAATTTAGTGCCTACATCGAGAGGCATGTAACTATTAAAGACCTATACAATTTAAAACAAGATAAGGATGAATGCTTTGCCGATTTCTTAGCTAGATGGAGGCAATTGACAGGAAAACTGCACTTTGTGCTACCCTATAGGGAAATGTTGGACATTTTCATCAACAATTTACAAGAACAACTTTCTTATGAGCTATCAACAGCTACTTTGACTACCTTCGACCAAGCTATAGATTTAGCTCGAAGAGTAGAAGATGCCCTCATTAGGAGAGGCCAACTTAGGAAGAAGGATGATGAGAAAACATCTAGAAATCAATATAAAAACAAACAGGTTGTCGGTGATGGAGTCACTGACAGCAGAAATGTTGCTAATATCAATGCAACAAAGACAACAAAAAAATTCATATTGAAACCTCCTGATAAGCCTCCTCGAGAATTCACTAGATTAAACCAACCTTTGTCAACTATTTTACCTCAATTGCTCGAAAGAGGTTTAATCCAATTACCAGCCTATCCGGGAACCTGACCCAACTATACCCGGATATAGAGCTGATTTGCACTGTGATTTCCATAGAGGACCTGGACATTCTACCAACGCTTGTAAGAGGTTGAAACATAAAATACAAGATTTGATTGACAATAATGAAATGGAAGTGCAAGCCTTCCAACCCAAACAAAACCCTCCTAATAATACTCAAAAGACCATTCCCCAAAATCAAAATCAAAATGCCAATCAAACTTTAGACATATTTCAACACCCTTTACCAAGACATGGTAAAGAGGTAGCCAATCAAATCGAACATCATAATGTTCCCCCTCCTACCCGATATGTAGGAACCATTAGCGGACAATTACCTGTTCAGGATTCTCAAATATTTGACACAACCTTATCCCTAGTTACAACCAAGCCCTTACATAATTTTCAAACTTCTGATTCTAGTGATATAGAATCAGATAGTGAAAGTGAAGTAGACATTACTTCAAACCAATCGAATAGTTCTGAAAACGAATCAGATCCTATTCAACCTATCACAGATGCTAATGTTCCAGAAGAACCATTTCCTAGAAGAGTCACTACTCGACCTTCTTCTAATATAGTCCTTCCCTATGAACAAGCCATAAATTCTCAACCGAGACCGTTTCAACGTCGTCACTATAACATTGTAGGTACCATCGGAGTCGTCACCCGACAACAAGCTCAAAATTCCCAACAAGAACCAAACCAGAACGATGGATCAGCTCCATTCATTTTGAAAAACCCAAATAAAGGGAATCATGCTCCTATTGTTCAACCTAAACCCCCTTACAACATTAATGAGCAATTGTCTAATACCACGGCCAGAATTTCCCTCTTAGATTTATTAAGATCCTCTCCCACCCATAGGGATGAGTTGATGCTTACATTGAGCCAAATGATGGTGCCTCAAAACATTCAACCTGAAGCTATGGCCAATACTATCATCACTCGAGAGATTGATTGTATTGACTTTCGGGATAAAGATATCCCACAACACACTTTACATAAGGACAATCCCTTATACATTACTCGCTTTAATCGGGGATGTAGTCATCAAACGAGTTTTGATTGATAATGGCTCATCTCTAAACATCTTCACCTTTGACTTCTACCAACGATTTGGTTTTAGAAGTGATGAAATGAAGAAAACCGATATGATTATCAAAGCTTTTAATGACGAAACACAAGAAACGTGTGGAGTTATCACCCTCCCATTGCAAGTTGGTCCTAGAACCCTAGAAACAACCGTGTTTATTGTACATTGCCCAAGATCGTACAATATACTTTTGGGTCGCCCTTGGATCAACGCCATGCGAGCGGTCCCATCAACTTTACACCAATGTGTTAAATTTGAGTTTAAAAATCAGTTGGTCACTATTCACGGTGACCCTAGACCTTTTGATATGTGTGCTTTGGCAGAACCAGCTTGGAGTGCAATTTTGCCCAACTCTGTCATCCACACATCCTAGTTCTTCTTTTTCATCTAAAACTATGAAACATAAACCCATAACTTCACCTAGTTCCCCTCCATTAACTTCATCCTCCTATATAGATCAACAACCCTCTAAACAAATTATTTTAGAACCTCAAAAAGATTTTAAATCTACAACCAATCCTTCAACTACTACCCCTACAAATTCAAAACCTCTAGACACATCTATCATCCCTTCCACATCTCAAGACATAGGTAATAAACCTTCTACATCTTATGCCCTTTCTGATGAACTTTTACCAGATTTATCTACAACCTTAATATCAGAAAAAATGAATGCTTTCATGCAAGATTCAAACCTTTTAAATAATTTGCCGCCATCTCCTCGTACTTTGGGCCTCCCACAACCTATGGGAAGTACTTACCAAGTCGGGAGTTGTGCCTTCATTTATAAAGGATATGACTGGGAAGAATCCCTCGGAATATCAAAACTCACCATGAAGGATACGCTCGGTGTTATTTTACCAATGATTATATTAAAGCTAAACCCATGATGCTTAAAATGGGATATGAAGGGAAAGGCTTAGGACCTTTCCAAAATGGCATGAAAGAACCTTTCGAGGTAGAACCGTGGCCTAGCCCGCTGTGGTGTGGGCCTATTTCCTAGTAAGGGTCAACCCTTTCCTTTTGAGGAGGATGATCACCTCATATGCTATCAAGATTATTTGGATAGGCATGTTGATTTGCCTCTTAAAAATCAGTCATTTTCATGCAACATGCTATCCATAGCCTACCCTGAAATGATTGCTGACCCCGATGAAGAGTTGGAAGGAGATATCTTCCATGATGTCTCTGTTGAAGAGATGTTGCACAATGGATTTTATTTTGATGGTTCTATACCAACTATAGCCCAACTTGAGGCCACTAATCCTCAAGATGAATTATCTAAATTAACCTTACAAGAATTACAAGAGTTGGGCGTTTCACCCGCCCCACCTAATTTTGAAAGAGATCTACACATGGAGGTAGAAAATGTCATTAAAATTAATATTGGAACTGAGGACAATCCTCACATAATCAATATTGGAGCAGAACTAAGTCAAGAAAAACAAGAACAATACATTGCATTCCTTAAAGAGTATGAAGATGTCTTCGCTTGGACATATGAAGATATGCCAGGTCTAGACCCTTCTGTAGTCATGCATCATCTAGTGGTCCATCCGGATGCTAAACCGGTTAAACAAAAACTTAGAAAAATGCATCCCAAAGTGGCTTTGCTAGTCAAAGGGGAGTTAGAAAAACTCCTGAATGTTATCTTTATACAAGCTATTGATTATGCTGAATGGATCTCAAATGTAGTTCCAGTCACCAAGAAAGAAGCTACCAAAGTTAGGGTTTGCACCGATTTTAGAGATATCAACGCTGCATGCCCTAAAGACGACTTTCCTCTTCCAAACATGGATCAAATTATTGACTTTACTGCCGAAAGTGGGATGATGTCCTTAATGGACGGATTCTCCGGTTATAATCAAATTCGGATAGCTCCTGAAGACCAGGCTAAAACAACCTTTATTACCCCCTGGGGTACCTTTTGCTGGAAAGTGATGCCATTTGGCTTAAAGAACGTAGGTGCAACTTATCAACGAGCTATGACCTACATTTTTCATGATATGATGCATGATATCCTACATGATTATGTAGATGATATTATAGCTCGCTCTCTTATTGAAGATCATCATTTGGATGATTTGCGAAAAGTCTTTAATCGATTACGAGAATATCTCATTCGATTAAATCCAACAAAATGTATATTCGGAGTTAAGTCCGACAAACTATTGGGGGTTTTAGTTTCTTTACGTGGTATCGAAATTGACCCTCTCAAAATTGCGGCTATCACCGATATGCCCGCACCTACTAATATATTTGAATTACGAAGTTTACAAGGTAAACTTCAAGCTATCCGTCGCTTCATTGATAAGTCGGCGGACAAAACTGGTCCTTTTCTCAAACTTCTTAAGAAGGATGTCCCTTTCAATTGGGACACAGAATGTAGAGAAGCTTTTGAACTTCTCAAACAATATCTCCTTAACCCACCGGTGCTTTCACCGCCTAAATCTGATCGCCCATTTCTCCTCTATATTTCTGCTTCAGATTCTGCCTTAGGAGCTATGTTAGCTCAACTCGATGATGAAAAACGAGAACGTGCTAATTATTATATTAGCCGAACCTTCATCAGTTATGAAACCCGCTATACAGCGTTAGAGAAGCTATGTCTAGCAGTCATTTTTGCTATGCAAAAATTACGACATTATATGCTTAGCCAAAAAACGTATGTCATTGCCAAATATGATCCCTTAAGATATCTCATGAGTCGACCTTATTTATCGGGTCGCACAGCCAAGTGGGTTCTTGCTCTAAGCGAGTTTGATCTCACATTCATAGGACATAAGTCTGTTAAGGGTCAAATCATAGCAGATCAATTAGCTGCTGCACCCTTAGAGTCTACTCATCCCCTCATTATCGAGTTTCCTGATGAATGCCTTCAATTAGAGGCAGACCTTGTTGAACAATGGTCCTTATACTTTGATGGAGCCCGATGCATGAGTGGGGTCGGTGCGGGTATTATTTTAATATCTCCGCAAAAACATCTTATTCCTCTCGTCCTTCAAACCGACCTTTGCTTGCACCAACAATACTCATTGAGTATGAAGCTCTAATCCTTGGATTACGAGCTGCTTTAGCGCTAAAAATTAAAAACCTCTTAGTTTTTGGGGATTCCCAATTGGTTATAAACCAAATTAATGAAGTTTATCAAACCAGAGATGATAAACTTCGCCCATATAAGGCCTATGTTTTACAACTAATGTCCTTGTTTGATCAAGTCACCTTGGAAGCCATTCCTCGAACTAGCAACCGTGCAGTTGATGCCATGGCCGCAGCTGCATCTCTCCTGCCCTTGGAGTTAGACGACGAATATGCCACTATCATTATTCGTCGACTCCAGGAACCCGCTTCAAATAAGTCATGCTTAGAGCCTTTGGATGTGTTTCTAATCAATGAAACTACTCCTGAACCTTGGTATACCGACATATTTGATTTTCTCCAAAATGGGACTTTCCCTGCTAATTCTAATCGAAACCAGCGTCGGTTATTACGTCGACGAGCAAGTCGATTTGTAATAATTGGCAATACTTTATATAGGAGATCTTTTGAAGGTATCCTATTAAGATGTTTAAATTCAGATGAGTCTAAATCAGCCTTGAGTGAAGCCCACGATGGATCTTGTGGAGGACACTTTAGTGGTAGTGTCATTGCTAAAAAGCTCCTTCGGATAGGATACTTTTGGCCTACCATGGAAACGGATGCACATGAGTATGTGCGCCATTGCGACAAGTGTCAAAAACATGCTGACCTTGTCCATGCGCCTGCACAAGAGTTGCAGGCTATTTCATCTCCTTGGCCCTTTTCTAAATGGGGCTTGGATATTATTGGCAAAATCAATCCTGTGTCATCTGATGGACACAAGTTCATCATAACTGCCACTGAGTATTTCACGAAGTGGGTCGAAGCTATGCCTTTAGCTTCTTGCACTGGCACACAAGTTTCTAAATTTATTTTTAATCAAATTATTTGCAGTGTTCGGAATTCCCGCCAACCTCATCTCTGACAATGGAACTCCTTTCAAAAATAAAGATGTTAAAAAATTATGTCAAAAATATAAGATTCAACATCGCTGGTCCACCCCCTATTATCCTCAGGGTAATGGTCAAGCAGAAGCATCTAACAAAACTTTAATCAAAATTCTCAAAATATTAGTCAATAAACCTGGCCGTGACTGGCATATTCAATTATATCCAACCTTGTGGGCTTATCGAACTAGTGTTCGAACCCCCACGGGCACTTCACCATTTGTTTTGGTATATGGTGCTGAAGCAGTTTTTCCATTTGAATTGGAAGTTCCTTCTTTGGCTCTGCTACTTCAAGATACCGAAGTAGGAGATGAATATCGTGCTGGCAGACTCGTCCACTGGAACTCCTCGATGAAAAATGCATCAATGCTTTGGAGCATCTCCGTGCTTACCAAAACAAGCTTAAAAGATCATATGCTAAGAGAGTTCGTCATCGATCCTTTGAGATTGGCGACCTTGTTTTAAAAGAAAATCAAAAAAATACAAATGCAACCAAAGAACTTAAAGGTAAATTTGAGCCCAACTGGCTCGGACCATACATCATTACTTCTAAATTTGAATCGAGAGCATATAAATTATCTACCTTAGATGGTAAAGAACTTAAAGAACCCATGAATATTTTGCATCTTAAACGTTACTATGCATAAATTTGGTCATTTCATCCATGTATATATTTGTTCCAAATTACTATTTTGTATTTCTTTCAAAAAAAAAAAAATTCAAAAACACCAAAAAAAAAAAAACATTCATAAATCTCTAAAAATCTTCAAAACTATCTATTGCATTTATTTAAAGCACTTGTTAAATTCTTTTTGCTCAAAAACAAAAATCAAAAATCTAAAAACAACTATATGCTTGACTCTTTCAAAACCAAAATAAAACAATATACGGAAAGAAAGAGAGAGTCAACATTCTCAAAACTTCTCAAAAATGTTTATATATATTTTCTTACAATTATTGCAGTTATATGTTTCAACTTATTTTGGATAAAATTAGCATTTATTTGGCATCCCTCACTAGCACACTCACAACAATAAATATCTTGATTTTATCTGGCATGATTACTAATCTCTCTTATATCAAAGTCCACAAAAGTCAATTAAATAAAGTTTGAGCACAGAGAATTGATCTTGTTATTTACTTAAACCAAGCACATCTTTTCACAATAAAATGATTATATTTGTAATTTCCATGTTTTGCTACATAGTAGAACTGATTTCTTGAGTGAAAAGTTTCCCCTGCTATCCTATCATGCACATGGTCTAGAATCTTTGAGAATTGGCAAAAGGACAAGCTCACCCCTACCCGTAATAAAAATCCCTTGCTCTACAGACTAATCTGAGCAAGTATCCCTAGCAAAGAAAAAGAAAAAGAAAAAGAAAAGAAAAATTCAAGAAAAAGAGAAAAGAGAAATGTTCTTTTATATCATTATAGCAATGTTCCAAGCATTATCAAGCAAAAGAAATACAAAAGAAAAATATGCAAAGTTCAAAAGAAAGCAAGAAAGCAATAAAATCCCTTTCCCTACCCTTTGAAAAGAAAAGAAGGGTTGATGAGCTTGAATCCCCGGAATTCTCAATTATTCGAAAACCGTGAGGTAAGCCCCATAACAGGTGGTTTGTGCCCAACCCGCTTGGCCTTGGGTAACTCCTAGCGTGGCGATATGTCCGTCACATTAGCGACCTTCTTTTGTACAGACCTATGTCTCGCTTATGGATTAGCTAGCTCTTGATAATCCGATCTACATAGTAGTCTAATATGGTTATATGCATCTACATCATGGTTAATGAACATTTATTTGGTTTTTTCAAATCACTTGTATCATAGTATCTTGCTCAAAACTGGTAAATGAACAATGCAATTGCACACACATTTGTATTTGAGAGATTTTGTCTATCATTATGATAAATCAAGATCGGAAATGAATTCACATATGCACATGGGATTCCTTATAAATCTAACTTTTGTCTTCAAAATACTTTGAAATATTATTTTTTTGCAACTTGTTTGGAATAAATCAAGTACAGTTGTTTACCATAAAGACAACTATATAATAGAAAAATAAAAAATTTCTTTCAAATTACACAAATCAAATCATATATATCGTGTTGACTTTCGCGACGATGGTATAGTTTCAAAACCAAAATTGGAATTTTATGCCTAGCGCAAGTCCTCATTTTCATCTTTTCTCTTCATCAAAAAATCAACCATGCAATAAAACTATCTATTTTTCTTTGATTTTCGCGATGATGGTATAAGTCTATACCTACATATTCTATGCCTAGCGCAAACCATTGTACCAATTTTATTTTCCATTTATTCAAAAATCATGAAAACCATATGACTTAATTCATTATGTTACACAAATTATGCTTTTCAAACAACAAACACATTTTCATTATTTCATATCATTATGTCAACCTTTAAATTTTGCAATGATGGTATAATTCCTAGGGAATTATCCAAAAATTTTATCACACTTAGGAATTTATGCCTAGCAAAAATCATTTTAAAATATTTCATGCATAATATTTTCATGGAAATCTGAAAACAAATCATCATCATCATCATCATTTGCACTATTGCACCAAAGTCTTAAGACAGTCTCTTAAGCACTCTTTTTACTTTTAACAATATTTCTATAAATGGGACTAGCTTGACGACCGAGTGAGCAGCGACTCCATGAAATGGTCTATAATAGCGACAATGTCCTTTGAAATTATTGTTAGAAGTCTCTTTTTATTTTTATCACATTTTCATTACAAACAACCAAATTGTTACATCAGATTATTTCATTTCAAATATTACAAGCATGACATTCCAATTATAATATATCCACCGACATAATCACATGAAATCAATCAATCAAACATAAAAGCATCATAAGCATCACATAAGACAAGTCATATGATCAAAAATATCTCATCTATATATGTCACAAATATATGTACATCATCAAAACTGGATTGGTATGCCACAATCTGTACCTCGGCATACTCAATCCTCTATCAAACAAAAAAAATATATAATACAACATCAATGTGCAGCCCTCTAGCCTCGAGAGCCCCTCGAGCTCTTTGCCTCATCTCCTCCCCCGCCCGAGGTGGACGAGGTGGCCCCATCGCAGTCTGTGTAGTCCTAGTCCTCGACCGGGACGTGGTCCTCGATGACCCGATCCCCGATCGGATCTACGATGTTAGCTGGCAGGGGTAGTCTATCTACCTCTGGCACCAGTTGGAAGTACAGATGTCTGATAGAATGTCAACTGGGCGATAGCTCGTGTCAACTCTCCTGAGCTCGCCCCTCCGCCCCGTGCCCTGAGGCATGCAATCTCATCCCGTAGCCTGTGACACCTCAGCATGGTGTCGTGCGACCGCATCCCCGTAGCGTCTCGCACCCGAGCCTGCTGGACGATCTCTCTCCGCTCGGAGAGTAGCCATCTCGCTACTCTCTCCTGTGTCCACACCCTTGCCCTTATCGGGCGATGGTGGCCTCTGTGGAGATGGGGGTCTCTCCTCCCTCCTCTCCCGCTGCCACGTCCTCTCCTGTGCCTGTGGCCTCCTCTGCTCTCTCCCACCGTGACCCTAGGCCGCCTCTATCGCTGCCTGGCACCGCCTCCCTATCCGACGCACAACCGCATGAATCGAACCCTGAGCCCTCGTCATCCGAGGAGGGCGGATGCCTACGTACCAGGCATCGTAGCCGTCGGCTACCCCTACGTCGTCCCCATCCACTGGCTGGATGGGGGCATCGTCTACGTCCTGACTCCAGAACCGCTGCATGTCAGGAGCCCCGCTAATAGTGGTGTTATCCCGGACAGTCTGGGAAAACTTGTAGTCCCTGAGAGATGGGATCCCTCGCCGTAGACCGAACCGCCTCAAAACTCGATCGTAGCGGTGGAGCTCCACCTCTCCCCTCTCCATCCGCAGCCAGCAGACTCGCCTGATGCGAGCCAGCCTCCGTCCATCCTCGGCCCACCCCGGATGCTCCCTCCATGGCCTCCAGGTGATCCGGTCCGGGACTAGGTCATCCAAGGAGCCTCCGGGACATCGGTAGGTCGATCCGCCGCCGTGACCCTCTCCGGAGCCACCAGGAGAAGACTCGGGGCCTCTCCCCGTCCACCCTCGTCGGTGGAAGCCCTACCGGCCTCTCGCACTGCAATGTGCTCCTAGCACCAAACCCGTAGGAGCGATGTCATGACCAAACATCGCCCGCCCTTGTACACGACCCCATACAGGATCCTGTACAATCGGCATAGTACAAAGCCGCCCCAAGCAAACCTCGTACCCATGGTCCCGCATATCGCAGATCACATCTACGAGCATCCATGGTAACCTCGCACCCGCTCTGGTGGCACAAGCAAAGTCCACCAACTACCCCGACCAGAACTCGTGTGAGTGTAGATGCCCCAGGAATCTGGCGTAGTGCCTCGATGTTAACTCCGCCCTTCTCCAGGGCGAAGCTCGGGTCACCGCATAACCGTCCCATAGCGCGGCCCTGATTGGCCGTAGGAGTGATGAGCCGTCTTTGTATGGGGATTCTCAGAATCCTCCATACATCCTCTAGTGTGGGAGCCATCTCCCTTGTCGATAGCCAAAAATAGGAAGAACCCGGATACCACCTCTCTGCTAGGGCTGTTAGAAGCCCCATATCCGTGGATACTTGTGGCATCTCCGCCACATGTTGTAAGCCGACCTGTGCCAGCTGATCTCGCTCTGCCTGTGTCAGAGCGGCCAAGTCATCTCTCAAACCTCCATATTTCCACTCCCTGCTCTTTAGTAATCCTCTCTCGCAAACATAAACAAAAAAACAATAAACAAATCATTAATCAATAATTCAAGTAATCAATAATGCAAGTTAAAAATTCAATTTTTTGCAATTGATGATATCGCCCACTATTGGACGATATCGTCCCAAATTTGAGCATAATCGTCTCCGATTTCGTAGTTCGAAATCGTCTCTAATTTGACGAAATCGTCCCCCTTTCGACGATTTCGCCCTCGGGCGAAATTGACGAAATTGAGACGATTTCGTCCCGACGACGTCGACGGCCCAAAAACGGCCGCGATGCTCAAAATTCACCTAAAAATTATCTAAAAAGCATGTCAATTCAAATTAAATCAGTTCTAAACTAAGTTTAGACCCTTACCCATAGACCGCGTCGGACCTCCTGCAGATCTGTGCGCTGTCTCGACCATTTTTTGCTTCAGAGCTCTAAAACCAGAAAAATGAACAATAATAATGAATTAGGGTTTTACCCTATTTTTCCTAATTTTATTCAACAATAATTTTGTGCTTTTTCGCTTTTTACCTCAAACGTTCGATTTGGGTAAAAACACGGAGGGGGCACCATAGTAAGTCGTCGTACGATTCGACCAAGAATCGTCGCCTAAAAATGGGTATCATTTTTTGCTTTCTCGTAGATCGAGAAGAACTCATCTTTAACGCATTTTCTTTGAAAAATTCGCTAAAGAGGGGGCAAAATGTAGCACCCTAAAATTGGCGCAGTAGTAAAATTATAAAATTTACATTCACCTTAGTAAATAATTTTAAAATCAAATTTAACCTCCCAAACCGCCCGTTAACCGCTGGGTATTCCGTTTCCCCCTTTTTTCGTGCCAATTTTAGAGGTTGTTTTGACCGTTTGACGATATCGTCGCCGATCAGACGATATCGCCTCGCATTTGACGATTTCGTCCGGACTAGGACGTCCGGACGATCTTGTCGCAAAACTGAATTTGCATAGTTGGAATCTGTTCCAACGGATCTCCAATCTGGCGTAAGCGTGTCTGCGCCGTTGGGACCCTCCCCCGTTGGAGATCTCCCAAATTGGGATGATCTCCAACCTCCTACCAACTCCCTCTAAGCCTATTTAACCTCTAGGATTTTCCCTCCCCAACCCCTGGCTGAAATTCTTGGTAAATTGATTCCCCCTACGTTGAAACATCCCTACTTTGCATTTGCATTAGTTTCATATTATTTTGTTGCAGGTACAACATTATTTTTCAACCGGAGCCAGCACCCATCGTCGCCAACGAACTCTGTCCAGATCGGAGGCGATCCTGTCAAATACGAGATGATTTCGTGATCGATGCGAGACGATCTCGACCGCAATCCACATCGAGGCAATCGATGCCTCGGAGTTTGTTTTTCTCACCTTTTTCTCTGTCATCTTATGTCTGCAAATTAGACAATTTATTCAGTTTTTACATTATTTTGCATCTGGAGTTCACCCATTTAGCCTAGATTGCATATTAAGATCATGTTTTGTCATTTAAGTATAGTAATTTGCTTTAATTTCTGTTCTTAAATATTGTTCAATATTCATATTGCTATTTGGTGTAATTTGCCTCTGTTTGCACAGTAGGATTTCTTGTATTTTGCATCTATTTTCTATTTTGCAGGTTTTTGACGAATTCGTCAGATCTCGGAAGAATCTGTCAGTCTCAGACGATTCTGTCAGATTCCAGACGAATCTGTCAGTTTTCGGATGATTCTGTCAGATTGTAGGCGATTCTGTTAAATTCCAGACGATCCAGATCGCCTCAAACATCGAATCTTCTTCGGACATCCGGATCAGGTATTCCCCGTTTTCCTCCTGTAAATTCTCTGTTTTTTGCTTTCAAATTTGTTTGTTGTATTCATGAAAATTGCATTTTCATGTAGTTTAATTTAGATTCATTCGGCCAAACCTAGGATGAATGTTTAAGATCAAAACGAACTCATCTAAACACATTCCAAAACCTAGGCATGGAAACTGCCATTAAATGTTTCCTGGTGAACCCACCATCCGTCGAAAAATCACCAAAATACACCTCCCTTGAGAGGCGGGACCTTCGTAAAGTCCTCTCGTCCGAGGTACCGCATCATCCTTTTCCCATCCTCCTTCCGGGCACGGATCCAATAGCCTGAAGGTAGGGATGCAAAAAATTTGGAGCGATACATTATGCTAGAGAAATATTTTAGGTGCATATAAAAATATAGGAACAAAAGACATTCTAGTAAAGGTAGCATTAATATCTCTCATTATACAAGCAATATGCATGGTACCAAATGTGCTAGGTATTGCACCCTATGAATCAATCATTCACATCCTTCAAATTACTTGAGAATTTTTTTTAGGTGTGGATCCTTTCCTATTCTTCATAGTATGGTTAAGTCTCTTAAATTATTACTCCAATTATTTGTCTATATATACAAGTTTGTTATCCATGTCTACAAATAGGAGGTAATTGCTATCGTAGGAATTCAAAAGACTATAGAAAGTATAATTTGGGCATTCACAAGAAGAAAATAAAATATGTAAACACCAATTTATTTATTGTGGATGGAGTGAAGTATGCTTCAAGTATGAATATAGTAAGTTGCATGCTATTTAGGAGATACAATGGTGTTGAATCCCACTTTATGAATGGATTTAATGATGGTATCAAAAAACTAGCAGCATCATCATCCTATAGACATATGTGCTCTTTACCACCACCAAATCCATCACAACAAGTCATCATGTTGTTTAGTGTCAAAATTCACAATACTTTCCAAAAATATTTTAAAACATGCATTCACTATGATCATATCCAAAAAATATGTAAGAGTGAAATAAAGATAACATTGATAAACAAAAGAGAAATAGAGAGATAAATGACATGATTTGAGAGAAGGAATAAGGGGTGTGTGCTCGTAAGTGCTTAACAATATTTTTCACATATCACACACTAATACAATGGATCACTCATTGGGGGGTATATGTAGTGATACCAAAACCCTAGTTAGAGTTAAACTCAAGCCAACATTAAATTGACTTTGAGATTAAAATATAATAATAAATTACACCCCTTAATCAAAGTTATCCATAAAAGTGGATTAATCAATATCACTAAGGGTGAAATGTAAAGGGTGCCCTTAGGATTACATGAACATGCTTATAGGATCACATAAATGATGCCCTAAAGGATTTATATGAAGAATATCCATAGGATCATATATACACTTGCTCATAGGCTACATTAATAGTGATAATAAGCACTTCTTCCACACTTTTGGCATTGGCCTAACAATATCATAACACAAATAAATCAACACCCCCCATAATTTGAGCTAAGGGACCAAGGAGAGGATGAATTAGAGGTAACACTTGATGGGAGCTCTAGTGGGATTCTATTTTACTATCTTTATCCTCATCTTCATCATAAAAAATCTTGTGCCCGAATCTCAAGAATTTTATCTCAATATTCTTCAATCTTGATATGCAATTTTTAAGGGAACATCCTTCCCTCTTACAATACTCACAAGTATTGGACTTCTTTGAAACCTTAGGAAAATAAGCCTTAGATTCCACTAATTTGAAGTTATTTGGATGATACTATATATTAGAAAGAGATCTATAATTTTTTATTGCAACTTCATAATCACTAAGAAGCTTGAAAAGTCCTTCAAGAGAAATAGGTTGTGAATCCTTTATAGTCTTAAAATTCATATAAAGAACCAAGGTAACTATATGAAATGGAAGCTTGACTAAGTCAAATTTTAGGGCTTTACCTTGCCTCCTACCATGGTTAAGTCAAAATTTAGGGCTTTACCTTGCCTCCTACCATGGCTAAGTCTACTTTTAGGGCTTTGAAGTAAGAGATGTAGTCTTCAACACTAGTAAAATCTAAAATTTTGATATTGGGAAGCTCTATCCCTATTTTTTTAAACTTCACTAGCACACACTTTTCATAAATATATTTCAAAGTGGTCCATAATTCAATATGATTAGTTTTCTCTTTGATGTGAATGAGTACATCTGCTTCAACTAACATAAAAAAGAGACCAACAAATTTTTCTTCTTACCAGTTTCATGATCACAGAGATCTTTTGATTCAACATTTTAAATGAACTATATATTTTTACTTCTAAGTAATCCTACCTTTTGAATTGACCAAGTGCTATAATATTTTCCATTGAAGTAAGTAAAATACCTTAAGGAATTTATTTTACACACAAATCCCATGCAAAACTATAATAGGTCTATAAATTGATGTCACCACTATGTAGAGCTCAAAAAATCTATAATTTGGGAAACAATGGGCTCCAAATGGTTTTATATGTAAAATTTATAGGCTCCAAAATATTTGGTATATTTGCACTTAAATAAAAAAAAAATTAAATTGTCAAACCTTTGAAAATATTTTGTTGAATCAAATCTAGCCACTTGTCATAATTTGTTGACACTTGTCTAAATTAGATTGGGTATTGCCTCCTTTGATTGATGAATCATAGATTAACATTTTGAATCATATGATTAGCTATGGATCCTCATATATATAATGTGAATTTTGATAGGTTTGCAGTAAATGAGGCTCAAATCAGCAATATTTTCCTTTCAAGTGAATAAATGGACCAACACACAATATGAACTTTTGGAAGATAGTCAAGATAATAGTAATCAAAATTATTTTATAGATGCATTATACCTTGAAAAATAGGGATTAGCACCAAGTTTCAACCTTGGGACCTGGCCTGCACAAGCATCATTATCGATAAATACACTAATGTTGCTACCAGAGTTTGATAAAGGCTCTTTACTCTTTGATTGTGTGTATGCCTCCTATCACTCAGCAAGGATATTCTTCAAAAAATGATTTCTTGTAGAAATCAAACTACTAACCCAAATGCAATAAGTAAGCTATCCAATAATTATACCACTATGCTCGGTTAGAGGAAAAAAAATACATGTCATAGTCTTTTGAAAGAAAGCATTGCATTCATAAAAATATTTATGTGATTCAAACTATTGACAGGATCAATAGTTTGAATCACATAAATATTTTTATGAATGCAATGCTTTCTTTCAAAAGACTATGACATAATGGTTGTATCCCATTTTTCCATCTAGTTGTTATAACAAAATGGTTGTATCCCTTGCAGGATCAAGTACACTCGTAGGTGGAAGAAGTAGAATCATCGACCAGAGGTGAGAGTACTTAAGGTTGGAGAAGTGATGATTCAGACAACTCGGGGGTAACATCGATGGATACCTTCATATAGGTATGCATTATTGGTTAGGACTAATCATCAATAGCTAGCCACCTTGAGCCTCAAGGTGATAGCCTAGTAGCTATCGTAAATTCTTAGGTTGAGATGGGTGATTGAGTTGACGTAAAGACTCCCTCTTTGTCTGTTGCATATGATTGATTGTCTTTTACTTCATCACTATCTGCATTGGTGGTTTGGAAAATAAAAACATGCATAAGTTGGTTGCCTTTGAAAGCTCTTTGTTTTGCTTAAAACCTTTCAAAAGAATAACATGATGTTAGTATTAAAAAAAAAACCTCTTACTCTGTATTTTAGTTACATAAAGTCAGTTTTATTTTAAAATGATAATGGAATTTCATTTTATAAATAATGGTTGTTTTATTTTAAAATGATAATGGAATTTCATTTTATAAATAATGGTTATTTTATACTAAATATTAATAGAAATTTATTTGAAATAATGAGTATTTTACTTTTTAAAATGAAATGGAATTTCTTTAAAATGGGAGATAATAAAGACTTTGTT
This sequence comes from Wollemia nobilis, assembly GCA_028583015.1. Lineage (NCBI taxonomy): Eukaryota > Viridiplantae > Streptophyta > Pinopsida > Araucariales > Araucariaceae > Wollemia > Wollemia nobilis. The sequence continues at coordinate 2,484,675 of JAQPPZ010002064.1, forward strand.
TGAATGTTGGTGGGAGTTCATTTAAACACTAAGGACTCTATTTCAATGATAAAAAGGAGGTTATTTAAGTAGTAGAGATCTTATATTTGCAAAATCAAAGGGGGATATAGAATCTTTGGATTTATATATTATATAAAAAAATATTTTACAATCTAGTCTTAATGAGAAGAACGTTGTGGCATGCGTTGAGACAAATAAAAGTTTCTGTCGACCATGGAGAGGGAGCTCCATTAATTGCAAATCCTAAAAGAAGGATGGAGGGATCAAAAGGACAACTATGATCACCATAAGGGTAGTTGGAACAAGTAATGATGGGTGGTGGAATATTGGAAGAAGGGAGAATGGGCATAACGTAGAACAAGGAGGGGGGCAGCTTTTGGATTGAGAGGAGTGAAGTGGGAAGCAAGAACAGAGGAAATATAGAAAAACGATGCCAAAACCCATGCTTGGGAAAACGTGGAAGCAAGCAACCGAGACGAATAAACTAGTTAGGATTTATGGAGGTATCTCTTTTACTTTAAGTTTGGTTGAGTTTGTTTGCTTTGTTGGTCCTTTGAAATCATTCTATCGATTGGTTTTGCTTGCGTAAATCATCTTTTGCTTAAGTAAATGCATAGCTCTTATTCCTTTGCTAGGTTTGTTGTTGAACCTTGTGTTGGCTTCCCAATGTCATTGGATTCTTTGTTTATTTTGTTGGGAATACCTTGTTGGAAAAGAGTTACATTGGTCTCTGTAACTTTTGTTAAACCTTATAGATATTTAACACCACAGTCGTTTGCAAGCCACCCTCATCAGCTGGGTAGTTACTCTTTGTAAGTCACCTCTCATTGTTGTGATAGCTGGTTCACCAACCCACCATTTCTTGTCATCGTAGTGAATCGCTCTCTATTAGAGGAGGTGCGTCTTTGTGTCTAGTAGCTCGACCTTCACCTCCTAACTGTATGCCACATATGCTAGTTTCATGTTCTTTGTGAGTCGCTCTCTGGAAGGGTGTTGTTCCCCTTCCTGGCATTTCATGTTGACTTGTTGTTAATTGAGGTTGGCTTAACCCTAGAGCTAGCAAATGCTTGAATGGACGTCCCACATGGACCACCTTGGTAATGTTCATTTTTACTGTAACCAACAAGAGCCAAGCAGGGGAGTTTCCTCCTTGCTCTGGGAAGTTTCATTAATTCAAGAAAGGACTTTAATTAATTAAATAGGTCACTTTTAATTGCGTAGTTCTTTCTTTTGTTGAATAAAACCTTTGGTATTTGGAGTAGGAATCTTATGTGTATAAGAGATTAAATTTTATTTAAATAATTGAAGATGTAGTGCTTTGATTATGTTAAATAAAGAGATTAAAGTTTATTTAAATAATTGAAGATGTAGTGCTTTGATTATGTTAAATAAAGAGATTAAAGTTTATTTAAATAATTGAAGATGTAGTGCTTTGATTATGTTAAATAAAGAGATTACATTTTATTTAAATAATTGAAGATTAGTGCTTTGATTTTATTAAATAAAGAGATTATGGTTTATTTAAATAATTGAAGATGTAGTGCTTTGATTATGTTCAATAAAGAGATTAAGGTTTATTTAAATAAAAAAACAATGTAGTGCTTTGATATGTTAAATAAAGAGATTAAATTTTATTTAAATAATTGAATTTGTAGAGCTTTGATTATGTTAAATAAAGAGATTAAGCTTATCTTATAATCAAAGAAATGGATTATTTTTGAAAGAAAGTATTTGGTCTTTGATTTATTAAATAAAAGAAAGATAGTTTGTTTTATGGATTAAAGGTATGGGACTTTGATTTATAAAATGAAGGAGAAAAAGGATTATTATGAATTGAAGTATTTAGTATTTGATTTATTAAATACAAAAATGTAGTTTATTTTATAAATTAAAGGTATAGGACTTTGATTTATGAAATAAGGAACCTAGCTTATTTGATGATTAAAGGTATGGGACTTTAACTTGTCGAATAAAGGTTGAAAGAATTGATTAAAGTAAAACCTATGATCTAGTTGTATTAGTTGAAAGGCTTTCATTGGGTGATGAGAGGAGGAAATGAAAATAGAGATTTTGATTAATATCAACTATGCATTAGATGGTTAGTTACTTTGATTTAAATTGTCTAGTTGCGATTCGGCAAAGAAATGAGGAAATGCATTTAAAAGTATGTCTATCATGGAACCATGAGTGCCTTGATCCTCTACTATCCTCAAATGATTGATGGAAAGAGGAGGACTAAAGAGGTAGTTGGAACCATTGCACCAGTTTGTTCTCTACTTGCAATTATTTACTTATGCTCAAATAGACTAGAATTGTAGGGAGATATCCCTAAATGAATATGATGTATTACTTATTCTTTAAAGTATGGAGGTTTTACCATACTAAGATGTATGTAATAAATGTGGAATGATGGGAACTATATCTTTTACTTGCTATTAAGAATTATCTTTGAATTGTATTAACTTCTTTTCCATTTAATGCTTACCTTCTTTAAATGTTGCTTCCTTCATAGCATATTTTAAGTGCTTTTTAAATAATGTTATTTGTTATATTTAGTATCTAAAATTATTCTTGTTTTCTTGCTAAACAACAAAAAAAAAAACCTAAGAAATAAGTTGTAGGGTGAACTTAGAAGATGACCTAAGGGATTAAGACCCCTTAGGGTGAACATAGGTGACCTAAGGGATTAAGACCCCTTAGGGTGAACATAGGTGACCAAAGGGATTGTGACCCCTTAGGGAGAATGGTAACTAAGTTTATGGAAAGAATACATCTGAGTTAAGATAGCTTATCATGGAGATGAGATGGATAGCTTAACTCGTAATATGCATAACATACCTACACAGACTGGCTTGTGTATGGTATAGAGATGGGTATATACCTTTGATTGATTGAAGGTGATAAGTTTAGCTCATAAAGAGTGATGAGATAGATAAAATTATCTACGATAATACATTATACACCTCCTTATATGGACTTGTGTGAGGGTATTTCATGAGATGTAGCTCTTCGAGAAAACTTAGGGTTTTTTTTAACAATAGATTAACTAAAAGTTAGTTAGGGGTTTATGAATCCCTCTCTTAAAAAAAAATATTTGATTTTCTATGTGTTTTCTTGTAGCTAGATTTTGGGTCATTATATTTGGTATCATAGCTCTAGGTACGAGGGTATAGAGCTTCTTGTGTGCTAAAGGGATTTGGGTGCCTCCAATGAAGGCTTGCTTAAAGTTAAGCTAAAGCTGGGATGACCTAGAATTTTTTGCTTGCTAGAATCTAATGGGAACTAAACCCAAGGGTGAATGAATGTTAGGATACCTTACATACAATGAGTATGGGCTTTGGTATCAATGTTACATCATAACCTAGGAATACTATCCTAATTAGATTAATTGATGCTTTTAGCAAGAGAACTCTGTATTGTAACTTGAATTAGTTGTGTAGTTTAAGGTGAAAATGTAACCTAATATTTTCTTAGCTGTAACCAGGTTAAAATGCCACCTAAGGCAAAAAAATAGAGGCTTACACCTTCAACTAGACGAACTCAATAAAATAATGTTGAAGAAGGGATCCAAGATGAGGATCCAAGAAATTCAAATAGAAAGGTAGAAGACCTCACTACTATGGTTGCTGCCATGCAAGATCATATGAGATAAATGTTGAAAACTATTATGAATCAGAACTTGCAAGCTAGAGACTCAAAGGTTAGCCAAGTTGATGGACTAACTATAAATCAGTTGCAAGCTAGAGCCCTTCTAGAAAAGAAAACGAATAGGGATCTAAAAAACATTTGCATTTCCAAGTTTTATGGAGAAGGTGAAGGGAATGCAACTGAAACCTGATTGAGAGAATTAGAAGTTTATTTTACAGCGTAAGGCTATTCCCTAGAAACCCAAATAGTTTAGGCCATGATCAACCTAGAAGGAGCTACTTTATATTGGTGGGGAACATACTATGAGAAAAATAAAGTTGAACTTGCTAATATTAAATGGAAATATTTTACGAAATCTTCAAAAAGAGGTTTCTCATAGAACACTTATATACCTTCAAGTTTGAAGAATGTTCCAGCCTTTGATAAGGGACTAACAAAGTGGAGATATACTATAAGAAGTTGGTTCAGTCACTTAAGTATGTGCTTGCTTACGATGAGAAGATGAGGGTTCACAAGTTTATTTACGGGCTATAATCTAGAGTGAACCATGCTGTAAACATGCATGCACCTAAATAACTACAAAAGGTGTATGACTTGGCAAAGAAAGTAGAGTCTCACCTACATTTCAACTATGCTGCCCTATATGAGCAAGATCAACAAGCACTAAGGAAGAGGAATAGTCAAGCATTATTGAAATGGGAAGAGAAACATGATCAAAAGACCATGAACCCTCAAAATTTTGAGAGATAAATAATGGAAAATAGGGAAGGTTCAAGAAGAAATTCCAAAAGGAAACTAAAAATAATCTCAACAATGCAAAACCTCACCCTAAGAAATCGTAAGCTTCAACTCCAAAAATTAAGGTGAAGGAGAAAAAACTAGAAAAGCACCAAGGGCCCAAGGGTGGGTGTTATAATTGCAGAGGCCCTCATTTTTCTAATCAATGTCCATATGGACCAGGGCCAAGTACATCTAGCATCAAGGGAAATGAACCTACACAACGGATTCATGCTGCAACTTGAAATCATAAGCTAGATGGGCAAGCCACCCAATTGCTTGTGAAAGGTAAGATTTTTAATAAGCAAGTAAATATTTTAATAGGTAGTGTAGCCACATATAGTTTTATTTCTTCTAGTTTAGCAAGGGATATGCTAAAAATGCCAAGATATTTGGCCCATGATTGGAAGGTAGAGTATGGTTATGGGTAAACCTACTCAGTAAACCAATGTTACCTAATAACAACAATTACTTTAGCTAGTGGTACCATAGAAAGTTATTTGTATGTAGCTCCACTTCATGCCTTTTATGTGATCTTAGGGATGAATTGGTTGCAGGCCCATAAATCTTTAATCAATTTCCAATATCAATGGATCAAGTATTCATAAAAAAGCAAGGAAAGACTAAGAATTCATAGCAAGTAGGGGGCATTAAAACCCCAAATGTTGTCAGCTATGAAGTTGAAGAAAGCCCTCAAGAAAGGAGGGATAGTCTATATTGTAAAACTCAATGAAGTGGAAGATGATCAGAAGAGAGAGTTGCTAGGAAAGCACCCAATTTTGTAGGATTTTAAGGATGTGTTCCTAGAGAATTTACCTAGAATCCCTCCCGTGCAGGAATTTGATTTCATAATTGACCTTATGCCAAGAGCTGAACCTATTCATAAATCTCCATATAGGATGAATCCTATCGAGATGCAGGAACTAATGGTTCAACTACAAGGGTTATTAGAAAAGAGATTGATGAAACCAAGTGTGTCACCTTAGGGTGCATCGATCTTATTTGTGAAAAATAAAGATGGTTCCTTAAGATTATGTATTGATTATAGAATGCTTAATAAGGTTACAATCAAGAATTGATATCCCCTACCTAGGATTAAATATTTATTTGATAAACTGAGAGATGCCACTATTTTCACTAAGATTGATCTAAGATCAGGGTATCATCAGTTAAGAATACGTGAGGAGGATACTCAAAAAATGATATTTAAGACTAGGTACAAGTATTATGAGTTCACTATACTACCCTTTGGACTGACTAACAGCCCAACGACATTCATGAATCTAATGAATAACATGTTCAAAAGACACCTATACCAGTTTGTCCTTGTATTTCTAGATTATATCTTACTATACTCTCGGAACAAGGAAGAACATGATAAACATCTCAAGATCATGTTAGAGTTGTTGAGAGATAACCAACCCTATGGAAATATAGCCAAAAATGATTTCTATGTTTTAGAGGCATGATATTTCGGGCATATCATATTATTAGAAGGATTTTTTGTGGATCTAGAGAAAAATGAGGCCATCCTAAAATGGCCACCCTCTACTAATGTGATTGAAGTGCAGAGCTTCATGGGATTAACGGGCTAGTATAGACGTTATATTAAGGATTAATCTAATATTGTTGCGAAAATAACTAACCTTTAGAAGAAGGGGAAGGAATTTTAATGGTCAAAAAAATGTGAAGGCACCTTCGTAAACTCACTATCGCACCAATATTGAAAATTCCAGACCCTCAAGGAGATTTTCAATATGTATGGATGCATCACTAGAAGGGTTAGGAGGAGTACTCTTGCAAGAAGAGTCAATAGTAGCATATACTTTAGGGAATCTTAAAAAACATGAAGTAAATCATGCTACACATGATTTAGAGCTAGCTGCAGTGAGGCATGCTCTAAAGGTTTGGTGCCACTACTGGTGGGGAGACCTTTTGAATTGAAATCTGACCATCAAAGTTTGAGGTACATATTTACCCAATAGATACTCAATGCAAGACAACGAAGGTGGACCGAGTTTTGCATTGATTAGGACTTTGAAATTGAGTACATAAAAGGAAAAGATAATAAGGTTGTTGATGCCTTGAGCAGAAGGAGACACATATCAATCATAACCAGAAGTCACATAAATCTGATGGATCAAGTGAGACGGTAGCAATCTCAGAATGAGTATTGCCAAGAAATTTGAGTTAGAATGAAAAGAGACCTTGAGGGTAATAAGGAATTTGGCATGATAGATGACCTTTTGTGCTACAAAGGTAGTATCATCATACAAAAAATGGGAAACTTAAGAAAGCTAATAATGCAAGAAGCCCATAGATCTCCTTATTCAGCTCACCCTGGAGTGGCTAAAATGAGGGAACATATGAAAAAACCTTATTTTAGGTTGGAATGAAGAAGGATATCATCAATTTTATCGCTCAGTACCTCGAATGTCAAAAAGTTAAGGTTGAACGCAAGCATCCTATAGGAAAATTGTATCCACATGATGTACCTATACAAAAATGGTAGGTTATATCTATGGATTTTATAGTAGATTTACCCAAGACTGCGTATCAACAAGATGCAATCCTTGTAGTAGTCGACAGATTGACTAAGGTTACACATTTCATACCAGGGAATATCAAAGATGATGCTCAGGTGGTGGCTAACAGATTTTCTAGAGAGGTATTCCTATTGCATGGATTTCCTGAAGTAATCATTTCAGATAGGGATTCCAAATTTACTTCTAAATTATGGAAATCTCTCCATCGTGCAGTAGGCACAAAACTGAATATTAACTCAACATACCACCCTGAGATAGATGGTCAAACAGAACGAGTAAAATATGTTGGACATTTTGAGTAGATGAGTTGTCATTGATGTCAAGAGTGAGTGGTCATTGATGTCAAGCTTTCAACACCAGTCAGTGGCAGTTTCAGTGGGCAACATCAGTTTCAGGTTCTCCAATAAATGTAAAAGGATAGTCCATTTTTAGTTGATCAAGAACCAGTTCCAGGAAGTCAGATGTGGTCCAAAGTGCAAAGAAGAAGCCCAAGTGAATAATATTATAATAATTATTTATAATATTATACAAGAAAGTTTAAATTAATTATAAATTAATTAATATATATTTTATTATAAATTAATTTATTAATTAATTTACTTAACTTATAAGTTATTTAAATTAATTATTAATTAATTTTAATATTAATTATAAGTTAATTTATGTTAATTTTAAATAACCCTAAGGTGGGTTATTAAATCAAAATTTAAATTTTGAATTCGAATTATAGTGTAGATGTGGGAGCAAATTAACCAAGTGTGTATAAAAGGGGGACTACCCCACCTTAGCCAAAGTCTCTTATGCCTTCGAATTAATTTAATGCTATGCGAGCTTGTGTGAATCGTGTTGTGCAACAAAGAGGATTTTATTTTTTTTAAAGTGCCTAGAGGAGGCAAAAGGATTTCACCCACCAAGGAGGGAGCCTTGGTCACCAAGCGTTGGTAGCACAGTTGGAAACCGCAGTGAAAGCAAGACATGAGGGTAGCGATTGTCGCAGGTTCAAATACGTGGGAGGACTATTTTTGTTTTTGTGTGAAGTCAACTATGAACGAAGGGATAATAGGAAGGAAGTCGTCCTTCCTTCATGTGGGTTCTTATATCCCATGCGATGGGCACCAAAGCACTAAGACACTTGGTGCTTGGGGATATGGTGGTTCAAATCACACCGAAATCCTTTTGGGGAGAAGACAAAGGTATGCATTAGTTGAGCATCAAAATTTTCGAAGGAATTAGTTGAGCTATTAAAAAATTATTTTTTGCATAATTTATTTGGTTTGTAAGGTTGTAAGGGGAGTTATAAGGTTGATGCAAAATAATTTTTTTGGGTGTTATTTTCTTTAGTGTTTGAAAAGGGTAATAAGGTGTTTTAGGAAGATTGTTTGAGGTTTTGTGGTGTTGGATATTATTTTAAGTTTGATATTATAAGGTGTATCCAAATATTTTTTTTTCATGTATGATTTGATGGATGTTAATTCCAAGAAGGAGCAATAAGGTGTAAGTGAGCTTTGATTATTTTTATGTCTAAGGAATATTTTGAAAAAGTGATAAAAGTGATATTTTGTCATCTAACCATTGAAATTGGAAAGAAGAAAATTATGATTGAGACAGGTTTTATAAGGGCACTTCTACATCAAACAAAAAGATATGGGCACATCTTCCTAGTGAATGATTGTTGAATGTTGTAAATGCTACGTTGGAGTGAAAATGATTTTTATGGAATAAAAGTTGTTGATAAAACCTTGTTTGGTAAGCATTGTTGAGTTGATTATTAAAGGTTTTTCTGGAATAAGAGTTGTTGATGAAACCTTATTTGATAAGCATTGTTGTTGAAGTGTTTAGTTGACTGAGGAACTTGAACTAGGGTTTGCCAAGATCATGAGTATCATTGTTATGTGAGATTAGCATTGTTGTTGAAGCTATTGGTTGAGTGAGGAACTTGAACTAGGGTTTGTAAAGATCATGAGTATCATTGTTATGTGAGATTGATTGATAAGCATTGTTTGAAATATTTGAGTAAATGTTCATAAGTTTGGACTAGGGTTTGTGAGTAAGGATTATTTCATTAGGTGATTGGTTGAGTAGAGTTGGTTGAGCCTAGTCAAGTGAATGTGTTGATGTGATACTTCAAGTTCTATGAAACAAATTGTTCTATATTATGAATTGAGTTGAGAAAGAGATTGAGTGTTGATGAATGTAAAACATATTGAGTCTCTAAAAATTCTCTATATGTTTCTGTGATAAAATAGAGATTGAAAGTGATTGAGAGTTTATGAGTGTGAAGCATATTGAGTCTCTAACAATTCTCTATATGTTTATGTGGTAAAAATAAAGATTGAAAGAGATTGAGCATTGTGGTGAATGTGAAGCATATTGAGTCTCTAACAATTCTCTATATGTTTCAGTGAGATTGGATAAGTTCTAGAGAGGACTTTTTGAGCAGATTTGAGGTAAGTCTTTGAGAAGACTTGTGGTTGTGTGAGCTTTTGTGGAAGCTTACAATACAAATCTAAGGACATATATTGAGAGTATATTGGACAAGTTCTAGTGAGGACTTGTTGAGCAAATTTGAGGTAAGTCTTAAAGAAGACTTGTGGACATATATATGTGAGATTTTGTGGAAGCTTACAATACAAATTAGAGGACAAATATTGAGGATAAATTTGTGCTAGACCGAAGGACTATGTTTAGTGCAGATCATTGGTGCATATTTGAGGACAAGTTTGTGCCAGAATAGAGACAGAGATTGAGTAGATTTATGCTAGACTGAAGGACTGTGTTTAGTGTAGATTTGAGATAGAGATTTAGAGGTGAAAGAGTATAGAGGACAACAGTCTCTAGTGGATAGAGATCCATTAGCTAGGGTAGTGAGGACAAGTGTATTTAGTGGATAGATATCCATCATCCAAAGAAGTGGGGGCAGCAGTTCTTCAAGAAGATCACCAGTCAGAGCTAAGGAGAAAGAGTTCTCCTATGGATAAAGATCCACGATTAGGGAATTGGTGTCTCCTTTGGACAGAGGTTCATAAACATTATAATAGGAAAAATATTCCCAAGAGATAGATTAAAAAAATGTTAGTGAAAGATTTTCTCCATGGAGTAGCCCACATTGGGTGAACCACGTTAAATTGGTTTCTCTATTGTGTGTGGTGATTTGTGCATTGCTTTGATTACTACTATTGATATTGCTATATATACATTGCATAATATTGATTGGGAAAGAAAAGTAAAAAGTGATCTTATATTGTTCACCCCCATCTTAGTATAATCTTGTGTTCTTAAATTGGTATCAGAGCGGGTTCCTTCAAAAGAGTTTAACAACTTGAAAGAAAAGCTTCCAAAATCATCATGGATTCTAAGAATAGGTCCTCAGATAATTCAACACCAGTATTTGATGGAAGTGATTATATATTTTGGAGTATGAGAATGAAGATTCACCTAATGATACTTGGCAATGAAATTTGGGAAGCAGTTGAAAATGGATACATACCACCAGTTGATCCACCTACAGAAAAGGAAGGTACGGTTCTACAACATTACAATTCAAAAGCAATGAATGCAATTTTGAGAGGTTTGCATAGAAAAAAATTCATAAAACTTATGCATTGTAAAGGTGCAAAAGGAATATGGGATAAGTTGCAAAGCATATATGAATGAGATAAAAGTGTCAAAAATGCAAAGATACGAAATCTCAAAGGACAATTTGAAGAATTAAGAATGAAGGATGAGGAAAAAATTAGTACTTATCTGCTTCGGGTAGATGAGGTTGTTAATTCCATGCAAGGAATTGGAATTAATATTGAAGAATCAGATGTTTGTGATAAGGTCTGAAGATCTCTTCCAAAAATATTTAGTGAAAATATTTTTGCTATAGAAGAATCAAAAGATGGTGATTATTTGACAAGAGATATTTTACTTGGTATTATTACAGCTTTTGAATTAAGAACAAAAGAGGAACCTAATATTTAGAAGGAAACAACATTCAAAGCTACTAAGAAGACAAAGGGCAAAAAGTCAGATTCAAGCAATGAGTCATCTAGTGATGAAAAAGCTAATTATGGCAAAAGGAATAAGGATTCAAGAATATTTAAAGATGCAAAATCTATTAGATGTTTCAATTGTGGAAAGTATGGTCACTATGCAACTAATTTTCAAGAAGCCAAAAATAGCAATGATGAAGAAAAACAAGATCATAAGAACAGGGAATCAAAAAAATATAGGTACCAAAATAAAGGCAAGGATGGACAAGACAGACAAGGGAAGAAGTTCTTTAAAATATAAAAGAGGAGCTACTATGCAAACAATACAAGTAAGTAATCAAGTGATAGTGATAATAGTTTCTCAGACAATGATAAAGATGAAGTCCTATTTATGATTGAAGAAAAAGAAAAGAAAAGGTCACCAATAATTCTCTAGTGTTTTAGATGTGGTAATTTTGGACATCTTGAAGATAGTTGTACAAGGAATGGTTTTATTTTTAGTGAAGATGATTATGAGGATGCACTTGAAGGACCATAAGATAATATTCTAATGGCACTAGAAGAAGGAGGTGATCCTATAGAAGACAAGTAAAAAAAGAATGAAGATGTTTTCAAAGGCAAACAAATAGAGGAAGAACTAGAAAAAGGAGGAGTTGATCTTGAGGGAGAGCTTATTTATGCTTTTAAAACTTTAAATAAGGTAAGAAAGCAAAAGTTACAACTTGAGATTCAGTTTCAAGAATGCGATGAAGAGAGGACAACTTATAGAGGATCCAAACAAGTCAATGACTAAGATAAAGAAGTTCAAGGATAAGTTAGAAGCAAAGGTCGTAAAATGTGAAAAGTTAGAACAAGAAGTAGCCCTACTAAGGGAATAAGTAGAGAAGTTTAAGGATAAGCTACATAAGTTTGGAAGGAGCTCAAATAATTTGGATAAGATCATCAAGGCACAAAAGCCTACATCAAGCAAGACAGGTCTTGGTTTTGAATAGGCTCAAAAGAAATAAGAAGAAGAGTCAACCTCAAGTTCTGAAGAAGAAGAAGAAACTTCAAAATAAGACAATGTGAAAGAAAGTGAGACTTCTGAGGAAGAGTTGAATAATAGAAAGTTCAACAAGAAAAGGAACAATGCACAAAGAAGAAACATATGGAACAGGAACTAGTACAAAGAAAAAGATACTAAGAGACCAATGAGGTCAAGACAAGGAAATTTCAATGGATGATGTTTCTCATGTCACAGATTTGGGCACATGGCTTCACAGTGAAGGACATATAAAAGATAGGAGTATGGGAACTTTAGGAATAGGTAGTTTTTCTATGGTGTTGCTACTCATGTAATTAGTTTGATCATAAGGCAATGAATTGCAGGGTTCATGACAAGAACATATATAGCTTCACCAGGAGAAATCCCAAGATATTTTCACCTCCAAATAATAACATTAAATGTTATAAGTGTAGTAATGATGGACATACAACAAAGTGGTATAGAGCAGACATTCCAGAATCAAGCATGAATAGGAACAATAATAGGACTATGGACATGAACAAGAACAAGAACATGGACATGAACAAGAACAATCAAAGGAATCATAAGGATCATATGAGAAGGAAAAAGGACAAAGGTAAAGACCAGTGCTTCTTGGGAGTAGAAATACTCCCACCTCAAAATTAACCACCTCAAGAGGAGGTGGGGGAGAGACTAAGCTAAGAGACTCATTCTTAGCCCCGAGCCCCAAAGGTTAACCTTTGCCATTGATGTCAAAGGGAGAGAAATTTGAAAGGAAGGGGGAGAGGTTTGGTTTAAGGAGAGAGCATTGAGTCAGGGGGAGCAATTTCCTAGGGGGAGTAGAACAAAAAAAAGGTCAAGTTTTGGTAAAAGGAATTTGGGTTACCATCAATGACAAAGGGGGAGATTGTTGGACATTTTGAGTAGATGAGTTGTCATTGATGTCAAGAGTGAGTGGTCATTGATGTCAAGCTTTCAACACCAATCGGTGGCGGTTCGATGGGCAACATCAGTTTCAGGTTCTCCAATAAGTGCAAAAGGATAGTCCATTTTCAGTTGATCAAGACCCAGTTCCAGGAAGTCATATGTGGTCCAAAGTGCAAAGAAGAAGCCCAAGTGAATACTATTATAATATTTCTTTATAATATTATACGGGCACCTAGGTGTTGTAGGTGAGTTGGAGAGGAGAGGGCAATCCTCCAAGGGAGGTCCTAGGTTTGAATCTCCACCCTACCAAAAAGCTGAATTGGGTACCCAAAATCCAATTTATAATGTTGGTGCGGGCATGGCTGGGTGTGACCCCCGGGTGACTTTGATGATGTAGAACCCCCTGTTTATGGTCTCTTAGACCAAGGCAGCCCCGCAAAGGATTTTTCGTTAAAAAAAAATACAGGAAAGTTTAAATTAATTATAAATTAATTAATATTATTTTTATTATAAATTAATTTATTAATTAATTTACTTAACTTATAAGTTATTTATATTAATTATAAGTTAAATTATGTTAATTTTAAATAACCCTAAGGTGGGTTATTAAATCAAAATTCAAATTTCAAATTCAAATTATAGCACCGACATGGGGAGCAAATTAACCAAGTGTGTATAAAAGGGGGACTACCCCACCTTAGCCAAAGTCTCTTATGCCTTCGAATTAAATTTAATGCTATGCAAGCTTGTGCGAATCGTGTTGTGCAACAAAGAGGATTTTGTTTTTTTTTTTAAGTGCTTAGAGGAGGCAAAAGGATTTCACCCACCAAGGAGGGAGCCTTGGTCACCAAGCGCTAGTAGCGTAGTTGGCAACTACAACAGAAGCAAGACGTGAGGGAAGCGACTGGCACAGGTTCGAATTCGTGGGAGGACTATTTTTGTTTTTATGTGAAGTCAATGAAGGATGAAGGGGTAATAGGAAGGAAGCCTTCCTTCCTTTCTTCACGTGGGTGCCTATAGCCCACACGGTGGGCACCAAAGCACTAAGGCGCTTGGCGCTTGGGGAGACGACGGGTCTAATCATGCCAAAAACCTTTTGGGAAGAAGACAAAGGTATGCATTAGTTGAGTGCCAAAATTTTTGGAGGAATTAGTTGAGCTATTAAAAATTTAATTTTTGCATAATTTATTTGGCTTGTAAGGTTGTAAGGGGAGTTATAAGGTTGATGCAAAATAATTTTTTTGGTGTTATTTGCTTTAGTGTTTGAAAAGGGTAATAAGGTGTTTTAGGAAGATTGTTTGAGGTTTTGTGGTGTTGGATATTATTTTAAGTTGGATATTATAAGGTGTATCCAAATAGTTTTTTTTCATGTATGATTTGATGGATGTTAATTCCAAGAAGGAGCAATAAGGTGTAATTGAGCTTTAATTATTTTTATGTCTAAGGAATATTTTGAGAAAGTGATTAAAGTGATATTTTTTCATCTAACCATTGAAATTGGAAAGAAGAAAATTGTGATTGAGACAGGTTTTCTAAGGGTACTTCTACATCAAACAAAAATGTATGGGCACATCTTCCTAGTGAATTATTGTTGAATGTTGTAAATACTAAGTTGGAGTGAAAAGGATTTTTTTGGAATAAGAGTTGTTGATAAAACCTTGTTTGGTGAGCATTGTTGAGTTGATTGTTAAATTTTTTTTTGGAATAAGAGTTGTTGATGAAACCTTGTTTGATAAGCATTGTTGTTGAAGTGATTAGTTGAGTGAGAAACTTGAACTAGGGTTTGCCAAGATCATGAGTATCATTGTTATGTGAGATTAGCATTGTTGTTGAAGCAATTGGTTGAGTGAGGAACTTGAACTAGGGTTTGCAAAGATCATGAGTATCATTGTTATGTGAGATTGATTGATAAGCATTGTTTGAAACATTTGAGTAAATGTTCATAAGTTTGGACTAGGGTTTGTGAGCAAGGATTATTTCATTGGGTGATTGGTTGAGTAGAGTTGGTTGAACCTATTCAAGTGGATGTGTTGATGTGATAGTTCAATTTATATGAAACAAATTGTTCTATATTTTGAATTGAGTTGAGAAAGAGATTGAGTGTTGATGAATGTGAAACATATTGAGTCTCTAAAAATTCTCTATATGTTTCTATGATAAAAGAGAGATTGAAAGTGATTGAGAGTTTGTGAGTGTGAAGCATATTGAGTCTCTAACAATTATCTATATATTTTTGTGGTAAAAAGAAAGATTGAAAGTGATTGAGCATTGTGGTGAATGTGAAGCATATTGAGTCTCTAACAATTCTTTATATGTTTCTGTGAGATTGTACAAGTTCTAGTAAGGACTTGTTGAGAAAATTTGAGGTAAGTCTTTGAGAAGCCTTGAGGATAGATTTGTGTGAGCTTTTATGGAAGCTTACAATACAGATTTAAGGATAGAGATTGAGAGCAGATTGGATAAGTTCTAATGAGGACTTTTTGAGCATATTTGAGGCAAGTATTTGAGAAGACTTGTGGATAGATTTTTGTGAGATTTTGTGGAAGCTTACAATACAGATCTAAGGACAGAGATTGAGAGCAGATTGGATAAGTTCTAGTGAGGACTTGTTGAGCATATTTGAGGCAAGTCTTAGAGAAGACTCGTGGATAGATTTATGTGATCTTTTATGGAATATTACAATATAGATCAAAGGATAGAGATTGAGGAAAGATTTTTGCTAGACTGGAGGACTGTGTTTAGTGCAGATCAGAGGACAAATTTTGGTGTAGATTTGAGGACAAATTTATGCCAGACCAGAGACAGAGATTGAGTATATTTGTGCTAGATCGAAGGACTATGTTTAGTGCAGATTTGAGATAGAGCTTTGGAGGTGATAGAGTATAGAGGATGAAGGTCTCTAGTGGATAGATATCCATTAGCCAGGGCAATGAGGATAGGTGTCTTCAGTGGATAGAGATGCATCATCCAGAGCAATGGGGGCAACAATTCTTCTAGAAGATCACTAGTCAGATCTAAGGATAAAGACTTCTCCTATGGATAGAGATTCATGAACTTGATTAGGGGATTGGTGTCTCCTTTGGACAGAGTTCCATAAACATTGTAATAGGGAAAGGATTCCCAAGAGATTGATTAAGAAAATTTTAGTGAAATATTTTCTCCGTGAAGTAGCCCACATTGGGTGAACCACATGAAATTGGTGTCTCTATTGTGTGTGGTGATTTGTGCATTGCTTTAATTACTGCTATTGATATTGCTATCTATGCATTGCATAATATTGATTGGGAAAGAAACATAAAAAGTGGTCTTATATTATTCAGCTTCCCTCTCAGTATAAGCTTGTGTTCTTCAAACCAAGTACTAGAAGATATGCTTTGCATGTACTACATGGATCACAAGTCTCATTGGGAAGACTATCTACATCTTGTAGAGTTCGCCTACAATAATGGACATCACTCCTCTCTAGGAATGACTTCTTTTGATGCTTTGTATAGACTAAAGTGTAGAACGCCATTGTATTGGGATAACCTGAAAGATCAAGTTGTGAATGGGTCGAATATGGTCAAAGAAATGGAAGACTAATTAAAGATAATTAGGTAAATACTTAAAGAAGTTACCGATAGGTAGAAAAATTATGCTGATTTAAGGAGGACTCTGAGAGAATACTCAATTGGAGATAAAGTTTTACTAAGGGTTAAACCAAAGAAACATGCTATCAAATACACAAAGTTGGATCCTCAAGTTTGCGGGACCCTTTGAGATCACTAAAAGGATCAATCTGGTTGCTTACCGACTTGCTTTAGCTCTCTAGCAAACTTTGTGGCATGGAAAACAATGTATTAATTTGATGATGCTTTAATACTTGGTTTTGTGCAATTGAACAACTATGCAATGCTTAGTTTGATTTTGAAAAAACATAGTACTGCTGACATATTGCCAATATGCAGGATTAGGTACATTCGTAGGTGGAAGAAGTAGAATCATCGACCAGAGGTGAGGGTACTTGAAGTTGAGGAAGTAATGATTCATGCAAATCGGGGGTAACATTGATGGATACCTTCATATAGGTATGCATTATCAGTTAGGGATAATCATCAGTAGCTAGCCACCTTGAGCCTCAAGTTAATAGCCTGGTAGCTCGTAAATTCTCAGGCTAAGATAGGTGATTGAGTTGGTATAAAGACTCTCTCTTTGTCTATTGCATATGATTGATTATATTTTACTCCATCACTATCGACATTGGTGATTTGGAAAATAAAAAAACATGCATAAGTTGGTTGCTTTTGAAAGCTCTTTGTTTTGCTTAAAACTTTTGAAAAGAATATCATGATGTTAGTATTAAAAAAAACTCTGTATTTTAGTTACATAAAGTTAGTTTTATTTTAAAATGATAATAGAATTTCATTTTATAAATAATGGTTTTTTAAATTTTAAATGATAATGGAATTTCATTTTATAAATAATGGTTATTTTATACTAAATATTAATAGAAATTCATTTGAAATAATGAGTATTTTACTTTTTAAAATGAAATGGAATTTCTTTAAAATGGGAGATAATAAAGACTTTGTTTGAATGTTGGTGGGAGTTCATTTAAACACTAAGGACTCTATTTCAATGACAGAAGGAGGTTAGTTAAGTAGTAGAGATCTTATATTTACAAAATCAAAGGGGGATATAGAACCTTTGGATTTATATATTATAAAAAAATATTCTACAATATACTCTTTATGAGAAGAGCACTGTGGCATGCTTTGATATGAATGAAATTTTCTACCGACCATGGAGAGGGAGCTCCATTAACTAGGGATCTTAAAAAAAGTATGGAGGGATCAAAAGGACACCTGCGGTCATCATAGGGGTAGTTGGTAAAAGTAATGATGGGCGGTGTAATATTGAGAGAAGGGAGAATGGGCATAACGTAGAATAGGGGGGAAGCTTTTGGATCGAGAGCAGCAAAGTGGGAAGTAAGAATAGAGGAACTGTGGAAAAATGATGCCATAATTGACGCTTGGGAAAATGTGAAAGCAAGCAACCAAGATAGATAAACTAAGTAGGATTTATGGAGTCATCGCTTTTACCTTAAGCTTGGTTGAGTTTGTTTGCTTTGTTGGTACTTTAAAATCGGTTCGTCGGTTGGTTTTACTTGCGTAAATCATCTTTTGCTTAAGTAAATGCATAGCTCTTATTCCTTTGTTGGGTTTTTTGTTGAACCTTGTGTTGGCTTCCCAATGTCATTGGGTGCTATGTTTCTTTTGTTGATAATACCTTGTTGGATGGGAGCTATGTTGGTATTTGTAACTTTTGTTAAACCCTCTAGCTATTTAGCACTGTAGTCATTTGCAAGATGCCCTCGTCAGATGGGTAGTTACTCTTTGTAAGTCATCTCTCATCATTGTGATAGCTGCTTCACTGGCCCTTCCTCTCTTGTCATCATAGTGAATCACTCTCTGTTGGAAGAGGTGTGTCTTTGTATCTAGTAGCTCGACATTCACCCCCTAGCTATCCGCCACCTGTGTTGGTTTCATGTTCTCTGTGAGTCGATCTCCATAAGGGTATTGTTCTCCTTTTGAACGTTTCACATTGACTTATTGTTAGTTGAGCTTAGGTTAACCCTAGAGCTGGCAAATGCTTGAATGGGCGTCCCACGTGGATCACCTTGGTAACATTCGTTCTTACTATAACCAACAAGAGTCGAGTAGGGGAGTTTACCCCTTGCTTTGTGAAGTTTAATTAATTCAAGCATGGGCTTTAATAAATTAAATTAGTCACCTTTATTTGCATAGTTCTTTATTTTGTTGAAGAAAATTTTTGGTATTTGGTGTTGGAATCTTATGATTAAAAGAGATTAAATTTTATATACACAATTGAAGATGTAGTGCTTTGATTTTTTTAACAAAGAGATTTAAGTTTATTTAAATAATTGAAGATGTAGTGCTTTTATTATGGTAAATAAAGAGATTTAAGTTTATTTAAACAATTGAAGATGTAGTGCTTTGATTATGGTAAATAAAGAGATTAAGGTTTATTTAAATAATTTTAGATGTAGTGCTTTGATTATGGTAAATAAAGACATTAAGGTTTATTTAAATAATTGAAGATGTAGTGCTTTGATTATGGTAAATTAAGAGATTAAGGTTTATTGAAATAATTGAAGATGTAGTGCTTTGATTATGGTAAATAAAAAGATTAAGGTTTATTTAAATAATTGAAGATATAGTGATTTGATTATGTCAAATAAAGAGATTAAGATTTATTTAAATAATTGAAGATGTAGTCCTTTGATTATGTTAAATAAAGAGATTAAAGTTTATTTAAATAATTGAAGATGTAGAGCTTTGATTATGTTAAATAAAGAGATTAAGTTTATCTTATAATTAAAGAAATGGATTATTTATGAATTAAAGTATTTGGTCTTTGATTTATTAAATAAAATAAAGATAGTTTGTTTTATGGATTAAAGGTATGGGACTTTGATTTATAAAATAAAGGAGAAAAGGGATTATTTATGAATTGAAGTATTTAGTCTTTGATTTATTAAATAAAGAAATGTAGTTTGTTTTATAAATTAAAGGTATGGGACTTTGATTTATGAAATAAAGGAACCTAGCTTATTTGATGATTAAAGGTATGGTATTTTAGTTTTTTTTTATTTTTTTAAATAAAGGGGTAAAAATTAATTGATAAGAATATAAGATTACAAAGTACATCGAAGCCCCCAACCAGGGCTCAAGTAAGAAACAAAACAAGCTAAAACCACCAAACATGGTCAAAACCCAAAGAAGAGAACAAGAACAAACCATATTAAGTCTAAACATCCTTGTGGATCAAATCCTAAAGGAACTGAGAGTCCCCAAATGAGAGACTCTCCCAGTTATCCATAATCCAAGGACCCGAAAGCTCAAAAGCTCTTTTGGCCAAATAATCAGAAATCCCATTCCATTCCCTTGGAATGTGCACAAGGAGATGAATTCGAAGTCTTCACTAATTATGAGAATCTGAACGGCCATAGAGGCCAACTGCTAATTTAACATCCTCCAACCTTTTGTTGTTTAAAATATTAACCAAAATTTGAGAGTCGAATTTGTAGATGCTCCTGCCTAGCCAAAAGAAAACCCCCTCTGCAAGGCCTCAAGAATTGTAAGAGCTTCCATAAAATTTTTGGAGTGAACACCTTTATAAATGGAAAAGAAAAATCTGACCACGCTAGAAGAGTCTCTTTCAACATTTCCAATTCCAACATGTCCAGGATTGCCCTAGACGACCCATCAATATTAATTTTTAAAACTCCTCCAGTGGGCAGCCTCCACCTACCATCTCTCCTAACTTTATTGCTAAGTTGAGAAGCCCTGCTAGGGTGAGAAGAGTCTAATCCAAACCCAAAGATACCAAGGGCCTATCGTACCTTCTCCTCCCTAGAGTCCAAAAGAGGGTTCACATCACATTTTCTATGGATAGTTTCCTGAACCATATCCAAGATCCTTTGCTAGATCTGTTGAACAACCAAATGACTACCCTAAAAGATGTGATAGTTCTGTTCGAGCCAAATTTGCTAGATGATGCAAGAAGGGCCCAAATTCCAAGCCACATAGAGGAAGGGGTATTGGTTGAAGGTCTACCTAGACTACTCCAAAACTCCACCAAGGAGAGCACATAAAAACAAGGATGGTTCCAGGCACTCCACCAACGGTGCCAAATGTCTCTTGTGGTATGGGACTTTAGCTTGTCGAATAAAGGTTGAAAGAATTTATTAAATTAAAACCTATGATCTACCTATATTAGTTGAAAGACTCTCATTGGGTGATGATAGGGGAAAATGAAAATAAATATTTTTATTAATATCAACTATGCAGTCAATGGTTAGTTACTATGATTTAAATTGTATAGTTACAATTTGGCAAAGACATGAGTAAATGCATTTAGAAGCATATCTATCATAAAACCATGAGTGCCTTGATCCCTTACTATCCTCAAATGATGGATGGAAAAAGGTAGACGACTAAAGAGATAGTTGGAACCATTGCACCAGTTTGTTCTCTACTTGCAAGTATTTTACTTATGCTCAAATAAACTAGAATTGTAGGGAGATATCCCTAAATGAATATGATGTATTACTTGTTATTTAAATTATGGAGGTTTTACCATACTAATATGTATGTAATAAATGTGGAATGATGGGAACTATATCTTTTGCTTGTTGTTAAGAATTATCATTGAATTGTATTAACTTCTCTTCCATTTAATGCTTACCTTCTTTAAATGTTGCTTCCTTCCTAGTATATTTTGAGTGCTTTTTGAATTATGCTCTTTGTTAGATTTAGTATCTAGAATTATTCTTGTTTTCTTGCTAAAAAACAAAAAAAAAAACCTAAGAAACAAGTTCTAGGGTGAACTTAGAGGATGACCTAAGGGATTAAGACCCCTTAGGGTGAACATAGGTGACCTAAGGGATTAATACCCCTTAGGGTGAACATAGGTGACCTAAGGGATTGAGACCCCTTAGGGATAATGGTAACTAAGTTTATGGAAATAATACATCTAAGTTAAGATATCTCATCATGGAGACAAGATAAATAGCTTAACTCGCAATATGTGTCGCATACCTACACAAACTGGCTTGTGTATGGTATGGAGATGGGCATATACCTTCAATTGACTAAAAGTGATAAGTTTAGCTCATTAAGAGTGACGAGTCAGATAAACTTAATTGTGTTAACACATAATACACCTACATAGATGGACTTGTGTGAGGGTATGTCATGAGATGTAGCTCTTCCAAAAAGCTTAGGGGTTTTTTTTAACAATAGATTAACTAGTCAGTTAGGGGTTTATTAATCCCTATTTAAAAAAAAAATACATTTGAGTTAAGATAGCTCGTCGTGGAGATGATATGGATAGATTAAATTGCAATACACATAGCATACCTATACAGACTGGCTTGTGTATGGTATGGAGATGGGTGTATATCTTCGATTGACTGAAGGTGATAAGTTTAGCTCATCAAGAGTGATGAGTTAGATAAAATTATTTGTGGTAACACATAATACACCTACATAAATGGACTTGTGTGAGGGTATGTCATGAGATGTAGCTCTTCGAGAAAACTTAGGGGTTTTGTTTAACAATAGATTAACTAAAGGTTAGTTAGGGGTTTATGAATCCCTATCATAAAAAAGAAATTCTTTTCTTTTCTGTGTGTTTCTTGTAGCTAGATTTTGGGTCATTACACAACTCATGTCGTTACTAGTGTGTTATCCTCTTCTAACAATCAACATTTGTTATCACCAATAATTAGAATAAAACCATGGACCGATAGGTGTGCAATGCACATGAATTTCGACATGTGAAGGGGTACACAAATGGTAGAAGAAATTGAAACCAAATCCAAATATAAAATTTAAAATTTCAAACTTTAGCAAATTTCCTCCAAAATTTACAATTGAATAATTGTATCTTCAGTTGCCAAAAAGTATTTTTCATAATCGAGTGATGTAGCCTTAGTCCTTGCTCTAATATGATTAAATGTTGCTTCCTTACTAGCATAATTTGAGTTATTTTTTAATTATGTTTTTTGTTATATTTAGTATATAAAATTATTCTTGTTTTCTTGCTAAACAATAAAAAAAAAACCTAAGAAAAAAGTTCTAGGGTGAACTTAGAGGATGGCCTAAGGGATTAAGACCCATTAGGGTGAATATAGGTGACCTAAGGGATTAATACCCCTTAGGGTGAACATAGGTCACCTAAGGGATTGATAACCCTCAGGGAGAATGGTAACTAAGTTTATGGAAATAATACATCTGAGTTAAGATAGCTCATCGTGGAGACAAGATGGATAACTTAACTCACAATATGCGTAGCATACCTATACATATTGGCTTGTGTATGGTATGGATATGGACGTATACATTCAATTGAATAAAGGTGATAAGTTTACCTCATAAAGAGTGATGAGGTAGATAAACTTATATGTGGTAACACATAATACACCTACATAGATGGACTTGTGTGAGGGTATGTCATGAGATGTAGATATTTGAAAAAACTTAGGGGTTTTGTTTAACAATAGATTAACTAAAGGTCAGTTAGGGGTTTCTAAATACCTCTCTTTAAAAAATAAATAAATGCTTTTCTTTTCTGTGTGTTTTCTTGTAGCTAGATTTTGGATCATTACACAAATTGTGTCTTTACTAGTGTGTTATCCTCTTCTAACAATAAACACTCCTTATAACCAATAATTAGAATACAACCATGGAATGGTAGGTGTGTAATGCACATGAATTTTGACATGTGAAGGGGTACACAAATGGTAAAAGAAATTGAAACCAAACCCAAATTTAAAATTTAAAATTTCAAACTTTAGCAAATTTCCTCCAAAATTTGCAATTGAATAATTGTATCTTCAATTGCCAAAAAGAGAAATATTTTTTATAATCGAGTGATGTAGCCTTAGTCCTTGCTTAATAATTTCTAAAAACATTCTAAAACATGCATTCACCATGATCATATCCATAAAATATGTAAGAGAAAATTAAAAATAACATTAACAAACAAAAGAGAAAAAGAGAGATAAACGACTTGATTTGAGAGGTGGGTTCTTGTAGGCACCCCAAAATATTTTTCATATATCATACACTAATACCATGGATCAATCATTGGGGGGTATTTTTAGTGACACCAAAACCCCAATTAGAGTTAATCTCATGTTGACATTAACTTGACTTTGAGGTTAAATATAACAATAAATTACACCATTTAGTCAAAGTTATCCATAAAGGTGGATTAACCAATATTACTAAGGGTAAAATGTGAAGGGTGTCCTTAAGCTTACATAAACATACCCATAGGTTTACTTAAATGATGCCTTGAAGGCTTTACATGAATAATGTCTGTAGGCTTACATATACACTTGCCCATAGGCTACATTAATAGTGCTAATAAGCACGTCTTCCATACTTTTGGGGTTGACCTAACAAGATCATATTACACATGTTTTAACACTTAGGAAGCCATGCTATAGGCTTTAAAGGTGTTAAAGAGTATGTATGTCCATAAGCTAGTAATATAACTAATTATCTTATCACAACCAAACAACCATCGACATTGTGGGCATGTAGACTTGTGCACCATTTACTACTATTAAAGTTTTCCATAATAGATCTTTACATTACTTAATAGGGTTTGTTGTGGGTCTTAAGGGGTGTTAAGAGATACACATATATAATCTTGCAACTCCATTGTTTGTTTCATCATTATTTATATGGTCAATGGTGTTGAAGTCGTATGGATGTGCATACCCTTTACCACTACCAAAGCCCACTATAGTAGGTTTTTATGCCACTTTGTGAGATCCATCATGGGGCTTAAAGGGTATTAAAGCATACATACTTCTATAATCCCACAATATTATTGATCATTTGATTATAACCAAATAGCTAGCAATATTATATGTTTGTAGACATATGTATTCTTTTCCATAATGAAAATCCCCATAGTAGGTTATTATGCCACTTATAGGGGCCCACCTTGGAGGGATTTTGGGGAAGGTAAAGGCATGGATGTCTATGAGCCTGCAATGACAATAGTCATCAAACATGCATACCCTTTGCTGCAACCAATGTCCCCCTATATAAGTATGTTATGCCATTTAGTGGGGCCAAATATAGTATATCTTCCATCTATAATAGGTCATCCAATAAAACTACATTTAGATTCTAAATGGGAAGGGAAATATTGGATAAATTATGTTTTATTTATCAAAATGCTACTCTATGGTAGCTATCCAATTGGATTTCGTGCTTTTGACATTTTTGTAGAAAAGTATGGTGGTCTTTGCATTATAAAGGCATAGGGATGGTGAGATAGAAATGTTGTATCTACATAATAAATATTTGTGTTGGTTGAGGGTATCGTACATAGATCCCTATATCATTGTATTACACTTGTGTGTTTGTTTTTTAAAGCATTCAAAACTTAGTTGGTGTACTTTTTAACTGGCTATAAGGGATTGAAATGTCTAGTAAGCAAGTGGTAAATATTCTTGGAAATACAAATAATATTTACCTAAAATAATGTTTATTGGAAGATCTACTAATAAAATTCCACCTAAATGTGCATCGTAAAAGTATTTTTAGCTTATTAATATTTCCATCTTATATGTATATTTATAAGCCTACTCTTAGAAATTTTTGATATCTAGTTCATGTATGTAGTAGCATTATCAATGTGATAATTACACAAGAATACATATATGTTAGGGATTGATAATGTTTTATATTTTTCACAATATTTTGATTTTGAGTATATATAATTTGCTGCTAATATTCAGATAAATTTATAATCTACTATTAATATTTAGTGGAGATCACATGAAGGTAGAAATAAGGTTATTGTGAGAACTACATAGGGAAAGGTCACATTTGTAAGGCATGATGAAGGAATCACTGGTCAATATGGTCATCATCATTGAGATCAAGGAAGATGGAACTTTAGGAGAAAATGGATGGTAGAAGTAAGATATAAGGAAATATAGTTGTCATTGTAACTTATAATAGGCTAAAATGTATGATTTTTGCACAAAATCCACCTATTATAGTAAGCAATAAGTCAAGCAATTTACAAAAAAGTACAATAGAAAAATGAAAATAGGTTATGACATTGAAATTATGCTTATTCCTCGAATCTATAAGGCAATAAAAGTCTTAAATTAAAGGGTTTGTTTCCAACACCATAAAATTAGGTGCTAAATAATTTTGAGCAATTATAAAGGATCTCATGGGATAAGAAAACACAAGGGATTTTAGCTCTCAAAATTGAACTACGTGCAAATCTTATAAGAAGACCATGAAGGATGTTTATATATGTTTAGAAGGTATTGAAAAATAGCCAAATATAATTCTCCTATTTGTGTAAGTTATATTTTTGCTATTAATGCATTAAAAGGGAGGAAAATTTAATATTACAAAATTCTTAAGGTGAGACTTGCACACCAAAATTATGGAATGAGTATTTGGTATAGATGTGTAAATATTCCATTATTTTTTGATGCAATTTTTGATTGATTATATAAAATTAGAAATAAATACATCAAATTTATATAATGAAATCTCATCTAGACCCTTGTATCCATTTTCCTCTCCACATAAACCCTATCTTCAACTTTCACCTTGTGCTTCATTTCCATCTCCAACTTCATACAATATATGAATTCATCTGTTTTCATATCCATCTAAATGCACTTATCCATATTCATCTTTACCTACTACTACATAACCATCTTCATCTCAATCTGTACCCTCTAACACATTTTCCTCTCAACATTCAACCTATCCTCCATCTTCATTTCCACTTGCATACAATATTTGAATTTATAAGCAACAAAGATAAGAATTGATAGCTAGATATTACAAACGATATACTTTTAGGTGTTGAATTATTAAACAATATTTCGTCATCACCATTCGACATAAGTAGAAGGGATGACATAGTACCAAATAGAGACCAAGAGAAAACAACCCTAAAGAATGCATTAATAGATTAGAATTGATAGCTAAACTTCAATAATGCTTGCAATGAAATAATTGGCCCTTTTCTTAAACTATACAATTATTTTGCCATTATAGTATCATATATGCATATGATGTGGCTTAGAAAACCACTCTATTAGAGGAATTTTAGATAAGCCTATATAAAGTGGAAGAGAAAAAAGAGGAGCTCAAAGAGCTTGTTTTGAGTCCTTAGAAAAGGGTGAAGAGACAAGTTCCAAAATCCAATATATATAAGAAAAATGTTCATCAAGTATATGATTAGATTAGCAAAGATGAAACACAATAGGTTTTCTTGATTTAATGCATTGACAAAACTCAATATAAAACCTAGATTGTCACTATTAAGGAGTATCAACTATAAATAAAAAAAGAGATAAACAATTTCAAAAAAATAAAAACAACTTAAACAAAAATAAATGGCATTTTCTCAATAGTCTAAGGAAAGGGACATAGGACCTCCTCGATGAAGTAATATATTCTATGAACAAAACTAAATAAATATTGTTTTATTGTTGCATGGGGTAATATATACAACAAAAGACTTTATTATGTATAAGTTATCTCCAATAGTCCATGCAAATATTCTAAGGAGAATGTTCTATATTATTAGAATCAACTCCTTCAATAGCATAGTACCAAGTCTACACAATTCTATCAAAAAATAAAAGAGTTTTAGAACATTACAATGAAGAAAGAGATAAATGTCATGATAGAATTTTACACTATGGATTACTTTGCATTGAATAACTAACGTACAATCAAAATTTAATGCATCTAAGGGCATTGATTTAAACATGGAAAAATAAACTAGATATTTAAGAATAGTTTGAAAAACATCTTCAAATATGAATAATTTTTTTTTAATAATTTTTGATACTTGAACATGTTAGTAAATAATTTGTTCAATGAATTCAATATTGAATGAAAGATAAAATTTTCTATGATATACATGAAGAACACAAGCTTATACTGAGAGGGGTGTGAATAGTTTAAGACCACTTTTTTACTTTCTTTCCCAATCAATATTATGCAATGTATAGATAGCAATATCAACAACAATAATCAAAGCAATGCAAAAAACACACACATAATAGAGACACCAATTTTACATGGTTCACCCAATGTTGGCTACTCCACGGAGAAAATATTTCACTAAAATTTTCTCAATCAATCTCTTGGGAATCCTTTCCCTATTACAATGTTTATGGACCTCTGTCCAAAGGAGACACCAATCCCCTAATCAAGTTCGTGGATCTCTATCCAAAGGAGAACTCCTTTATCCTTAGCTTTGACTGGTGATCTTCTAGAAGAACTGTTGCCCCACTACACTGGCTAATGGATCTCTATCCACTGAAGACACTTGTCCTCATTGCCCTAGCTAATGGATATCTATCCACAGGATACTATCGTCATCTATAATTTATCACCTTCAAAGCTCTGTATCAAATTTGCACTAAACACAGTCCTTCAATCTAGCATAAATCTGCTCAATCTCTATCTCTGGTATGGCACAAATCTATCCTCAAATATGCACCAAACTCTATCCTCAAATCTGTACTAAATACAACCCTTAGTTCCAATACAAATATGTCCTCTAATCTACACTAAACATAGTCCTTTGGTCTAGCACAAATATGTCCTCAATCTCTGTCCTCAAGCCTTAACACAAAGATTGAATCAATATCAAATCAACTCTGCTAGATCTGCCCCAAACCTTAACTCAAGGTTTGAACAAATCAATCAATCAACTCTGCTCACAAGTCTACTAAAAGACTTGTCTCAATTCTGCCTTGTAAGCTTCCACAAAAGCTCACATTAATCTGTCCACAAGTCCTCTCTAGAACTTGTCCAATATGCTCAACAAGTCCTTACTAGAACTTGTCCAAATATGCTCAATAAGTCCTCACTAGAACTTATCCAATATTCTCAGCAAGTCCTCACTAGAACTTGTCCAAACCTGCTCAATAAATTTTCACTAGAACTTATCAAATCTGCTCGACAAGTCCTCACTAGAACTTGTCCAAATATACTAAATAATTCCTCACTAAAACTTATCCAATCTGCTCTCAATTTGTAGTGTAATCTTCCACAAAAGCTCACACAAATCTATCCACAAGTCCTCTCAAATACTTACCTCAAATTTTCTCAACAAGTCCACACTAGAACTTGTCCAATATCATAGAAACATAAAGAGAATTGTTAGAGACTCAATATGCTTCACATTCACCACAATGCTCAATCACTTTCAATTGCTCTTTTAGAAACAAACAAAAAATTGTTAGAGACTCAATATGCTTCACATTCACCTCAATGCTCAATCACTATTCTATCACAAAAATATATAGAGAATTGTTAGAGACTCAATATGTTTCACACTCATCAACACTCAACCTCTTTCTCAAATCAATTCAGAATATAGAACAATTTATTTCATAGAACTTGAACTATCATTTCACACATCCACTTGACTAGGCTCTACCAAATCTACTCAACCAATCACTTCAATGAAATAGTCCTTGCTCACAAACCTTAGTCCAAGCATATGAATACTCACTCAAAATGTTTCCAACAATGCTTATCAACCAATCTCACATAACAATGATACTCATGTTCTTTCCAAACCTAGTTCAAGTTCTTCACTCAACTACTCACTTCAACAACAATGCTTATCAAACTAGATGCATAACATTCACTTCACAATGGCTCAACAACTCAATAAGGAAACCTAATCAAATCCTTTTTACTCCATTTTTTTTTTTTCAGAAAATCAACCAATCAACTCAACCAAGGAATAATATGCCCATACCTTTTTTTTTTAATGGAGAAATGATCTTCAAAACTTGTCTCAATTATCACCACTTTCTTTGCCAAGTACAAAGGGTTAGATGAAAAGAATTATCACTCTAACACTTTTCACAATTTACCTTAAACACAAAGATAAATTAAATTCCAAATACACCTTATTCATCCATCTCAACAATAATATTAAACATCATAAATCTCATCAAATCCTCTTTAAAAATAACACTTCTACTTATAACTCCTTTTTTATTATTGCATTTAATTAAAATAACTCACTTTATAACTTTAATGCAATAAATCAATTTCCAATTTTCTTAAGGTAAAAACACAATTTACCCTAGCAACTATTTACCATTCACCACTTAGGTAAATAAAATATTTGCTTGCCCTTTATCTCTCCAACAATCTTAGCATAGGAAATAATAAAAAATAAATTAAAAACTTGTTACCTGTTCTGCAATTTGCAGGATTCGAACTTACACCATACACTGTAGCAGCGCCTTGGCCACGGCTTCCATGCCATGTGAGCCACACATTCACCTTACCCATTTAAAGCGCAATATGTGCTTTACATTATTTTCTTTCCCTTAGAGCCTTTGACTCTTTCACCAATGTGACACTTGTCTCCCACTTGCAATTTGAAGGTGCCTTGTCTTTATTTCACACAAGCTCCTCTTTCGTCGAATATTGCGGATGTAAATCGAATGCCAAACATTAAAGTTTGGATAAGGTATAAATATCTTTGCCCTCCATTTCATGCATGTCAGCGGTGATAGACTTATTGGAGGTCGGCGCTTATATTTTCACTTTTAAATATTTAATTTATAATTTATTTAAATTCTTTAGAATTTAAATATTATAAATTAATATTTAAATCTTTTGGCTTTATTAGGGATTAAAGCCTCCTTAGGTTTTAATAAAAAACATTTTATTTTGCCAACCAAGGTTTTAATAAAAACCTTTTATTTTGCTAAATATTTTGGATTTATTAGGGATTAAAGCCTCCTTAGGTTTTAATAAAAAACCTTTTATTTTGCCAACCAGGGTTTTAAGAAAAACCTTTGACTTATGCTTCTCATAATATTAAAATAAATATTATGAAGCTCTTTTGCCATCAACCTTTTGCATTGCTCCTTTTGACCTTTTGGCATCAACGGTGGTTCATTCCTTGACATCAATGACAACTTCATGCCTTGACATCAATGACAACTTTGACTCAAAATGTCCAACAATACATGAATAAGCTTATTCTTGTTGTCATACTTTGGGATTAGACTAGCATAGAATTATTTAACAAAGCAAAAGTTATTATAAGAAAAATACTGACATGAATTTTATATGACCTATAAGAAAAAGAGTCATATAGATATTTAATATATGATAAATATTACAAAAGGGTATAGAAGCTAAAATACTATAATACAAAATTGCTAACTAATTAGATAGGTATGCATTTCCAATGACATCCCTTGTTCATGCCATTTTCCTATGCCAAATATTATCCTAAGGATAAAGATATTCCATAGGTGAGGATACACTTGCTCAAAATAGAAGAAATAATGGCTATTATTAACCATCCTTGACATCGGAGACAATAATTTAAATTTATCTTGATATACATTGGTGTGGAGACACAAAATGTGTCCTGCACACTCAATATTATGGAGGTGATTTGTGAAGCCTACTAATCTATGTTTTATGGGTTGATTCAAACATATATCCAGGGTTTTGAAAATCCTAAGTCCTTTCCTAAATGCAATATTCATGACGAGTGCAATGAAAGGCAACCGATAATGCAAAATACAAGCCTTAGATTGAATGATTTCTTCTTTTTAGTGCTTGCAAAAAATAAAGATTTCTTGTTTTTTGAAGTGAGGGATTGAAACTATGCATGCAAACAATGAAGTTAGTCTAAAATGCAGCTACATGCATATTTGATTTTATGCCTGAAATGAAGGAAAATAAAATAAAATTTGTCCTCTATTGCAACTTCATACAAGCACTCAATTTGTCAATTTTATTTACAAAATTAGTTATAAACAAAAAAGAGGATTACAAAAGGTAAAAAATAACAAAAAATGCCTAACAAACTATCCAAGAACACAACTACATACATTTTTTGTTCATTGCCTAAATGTTGAGAAGAAAACAATATTTTACCCCTATTGCATCTTTTGTAAAAGAATCTAATTTGTCAAGTGCCCTTCACAAAATTGATTACAAAAAAAAAAAAGAGATTATGGACTATCCAAATAAACAAGAATTCCATATGGTTTTGAGAATTAAGTTTTTTTTTTTTTTTTTGCGAAAAACCCCTTGTAGGGTCGCCTTGGTCTGAGAGACCACGAATAGGGGGTTCTACACCGTCAAAGTCACCCGGGAGTTGCATCCAGCCCTGAACATTATCAATTGGATTTTGAGTACCCAATTCAACTTTTTTGTAGGGTGGAGATTCGAACCTGGGACCTCCCTTGGAGGATTGTCCTCTCCTCTCCAACTCACCTACAACACCTGGGTATTGAGAATTAAGCTTTTAATTTTAGGTGTGATGGTGTAATTAGGACCTATTCCTGTTTCTACTACAAGTTTTCAATCATGAAATGTGAGATTTTATCCTTTTACAAAACTTAACAAATCTGCCTAAAATGACTATAAAATAGAGCAAGAAGTCTAGATCTGCTATCCTGAGATAGAAATTAGAATAGAGGTAAACATTTTGAATCTAATTTGATGTTTGTATGGAAGTTCCATATATTGACAAAAGCACCATAGAGTAGAAGTGTTGTATGCTGATAGAAGCACCAAGACAAACGAAAGTGCCATAGTATGGAAGCATTGCAAATTGATGGAAGATCCATGATATAGAAGAATTATACAATGGAAAAAGTGTCATACAAAATTTCATATGGTGCTATCATAGGGTCATGGCACTTTTGTTCTAAACCTGCAAAACCCAAAAATATACAAGCAAAAACAAAAAACAATTGGTTACTATGGAGAGGTTTGTCTAATATGTTCTAGGAATGTTGGTATTCCTTGATAGAGGGATCAAAACCCCTATCCATTTTATGGAATATGTATGGAATAAAAAAAATATTAACTAAACTATAAATTAAAAATGTGCGAATAGAACAACATTGATTAAAGAATGCAAAGCAACAAAAGAGTCAAAAGGGATCACAAATAAATATGCCAACTTGCTCCTTTGGTAATTGTACAAATGCATATCAAGTTTCATGTATAATACCTTTTGATTCCCTTGATCATGCCTTGAAAAATATGTAAATATATGAGAAGGTTATCTCAAGATTACAATAACAACACAAAAATGGAGATAGAAGGTTTCCTACTTTGATTTTAACATACGAGTACCTATAAAATATTGATTCATATTTTGGCTTCATCCAAGGATGATTTTATAGATCACCCAAGCCCTCTTTGAGGATCTATTATAGGTACATACGAGGAGGATGAGATGTATAATATGTAGGATGAGGTAACTTGAGGTGAGTTGTAAGGGATGACTAGGCAATTACCACTAGTTGCATGAGATTGATTAGGGATTTGACTGGCTTGATTGATTTTTGCTTTTATTAGTTAAGTACCTTGATTGATATTCAAGTAACTTAGTTGGTAACCCAATCACATATTGGATGGGGTGCTAGGCAATATTTGCAAGAAAAAAGTGGTGACAATCAGTTAGACCACCAAAGTGTTAGTTATGGTGGTGTCGGCACTAAAGTGCTAGCGAGGCATAAAATTGCACTATAGGATTTTGCATGATGCTAACATTTTGGAAATTTTGGGACATCAGTCCTTGGAAAAACATGAACATATCTATACTTGTTGGAAATCTATTTTTGATCCCTTTCTAATGGTATGATATCTATGAATTTTTGTGATAATTTGACAAAGTTTTATTGGATTATATTATATTATTTGGTACATGCTAATGTACTCCCATGATACATATGTAAATATTATATTAGATTTTATTCATATTTTAGAGTGTGACTATTATTTTCCTTTTCATGTAAGTGTGTGTAGGAAATGCAAAATTGTCATGTGAGTTAGTGTGTAGGTGTAAGTTGAGTATATGTGCACAAGTATCTTGTATGTAAGAGATCAAATATATAATGTAAATATGTGCACAAGTGTCTTAGATTAGAGTGTGCAAAGTGAAGGTCAAGAGTCATGTCTAGGTGTGCATACAATATAGAGTTATGTGTTCATCAAGTATGCAAGTGTCATATAGAGAAGCCAAGAGTCATGAGACTTAGAATATGGAAAGTAATAGTCAAGTATCCAAAGAGTCATTCTACTATGGATATATAGTACTCCATAGAGAAGAATCCAAGTATCTGATTATCAATATCAAGATGTATTACATTACAGAGAAGAGAAAGTTCTTGTTATAGATGTAAGAGAAAGAGGAGTAATAAAGATTGCATATATTTTGAGCAATTAATATTTTAAGTTGTGATACATGCTTTGTTCATATATGATTTAGGATATTTACATTCATATTGATGTTTATTAGTGAATGTTATTTGATATATTATAACTTGACCCTACTGTATTATGGCTATATTATATTTGATTATATGATATTTAACCTGTGAGATTTATGGTAGTATTAAGGCTTAAAAAACCATTAGTGGTATCAAAGCTACCACCAAAATTTGTCCATATTGATAGAGTTTATTAGCTACTTACAAAAATATTTCTTGTCTGGTTTGATAAGATTGATTTAAAGTCTATCCACTTTAATGGTAGTGCAACTTGGATTCTATTGTAAGGTCATAGTGAGTATAAAGGCTAGAGAATTTCCATAGTTGGAGATTAAACAATGAAGTAAAGGACTCAACTATAGAGTATTTCCATGGTTTAATCATAACTAGTGAAGACCAAGAGTCATTTATAGAGTATTTATATGATTATAACCAATAAGACTAGGACTCAATTATATTGGAAGATGTATCAAATTTGATATAGTTGATCATTCAAGGACATAGCCAACCCTTGACATAGATTGAAGGTATCAGTGACATTCAAGTCACCTTGACAAGATAGAAGAAATAATTGTAGCAAATATTGACCATTATGAATGTGAAAAGATTCATATAACATATAGAGAACAATTTCATATTCTAAGTGTAAGAGAAAGCAAAACAAGAGAAGGATATATCAAGGAAGATATATCAATTTGAAAGTAAGCTTTGATCAAGTAGAGATTAATTAAAGTTACAAGATATTAGAGTTTTAGGTCATAAAGAAATTAACCTTGGCATAAAGCATTTAGATCTTGAAGATAAACCTTGAAATAAGAGATAAAAGGATTAAAGTCTTGAAGACATGCCTTGACATAAGAAGGATTCAAAATATTTCAGGTCACTCAAACCTTAACATTGACAACAAAAAGACAAAGAACAAAATAAAAGCAACAATAGCACAAAAGATCAAGGTTACCTATTTTGAAAGAGTTATTCAAAATAGAGGTGGTCGAAGATAGAATCAGGTCATATTGACCTTGATGGTTCAAGATACAATAAAGTTTTAGAAATAGGCAACAAGATATAGAAGAGGTCCAACCATGAAAAAGATTCTAAAGTGCAGTCTTAAAGAGAAATATATTAGGCTTAAATCAAATAAAAATAGCTCAGTGTAAAGCAAAGAAAGACAACCTCATTCAACTCTGAAAGGCAACATTCAACTCTAGTAGAAAAAGGCATTCAACTCTTGAAGGCAACATCATTCGACTCTAGTAAACAATGAAATTTGGCTCAAATTGTTATTTTGTTCAACACAGAGTTAAAGAGAAGCATAAATATGTGAACATAGTGAGTAAGAGCAAGAAATAATACTAAGCAACAATGCAAGGAGGTTAGCATTCAAGAGTTAGACAATGCTCAAATATTTTTCAGTGCCTAGAG
The DNA here is from genome assembly GCA_028583015.1 of Wollemia nobilis. Taxonomy (NCBI): domain Eukaryota; kingdom Viridiplantae; phylum Streptophyta; class Pinopsida; order Araucariales; family Araucariaceae; genus Wollemia; species Wollemia nobilis. The sequence continues at coordinate 2,519,838 of JAQPPZ010002064.1, forward strand.
ATTGGATAAGACTTAAGAGAATAAACAACACTCGAAGTTTGAACAAAGCTTGAAGTATTGGTCAAGCAGTCTGAGTATTGAACAATGCCCTAACCTCAATATATTGACAACACCTGGGTCAATATAATGCCTTGATTGAAGGACAACATCTAATTTATTGATAATGCTCACTCTAGTAGCATATAAGTTATTGGTAGTGCTCACAACAATGTCCTTCAAGTATATTGTGTCGAGCGAAATTGAAACATCAAACAAGTTTCCTATATCAAGGAACATTGAAGCAGCAGACAACAACATTGGGCAACACTCAGGATTGGAACATAGTGAGGAAGATGAAACATTCTTTGCAAGGGAAAGCACTTCGCAACTAGAACATTGAACGTTGGCCTAAGGATGTGAAACAATAGTGAAACATTTGGTTGGTGCCAGAGTCTTACTTGAGTGCCAAGCATAATTTAACGTCCTTTGTAACACTCAAAGCACAGGTAAATTGACACAATGATTAGGATAATCGACACTTCATCATTTAACGCAAGGAGTAATGCTTCTAGTGTAACACATGCAAGCCACTTGGAAGTAAATTCCTTACAAGGAAGTTGGAAATGAAATGTTGTAAAGTGTAACATTCAATTTTGCACACCCAAAAATGAATTGACTTGGTTGCACGTAGCGCTCAATCAAGTTGGTTAAAAGCAGTTCACATGAGTCTTTCTTGCAACAACATTCAAAGCATTTACAATAGTGCAAGGTGGAAAGACGTGCACAAGGTAAAATTTGAATTATTAGGGTTTTTCAAGTTTTTAATATTAGGAGCAATAAGGATAAATATTATTAAAATTAAATATTTTTATTAAGGTTGAATAAGGAGTGATAAGTAGTAATAGGTTTATCATTGAATTATTAGATTTGATTATTGGAGTGATAAGTAGGATATTAATTTAATTTCTTATAAGGTTGGAGTTATAAGGTCTTTAAGAGTTTTTTGAATTTGAAGTTTATTTAAGTTCATAGTTTTTTGAGAAAATAAAAAATTATTGAATTGGTTAATTATTTGCAAATTTAGTCATTTGGGAGATAAAAGGTTTTCAACATAAAACTTAGAAAAATTTTAAATTACAAAATTCATTCTTTTAATTTCTAGAACTAGGGAGACATAAGGATTACTACTCCATAGGATTTAAATTAGAAACTTTGATTTATTATCTAAACCTAGGAGTTATAAGGAAGTCGACATTAAAGGACTGATTAAATGAGTACTACTACATTTAACAACAACGTTTTCTTTTTTGAATCTTAACTTCTGAAAGGATCAATTTTTGCTTCATGGAAAAATAAAATGAAATCAATTTTAATAGTGGAAACACTTTGGGATATTAGATATAGTTTGATGGAACTTTTTTCTTTTTTTAGTTTCTTTCATTTATATAAAATATTTGTCCACTTGAGTGTAGTGGCTAAATATTTAATGATAGGCCCTAGTTCTTGTCTGAGAAGAAACCAAATTTAAATGCTTCATGGAATTTTTTTTACAAAGATGTTCTTCCTCTCTTTTGAGGTTTATTTTGAACAATTTTATACAGGGTAATATTATCCTTGAAACTTCTTCTCTCAAAATTGAAATAATCTTTTCTCAAACTGAGCGCTCTTTAAGGAGAATTCTTTATTCCTTCTACTTGGTATGATACCACGTGTTAGAACTCAATGCTTTGATTGTATTATAAGAGTAATAGGTATTTAAATACATAGAATGCCTATTTCAAGTATAACAACATCTCAACCAAACATGCAACTACCTCTGTACTATACTACATGCATATAACTTGTGAGGATTGGTTATACCACTTCAATTCTCACATGGGCTATGATGTAATAAATCCTAACATTTTGGGATATGAGTCCTTGAACAAACATGGGCATATTTAAATTTCATTCACGAGAGTGTTGTTATTAGTGATACCTCTTCTTTATAGTTTGTAGGATGTGGAGAGATCAACATAGGATCTTTTTTTTTTTATGACATACTTCATGTTCCTAATGTTGACCCTCATCTCTTGTCTATTCATCATATTACTTATATAAATAAGAAAGTTAAATTCTATCTTGATGGTTGGGTAATTAAGGATATAGATGCTGGATTTTAAAATGTTGCTTTTGGTTATTGCGATGATTCAAACTAAATGTGTACGTTGGAAGAAAGGTCGAATCATATTGTTTCTTCTTCTAGGAAGAAAGAATTTGTGAATATGTTGCACATGAAGATGAGGAAAACTAGAAATGTCATCATATACTTTGACATCTCAGCTATGGATCCTTGAGATATATAAGTCATTACCATATTACCATTGGAATTTTTCACATTTCCCCTTCAAGTGGTGCATGCAAGGGATGTATTCTTGGGAACCATCATAGGGAGGATTTTCTAAAAGGGATTGAAAGAAAGGCTATTGACCCCTTGGATATCATACACAATAAAATTTATGGACTTAGGTACACCATCCCTTTTTGGGGATAGGTACTTCTTTTTATTGATGACTTATTTAGATATGTGTGGTTGTATACTATTTGCACTAAGGATGATGTCTTTGAGATATTAATGAATTTAAAAACTCTTGTAGAAACAATTGGAAAAAAAATTAAATGTCTCAGGTCATATGGGAGAGTTGAATACATGAGCAATGCCTTTCATGATTTTTTGACTCTTTATGGAATAGTATATCAAAGGATTGATCATTATACTCTTGAATAGAATGGCATGGCTAAATGGAATAATATGGTAATAATGGATATGACATGGTGTATGATTCATGACAAGGGAATAGAGCAATAATTCTTAGTTGATCTCATTATTTGTATAACATACATCATCAATAGGGCTTCCACTAGAGTTGTTTGGGATATGACACCTCTTGAGAGCTTGACAAGAGATATGCCTAATTTATCTTGATCCTGTATCTTTGAATCTATAGCATGGGCTTACATACCCAAATATATTTGGAATGTGAAGGTATCAAAGTGTCACAAATGCATCTTCATGGGGTATTTAAATACCTCAAAGACATACTGCCTTTATGACCCTTAGAGGCATGATATTTTAATTTGGAGAGAAGTCAATTTTGATGATATTCTTTTATGTGTTCCTTCTAGTCCACCACCTAAATTTTTTGTGGAAATTCTTCTCATACTTTAACGATTTAGTTATTTCTCTATAGATTTTGGTAGGCTTCATTTCCATTAGATAATTATCTCTATCTTTATTTTCATATGGGGGTATGTTGCTTATAGATTTGACCCCTTTAGGCAACAACACTAACTTCACATTCTTTTCTAAATTTAGGGTAGTTGGAGCAAGAAACATTGGTTTAGAGTACTTTAACTTTGCATGATAAGGTGAGTGGTGATTTTGAGTTGGATTCTTCAATTTTGGATCTTGATGTTGCTTTGCCATATTACACAATTAATACTTAGTTTATCTAACCAAGTGGGTTAAGATGCCACTAAAGGATGCTCGACCTATTCTATCTTTAGAGAAACATCATAAGGTTTATTCTCAAGCATTGCTCTCAAACATTGTTCATTCTTATGATCCTCTTATATATTTTCAGGCTAAGGGTTGACTAGAATGGGAAGATTGTATGCTTGTAGAGTATGAGGACTTGATGAAGAACATGACATGTCAGCTTGTATATTTTCTAAAATGGAAGAATGTGGTTGGATGCAAATGGATCTATAGGACCACATACATTTTGGATGGTTAGGTGCAGAAGCACAAGATATGTCTTGTTGCTAAGTCATTCTATCAATAAGAGGGAGTTGATTATTCTAAGATACTTGATCCAGTTGCCAATATGGATTTAGTTAAAATGAATAGTGCCTTTGATGTAGTGTAGAATCTACTAGGTATGATTATAATAACACTCATGAGGAGCCTTTTATACTTGGTGTCAATATATAAGTTACTAGGATTTATGCTCATTTATCATGGAATGCATTTATACTTCTATTAACTCATTATTTTATACATTGGTTGGAATTATTTTATACTTCTATTATCATGAGTGAAATATTTTGGTGTCTTAATGATGTGGAGAGAATGGACAAGAAGATATAAAGTTATAAATCAAAAGCCAAGTATTCTTATTCATTACTTTTCAATATATATATTACATGAATAGGCATGATTTGAATAAACATGCCTCTTTATAATATAACTTTTCATAAAGTCATATTAATTATTAATTAATAATAATTAACTATTAACTAATTATTAGTTAATGGGTCCGAGGGCTTGGTTCAACGGTCAAAACGCTTCTGTAGGAGCGTGGAGACTAGGGTTCCAATCCCTCGGGCCCCATAGTACTGGTGGGCGTATCGCGTCAACGTAGTTGGCTACATAAAAGGTTTACCCGATGCAACTAGAGGTTATAGTGGCGATAAGGAGTGAGATTTGAACCCACGAAGAGGCATAGAAAATTGTAACGAGTTACCGATTCCTCTAGTATAATAATATAAAAAAACTAATTATTAGTTAATAATAATTAACTACTAACTAATTATTAATTAATTGAATGAGGAATCTTATTCCTCATCACTTAAGCCATGATATCATATATTTTTATTTCATTTCAATTTTTATGCAGCTTAATTCATTTTCATTATGAATGTAAATAATGTGTTGATTCACTTTAATTTTATCTTGATTATCATCAAAATTTTCACATGTTTTGTGCTAAAATTTTATTCAATTCAATTTCAATATAAAAATATGGATGGATATATAGTTTGTAGTATATATCTAGGTCATTATCATGTTCTAATTGAACGTATAAATTTGAAATGGTCCTCACATTTATTACATCTCAATTGTATTATCACAATATTTCAACAAACTACGTCATGGTATTACAATAAATTATATTACCAATGGGCACTTATTGTGGGAATGTCCTTCACAATATGGAGATTTAATTGCAACCCATATACTATTTCTTCATGATGTCATATATAATAATAAGTTTAAACACGGGATAGAAGCGTTGGCTTAATCTATTAAATTTCTCAATTTCCATTGCTTTTTGAAAACCACTAGGTTATTAAGATTAAGATTGAGGTAGAGCTCATAAAGAACATGAGGGTGGGATTCGATATGTCATAAGGTTACACTTGATCCTAGAGCCATGCATTGTTATAAGTTTAACTGCTACATATACACGTTTTCATGGCTTTACAAGGTTTCATCCTATGGAATTGGATCCATGGATTATAAGTATTATAAGGTAAAACTCCTTCCTCCCTATTTCTTGTCTTAAATTCATTAAATATTTATCTAAATCGCTATTACCCAAAGTACCCACTCCAACAAACTAACTATTACTTGGAGAAAAGGGCAAATAACTAAGTAGGATAGGAAAATACCATCAATAGGAACTATTAAAATTAAGATGTATTTTTTGGAGAGAGATTAGAACTTAAGATGGATTTTTGTAGGATAGAAAAATACCATCAATAGGAACTATTAAGATTAAGATGTATTTTTTGGAGAGAGATTAGAACTTAAGATGGATTTTTGGGAGAGAAATTGAATTTCTAAGCCTTAAAATGACATGCTTTTACCACAAACGACCTGAAAGTTGTATTATAAAATAATATGAATTGCTTTAAGGAATAATGTTAGCCTTTCATTGGTTTTGATACTTTATCTCTAACTTTTCTAATTTTCCTTAGGACACTTATAGAAGTCATATGTTATTAAGACTCTCTTAAAAAAGTACAATTGATTTATAGTGATAATCTTAAATAATATCATTAAGTAAATGCAATTTATATGGCTTAGTCAATCTAAAAATTCTACTATTAATTAGCAAAACTATTGTTCTCTCTTCGCCATTTTTCTTATTAATCTATTACTATTGACTTTCATTATGGGTAGGGTGTTGTTTTTGAACGCCACTATCTATATATCTATAACACTATATATTTTTTAATTTGGTTAGTGTGAGAAACCCCTACGACCAACAGGGCTGAGTAGCCTCCTCCCAACCATGATCCATCGTAAAGCCTATAGCTATGCTTATCAATAGGAAATTTAACACACAACCACCACACACCCATCCTCTCACACTCGCCTACATCACGGTCAATTAATGACGTTCTATCTCATGACTTAAAAAATGATTAAACCTGTCTTCTAAAACACATAAGTAATATCTCAAAATTTAATTTCGTAGGTTGTGGTGTAGTAATTGAACAAACTTGATGGTGAAGACTTGGATACCTCAAATACGAGATAAAAGATTCAAATAAAAAAAGGATGAGGAATGAAAACCAAGTTTAGGTAGACATAATATGAGTGGAGCCCATGGTTTCAACCCTATATAACCAACTTAATTTTTTTTTGGAGTTAAGTTCAATTAACCAGAATAACTTATCATGAAGAGCCCATTAGATTTCAATTTCCATGGGTTTCATGATAATATGGTTTTTGTAATATCAAAATAAAATGATTTTTTAATTGATTGCATAGAATGGAAATAAGCTCCACCTGTATTACATAATCACCGGATAATGGTATTATTTTGGTTACTATGTATATATCGCTTAAGATTCAAATTAATTTTCCTAGTGACATATTCCATGATTGGAATTTCGTTCCACATTAATACTTATCTATCTTAAAAATAGAAAAATTTAACCAATTAAACTTATACCATTTAATATATAAAAATAAAATAATTTATTAAAATATCTTAATAACATAATTATAATATAATATAAAATAATTAAATATATATAATCTAATCATTGTCCATATTCTTTTAATCATTTTGGTTACGTCTAAGCTTAATATCTTAAACCTGACATATCAAATTTATAACTTAACTTGTACTACTATGTTTTTTTATTGATAATATGAGTTTCAAATGAATCCCTTCTATGTTAGATCATCTTTATCATCGAACCAGATTATTATGGTACTCCAACCAAATATATTAGAACGAGTCACCTTATTGTACGGGTTTTTACATGAATATGAAATACACATACAAGGTGCAGTTGTTCTACTACTGTGCTTTATTAATAGATTAAATGTTTTTCAAAATGTTTATTATATATATTTTGAATATTTATTTCAAAGCATTAAATGGTATTAGTTTAATTAATATTATAAATATTATAGTATTAGTTTAATTAACATTAAAAAGGAGGAGATATAGGTTCAAATCTTGTCAAGTTATATATGGATAATATCCAAGCTTTGTTTGAAATACCATATGGTGATAATGTAGTACGGATGAGTTCTATGATCATATAATGATTTTAGTATATAATGATATAAATTAATTTTTTAGAATGTAAATAATTAAATATTAAATAAAAATGTTAGTGAGAATGTTAGGTTTAATTAAAAATAAATAAATATTATGAAATAAAGTAGTAAATTACAAATATTTCATGCATCCTTTCAATAAATCAGATTAATTTTAGTTTTACTCTTTTAAAAACTTAAGTTAATCCATCACTACTCATTTAGATCATGGTGTGAATTATCTTCTCAAAGGATTAGGGTGTTTTTTTGTTTTGAAAAACATCTCATCTTTTAAAAGCCATATTTTCATGAAGGATTGTTTGATTTAACTAGTTTTTGGACCAATTTGTATAAAATTTAAAGAGCGTTAAAATGAGTGGTTATATGAAGGAATTTGAGCCATATTGAGGGAGTTACGACCCTATGAATTCATTCATTTGTAACAAGGGCAATACAAATTATTGGGTATCCATTCTCATACTATGATACGATCTCAAAATCCCATATGTTCTTTGTATTTGGAAAGGTGCTAATTTTTAGGAACGCGAATATTATGATATGTTGAGAATTTTTTATGAAAGCCATCCACGTCTCAAATGTGTATTGATGCCTGAGAGTTGGATTGGTTGGCCTTTACACAAAGATTATATTACACTAAATTTTTATGAGATACAAGATTCTCATTGAATGGAGTAAAAGTAAACAATAAGTAAACAACTTTTGCTTTTACAATTATAGATTTAATTGGGATCTTCCATTTAAGTTGAAATGAGATAGAAAAGACCATAAATTAGTATGCATCTATATTCTAATACATTATTGGATATGGAAGAAGGATGGATAAAGAAAATATTTTATTGGTACACCACAAATGATATACCATGTACATCCCATGTACAAAAAAGAAAGATCCAATTTGATCTTGTACTAGTTTTAGTAGATAATAGAGTTTATCTATTTTTTCTATCAAATCTTCCCATATTTTTGATTTCTCAAGTTCTAGATATGTACAAAGTATTAGGATTCAATCAGAGCAAAGAAGGAGAATATAAACAAAAAAGAAGAAGAGAACATAACATATTTCTTTTATCTAGTATGATTGGTATTATTTCTATACCAAATTATATAGATACATATGTATGGATATATGCATCTATATATATACAAATATATAGACACACACACACACACACATATATATAGATAGGACAGATACATTTTTTTAAGGTATATAGATGAGTCTGTATGCCAGGAACCAGATTTGAACTGGTGGCACGAGGATTTTCAGTCCTCTGCTCTACCAACTGAGCTATCCCGGCTCTTCCCTGTGGATCATCATCATCCTAGTGCAAAACCTGAATTTGCGTCAACTTCTCACACCTTTCTTTATTTTCATTCTATTTTTTTGAAAAATAGATCCCTAATGGACTCTTTTGATGACTTATCATAGTTTAATTTCTAAATTTTCAATCAAATTTCTAGTTGATTGACCATGTTAGAACTTCTTTTTAAAAGAAGAATAAAAAATTCTTTGTAATTTGATATTTTATTCTCCTTTTATTTCTCATAGTAAGGAGAATAAGGAGAATTTTTATTCCTCTTGATATCGCAAATAGGGTAACAAGATCTGTTGAAACACGTATGGGTTCAAAAAAACCGAAAAGAGCGCCCAAATATTGGGTATTTATCATCAGACCAAGTTGAATACTTTATGAAATAGGTGGAGTATCAAAGACTGTAGCTAAAGCAACTTTTCATATCGTTGCATACAAAATACCTATACATACTCAATTTATTACTGCTTCGCCTACCATATAATACAGAACGAAAGAGATCTTTCTGGCGGAAGAAGATTACTAGTTCGTAGATCAGATATTCTCTTTTTTTTTTATTCTTTTGCCGAGATAACAAATCTTTTGGAGGAAAAATGATTCAGTCTCAAACTTATTTGAATGTAGCGGATTCTTTCAAAGATGAAATGATCATTTATGAGATGCGTTCTAGAAGAACGACACGGCGCAAATACAAATCCAATTTTGGATTTGGTTTGTAGATTTTATCCATTTGTAAAAATGGATGGGAACAAATTCTGCAAAAGAAGGTGAATATTACATATTCAAAATTTAAATAATTAAACTGGGGAGTTGGAACTTTATTAAAGTTCCCTTCCTTCAGAAAGAACTATATCATATTAAATACATAGATGTCCTTCACATCGAACTAGATAGATGAATTCAAACCATTATTCATTATGGCAGTTCCAAAGAAGCGTACTTCTAAATCCAGAAAAAAAATTCGTAGAAATATTTGGAAGGGAAAAGCATATCGGGCTGCAGTAAAAGCTTTTTCTTTAGCTGAGTCCATCTCGACCGGTCATTCAAAAAGTTTTTATTGCACGGCAAAGGATGAGCCCTCTGGATCACCCAAATAAAATAGAAATCCATCAATGAATTGGATGATTCGTAACACCAGCAAATATACTACACCCCCCCTAGGACCCTGGAGAACAGCGATGGGAAACCCCTTTTTTGTCTCTTTGAGGTAGGGATACTTGGAATACGGTTGACGAAAAAATGACAAATGCTAAGAATAATAAAATACCTTGAACGTGTGAAGGATCTTGAAGTACTATTTTTGTATCTCCTTGACCAAATCCTTCTACGTTAGGGTTATTTGTTAATGGCCGATCAACCTTGATGAATTCACCTTCTAAAACAAGAAGTTCCAGTCCCAGAGGTACAATGTCAACCACTTTTCGACCTTCTGAAACAAGAGAGGAAAGAAATTCTACTAGGGCATATAAATTTTCAGCTAAGTTTCTTTTTTCCTTCTTTATCTTAGAATTTTTGCATGTAAATTATTGTAAATTTTTATCAAATATTATATTCACTATAGGATATTCTTGTACTTTTAGTAGATTTTGAGTTTTAGTTTCCTTCCCATGGACCAATTTATAGTTAAATATTTAGAATCATCTCTAGTAGTAGAGGTTAGTGAGTACACCATAAAGGATTGATCCTTATTGCTCAAAGATAGAGCAATTTTTGGTAAATTTAATGGGTACTGACCAAGGGCTTCAAACTTGAGAAAATTGATTGATAGGAGTTGGAAGTCTCTAGGAGTGATTCTATCCTTTCTTCCCAAAGGTTTATTCCTAACCATTTTTGTTCTAGGGGTGAAATATTTATAATCCTAAAAGGGGGTCCTTGGTTTATGGGAAGAGCGAAACTTTTCCTTATGCGCTAGTATGAAGGATTTTCACCTAAAAATGTAAATCTATCCCTACTACCATTTTGGGTTAGGATGTATGGGTTACCCATTGAATTTTTGGTATATGGTACCTTCAAGACAATAGGCAGCACTATGGGAGAATTCCTTGAGATTAAGACCTTGCTATAGAGTTTGAAGAAATCAAGTTTACACTTACAATAAGGGAAGGAAATATATGTGCAAATAGGCTAGCCAATGGAGGGGTTTTAATTGAGGATCGTGAAGTTAAATTGCCTTCTCCATGGTTAGAGAAATTAGTAAGTTTAGCTGAAGCTAAAAAGAAAATGTTGACTACCTGATTCAAATAATTATTAAGATTTACTTTAATATTTTTTATTAGTAATATATGTTTTATTTTATAACATTAATGTGCTTTCATATAAACTAATTATTATAATTTTGTGGTTGTACATGTGCTTCAAGAGGAAACTAGCAATCCAAACTTGGTAAAGCAGACTATGATAGTGCAATGTTTTGGAAATATTACTCTACTAAGATGCAATGCATAAATATTAGAGGTGAAGTTTTGGTATTGTGAAGGTTGTTGTAGGAAAATGTCAAGAAGGATGCTGAATTTTGAAATATTTGTATTCATAAAAAAAAATTGAAAAAGATCTAAAAAATGAAAAAAAATCAAACATTTTATGTAAAATGAAGTAGGTTCCTAGCTATAACAACTTAATTAGTATGAGAATTTAATATGCTTGTAAACTCTCAAGCTTTGAAGAAGAGAGTTATAATTTTTCAAGGGTGGGGGACTCGAGTACAACCCCTTGTTCTCCAAAAAAAGAAAAAGAAAAAAAAAACTTCATTCTAGCTTGTTGCTCTTTTTTATACAAAAGTTAGGCCTAAATGTTTGTTTGAGATAAAACCTTTTAAGTTTTAAACAATCACTATATTCATATCCAAAAACCCATGCCATAAATAAAATTTAGAAGACCATACCATTCTAGAACTTAAAAATATTGTTGTAATGATAATTTTTTATTTTATGGATTGGGCACATCTTGAGAATATCTTCAAGGTCCAATTGAGCACATATTTCTCAAGTCTTGGGTCATTTTCAACTTTAGCCAATATGTTTACAAGAATCCCAATAATATTTAAACCATATACATTATCTTGTGCAATGATATATCACATCCTATCCCCTAAAGCATTCTTATTGGGATTCTTGGTCTTGGAATTTTTTTTATTATCTCTACACTCCTAATGTTTTATGCCTTTAACAAGGGCTAAGGTTGATTTTAAACATAAGAGATATGTTTACAAACTTAAGCATGGGTAGATTTTTTAAAGCCATTCACAAACATTTTAGTAAGCATATCTTTAGACATTTGTGCATTGACATTGGATTTTAATTTTTTCCGTTTATTTTGTATTATTCTACAAAATCATGGGGATATTGTTTAAATTGAAGATAAGTAGTCACAACCTTTATAGGAGACATATCATCATCAAAATATTGCTTTAATTTCTTCACAAAAAAACTCAAGAAAATTAATAGAATATTTGGCCAAAGAAGTAAACCAATATAAAGCATTTTCTAATAGTAACCTAGACACCAATTTTAAAAGGAAATCTTCATTATTAATCCAATATTGATAAAAAGAGATGAACTTATCCATAGATGTTTGCACTTTTGTAATACCATCATAAAAAAACTTGGAACCATGTCTGGTTAGGTCAATGGTATTTATCTCTTGAGCTAAAGTCTAATATTGATAATTATTGAGAGTTGGGTTAGAACAAATGGGGCTGACTCTTTCAAGTTTGGAGGAGGTGGAGGAGAATGAGGATCCAATAAAATTAATAACTTCTACTACAAGACTTTTGATAGAGACATTCAGGACAAATTGTGTAAGGTTTCCAACCATAATTTTATGTTACTTGCATTGAGCCTTAAGTTGAGCTTCTAACTATCTTTATAAAGCATCATATTGTGCAACCATGAAGGTAGTCATAAAATTAGTCAAATAAGAATCATAATTTATATGTCCAGATGCTTTAGACACATGTGGGAGGCTAATAGACTATTATTGATATTAAGATATATTTTATTTTTGTATTTGTTGCTATTGTTGCTTTAAGAGGTAATTATGGCAAAACATTACCTTTAACAACAAAAAATAAAACAAATATTACTTAACCAATTTCTTTGGATCCTACTAATGTCATATGGGTTTCTCCATAGTCTTTCCTGGGGTATTTATCTTCTTCACCTCTCTACTAGAAATATCTTCAACATGAATCTCAAATTGGTTGGAAGGATTCTCAAAGGTAGTATGATTAATGACACAATCTTCTTTGTAGGAATATTTTGTATCGTGTAGGCTTCTTCTTATATCTAGTGGTTTTAGTTTCTTTAAATCCATTCACAAACATGCTAGTAAGCATATCTTTAGATATTTGAGCATTGACATTGGAATTAGTTTCTCCCACTTTTGTGGTGTTTCTTTATAAACTCATGGGGAACTTATTTACATTACAAAAAAGTACTAATGGCATTTATAGGAGACATGTCGTCATAAAAATATTACTTTAATTTATTCACAAAAAATAAAGGAAATTAAGAGAATTTATAGGTAAAGAAGAAAACTAGTATAAGACATTGTCTAATAGTAACGTAGACATCAATTTTAAAAGGGGTTCTTCATTATTAAGCCAATAATAATAAAAAGAGATGAACTTATCCACAATTGTTTGCGCTTTTGCAATACCATCATTAAAAACTTAGGGCCATGTCTAGTTAGGTCAATGGATTCTACCTCTAGAGCTAAAGTCTAAAATTGATAATTATTAAGGGTTGGATTAGAATACATGAACCCAACTCTTCCAAGTTTGGAGGAGGTTGAGGGTAGTGGGGATCCAATGAAATAAGAGGAATAATGACTTATACTACAAGAAGTTTGATAAAGTCATTTAGGACAAGTTGTGTAAGGTTTCCAACCATAATTTTAAGTTGCTTGCATTGAGCTTTAAGTTGAGCTTCCAACTACCTTTATAAAGCATCTTATTGTGCAACCATGAAGGTAGTCATAAAATTAGTTAGTTAAAAATCATAAAACTCATGTTCAGATGCTTTAGATACACATGGAGGATTGGCTGACTATTTTTGATATTAAGATATGTTTTAGTTTTACATATGTGATGCATTTGTTGATATTATTGCTTTAAGAGTTGATTATGACAAAACATTGCCTTTATAAACAAGAAAGAAAACAAAGGCTACTTAACCAATTTATTTGGATCCCACTAATGTCATATAGGTTTCTCCATAGTCTTTCATAGGGTATTTATCTTTTTCACCTCTCTACTAACAATTTCTTCAATGTGAATCTCAAATTGGTTGGAAGTGTTCACAAAGGTAGCATGATTAATGACACAATCTTCTTTGTAGAAATTTTTGTGCCATATTCTTTTTTAGTAGCCTTCTTCTTGGATCTAGTGGTTTTACCAATACCCATAGAAGAAGAAATAAGGGCCACAAGGGAAGGATACAACTACTAAATATAACCTAAGGTTTATATATATATATTAGAAATACCTTAAGCAACGACTATATCAATATACCACACCCTAGTAATTGAACAAGATAGAGATTAAAGTCTCAAAATGAGGAAAGGACTAAAGTTTACCAAATGTAGTATTAAAATTTTAGAATCCCTACACTAATTTATAATACATGAAGAGAATGCATAACATATCTAATGTAAAAATTCCAAAAATATCTATACTAGACTATTATAAGCACTTTAAAGAACAACCACACTACTATAAAACAAAAATATAAAGCAAATAAATAAACCTTCTACACTCTTTCTTAACTATTACAATATAATTCTAAGTTGCAAGCTTACTGTAGATTAAAGATACAACGCCAAATAGAAATAAAGAAATCACAATAAAGGAATGCAGAACAGTTGTACAAAATGAATGATTTTTATTAATCAATGGAGTTTAGAAACTCCTTTTAAGTACAACAGGGCCTGTAACCCTTTTCGTGATACAAAGTTACAATTTGTGCTAGGGTTCTCCGAAACCCTAGCTGGCACAATGTGGCGGCGTCTCCGAAGAATGTATCCTTAACCTCAACAGAATGAGTGGGCTTCGTTGTATCCTTTGGCTCGGACCACTCCGGCTTAAGCAGTTGCTATCAACAAATCGAGATCTACCACTAGAATCCTGCACACATTAAAATTATCAAAGAGTTAGAAACTAATAAGAGGGCTCCACTGTGTGAGCCCTCAGAAACGGTCTAAAACCCTAGATTTATGAAATAAAAATAAACAGAATGCAGAATTCAACAGTAGATTAATACATAAAGAAAGATTACTTGCTTTAGACGAATCTATACCTTTTCCTGTTAACGCGGTGAGACCAGGCGGCGGCGATGGATGCGACGAAAGGGTTTAGTTCAGACTTAGGGCCGTAGAAGACTCAGAAGACTCAGGATTAACAGCAATAGCCAACTCCAGACTTAGATAGGGAAGATAAGTAGGTTTAGCCAAAGAGATAGATAGGGTTTGAGCCATCAAGGTGACTCAATTTATAATCTACTCTTAGGGCACACTTTAGGGTTTTAACGACACTTTGAACGTGTGGCTAAGATTAAAGTGGATCCAAGGGTAGAGAATAAATCTAGGTTGTGAAACGGATTAAGATGGATGGACGGATGAGATTAAATGAAGGATGGACGGATTAAATCACTTAAACTTTATTTATATATATATTAAAATATTAAAAAATATATATATAAATATTAATTTAAATAAATTTGGGGATGAAAAATGGCAAGAAAAGTGAAATTGGGCCAAATAATGGTGGGAAAGTGTGGATTTGGGCCAAATAATGGTGGGAAAGTGTGGATTTGGGCCAAATAATGGCGGGAAGGATGGATGACTGACACGTGGCTGGCAGGAAGGTATAGATGACTTACAAGTGGTTGGATTTTGGTGCCCCTTTTTGAGCTGCTTTGTGTGAAGACACAATGTAGCACAAAAACTTAAGACACCTGAAAAGCTGGATCAGACGCAACTCTCTCTCAAGACTAAAGCACAACTTTGAAGACCAAAGAATAAAAGAATATTTAAAATTTTTCAGCTTACCCCCTCAATTGGCGAGCGAGAATGGTTCTCACAAGCCAATTGGAAGAAATTCGGAAGATAATGAACCGTTTTTGCCCCAACGGTGAAAAAAAGGGTTGGTGCATGCACCATCTATTTATGTCCCAATAGAAAAGGGGTTGGTGTACAAACCAGAAAAGAATATGATTGAAGACGATATGAGTGATGTGAAAGATGGACCGTTTTCTGCCCCAACGGTTATAAAGGGATTTTTGCCAAACTGTAAATTCCATGATCATGTAAGATGAATTCCACTATAGGAAAATTAGAAATTGATAACGGATGCC
This sequence comes from Wollemia nobilis, assembly GCA_028583015.1. Taxonomy (NCBI): domain Eukaryota; kingdom Viridiplantae; phylum Streptophyta; class Pinopsida; order Araucariales; family Araucariaceae; genus Wollemia; species Wollemia nobilis. The sequence goes on from JAQPPZ010002064.1 coordinate 2,535,824, forward strand.
CCAACTCCTGTGTGTGAATCCATACTATTGATGAAATTGCCTTGTTGGCGCCATTGATATGCAGAGATGAAAGATGCATGAAAGAGTCCAGAACTCAGAGATGCTCCTAGTGACTGTATGGATAATTCCTCGGGTCGGAACCAATCAACCTAGGTAGCCACAATCTCTAGCAAGACTTAAAATAATGACGATATGAAAGATTGTCCATGTTTATGGCCCCATGAACTAGGCCATCAATGACAACTGTTGAGCAAATTAATCTTGGTATGAGGTCACTTGAAAAGTAGAATACCCAAAATTGATTTCCAATTTTCAAACAGTGAAATAATTGATGATGATAAATGGTAAGTGTCCTTATGGTGGTTTAATCCTCTTACCGAATTGCATGGATTCAAATCGCTGCAATCGCCAAGGTGATAGAATATACCACTAGATACGAGGTTTACTTTAATTTGATTTGGCAAAAATATGCATGATGAACGAAGAATGAAATTGACGATAGATCAGAAGAATTGATGAATGTGGTTAATTTTGTGAAGGTTTTGAATATTTTTAACCCAATTTGTAAAACAATGATGAATGATGCGCTTTTTGAGCGAAATGACAAAATTTGTGTCCAAAACTGTTGTAACCTTCACAAAATGTTTTATTATGATAAGAAGAATGGATGAATGCAATTTGATGAAATTTGGAGGAGGTAAGCTTCAATTTTGTAGGTTTTGTTCCTTTATTCAATACTGACACCAAACGTCGGTCTACGTTTGTGGTTGGCAGAGACGCCCGCCGGTGTTTAGGTGCTCTGCAGATGCAGGACTGTGTCTGAATCCGCCATGAAATGCCCAACTGCGTTTCAGGGCACCAAAATTAGCTATTTAAACAGTTTCAACGAGAATTTCACTCATTTGTGCGTTCGAGCTTGAGAGAAGTGCATCTGAGAGAGTGGAGTGAAGTGGAGTGAAAGGTTGTGTGGGAGAGTGAAGCACGTGGGAGCTATGGCGGAGATGGGAGCGGACGTGCCAGTGCAGCCAGCTGAGGTATTTGTTCATTTAAGCAAGTACTTATTTTGTGTTTTTTTTTTTTTTTGGAAAAATTTGTAACAAATTTTTGTTTTGTTGTTTTGCAGCTTAGGGTGTTAGAGGCACGACACCGATTCTCCCCTATCATTCCGGGGATGAGGAGGTCGTTGTCCCAGGCAGACTGGGAGATATTGGAGGCAATGGGACTAGCGGAGGCAGCCCGATTGGAGGTAGTTCGGGCGGATGAGGGGTACCTCTCGACTTTGGCCAAGAGGTGGGATCCAGATCGGGGGACATTCCAGCTCCCGACTGGAGAGATGACGGTGACGCTTGAGGATGTATACCGCATCCTCAAGGTGCCCGTGGAGGGGCGCGGGTGGAGGTTGGACGAGATAGGGCCACGGAGATGGCCAAGGTGTTTGGGGATGACTGGAGGGAGATTCAGACGGAGAGCGGGGGGATCCCATACTTGGCCATGTATACGGCCAAGGCCATTTGTAGATTAAAGATACAACGCCAAACAGAAATAAAGAAATCACAATAAAGGAATGCAGAATAGTTGTACGAAATGAATGATTTTTATTAATCAATGGAGTTTAGAAACTCCTTTTAAGTACAACAGGGCTTGTAACCCTTTTCATGATACAAAGTTACAATTTGTGCTAGGGTTCTCCGAAACCCTAGCTGGCACAATGTGGCGGCGTCTCCGAAGAATGTATCCTTAACCTCAACGGAATGAGTGGGCTTCGTTGTATCCTTTGGCTCGGACCACTCCAGACTTAAGCATTGCTATCAACAAATCGGATCTACCACTAGAATCCTGCACACATTAAAATTATCAAAGAGTTAGAAACTAATAAGAGGGCTCCACTGTGTGAGCCCTCAGAAACTGATCTAAAAACCTAGATTTATGAAATAAAAATAAACGGAATGCGAGAATTCAACAGAGATTAATACATAAAGAAATATTACTTGCTTTAGATGAATCTATACCTTTTCCCGTTAACGCGGCGAGACCGAGCGGCGGCGATGGATGCGGCGAAAGGGTTTAGTTCAGACTTAGGGCCGTAGAAGACTCAGAAGACTCAGGATTAACAGCAATAGCCAACTCCAGACTTAGATAGGGAAGATAAGTAGGTTTAGCCAAAGAGATAGATAGGGTTTGAGCCATCAAGGTGACTCAATTTATAATCTACTCTTAGGGCACACTTTAGGGTTTTAACGACACTTTGAACGTGTGGCTAAGATTAAAGTGGATCCAAGGGTAGAGAATAAATCTAGGTTGTGAAACGGATTAAGATGGATGGACGGATGAGATTAAATCACTTAAACTTTATTTATATATATATTAAAATATTAAAAAATATATATATAAATATTAATTTAAATAAATTTGGGGATGAAAAATGGCGAGAAAAGTGAAATTGGGCCAAATAATGGTGGGAAAGTGTGGATTTGGGCCAAATAATGGCGGGAAGGATGGATGACTGACACGTGGCTGGCAGGAAGGTATAGATGACTTACAAGTGGCTGGATTTTGGTGTCTACACTTACTACAGTGGTAAGGGCTTTGGCCTCTATTTGAGAGGTCTAAGGTTCAAAACCTACTCAGTATGAGGGGACCAGGACCCGTCGTAAAAACTTGTGTAAACTCATCGAATAAAAATTACTAGGCTTGATATTGTTTTAAGTTGCAAGCTTTCTACAATGGTAAGGGCTTTGGCCTCTCTTTGAGAGGTCCAAGGTTCAAAACCCACTTAGTATGAGAGGACCAAGACCCCTCATAAAAACATGTGTAAAATCATTAAAAAAACTATTACAATATAAATCTAAGTATAAGAGAACAATGCAAAAAATATAAACATACAACACTAGCCATATGGATTTCATCTTTGAGGAACTAAGAAAGCAATGAGTGCCTCAAAAATTAGGTAAGGCATATAGCAAAAGTATACAACATTACCCCTATAAGTTTCATATTTGAGGGACTAGTGATGTAGTGGTGAATTTCATCTTTCAGGAAATAATAAAGCAATGAGTGCCTCAAAAATTAGGTATGGCATGTAGCAAAAGCATACAACATTACCCCTATAAGTTTCATATTTGAGGGACTAGTGATGTAGTGGTTAGAATAAATAAAATGTACATGTAATAATATACAATATTAGCCTTCAAAGTCTTATTTTTAAAGGACTAGTGAAAGAACAATTAGATCTAAAAGTAAGGAAACAAAATAAATTAAAACAAAATTAAACATTTTTCTCTTTCCCAAAACAAAATCGAGTATTAATAATAAACCCTGATTTGTATTAGGGGAGATGTCACTTGAGTTATAAAGAGCCAAGGAACTGAGAAAGTGGACTCTTTGATGGTGAACATGACCTTTGGCTATAAGGTCTTGGTGGAGTGCCTTGTCCTTCTTCATTTAACAACATAAAATTAACAATCAACAAGGTTGATACACCTACATGGTCTAAGCGAACCATGTGATCAAAGCATGCTTGTAAAGGGGAATATAGAAAGTATACAATGAAAAATGAAAAGTGAACACACGAATGAGAGAGATTGAGGGAGATATGAGATTATGAGAGATGGATTATGGATTTATTGATAATGGATTATCAAAATAAGGAATATTTTAAGCATTTGCAATCATGAAAATTATCAATAAACTTTTCCTTTCAACTAAAAATCGAATTACATCCTTTTCAAGGGTATACAATTATGACAGTTAATCAAGGTAATACATCATTTCAACCCCAAATGACTACATATTAAGGTTTCCAACGTGCCACCCAAAATCCTAAGTTGTGATAAATGACTAGCATCTTCTCCTAAAGAGGCAATAGTGGCACCATTGACCTTTCAATCAACATGTTAGGTAACATGTGGCATCATGCATATCCATCATACATATGTTTACACTTAGGGTCTAGGGTATCATTTGAACACAATAGTTAGGAAACGTGACATATGAGGTCATGTTATAAGGATAGGGTTTATGGAAGGTAAAAAAACTTTTTAGCCAATTTTTTTACCTCCCTCACACCTAAGGACTAATAAAGATAGTCCTCCCCTATCCCAATATCAAGAGAGTGAGGTTCCCCACCACCTTTAAGCTGTTAAACCTCTTTTTCCAACTACAATATCATTTGATAGGATTTGCACTCGAGTTTCCTCCTTGAAAATTGAGGTATTTAACAAGTTGAGCTCATGCCATTTGTCAACAATATCAATCAAATATTTTTTTCTTATGTTCCTATCAAATAAAATAAAAATTAATGATTATTATTTATTAACTGGCTTATATTGGATTGAAATGGGTCCCACCTATATTACATCATGACCATGTAGTGGTATCACAACTTGACAATTATACATGTATTGCTTGACAAGATTCAAACCTTGGTCTCTTTCTTAAAAGTCGATACATTTTAATTAGTAGAATTAATTCCATTTGATAATAATCAATAAAAAATAGATATGAATATAATAATGTTTTTACATAAATTAAATTTTTTAATTATAATTAATAATAATATAAAGTAATCCCATAACAATGGGAAGGATAAGAAGTAAATATAAAGGAGCTTTACATACCAGCACCCGTGGTAGTTGGGAAAATTAAATAAAATTTATAGGGGCATCCATGAGAACCTAGGCTTAATAGGTGCAGGGGTATATTTAGAGATAATAATAGTCAATTGCTCTATGCATATGCTTTTTACCTTTCACTATTGACTTCAATTTTTTTTTTGCTTGATAAAAAGGGGTTGTACTCGGGTCCCCCACCCTTAACAAATTACATCTCTCTTCTTTAGAGCTTGAGAGTTTACAAATAAATACACTTCTCATCTCAATTGAGATGCTATAGTTAGAAACCTACATCATTTTACATAAAATGTCTGAATTCTTGATTTTTATTTTTTGGATCTTTTCAAATCTCTGTATGAATACAATTACTCCAAAATTTAGCATCTTTCTTGACATTTTCCTATAGCAGTCTTCACAATACCAAAACTTCACCTCTACTATTTGTGCCTTGCATCTTAGTAGAGTAATGTTTCCAAAACATCGCACTAACATAGTTCACTTTACCAAATATGGATTGCTAGTTTCCTTCCTAAAACACAAGTGCAACCACAAAAATTATAATAAATAGTCTAAATGAACACACATTATTGTTACAAAATAAAATAGATATTACCAATGGAAAACATAAAAATAAATCTTAATCATTAATTGATTTAGACAATCAACAATTTTTGTCTCAGCTTCAACTAAAATTTCTACTTCCTCTAACCATGGAAAGAAGATGTTAACTTCACGATCCTCAACCAAAACCCTTCTATTGGCTAGCTTATCTGCACATTTGTTTCCTTCCCTTAATATATGTGCAAACTTGATTCGTTCAAACTCTTTAACAAGATCTTGAATTTCCACAATTATCTCTTGTATGTTCTATGGAGCCTTTGCTTTCCTCAAAATTGTATTTATTACTATGAGAGAATAACCTTCCATCCAAACTCTATTCTATTTTATTTGTTTACATATTTTTAACCCTTCTAAAGCTGCCCAAGCTTTAGCTTTATTATTTGTTTTAAATCCACAATTGAAAGCATAATAAGAAAAAATCTCTTCTCTATTATTTCTAATTATTCCTCCTCCTCCTGGTCCTGGGTTTCCTTTATATGCCTTAAAAATTTAACTTAAACCACTCCACATCTGGTGGATTCCACTTTATATTCTTTACCTTATTTTTGCTTCTCTTGTACCCAACATCATAATTCCATTTAATGACTTGGCTGCTTACTATTGACTTCAAATCGGATGAAGGTAATTAGTCTAATTATAGACCTATGAGTGGCCATAAAAAGTTAATTGTTGAGAGGGGGCTTGAAGATTATGGTTGAAGTATTTTGAAAATATTTTTTTGTTAATTACAGGCTTAATACTCTTATAGGGGTTTTTTACACTAACCAAGTATATATATAAAAAATGATATTTATAAATTATCATTGACATATCTAACATCTGTCTTTTCTTGTTTTGTTATCGTTAGACAATCTAACATAATATGATTTAAGTTTTATCCTATTTTTGTTTGTACTTCTCTAAATGAATATCAACAATATATATATTTCAGACATTGTGAAGGCTGAAGTTAAGGTGAAGTTTTGGCATTGTGAAGGCTGCTATAGGAAAATATTTCTTATATCAGCCTTCACAATCTAACATAATACGATTTAAGTTTTTTCCTATAGCAGCCTTCACAATGCCTCTCATCTTAGTAGAGTAATATTTTCAAAACATCACACAATCATAGTTTGTTTTACCAAATCTAAATTGCTAGTTTCCTTCCTTGTTGAAGTCATAGCCCTTCATTGCTCTTCCCATAGTTCGAACCCTAGTTGGAAAATATTTGCAATTTCATTTTTTATGACTTGAAAAATCGTCACTGCCCTTGTTTCAAATGGTTGACTTCACAAGGTCATATCTCCCTCAATATTGCTAAGACATTTACATATGACCACTCATTTTAAAGCTATTCAAATTCTACACACGTTGGTCCAAGAATCAGTTGAATCGGATAAATCTTCGTGAAGATATGGCTCCTAAAATATGAGACATGTTTTAGGAAAAAACCCTAATCCTTCGCACTTTGCAATTTTGTTTTTGTGACATGAAAATCGTCACTGCCCTTATTCCAAATGGTTGACTTCATAGGGTTGTATCTCCCTCAATATTGCTCAATTTTTTGCATATGACCACTCATTTTAAAGCTATTCAAATTCTGCACAAGTTGGTCCAAGAATCGACTAAATCAAATAACTCTTCGCAAAGAAATGGCTCCTAAAAGATGAGATATTTTTTAGGAAAAAACCATAAACCTTCACACTTTTGCAATTTTATTTTTCTCGTTGTAAGCAACCTTTCGTGCTCCTTCAGCCTTCCACTCAACATCCCAGCCTTTCATTGCAACTTCTTCAACTAGCCTAGCCTTCCATGGTCCTTCAACCTTATCAGCCTTCCATGTTCCTTCAGCCATCTCAACCTTCCACCCAACATCCCAACCTTTCATTGTAGCTCCTTTAACTAGTCTAGCCTTCCACACTCCTTCAGGAAACCCAGCCTTCCACGCTTCTTTAACCTTGACACTCGAAAGATCAACTCATCATTCAGCCTTCCATGTTCCTTTAACCTTCAGCCTTCCATATTCCTTCAACCTATAGCCTTCCACACTCCTTCAGCCTCTAGTCTTCCATGCTCCTTTAGCCTTCTGATTTATTGATTGTTAAAGCACTAGACCATTTGTTGATCGTTAAAGCACCAGACCATTTGCCAAGCCCCTTACGGGACAACCCTCTTTTAGGGAGATTAAATGTATAATCTTAATTACTTTAAAAATGGGCTATTTGGGATATAAATAGATTCTAAGGTTTTTATTAGTTGACAAGATTTGAACACTAAGAAAGAAAACATATTTGATCAGTTAAACTCCTAACATTATATAATTTTAATTGGGAGGTTGTCTAAGAAATATAGAACAAAATGTATATATTGTTGATATTCATTTAGAGAAGTACAAACAAAAATAGTATAAAACTTAAATCATATTATGTTAGATTGTCTAACGATAACAAAACAAGATAAGACAAATGTTAGATATGTCAATGATAATTTATAAATATCAAAATTTTATATATATACTTAGTTAGTGTAAAAAACCCCTATAAGAGTATTAAGCCTATAATTAACAAAAAAATATTTTCAAAATACTTCAACCATGATCTTCAAGCCCCCCCTCAACAATTAACTTTTTATGGCCACTCACAGGTCTATAATTAGACTAATTACCTTCATCCAATTTGAATTCAATAGTAAGCAGCCAAGTCATTAAATGTCATTAAATGGAATTATGATGTTGGGTACAAGAGAAGCAAAAATAAGGTAAAGAATATAAAGTGGAATCCACTAGATGTGGAGTGGGTTAAGTTAAATTTTGATGGCATATAAAGGAAACCCAAGACCAGGAGGAGGAGGAGGAATAATTAGAAATAATAGAGGAGAGGTTTTTTCTTATTATGCTTTCAATTGTGGATTTAAGACAAATAATAAAGCTAAAGCTTGGGCGACTTTAGAAGGGTTAAAAATATGTAAACAAATAAAATAGAATAGAGTTTGGATGGAAGGTTATTCTCTCATAGTAATAAATGCAATTTTGAGGAAAGCAAAAGCTCCATAGAACATACAAGAGATAATTGTGGAAATTCAAGATCTTGTTAAAGAGTTTGAACGAATCAAGTTTGCACATATATTAAGGGAAGGAAACAAATATGCAGATAAGCTAGCCAATAGAAGGGTTTTGGTTGAGGATCGTGAAGTTAACATCTTCTTTCTATGGTTAGAGGAAGTAGAAAGTTTAGTTGAAGCTGAGACAAAAATTGTTGATTGTCTAAATCAATTAATGATTAAGATTTACTTTTATGTTTTCCATTGGTAATATCTATTTTATTTTGTAACAATAATGTGTGTTCATTTAGACTATTTATTATAATTTTTGTGGTTGCACTTGTGTTTCAGGAAGGAAACTAGCAATCCATATTTGGTAAAGTGAACTATGTTAGTGCGATGTTTTGGAAACATTACTCTACTAAAATGCAAGGCACAAATAGTAGAGGTGAAGTTTTGGTATTGTGAAGACTGCTATAGGAAAATGTTAAAAAAGATGCTAAATTTTGGAGTAATTGTATTCATACAGAGATTTGAAAAGATCCAAAAAATAAAAATCAAGAATTCAGACGTTATATGTAAAACGATGTAGGTTTCTAACTATAGCATCTCAATTGAGATGAGAAGTGTATTTATTTGTAAACTCTTAAGCTCTAAAGAAGAGAGATGTAATTTGTTAAGGGTGGGGGACCCGAGTACAACCCCTTTTTATCAAGAAAAAAAAATTGAAGTCAATAGTGAAAGGTAAAAAGCATATGCATAGAGCAATTGACTATTATTATCTCTAAATATACCCCTGCACCTATTAAGCCTAGGTTCTCATGGATGCACCTATAAAATTTTATTTAATTTTCCCAACTACCATGAGTGCTGGTATGTAAAGCTCCTTTATATTTACTTCTTATCCTTCCCATTGTTATGGGATTGCTTTATATTATTATTAATTATAATTAAAAATTTTAATTTATGTAAAAACATTATTATATTCGTATCTATTTTTTATTGATTATTATCAAATGGAATTAATTCTACTAATTAAAATGTATCAACTTTTAAGAAAGAGACCTAAGTTAAGGTGAAGTTTTGGCATTGTGAAGGGAAAATATCAAGAAAGATGCTAAATTTTGAAGTAATTGTATTCATACAAAAATTTGAAAAGATCCAAAAAAATAAAAAATCCAGACATTCTATGTAAAATGATGTAGGTTTTTAACTATAGCATCTCAATATCAAAGGTGGAGAACCCAAGTACAACTCCTTATTATCAAACAAAAAAATAAAAAAAATTATACATTTAATAAATTATATTAAATAAATAGTTTTCAAAGTTTATTGACATTAATATAACTTATACTCCTCAGGTCTATTATAGGTATTAATACCCTATTTTCTACTTATAAAACATACTTATACTTTCCATAAAATTTTAACCTTAAACCTCTCTAAAATACTTTAACTTTCACTATCAAATCCACTTAAACTATAATCCTTTATTAAATTACTTTTTAAACTATTATAAATACTTTCATACCGAAGCTTTAACTCACTTTGAAATAATGCTTAACCTTATGCCAATACCTAATAAGGTCTCATGGTGGTGAACAAAGGCGTGCATCTTAAAGAGGTGAAGAGTTCTATTATCCTCAACACTCATATCAACCTTTCTATAAAGTCTCGATTATAAATTAGTTATGTGATTGATATATGTTTTGTTTATCTTACATGAAGATTATGTAGTGGGTTAATCGCTGGCACTCTTTCCAAAGCATACTGACGTGCGGGCTACAGCATACGCGATGCGGAATAAAACATGCTTGTTCTACGCTGCGACTTGTTTTAAACCGCGAGAGGAAGGAGAGGTATTAAAATGGAACGAAATTCCAACATAGGAATATGCGTTTCACACTTTGCGATGGAAATGTCGAGCGGAGTAGAGCATGAGATTTTCTCAATGGGATGGACAACACAGTTTTTTGAACTGGATAAAACACGGAAGTACATCCACATATGATTGGAAGTATCTATATACATGAATTAGAAATGCATCCATTTGATATTTGCAATTTAAAGATTTTTAAATTAAAATTAAAATCACAGAGGAGTTTCTGAAGGTTACGACTTTAACTTTTGATTTTGTTCTTTCGTTGTGCTGCTCCGATTTTTCCGTTATTTTCTTCTCTAACTAAAAAGATAACAACATCTTATACATATAAAAAAATTAATTATTATGTTTGAATAATTTAACTAGGTTAAAAGCTAAATATATTTTTTAAAAACTTTAACCTCTATTAAATTAATATCACTTGATGAATTCCCAAAACCCTGAGAGAAAAATAAAAATAAAATTCTAAGCTGGAACAGATGGGTATAAACTAAAAGATAGAACTTCAAGGGTTAGGTGGATGCCGCACTTACCAAAAAGAGACCTAGATGCAAAACTTAGTAGTGCCTGTGGCGGCAAAGAAAATAGTCTGATCTAACTCCTCTCAATGATGCCCCAGGGGTTATTGAGGGCAGCCCAAAATAAAAACCCTGCTTGATAATAATGTCGCAGAAATTATAAAGAACAGCCCAAGATTGAAACCCTGCATTAACCACCCAAAAAACACTCACAGATAGGCTTGCCCTGCTTGGGTTTTCCTGCGCTTATTTTCGTTGCTTGTAAAGTCAAGTAGAGGGCAGAAAAATATATCGACAAGCGAGGGGAGGGTAACTCGTTCGTTTTCTTCAACACTAAGGTTATGCTTCTCAATAGTATTTATTTAGTTGTTTCAAAGTGAAACAGGCCTTGCATTCTGCATCAACTTTGGGCTTAAGCCTTCACAGCTTGTCTCCAGTTGGGAGGTCTATTATCTCAACATGTAAGGTTTTTAAAGTTTTGGGTACCTATTTTTAAAGCCGAATGGAAATTTTTCCTCCCTTGTAAGCTTCACAGGCAATTATAGAATGATGAAATTTATATGTGCCAGCAGTCTTTTAAATTCTTGCATATGTGGTTCAAGGCAGCACAAGTAATATTTGTTTCTTTGCTATGTTCACATTCCATAGTGTAGCAATCACGCAATCACGCACTAGAGTAAGAAGGTAGTTTATCTCCTGCCCTGCTATTAGCTCCTCCACATCCAACTTATATGTGACACTAGATTAGTGTACTTGCAATAACAGGGATAATAAATGCAAAGTCTGCAAAGAATTTCATGGACACTATTATAATTGTAGAAAATTGAGTAACAACTGTCCCACCAGCACCTTGCTGAGGTCTACGACAATATTTTATGGGTTTTGGAGATGATATGGAATAGTAAATACCACCATGCCCATGTGTTTAAAAGGTGATTTCACCTTCAGTTATTTTTCAGAGGATGTTTTTGGGAGTTGGATTGTCTTTGAAGATATAATGAGTGGAGGCAACAATAGTTGTAATTCTGTTTATGTGATTCTTTGGTTGTGAGAAGCACTCTGGCTAAACTGGTAAGCCTCTGCAAAATTGTTAGTGGTTATGCTTTTTTCTGTTCTATATATTGATAGTGATCTCTTTTTTTTTGAGTGAACTTTCACCCCAAGTTGCTTGCACCCAAAAATTGGTTGCTGTCAAATGCACAACTGCAATCCTTGCAGAACTTCTTATGTTTACTTTCCTTACAGTGTTTTTAATTTTCTTTTTGTTAGGTGATTTGAAGAACACCCCAAGAGACTGCACTGCATAGAATGGGTACCCTTCATCTTAACTGCCATGTTTAATGGGTGCCTATTTTGTCAAAGTTATCAGACATTTCCACCAGGCCTTAGCCCCTTGTTTTCCCATGCCATTTGGATAGAGCAGCCTGGTATGCTTTAAAATTTAGACCATAGTTGGAAAGCTTACAACTTGCGATAAAGTTGGCATCCCAATTTTGGAGATTTTATCTTCAACTTAAAAAAAAAACTAAGAATGTTTTTCAATTAACAAAAAAATCATTTTAAATAATTGGAGAGCCAGAAAGAGCACAATTACAATTCATGATCAACAAATCCAACCAAATACATCAACCAAATACATCACAGTATCATACAAATGCAAAATTTCAAAAATATAAAACAATTTTTGAACTGTTTTTTGTTTTCCTCTCCTTCCCCTTGGACTAGATGGTTGGCCTTGGCTCCGAATAAATGGACAAATTGAAGGCTCCTCGAGTGCAGCATCATCATGGTGTATCTCCTCCAATCTTGTCAAATGTTTCGCTTCCTACTCAAGTGCCTCGAAAAGTGAAAAAGCTTTCAATGAAACTTACTACCACTCTTAGCTTTGTATTTCCTTTCTTTGTTTTTGTTCATTTTCTTTCTGTTTTCCCAAATTTAAATTCTAATAGTGTTTTATTGGGAATAGGTGATAAGTAGAATCTGTTTGGTATAATAATTAAAGAATGATGATCAACATTCAACATTTTTTAGTCAAATGCAGTTACAAATATTTTACCTATTTCATCAATTAGTTTCTTTCGTCAAGGGTAAATGGAACTATTAAGAGATATCTATATTTCTATTGCATTTAAGAACTTAAGCTTACCTTAAATACCATGGTCACTTTCTTAGAGATTTATGTGGATGAAGTTGAAATTTTGAAACTTCTCTAAATATAGGAAACACATTGTTTTCAAAATTATTAATAAGGAAACTCTATAAAGAAATTGTCCATAGTGGGAGAGAAGAAAAATGCAAAAATAAGGCTAAATAGCCTTTTAAATTTTTTTTCTTCCCACCATTTTTTGCTAAGTGCCCAAGGCTTGCCAAGTTTCTTGTGATAAAACGACAAGATATTGTGAGAAATATTGTTTCGATTTGGTGATTTTCTTGATGCTAAGAAAAAGAAAACCTTGTTGCCTGTCATTTCTTGCAAGTTTCATGAGAAATCATGGGAAACTGATGATTTTTCTAACTATGGTTTAGACTAACATCTAAACTGTAGTATTTGTTAAGAAAGATAGTAGTGATATAGTTTTTTTCTGGTAAAGATGCTTCCTAAACATCTAGCACCTTCACATTTTCTTTTCTACAAAGATTGCTTCTTATTTGTTAGAATGTGAATCCTGAGCAATGTAGGTAGCTATTTATGTTGAATCAAAGATACATGGGTTCACATGGATCAGAAATACCCAAATGCAAGCAAATGCAAATTGTGAGCTCCCACATAAAGAGTAATGGAGGGGCCCAATGTTAAATGCTCTTTAGAGGGATCAGAGTTGTTGGCAAAGTATGAAATCACTAGAGTTATGTATAAGGTCTAACTTGTTAGAAAATAAAATGATTTTGTATTATATTAGAGTGGGAGTTGTGGTTACCAAATAATAGGGTGTATTATGTCATCAACTAGGCAGTTAGATTTATTGCGATGGTGGCTGTCCTAGAATAATCGTAAGTGGTATAAACAACTATATATACTTGTCTTGAGATTGAACGGAGGTAAGTTGATTAAGTGATCTTTTGTATGTATCTTTAGGTTGTCTTGTCTGTCTTTTGTTATGCCAACATTTGACATCAAAGCCCTATTTATTTCTAGCTAGAAGAATGTTCAATGGAAGTCTATCCTCTTCATCCTTCTATTTGGAGAGATTGTAAGGAGTTACCATTTTTGTGGGAGAGACTTCTAATAGATTAATATTGTGTCGATCATGCAATGTTTACGAATAAAGCCTCTTTTTTGCATAAGATCGAGTCTTATTACATGTAAGAGTAATTCACATGTTTGTGTATCTATAGGGACAATGTCAAGGTTAGGTTGAGATGTTGGAGGGGCTTTGATACAATGTTGCAAGATTGAGAAAGCTGTGAGAAAGTGTCAATGTATGATGCAACCATTTCCATAAAGGCACGTGCGCCCTTCTTTTTTGTGAATGATATTGTTTGTTAGTAATTGGTAGAAGCTTAGGATGAGTTTGTAGAGGCTTAGGAGAGCCTATTTCATGTGAGTAGTGAGTCTTAGAGATATTTGGAGAGTTTCAAAGTTGAGATTTGTGACACATTATCTGTAGGATGAAATGAGTTGTAGTATCTTGTTGATGAGCCTCCTACCTAGAAAGTTTCTATCGATTTCTTGAATTAAGAGATTAGAGCATAAAGTTGAAGAGGGACCTATGCACTTGACCCTGTATGTTACGAAGTGTTGGTGATGCTTGCACAAAAGGCAATGGACAAGAGTAAGATTGAAGTGAAAAAGATGAAGCATTTCATTTATTGTGAGCGATGATATGGCTGTTATTAAAGGATAAGATTTGTTGTGTGTGACGTCTCAATCTTAGGACCTTTCAATTTAAGGAAACCATGTTATAGCCTTTTTTTTTTCGCAAAATGTAGGATTCAATTTGAAAAGACAAGTTACCATATGCATACATGTCCACATTGTTGAAAATACCTCCAAGCATGGATTACCTATGGAATGTGGTAAACCATTATTATTTGGTATGAACACTTAAGAGTCTTAGACATAGAAAGTCATGTCATCATTTTTGGTAAAAAATATGATGTTTTGTGGATAAATTGCTTATGTGGATTCTATTTGTTAGAAAGATGGTCAAATTAAGTTGTGCCAATGACATGAATAAAGTATAGGTGTCACCTTGTTTTGAATATAATATAAAACCGTCTCTCCAATATTGCATTATGATTGTCTTTTCTTCAACAAAAGTAATGGAAAGTCTTGTCCAAGTCAAATCTATTGAAGTCTTTATATTGTGTAAAATGCTTTTAATGTCATAGTCAAGTCAAAGTAGTGGAGTTTTTATAGGCATTGCCCTTGGAATGACTTAACATATGGTTTAAAAAAATATTATTATGCGAGAGTTGTGCAGTGCACATTGAAAAGTATGTGACACCCTATATAAGGTGGCTTGTAGTTTTTGTGTCATTTTGTGCATGTTTTCAAGTTTGGTGAATTTTAATTGCCAAAGTTGTATGAAAGTAATCTTATGAGTCAATGAAATGCAAGAAAGGTTTAAATATATCAAGTGACATTAGCTCAACCGGTTAGATTCCTCAACATTTGAGGAGACCAAGGTTCAAATCTTGCCAAGCGATACATGGATAATATTCAAGCTTTGTTGTAATACCACTATGTGGTGATGATGTAATACGAGTAGGGCCCGTCCAAATACCATGTAACCAATTGGAAAAAAAGAAAGGTTTGAATATCTTCTTAGGACTATGGCTATGACTATATGAAGTGGTTATAGATGGTTCAATGTAAGCTCATGCAAAGAGTTAAGAGTTCTATTATTTATGTGATGAAGAATTTATGTCCTTAAAGTTTGATAAAAAAATATCATGAAGTTATGAAAAATCGAGGTGGACAATTTGTGTCAGTATATATATATTTTAAAGTAAGGTTTTGAAAGGGTTGTCCTTTCCTTTTTACATCAACTAGTTACATTGAGCTATACAACCCCTTTGATGCCATTGGGATTTGAACCTTGGTGTGAAATACGTCACCCATATGTCTCAACCATTGAACCATGGCCCCATTGGCACAATTTGTATCAATCTTGTTTGAAATTGTTATTAGGGATTTGTTTGAGTCTGTCAAAGAAGTGTTTTAATAATTTTGTGATATATGTCGAGAGAAACAACTCCTAGAGAAAGATAGAAAGACTTCAAAAGTCATGTCTTAGTAAAAAAGACATTGGCATCACAAAACAAAACATAAAGACAAAGAGAAAACAAACCCAAGCTCAAAAGCATGAAGCATAAAATCAAGTTTTTGATTTTAAAGAGAGTAGTGAAGATGAAGTGATTCTAGAACTTAATATAAAGTTGAAGATGTTTCTTAAACATTGCACTATTGATGAGGATTGTTTTGTTTTCTCCATACTGATTGTGATGATGATATGCAATGTACTAACCAAGATTGAGATACTCAAAGGAGAAAATAAAAAATTGAAGGAGCAACAAGATATATGGATGAAGAAAAATGACATGCCCTCATTGGAAAATTCTTCTTGTAACATAAGTGACCTCATTCAAAAGTTGAATTTTTTTTGTGATATGAATGACTTGAATAATACTCTTGATGTTGATTTCCATGACAAAAATGTTGTATATGATCAAAGTGATATTGCACATGATGAAGATAATGTTGCTTGTGATTGTTACAATGTTGCACTTTATGGTGATTCCCATGTTGAAGTCAAGATTGAAGATCATGTTGATGGCAGTTGTGGTGTCAGTGCCTATGACAAAGGCCATGTTTAGGATGTCCACAATAACATTAATGAACATGATATAACATTAATGAACGTGATGAAGACATGGGGTGTTTTGAAAAACACACAAATAATAAGGTTCCAAAAATAATAAAACAAATAGAATATAATGATAAATTTGTAGGAAAAAATGAGCAAAGAATAAGAAAACCCATAAAGCCAAGTATAGGGCCATGGAACAAAGTCCTTAATTATGATGATCAAACTTGTAATAGATACACCAAGTTTGTAAATTGTGGAACACATGGCGGATGACACATTTATAAGTGCAAATAAACAAGTTCTTTTCCAAGAATATCATTGTAATCATTGTGTTTGAGAAGGACTTTAAAAAAGCAAAGTGTTTGGGTTTTCACTTTGTGGAATAAAAAATCAATGTGAAAGATTGTTGAGGAAAATAAAGCCAATAAAGTACATGTAGCCTAGGAATGAATAGTTGTGATTGGATGGAAGAGGTTAAAATCATGCTGAGAGGAGGATTCTATAGAAGTTGTTTTCCCCATTAAAAGAGCAAGATAAAAAGTGAGAGATTGCATTGAGTTATAGTAATTTTTGTTGATGACTCAAGCCAAGCCAATATGTGTGCGCCTGGAGAGGGTTGAGAGAATTGTTAAGGGTTATTATGGAAGCATGACCATAAAATGACATTAAAATAAAGAATGCAAAATGTTTGGTACATAAGATCACAGAACAGAGCGACTAGCTCTTAGGAAAAGATAAAATCACAGAAATTCATCTGTACTTGCAGATGACTGTCATTTTATTGTGTCAACCACTGAACCTTAAGATATTTCATTATTATTTTTTTTACAGCTTTTGCATCTGTGCACAAATTATACCAAAATCAAAATTTGATGTCCAGGAAAGAGATGCCAGTGTCTGGAAAAAAAAAATGTATAAACGATGTCCATCAGGACTTGGGGTCAAACTGCCCAAATTGCCAGGTTGAGAGACCTATTTGTACATAGGAAAGAGGGTGACCTCCTAAAAGTTTCAGATCCACTTTGCAATGAAAGGTGCCCCACCGAGTTTGGCAAGGGATAATTACTATTTAATAATAATAATAATAAAGGTTAGAATTATCAAATGGTATTAACTTAATTAGTTATATTTTTTAATTTTTAAAGAGATTAAGGTTTGAAACTTATTAAATAATACATGCATAATTGCCAAGCTTATTGTAATACCACTATATAATCCTTATGTAATAACCTGTTTCAATCCCATATAATAAATTCAAAATAAATAATAAAAACTAAAATTTAAGATTTCCATTTCGGTGTATGTCAAACTGACATCCCAATCCCATATAATAAATTCAAAATAAATAATAAAAATTTAAATTTAAGATTTCCATTTCGGTGTATGTCAAACTGACATCCAGTTACATGCTTGCATGCGTGGGCTGTAGGGCGCTAAGGATTTTTCTTTGTGCCAAACTCATAGCCACTTACATCCATATGCACATGGGTCTCTAGAACTGCTGCATCTCAACTACTAGACCGGAACCCAACTAATTATAGCTATGTTTACAAATAAAATTAAAGAGGATGTGCTAGTAAGAAAGCACTAGCAAATTATCATTAAAAATTTATTGTTTAATGCAAAATTTGATAGGATATGATCAGCACATTGAGACAATGGGCAAAGAGGTTTTTAAATTTAGGTGAGCTATGAGGGAAGAGAAAGGCTTCTTGCTGTCCATTTCCAAAATAATAACACAACTGACAAATTGATGCAACTCAAATTGACACAAAAGCTGTTGATTTTAATTTTGAAAGATCTCTGTCATGTTTTTGTCATCATTCTCAGTGTCATTATCATCCTTTCTGTTCCTGTTAAGTCTCCAACCGCAATCTATTCCATTGTTCACACTAGACTGATGTTTGTCTTTCTCTGTCCCATAGCTTCCCTTTCAAAGTCATCTCCATGCTCTAAATGGTTTTGATCCCTGGTCCCTTCTTTCAACTTGAAACATACTGCTGAATGCCCTTTAGATTTTTGTATCTTCTAGGCTTAAACAGAATCACAAGCTCCATGAGTAATTCCTACTATTATAGTTCTGGTTTTCTGTTTGCTGGCATCATTAAATTGTAAAAATGAGAGATAAAAGTGCTTGAAACATGATTGATTTAGATTTTATATCATATAGGACTTTAATAATAAGAAAATTTTGATTGTTTGATTCAAAAATATTAAGATTTACTTTAATGTTTTTTATTCTTAATATCTGTTTTGTTTTATGACGTGTTTTTTTATAAACTATTTATTATAATTTTTGTGATTGCACTTCTGTTTTAGGAAAGAAACTAGCAATCAAGATTTGGTAAAGCAGACTATGATAGTGCCATGTTTTAGAAATATTACTCGACTAAGATGCAATACATAGATAGTAAAGGTGAAGTTTTGATATTGTGAAGGTTGCTATAAAAAAATGTCAAAAAGGATACTAAATTTTAAAATATTTGTACTCACATAAAAGAATCCAAAAAATGAAAATAAAAAAATTCAAAATTTTTATGTAAAATGATGTAGGTTTCTAACTATAGCAATTAAAATGAAAATTGAATCTATTTGTAAACTCTCAAGCTCAAAAGAAGAGAATTTTAATTTATCAAAAGTAGGTGACTCAAATACAATCCTCCTTCTTATGATACATTTAGTAATTATAAAATCAAAATAATTTTCATGTTATGTTGTATATAAAAGGTTCCTCAAAAAAAAAAAAAAAAAATTTCATGTGAAATACATTCAATATCTCAAGCTTAAATTTTACAAGAATTTTGAAAACAAGACGATCAACTCTTAAATATATAAGAAATTTCTATGATCCTATGATCAATTTGATTTTTAATACTAGTGTAATGTTAAATCTTATCTTTTTATAATTTAATTCATTTAAATATTTATCAAATTTAAGTAAAAATATATAAAATATAACTTATAATTTTATTAAAAAAAATTATATAATTATTTTTAAATAAAAATATATATAAAATAAAACTCATAATTTATGAAAAATATTAATACTGTTTTTTATTTTTTTGAACACTCACACCACTTATCATCACCTGATTTAAATTTTTGTTACATTTATAACCTGATTTGGACTCCCGTTTCCTTGATAAAAACCGTGTCCCTTCCCTTTCATAACAATGCTAATGCTTTTAGTCGCCAGAAAAGTCCAACAGTTAATAAAATTTGAAATGTAAAATAAATACATCCACGGATGAAACTTCTCGAAGATCTGCCGTGCTCACAATTTTAAGTTAGATCTTCGATCCCCTCAAACCCTTTACACGCATGGCTGAAGTAGAAGTGAATTTAGAGATGCTTCCTCTCTGCACGGGAACCAATATTCCCTTTCCTCCTCAAAATCCGTCTAGCGGCTACGGGACTTCAACCCCAAGTACTGTAAATATATGGAGATATCAGACAGGCTCTGTATATTTATCTTAACGTTAATCAAATTTTATCATCCAATAGAAAAAACAGAAACATTACCTCATCAAAATTTATCATCCATTAGAAAAAACAGAAACATTACCTCGAGAGTCTTAGTGAGAATGAAGAGCCCTATGTTCTCCAGAAGTTTATCAACAGTGAGATTGCCAATGGCGTTGCTCAACACAGTGACCGCCATATTCTCAAAGGACTCCTCGGCGTTGTGCTCATTATCATTTACCAAAGGGGGAGCGCTTGGTGCCGGCTGTGGCTGCTGCAGATCGGGCTTTTCTTTTCCAAAATCACAAGAAAATTTGCTTGAATTTCCGCCATAAATCAAAATAAAATCCTCTGAAAGGGCTTTCCATAACAAAGGGGAAGAAATTGTCTTGAACTTACCCCGCCGTGGAGGACCGCCATGCTGAGCCTCACTTCTCCCGCATACCTGTTATTTTTACCACTGCTATTAACAACTAAATCAACTCTGTGCCGCCATTAATTTTGCCGATGGTGAATATACCTACTTGTTACGCTTGTCCACGATCGGCCACGCGGTTTCGTCGTATCCCATACACAGAACCCTCTGCAGGTACACCCTGCCAATTCCCCACACATACAGATTAGGTTTTGAAAAACTTGTTCTTTCCTTTTACATCAAGTTATACCGCCTAGATTTAGACCTTAATTACCTTCCAGAGCCGATGAAGGTGTCGGATGCCACGGTGTTTCTGCTGTAAACGCGGACCTCCATCTGGTCGACATTTTCGATCAGGCGGAAATAGTACTTCTGGTTGTAGGTCGGGTCATTTCCGCCCCCTGCCATGTCACAGCCACATCATCAACACGTGTACACAAGCATTCCTTACCCCTGTCCAGCTCGGCAAAGCAAAGCAAACCTTTGTGTGACGTGGTTCGGAACTCCATTCCCACGTAATCTAGCCACACATACGGGTGCTGCTTCGTGAAGTGGTTCTTCTTCAGCTTGCTGCATCCCAGCACTACCATGCCACAACAAACAAAAGATTTCAAAACAAGCTTACATTTTTTTTTTCAAGCAACCTCCTCAAACACAGTTTTTTTTAAAATTAGGGTAAGTTTCTTGTTTAATTTAGGTTTTTGGATGAGAATACTTGGTTTACATTTTTCCGTAAGGAACCTCATAGTTTTTTTGAAAAAATATGGCAAGTCTCTTATTTTGAAATTAAGTTTTTTGGATGAAAATTTAAAAACATACCACTACAATAAAGCAAATCTTTTGAATGAAAATCTAAAGATATACCATTATGGTACCAGGGATATATTAATGATTCAAGATGGTTTGAAGTTAGAACACCACTGCAGTATTTATAACAGGTTTTTTGAATGAAAACCTAAAAACACACCACTAGCAAGATGTGTTAAATAGTTTGAACTTAAATTTATGAATAAAAAGCTAAAAACATACTGTACTAGTTTACCTGTTATCTCGAGTACTGGGTTTAAGCTCCCATATGCATCCATTTCTGAGACAGGGCGAGTCTCAGGCAAACATAAAGATGGCCTTCATGAGAAACATGTTAAATGAATGGAGAACATTGCTGAGGAGAGCTCCATGGGAGTGAGGAGGAGAAGCTTGGCTTTGGTAGGCATTAGGTATAACTGTATGGCGTTCGGTATGGCGCATATCATATATAAATAATATCGATCTGCAAAGCGACAAAAGAGAACAGGCAAGAAAAGAAAGGTTTGCTCCTTGAGTGACGATGGGAGATAGCGTGTTTGCCCCTTCCAAGCCTAAATTAGCGGTGTGTTGTTATGATTAGTACACGAGTCAACTTCCCTGGTATAGATATTTGTTTTTCCCCGGGGCAAGTTACTGAATTATTCAACTACTCTGCAACAATCAAGAATATAAAATGCACCAAGCATGTGAGCTTCCTTCACCCAAATTTTCAGACCTGTACTAATATAGCTTGTATTGTTGGTTTTTTATTTAAATGATTTTTAGAAATTTTTTTTTTTTTTTTTTTTTTGTTAAAAACTGTGATTCTAATTATACTATCCATTACATTTTACATTACTTTTTGAAAATAAAACTTTTTGAAAAGTTAAGTTTACACTTCTTTACAAGAAAAAGGAAATCATGAGGCAATGAAATGGTCCCTCTTCCCAGCAATGTTTGGAATAAATTATGAATGTGAATGGGACAAAATGATTTACAATAGCGTTGGGATTTGGTGTAACATCCTTCCTCGATAATCGAAAACTTGTTGAATCTAAAGTAATTCAAAGCCTTGCCTTGTAATTTTTTAATGCATAGAGTGTAAGAAAGATTTTGTGGAAACATAAATTTTTATTATTTTTAAATTTTGTGAAAATATAAATTTTTATTAATTTTAAATTAATATATTTTATATATATTTGTGGTGGGGTTGAATTCCGATTTTATGATTGATATTGCAAATGATGTTCTTAGAAGTCTGATAAAAAAAATAAAAGTTGAAGGGTGGAGTGTTGGATATTGAGTGTATGTGAACGACAAAATTGCTTTTACAACTGTCTTTTTGAGGCCAACTAAGGAATCGAAGGATGCTCTGATTTATAAGCTAAGTTGTAGCTCATGTTGATCTTTTCTTGTATGGGAAGCTACTTTAAAGGCGGTATAAATCATAGCCATTGTAAGGCCCCTTCTTCAAGTTAGTATGTTTGGAATAGAATGATGAGCGGAAAATCTTACACTTCAATTTTGCTTACATTGTAAGGCTCATAATGGCAATGGAAAATTATTTATTAGGCTTTTTAGAAAGTGGTATGATTTTCAAATTTTATTCGAAAAAACCAAGTTTTAATAACAAAGAAGTGTAATTCCTTTGGCTTGGATTCCAAGTCTTCAGATGTTTTGATAGAGCAAGTGGATGGAAATTAACCATTAGGAAGAGGGGTGGGGTTATTAATTGGTTTAAAACAAACTTTGTTTTTGCCACAACTAGACATGCATTGTGTACTTCTCCAAATATATGTATAATATATTTGTAAATGATGTATACAGGGGAAGAAACATCACAAATACTTTATAAAGTAAGAATATGGAGGCTTCTAAGAGAAGGAAAAACCATTTTATATAAACATTTAAAATAAATTTACTAAAAATATATATTTTTAGTAAATTTATACTTAGATATTATGTCTTATTATTTCTTCCATGTTTGAAGGATCTCACTTTCTTAATAAGAAGCGGAAACTATTGCATAGAAAGTTAGCTATGCGAGTTACTTGTCTTGTAAATTTTAAAATGTTTGTTATAACTAATTACTTGTCTTGTAAATTTTAAAATGTTTGTTATAACTAATTACTTGTCTTGTAAATTTTAAAATGTTTGTTAAACATGCACATAAAGCTTGAGTAAGAGTTTGAATAAAAGGAAAAGTATGTCTTTATTTCCTTTCTTGATGGAAAGAATAAATTGTTGGAGGAGCTTTTAGGATCTAGTATAAAGGAAGAAGAGCAAATGTATGTATTAGATTTTGTTATAATTATTATAAAAAATAAAAATAGTTGTGTTATTGTTTATTTTTTATATTATTTTATTTTTATTTATTTTATTAAGTTAGTGTGAGAAACTCTTAAGATCGACGTTTAATATTGGGTATTTTGATCTCAATCATGATCTCTCATAAGGGTGAGAGCTAAGCTTATCAATAGGAAC
This sequence comes from Wollemia nobilis, assembly GCA_028583015.1. Lineage (NCBI taxonomy): Eukaryota > Viridiplantae > Streptophyta > Pinopsida > Araucariales > Araucariaceae > Wollemia > Wollemia nobilis. The sequence goes on from JAQPPZ010002064.1 coordinate 2,559,433, forward strand.
CAAACACACAACCATACACACACCCATCCTCCCATACACTCATCCACACACCCATCCTCCCATACACTCGTCCACACCCATCCTCTTATACACGTTACACCAAAAGTGATTATCAAAGATGATATTATCGAGTATGACATAATGGTTCTTAAAAGTAAAGGGTTAATGTGTATGTTCTATGGATACTAGCCCTGTTTTTTTAATTTTTAAAATTGGATCAAGTGGAAGTGATCATTGAATTCGAATTACCTCACGATTTTTCTTTCACAATAAATTTTCCACATCATCTTCTCTAGTTCAAAAATCAATAATAAAATAACGGGTGGTAGGCCATGGTTTAGGGGAAAATTTGCCCTATATTTAAGACCATGGAGTGAGAATTTTTCTCTAGAGATAAAAATCATTAAAAGGATTCTAGTGTGGGCTAGGATTTTTGGACATCCATATCAGTTTATCAATGAAGAGGTTTTGAACAAATTAGCAATGCTTTAGGGGAGTTCAATCTAAAGGGATGAATTACTAAGGAGTGAAAGAATATTTTATATACTTGGATATTGTTTCCATAGATGTTTCAAAGTCTTTGTCATAATTCATTGAGATTAAATCTAAATCAAGAGAGTAAGATCAACAAGTGGATTATGAGAATACTGCTTTTTGATGCTAGACATAGTATGAGACTAGACACATGACAAGAGATTACAAAATAAACATGGTGTAAGAAAAAAAATTATGGTCATAAGACAAAATTCAAGATGAATGAAGGAGATCATACTATAGTAGAATTGGATTATATCAAGGGTCTTTTACTCTAGAAAATATAGCAAATAAATCGTCTCCACATCATCAGATGGAAAAGGCCATCATAGTTCACTTGAATCAACTACTAGAAAAAGAAAATAAAGATTTAAGGGATGAGAAACTATAATGTGTAAGTTTAAATTTACGACTTAAAGGTGGGATGGAAGATATAGAAACAAATTTAAAACAAATAAGGTATAAGAGGTCAAGTTTAATCTAAGTAAATCATATGTATTTTTCTCAAGTAGTATAAAATCCTTTTCTTGCAATAAAAAAAAAAGTAGTATAGAGTTTACTCTTTACACTTTATGGTTTCAAGAGCAACATAATAAAGAAAGAAGTATGGAGGATATCCATAAACATTTCATATTTTAAAAGAAGCATAAAAATGTAAGTACTATGAAGGATGACCCTTGCCCTTTAGTGGTTTTAGAGAATTATAAATAAGAAAGTATTTTTGAAGCTATTACTTGCATTTCATATTCTCTAAAGTAGAATAAAATTAGAGGTGATAAGTGATATGAAAATTCTAAATGTGAAGCTGATTATTCATTATTGGAAATAAAATATATAGAAGCTACAAAGAATCACGTGGTTACAATGGTTGTAACAATTTTTCTTGCAAGGCCAACCAATTGTAACTAACAGATATGTAGGGATAACAACCTGCCAAACATGGATTCTAACAAAAAACTAACTACTAGATGACAAAACATATCTCTAACAGTCTAACTATGCATCCTAACAAATAACAAATCCAATCCAACATGGGCATACTATGCCTCACGTATTACAATGCAAGAAATAAGAAATATAATATCTTATGTGGGCATACTATGCCACACATAATACAATGCAATAATATAACTTAGGCTTATAAATAAACCTAAGGTAATATAGTATCCTCAACACTCCTCCCAACCATAGAAGTATTGGACCCCAATGCTCTTAACAAATGTGGAAAATCATGGGTCATTTGATGGTGAGGAATCCAGGGAGCCATACATAGAAAGTGACCACAACAGGTAATAAGGTAATAAGTGGAAGAACCCTGTTGAGTGGGATGAGTCTTCATGTCAAAAAATCTATTTGTAATGAGTGGAAGTTGAGGGTTAGGTGCCATCGCTGTTATAGGGCTGATGACAGGTTCAGGTGCCAAAGGAGGATCCTGATATGATGTCTTTGGAAAAGTGTCATTTTTTCAAAGAGAGCCAAACTCTATCTCCAACCTGAAATGGATAAGGACTGTGATGCTTGCCCATCACTCTCTACTGCTCTTGCTGAGTCTATTGTAAATCTTGTGTTATCTTGCCCTGAAGGATCTACTGGTGTTGAATGAAGGGAGTTACCGTAGCTTGCTCCTTCTTTATATGTACAATGGTGGAAGAGGGTAATGCTAAAGGTAAATTTTGCGGAGCAAGTGGTTTTATGTTCATAGGTGTACTCAAAATGATACCAATGGAATGGTTGGTATATTTATCATGAGTGAGAGTGATGGGTTCCTTAACCACGAGCTCTTGTGATTGTTCAATTTTTGGAAGTGAAGCTTCTTCTTTATCATGAGTCTTTGGAGGTGCTTGTTCTTTATATTATGTGGGACTTATGCAAGTAGGAGCCAATACAAGTGCTTGAATTAATGGCTTCCGAGCTTGCATACAACTTAGCATAAAATTTTATGTGGGTGTAGTACTTTGTATCAAATATGTTTTATGAAGTCCAAGGTGTATGTGTTCTTTGTAGCATGATACACTATATTCCTATCAAATTGATAAGGCTTACCAAGCAATAGTCCACAACAATTGATCTCAGTGATATCACATTGTACCTTATCCATAAACTTATCACCAAAATAAAAATACAAGGTGCAAGTGTGTGTGATGTTGGATGTAGAGTCTACATCCTTCCACCCAAGTGCATAGGGTTGAGAATGTGGCTTTGTGGGAAGCTTCAAATTCTCGACAACGATCCTCATCATGATATTATTCTGTGAGCCATTATCTATGATACAACCCACATAAAAATCATGAGTAAAATGGGCTCTAGTGACAAACAAATGGTCACGATCCCCTTGAAAAACATTTGACATGAGGGTAACTTTGTTTAGTTTACCCTTCAAAGCAGGATATTCTTCTTCTATCCCTATAGTCACAATGGGACCATCTTGTGGTTCCTCATTTGTAGGCTATATAATTAGGGACTTCTTATTCATTCTTTCAAATGTAAAATATCTAGATTTTGTATGACCATGCTTTTTACAAAAATCACAATACAATGTTGAAGAAGAAGAATATTTAGAGTGAGAAGAAGAAGAATGTGCTTTAGGAGAAGTGGGAGGAGAAGAAGAATTAGGGGAAGAATGAGAAGTGTTCTTCACCTTTTGTTGATGTTGATTCACACCTTTGGAACTGCTTTTATGTCGAGATCTATGAGAGGCACCAAATTTATCCTCTGCTAGAATGACATGCTTGAATACTACATCCAAAGTGAGGAAATAATTGAATCTAATTTCCCTAAAAAATTGATCTTGCAATCCACAAGTGAACTTGTTAATCAAATCCTCTTCTGAATCTTTAACACCAAGAAGAACCCTTAGCCTATTGAATTAAAAATTTAGTATGAAACTGACATACTATAGGCTTACCTCAATCTATACCACTTGGTCGTGAGGTCACTTTGGTAGTTTGGTGGGAAAAATGTTCTTCAAAATTTGGATCAATTCTTTCCAAGTCATGGCAACATTATGGCTTTGTCTTTCTACAATCAAATTTTTTGCTAAGCTTGTGAGTTTGACTATGGCAAAAGCAACTTGTTCATCTTCAGGAATTTTAGCATAGGTGAACCAAGTTTGCATATCTAAAATCCAAGTAGACAAGACATTAGGATATCTTGATCCGTCATACAATTTGACCTCACATTTTTCCTTGTTGGTAGATTTGTTATAAATTTTGACATCACCAGGAGTCAATTGGATAGTAATATCTTTCACTTTATCTACCAAAATATCTACTGCAACAGTAAGATTTTCCATGTTTGTTTTGAGGTTAGCAGCCATTTGGTGACCTGTATATGCCAGACTAGGATAAATCTAATGTGTTTGCAAGAACTATTTAGGTAATTGCTTAGGACAAATTGTGAAATTTCTAAAGCAAAAAATTTAACCTAGATTTACAATTTTACCTTTACAATTTGCAATGGGGTGAATTTTAGTGCTTATACACATTGCATTACAATTTTCTGCTTCCAACAAGGGAATAATAGCACTAAAAAAAAATATCAATTCTGCCCCTAAATGCAAAAAAAAAATGGACTTGGACTGACAAAATTATAATTTTCACAAACCAAATTTGCAAAAATAAATTGCTAAAATTGACCAAAGTTGTAAAAAATTCACCTGCCAAAAATTTGATTTTTTGGTCAACACGGTCCTCCGATCAAAGTCTAGGTTTTCAACGGTCAACACCGTTCAAGTGGTCAGAGTTTCAACCATATTCGTTGGGTACCAAGTTGGCGCACACAAGAGGGTGAACAACTCGTCAAGAGTCTATGTGAGCATTCACCCTTATAAATCCTTTTTGGACCCTCTGCACGCCCAATTTGGGATAAATCCCCATAGAATTTTTAAAAAAAGTTTGCTTTTCCTTGCCAAAAACTTGTTTGAAACTGCCACATGTACGTTGTGAATTCAATAGAACCTGATCAACCCAATCCAAGATTTGCATGGAGTGTCCTTCAATAGGCTACAACAAGGCTATGCGTGACCACTGTAAGGTGGTCATCACACTATGTATCATACGGATGCTTTAAGGTGCTCTAGCACCATGGCACAAAAAATGTAGGACTAAAGTCCCTTAACAATTTTTGGCACACACGATTTTTTATTTTTTATTTTTTCTGCCTAAACCATCGAAATCCACCAACACTTGTCGGGAAACAAAAACTATCTAGAAGCTGTCTTCCGAAATTGCGATCACTGGAAAGCTGAGGATATCATCGGTAACTCGAAAAATCAAGCCAAAAAATTTTAAATTCATGTCGGGAAACTGTGGGATTCTTCCAGGAAATGACAGTGAGCATCGAGGACTGATTGAAAAATCGTTGATTACTAAAAAATTGCCTGAGGATGGTTAAATTTCTCTGAATAATTAAAAAAAATCAAAGAGATTGGTGAGGATAAAAGTATTGGTGGGAATGGAAAAGGGAGACAAAGAGCCTCAAAACAAGAACAAAGAGAAAAAGAAATTGAGTGGGATATGGATTTGGAAAACTAGAAATAAATATCATAATTGTTAACAAGAAGTGGGGATAAGCCTACAATTAAGAATAAAAAACGATGATAAAAATGTTATCTTGGGATATTAGGGGTATAAATTGATGAATTTTGAAGCTTCGATGATCTTGCATTACAATTGGAGGATATTTAAATACAATGTATTGCCAAATAAGGCATAATCGTTGTCCATATGTGGACAACAACTAACTTGGACTCATGGTCCTTGTGAAGATAACAACATTCTTTTAAATTGACTTTGACCTATGAACCTTGTGAGTGGTAGTTGTAACCACTCTAATTCATACACCAACTAAACTATGATGATAATAACTCTTATCATTCTCCCCTTATTACATCATGATTTATAATTTCTTGGAGAGGAAATTTCTAAATATTTCAAACTTGATTCATCTAAGTGGCTTGGGATGTCACCATGTTGTTCCTAACTAGGACAAAACTTGAGTTGAATGTTGTGTTGTTCAACATGTTCTCGTATAAAGTGTCAATCAATGTTTATGTGCTTGGTACAATCATGGAATATTGGATTACAGATGAGTTTCAATACTCTTTAATTGTCACAATACATTATTACTAGTTGATTTTGTGGTACATCATACTTGCTAGCATTTGCTTTAGCCATATTACTTCATAAACAACTCCTCCTACAACACGATATTCTACTTTGATGGAAGATCAAGTAGTTGTATGTTGTTTCTTGATTTCCCATGATATTGGTGCAGATATTAGAAAGAATACATATCAAGAGGTGGGTTTTTTATCATTATTACAACTGGCATAGTCTATGCTTGTGTAACTAGTTAAGAAGAATTGATCACTCTTCTTAAATTTTAGTCTGTACTTGATGGTTCCTTGGACATATCTTAGTATCTTTTTTACATCTTTTTAATGGGATATACTTGGTTCTTGCATGAACTATGAGAGATAGCTCACTGTAAAACTGATATCTGGTCTAGTGTAGATTAGATAGATGGGACTTCCAACCAAATTTTAATAGTGTATAGCATTTATTAGTGGAGATGAATCAAATCATGAGAGTTGTAACCCTTGTTCCATAGGTGTTGCCATGAGCTTGAAATAAATCTTGCGATGATTCTCAAGAAGTATTTTAACATATTTGGTGTGTAATAATTTTTTTTTAAGAGAAAAACCCCTTCCAGGGCCGCCTTGGTCTGAGAGACCATGAACAGGGGGTTCTACACCATCAAAGTCACCCGGGAGTCACACCCGACCCTGCCCGCACCAACATTATCAATTGGATTTTGGATACCCAATTCAACTTTTTGGTAGGGTGGAGATTTGAACCTGGGACCTCCCTTGGAGGATTGCCCTCTCCTCTCCAACTCACCTACAACACCTGGATAAAACTAATTTATAGTGGAAAACACCCCTTTCGAGGTGCCACTTTCAACAGGTTGGGCATAGGAGGAATGGAGCCTTGTCGGCCTCTACCAACACATAGGAAATTCCTAACTATACCATATATCTGTAGGATGGAGACAAGGGGAATGGAACCTGGGTCGGCCTCTACCAACACCCAGGGCATTTACCACTGCACCACAACAAGCAAATATTTTGGTGTGTAATACTAATATGTGATGATTTATCTGCAATACTTCTAATCCTATACAATAATGTAATAATCTAAGATCTGTCATATTGAATGATCTTTTAGATCTTATTTTGCTACTTGAATCATCTTTTTCGAGGTCCCTATGATGACCAAATCATCCATATATACAATTATGAATACAAATTTCCCCCTTGTTCCTTGTGAAACAAACTTGGATCATATGGGTTTCTTTTGAAACCATGATTTATAAAATGTTTCTAATCTTTATGTACCAAGCTCGAGGGGCTTGTTTGAGTCCATAAAGAAAATTGATTAGTTTACACAACTTTACATCTTGTCCAGGTATAATGAACCCCTCTTGTTGAGACATGTAAACTTATTATTTTAGACATCCATTGAGAAAAGCACTTTTCATGTCCATTTGATGAATTTTCCATCCAAACTATGCAACCAAAGAGAAGATTATTTTGATTGTATTTATTTTTGCTATAGGTGCAAATGTTTCCTCATAGTCGATGCCTTATTTTTGTGCATAGCCCTTGGCTACAAGTCATTCCTAATTTGACATTATTTGTGCCTTTGATGTCATAAGACGTGTCATTTCCAAGAAAAATATTTCCTATATGATTGGAATAGTTTAGGGTCTTGAATAAATCTTTCCAACTGGTCTTATGTTTGGTTTCTCCAGAATCAACATACCAAACATCATTGAATCGAGCATGTGGTACAAATACACACTCTTCTTCTTTTGAGTGATTATTTTCTCCTTCTTTGGAATGATCATCTTTGGCAATATTATTATGTTGTTGACATACCTTCCTACTAATTGACTTCTGTTGTTAATGTATTATTTGAGAAGAATACTTCATAGTGTGATTATTTTTACCACTTGTTTTACACGTCATTTGCATGCAATAAATGTTCCTTTTATTTTGGAAGTGAGGTCTTATGCCTCTCCTAAATGGATATTTCTATTTTTTTTATTTGAAATAAGAACTTGTTCTTCATCTTGAGATATTTAAGATATCTCTACTTTTTGGAGTAGGTTCATCAACTACTCAAATGTTGGCACCTATTTTATGTTATTCAAAGTTACCACAAATACATTGTATTGTGAAGGGAGAGATGTCAAAATAATGGGAATAAGTTTATCATCTGATAATGTTTCTTCCAAGGATTTTAGTGGTGCTTGTAGCTCAACAACTCATCTAAAACATGGATTGAGTTTTTCTCCATTTTTTATCTTTAAGCAATGGAGTTGGCTCTAGAGGAACAATATCTAGTTCTTGTTCTTTGCTTCAAATACCATTTGAAGCTTGTCCCATGCCACTTTGGCTATAGTCAAATCACAAATATATAGTTAGATTTCATCTACAACACCAAACATTGTGATCAACTTAGAATTTATATCTACTTTATCAAACTTTGTTTGCTCTTCTTCACATTCTTTAGGATGTGTGGTGAAGCCACTCACTACATCCCAAATTTCTTCAAAATATAGTTGAATTATGAGTTTGGTCTTTCAAGCAGAATAATGATCTCCTTGTAATAGTTGGGAGTCAAGCAATAAGAAATTTGATGCACCATTAGCCATTTTATACCCTCATAAAGTAGAACATTCTAATTCCACTAGACCATATTTAAAAATGCTTTCCAATGAATATATATAAGCCTATACTCATACCTTAATCGATACCTTGAATTTCAAGAAATCAGTGTCTTGCTAAGCATATATATGTGGAGTTTTATTTCTCTAATAAAAATCTTTAGAGAATATTCATATGCTTTTAAAATATTATAAGCACCTTTCCTTTTCACCAACAAACAAAGAAAAAAGTAATATATTGAATTCAATTGGCTTTTCCACTAGTAATGTAGGATATTTTAAATGTCTTGATTGAATTTGGCAAAAAATGCTCATAATTTTGGTAATTTGATGGCAAGAAATAAACTTTGTGAACTTGTAGATTTTAGACACTATCCTTGCTTTGTGAATCATGATGTCTAGGTCCAAATTTCATGTACTTTTAAATAATTAAATTTTTGCTTTATCTTATGGAAAAGATAAAATTCAATGATGAAATTGTTGTTCCATTTGACCATGAATTAATTTTATTGACTGTGATGATGCTACACCTCTCGAGTAACCCATGGTGATTATTGAAAACATGTTTTTTATAAGGATGATATTTCCAATACTGGACAAATTTTTACTTGATCATATTCCTCAAAATCCACCATTCCTTTTCTATTTAAGGAAGTTTCCTAAGTTATCAACATACTACCAAGTGTTATCTCTAGGCTTTAGAAAAAAATTAATCTTGAATTTTTGATCAACTGGATGGTCTTGAAAATATTTTCCTTCTTTAGACTCATACCCTGGTCATAGATATGCTTTGTCTTTTCTAGTAAAACAAGGTGGGGATATTTTGCTTTAGGTTATCCTTTTCTCAAAAAATGTTCGACATTATGTTCTTTCATTATTAGCTTGTGGTTGTTGTTGTCTTATTTGATTGTCTCGATCTTTGAACATGGGGTGGACCAGGAGGATGTGACAGATCACACCTCATGTGGAGTGCAACAACAAGGTTGGTCCCAAGAGCATGGAGTTTAGCTTAGTCAAGGGCCTCCAATATTTTGAAAAAAGGCAAAAACTCCTTTATAAGTTGTGATCTTGGGCACACACTTCTTATTCTATTAGTTTAGGAAAAAGGGTAAGAGAAAGAGAAACAAAATAGTGGAAAGAAAAAAATCTAAGATAACAAGGTGGTGATGCATCAAAGATTAAATAAGATCCCCCCACACAATAACTGATTGTAATGCGTCGGCGTGAACACTTCCTCTCCTCAACATGCATAAGCACAAACATACATAAATGCAAGAACACACATACAAAAGAGATGGGTTAGGCCATGAGATCCATAGATGGACTCAAAGTAGATGCATAGGCCTTCTATATATATATATATATGTATACAAAAACAATTACATAGGTTATGCCAAAAACAAGGGTTTGAGTTGCTTGCAAGATCACTTAGGAATCTGCGTATTGCTATACAAAGGGAATTGAAGGGAAAGCTTATACAAACCTACAAATCCTTTACAATTTTCAAACTACTACTATTTATAGATTACAAGGAGGAGGATTTCACTCAAAAAATCATGCAAATATTTCAATATGGTTGCTATTATAGGTGTCAGATTATATATTCATTTGAGTTGTTGATCTCCCTGAGGTATCTGGATCTAGGATCATAAATGCAAAATGGTTTTGAGTATTTGGACAAGTAGATATTTCCATTATTGCCATATATCCCTTTTTTAGGGATTCTTGTAATTTGGGTGTGGAAGATTTTTACATTTAATGCTTCAAATTTAGGGGGTGCTTTTGTTGTGGTTGATATACTACCACTATCATTTTCAAGAGTGTGCCATATTATTTTGCTAGAAAGGACTGTACTTCCTAGAAATAAAAACACCTCAACAAATTTGGTCCTCTAATTTTTTAGAATATGGGTGATTTTAGTCTTTGAAAGTTTCCTCACCATCTGAAATTGGGGCCTATATCATCTTCTAACCTCAAGAACTTTTACCCTCTAACGGCAAAACTTCATGCATAAAAAAATTTACCTCTTAGCTTTGGTCAAAAAACTTATAAAATTTTGAATTTTAGATATTTAACTTTCTTGTTCATTCTAAGGATTTTTCCTTCTGAATCTTAAAACTTTTTGATCGAAATTTTAGTCTGCACTTATTTGTCGCTTCAAATTTTACTTCTTGTTGCAAAAAATGGTGTACCTTTTGAGTGTAGTGAGAATTCACTACAGTTATGGTGAATAATAGGGGATATTTAGACTACCGAAGATAAGGAACCTAGAAACACTGATGCATAGTCCATTGGACATTGAGTCAAGTAAATATCCCATAATTGGAATGGAAATGGAGGTGGGTATTTTAACAACTAGTCTGTAAATTTACATATTTGCAACTGTTTGGACTTCCACAATCTTACAAAATTAGGATTAATCCCATATGTTATATATATTACATATATACAAGGGTTGAGTAGGAGGTCTTATTCATAAGGTATGGAGTCAAATGAGCCCCTCCACTTGCTTCTTGAGTCTTTCTTTATATTTTATAGTTTCTTGGGTAAAAACCTTTTACCCTTAAGAAATGAGGACTCTTAAGCAACTCCTTGGCGCAAACAAACAAGTACCAATGATGAGAGATCTTCTTGGTGAAGTGGAATTGGTACTAGTGCTAACTCCCTTTGGTAGAACCCTGAAGGTTCTAGCTAATATTTAATAAATGAATAAATAAAATAACATTAAAAAGAATCACTTTTAGGGTTGAATCACTGTTGCACTGGAATGGGGAATCCCTCCAATGGGTTTAAACAAATATATATTCTTCTTATTGGATGTGTGAATGGCCAACCTAATATATATATCTACCCTAAAGGTACGTTGGTGAAGAGATGTGATGGTTCACGTTAGGAAGAGACGTGATGGTTCACATTATGAAGAGATGTGATGGTTCACTTTATGAGTTAATAATATAATAATTAAATTATTAATAAAATAACTAATAATGTTAGGATGGAGGATCCTAAAATGCCACCCTCCTTAAAAAGAGCTTTATCCTTAAAGCTCAAAGCGAGGAGCTTTATATTTTGTTTTCCAAGAAGAATTTTTGTAAGTTCTTGTACTATTTTAATATCACTTTTTCGAACATAGGGATATCTTGAAGGTCGGAGTGTCAGTGGGGGGTTGCCAAGAACAATAGTAGAATATTTCGTAGGAGAATCGTGATGATTATGGGAGGGAACTTTAGAAGGATGCATAAAAAGTGGTGGTAATGCTTCCATATCCTTTTGTTGTTCCCTAGGAGAGCCAACGAAGAATGAGTGTGTAATCACCTTTCTGCGTTGTTTTTGAATAGGTTTGGTTATGTGGAAAGAACTCACAATTGGGAGGAAATTTGAGTGTATTTCTTGTAAAGTGTAAGTTTTGCCATAATGGATCATTTCAAGAATGTCTACCTCATCCTTGCCTGATGCATCGATCATTTCTGGTATATCAACCGTATTGCCTTTATCATTGTGATCAGGTGTTTGGGGTATTTCTTGCTCATTGTCCTTGTTTTCCACATCTTCTTCCTCTTTCTTATATTTTGTGGCTTCCTCATATTCCTTACCTTCCTCATCATCCCCATATTTAGTGTCATATTCAGGTGTATCCGTCACTACGACTACCTCAATCACATTTTTGTCATTGGGAGAACTACAAGGAATAGTTGCATCCAAAATATATAGTTTAGGTGTAATACATTGATGATTGTGAACAAATTTCTCATCGCAATGAAAAAAAGGCCCTTTTCTCATCATGCCTTCATTTTTGTGGGGTTAATACGTTTAATGGGTAAGAGTTGGGTAAGTTTTTGGGTTGTGTAAGTATTTTGTGATTCCCATACAGGTGGTTTTGTAATTGGGTCCTTCCATTGGTGAAAATCCTCCTTTGTAATAATTTTATTTGCAAGGTCATCCTTTTTTAGGGTTAACTCTGCTATTTTTGTTTCAAAATCATCTTACCATTTATTCATTACTTGTAGGATTTCTTTCGAGATGTCTTTAAACAAACTTCCCCACTTGTGTCCAAAATCGATGCTCTAATACCAAATGGTAGAACCCTGAAGGTTCTAGCTAATATTTAATAAATGATAAATAAAATAACATTAAAAAGAATCACTTTTAGGGTTGAATCACTGTTGCATTGGAATGGGGAATCCCTCCAATGGGTTTAAACAAATATATATTCTTCTTCTTGGATGATTTGTGTGAATGGCCAACCTAATATATATATCTAACCTAAAGCTACGTTGGTGAAGAGATGTGATGGTTCACGTTAGGAAGAGACGTGATGGTTCACTTTATGAAGAGATGTGATGGTTCACTTTATGAGTTAATAATATAATAATAAAATTATTAATAAAATAACTAATAATGTTAGGATGGAGGATCCTAACACCCTTTCTAGACTTGACCCAATTGTCATGCATCTTCCACCTCTAGCTCAAATCCTTTGCTTATTTCATGTCCTTGGAGGGGAATGAAACTTCCTTTTGGCTCAAAGAAGTGGCTAGGATTATTTGCTGAGACACTTCAAAAGGAGTGGACTCCACTATCTATGCTATTCCCTAACCCATATGATCATTAATTTAGTTTTGGGTCCTATTGAATGTCACTTCCTCTACCTTCATGTACTCTTCTTATTTATTCTAGATTGTTGTCATCTAGTTAGAAGCAACACGTTATTGAGTGAGATAAGGTTGGGAAGTAAAGGGATGGTTAACTAGATCTAGTTGCTCTCTTTCTTTAAACATGTTTATGAATACGGTAAAAAGTTGGTCCTATACAATAATTGAGTGCAAAGTAAGAAAGTCATACCTCTCATGAGATTTTCCTCTAAATGATGTCACTAGTAACCTCATAGCCACATTATCCTCTGTGATTTTGTACAATTGGTACATGTAGACCATATCTTATAGATGTTCCATTGGGTTTGATAGACCTTCACTAGTATAGTATGACAAGGTTAGGAGTGCAAATATTGGAATGTCATCCCATACATTTGATGGCATTGAAGGCTACAAGGGGCTTCTTTTACTCCATGCTAAAAAAATCACAAGGAAGGAAGCATCCATGCTTTGGCATGTAGATATATTGGTGGGCTTATCATAGTCTTTTGAATTTTTTTATTTGAGAAGAATTGCTAGGCAAATATAGCATTTTCTTTGTAAGAAAATAGATCAAGGCCTTTGTCAAAACCTCAACCTAGTGTCCTTTAAATGATTACTTTTGGATGTTTATTTTAAGTAGAGTCACCAGGTGAGTTTGAATGCTTCAACAAGCATAAATAGGAAGAGATTCTCACTAGAGTCTAAGCCTAACTTGATTTTGTGATTGTAGGACCAAAGATAAATCAATTGGGTCCCATTAGGCATGCCATTAAGTTGTTATCCTTTTCAATTGTATTGACCATCGAACATGGGGTGGACTAAGAGAACATGATATATTATATCTTGTGCAAAGCAACATAGTCAATAAGATCATGATATTGTGGGGTTCAACTCAATCAAAGGCCTCCAAGATTTTGAAAAATGTCATATCCTTTATAAGATGTGATATCGAGTGCACACTTCCTACTATAACAACTTGGGGGAAAAGGGTAAGAGAAAGAGAAACAAAGATAACAAAAATGAAAAATTATAAACCAAAAAAGTGGTGATGCACCAAATATCAAATAATATCCCTCCATACAATAACTTTTATCGTAATATGCCAACATGAACACATCCTCTTCTTGACATACATAAGCATAGAAATACCTAAATGCAAGCACACATACACAAAAGATATGAAACATGGCACATTATCCATAGATGGAATCAATGTAGATGCATAGGCCTCTTGTATATATATACCTACAAAAAGTACTACAAAGATTATGCTAGGAGTAGGGGTTCAAATTTCCTACAAGACCACTTAGAAATCCACATACTTCTATACAAAGGGAAAGCTTATACAAAATTTTTGATCCTTTACAATGTTAAAACTACTACTATTTATAGATTACGATGAGGATTTCACTATAAAAATCATGCAAATATTTCAATATGACTACTATTCTAGGTGTTGGGTCATATCTTGATTTAAGTTGGTCTCCTTGAGGTCTCTAGATCCGGGATCATAAATACCAAATGGTTATGAGTCTTTGGTGCATTGAGTGTCTTGTATGTAACTGTGCAAATATGTAAAGTGAGGATGTGCACAAGTGTCTTATATTAGGAGTGCATGTAGAAGAGTAAGAGTCATGTATAAGTGTGCAAGTGTCATAGAGTCATGTATACATGTAAGAAGAGAGTGAAGAGTCTAGTATACAAGTGGCAAGATGATAAGCCAAAGGTCATGGGAGTTGTCATATGGAGAGCAATAATCAAGTACATGAAAAGTCATATTTTATGTCTATATTATGGAGGTAAAGATCCATATGTTATATTGGGAAAACTGTTTATGAATGATCACCACATAGCAAGCATTGATAATAAAGCTTGTATACATATTTTAATCAATTAATTTTGTAAGTATTCTTCAATCATGTACATTCATGATTTTGGCCATTTACATTCATATTTGATATTATACATTAATGTTATTTTTTGTATTATATTTGCCTAGATATACATTTGATTGCTCATTTATAATATTCTACTCTTCATTATTGATTTTTTGACATTTAATATTATAGCTTCTTTGTATTGAGACCAGTGATATTATGTGGTAATAAGGCTTAAAAATCAATAGTGGTATTGAAAAAACCACTTAAATTTATCCATTTTTTATAGAGTTATTTTATAGCCACCATCGCCATCATTTAACTCTGTCCGTTCTTGATAGAGTTATATTAGAGTTTGTCCACTTTGAAATCAATGAAGACTTGGACTCTATTTTTAAAGTTTGATTGAGTAGATATTGAGGGGACAAGGATAAGTCACCCTAATTTAGATGCTAGGGTCATTCCACTTGGTTTATGAAAAACTAATTAAGACCAAGACTCAACAAATTTGGTTGAGGGCCAACTCAGGAGAAAGTTGGACATTGATAGAGAGAGCCAACTTAGGAGAAAGTTGGACATTGATAGAGAAAGCCAACTTAGGAGATAGTTGGACGTGAGGGGACATTCATAGTCACCTTGATATTAATATTGGGTTCTCTAGAAAGGAGGAGAATCATATTTTGTTCTTAGGTGCGACCTAAGACATTGTAGAAGACTACAGAGATAGAGAAGCATAAAAAATTCCCGAGTATAGAGATTGAGAAATAACAATATACAAAGAAATATATAGAGATAAGAATTGTATTGAGAAGTATAGGTAAGAAGCCTATAGAGATAAGGTAGATAGAGGTATACAGGAGTTCTAGTTATTAAAAAACTAGATACATTAGGTTGATTGAAGCAATATCGGTCTTGGTCTTGACTTATTTGGATAATTTTGAAAGAATACTTATTCTAAAAAAAGCAGAGAATAACACTCAGAGTGCTATCTAGAGTAATATAGAAGACAAAAATCAAGTATCATTAAGGTACATTAAGTATCTATTTTATGGAGCTATCATCCACATAGAAGAAGAGGTCAACATAGAAGAAGAGGCCCAAAAGGCCATCATTGAAGAAGAAGCCCAAGAGGCCAGTATAGAAGAGGAGGCCCAAGAGGCCAATATAGAAGAAGAGGCCTAAGAATCCAGTATAAAAGAAGAGGACCAAGTGACCAATATAGAAGAATATGTGTGACAACCCACCCACATAATCCTGGGATATATATATATATATATATTATCACACAAGTAGGTTCACAAAAGAGTTCTAATATAATTTTCAGTATTCTCAAGGCTTCACCGCATTAAGTTTAAAGTAATTACATATGGCACTCAATGGACAAGAGTGGTTATCATCTCATATTTTTTGGGTTCACCTTACTAAACCTCACTGTTTAGGACTCTAAAGTGGTTCCCCCACATTTCCTATACTCTCATCGATTTAGGACAATTCAACCACAATGTAGGGATTACCCTTTAAGGCCCATAAAACTTAAAGGGGAATGCTTATTCTCTAACCTATCCATAAGTTTTTCTATATAGGTTATTATGGAGTAGAGCCTTGGTGCTTAGTTACCACACCTTTGCGGGCTAAGTAAGGTCATTACCACTCATCTGGTAATAAGCATGGTTATTGTGGATGATTTCTGTGTTCCACTCACCCAACCAAATCTTGTTGTTGTAGAAGGAATATTAAAGGCTATTAAAAAAATAGCAAAGGCAAGTACAATAGTAGCCAAACATGTTTCAACTCAATGACAAGAGGTAGATAGTCGATATTTATAGAAAAGTTGGAGGAACAAAGCCGAGGAGTCTAGATTTTCCAAAAGGGTGTAGCATCGTGACTTCATGACTGGTTGCTATATCGTGATCATGAAGTATTGAGAATACTTGTAGCATAAAGGAGGGCGCAACATCACTACATGTCACTATGTCATGGTCATGAAGTATTGAGAAGACTTGTAGAAAAAAGGAGGGTGTGATATCGTGACATGTCACGATGCCACGGTCGTATTTGCTTATGGAATGTAAGGACAAAAAATTATCATGATATCATGACATACGTCTATATCATGATAACAAAAAGTGAGGATAGCAAAGGAGTTAAAAGGTATCACGACATCATGACATGATATTATGTCATGATCATAGAAAACTAGAAAAGCTAAAGTAGAAATAAGGGGTAAAACATCATGACATGTGCTGCATCGCGATAACCAAGGCTTGATTAAGTCAAACATGAAAGGGAAGACATGACATCATGATGTGTCACTGTGTCATGGTTGTCAAGTCCAAGGAGCCCAAAAGATCTAGAAGTTATCATGACATCATGATAAGTACTTGCATCACGATCACTAATATCTGAAATGTCCAAAGGTACAAGACAAAATATGACATCCTTACATGTTTCTGTGGCATTGTTGTTATAGTTACATGAAGCAAAATTCTTAGAGGAAAGTCAGTCTTATAGTATCTATTGTAAATCAACGATGGAGTATGGATTCAAGAACTAGGAATGGATCATATTTAAGCTCATCTCCACTACTCTCCCTACACGTGTGAAGCATTCAATTCATAGTTAGAATCTGAGCACCATATCGTAGTTTTTGGATCAATGATGTTGCATGATGATTCCACAAATCTGGTCGCTTGACGTTCTGTTGTAACAATTTTAAATAAAAAATATTTTTATATTTTGAATATTGAACCATAAAATTATTATAAATAAGAGCGATAGCCTCTTATATAAGGGTCGACTCTTAGGCATTTACAAGTTGCATGTATAAATATTTGTGGAAGAAGCAATACAAAGGAAATCTCTATTTGGCCTCTGGTTCAACATCTTGCAAAAAATATATGTATGAATGGATGAATGTTTTTATTTAGCTAGATGAATGTGCATGACATAAATTCTACTTTTTGGATTCTTGTGCATGTTTATTCTCTAGTTCTAGAACTTATAGTCTACTGAACTAAATATTGACTAAGATTGTTCTACATGAGATAAAAACTGGTTGATCTGTTAGGAGGTTTTAATGGTTGTTTCATTTCATGATCTTTGTGTATTTCTTGCTATTGTCTAATATGTACCATCTTAAGTTCTAGCTATGTTTATTCTCTTTCAACACTCTTTTCCTCCTCCATCATAGTTTTAGCTAGTTAGAACCTCACAAGAGCCAACCTTCTCTAGAGATTGATCCGGTTAAGCTTTGCAACTTGCTCGATAATTCAATGTTGGCCATGTCTTGGGCACAATAATCAACCATAGGTAGATTTTGGACCAATAGTTTTTGGTACGCTCAGTGGGACCTGCGTCCCTCCATTAACTGTAAACCAGGGTTCGGTGATACCTTGTTTTTAGCAATAATTTTATTCAAATAACCTAGCAACTCTGCTAAAAATATAGATCCAATCCTATGATTGGTTGCCTTTAAAATCCACTTTTAAAACCCTAATCATTTTCCACTTTCTTGGAGGACCCAAGATTAGACGAGCAGTAGTAGAAATCATGACCATATGGTGACTCCCCTTGAAGAAAGAACCCTAGAATATTGAGAAGGTCAATGTCACACCAAGGATCAACGGATTAATGACATTGTCTTTGATGGAATGATACATGCCCCCTTAATATTCAGTATATGCACAATATTCCTAAGGCTGCTTTGAAAACTTTACCAAGCTTTGATGGTACATGGAAGACCGCCTTTGAGCATTGTGAAGATGTAGATTCTTTGGCTACTATGCATAATATCACATTTTAATATGTGATGCTCAATTTGCTTTTTCTCTCCCTCAAAGGGAAAGTATTGTTGTGGTATAGGAAATTAGAGGATCAAAGTATTTGTAAATGGGTAGATTTAGTAGAATCTCTCATTGACACCTTTGATGACTTTGGATATCCTTTCCTACTACTCACTCAACTCTCATTTATTAAACGAGCATCCCTTGAAAATATATTTTACTTTAATATCCAATTCAAAAGAATATGGAAAAGTACTCCTCATGAGTTCCAACTATCCCCTGCCCAAGCATATCTATATTATATCCATGTTTTCCACCCTGATATAAGCATCCTTATCTAAAAATCTGGAGAAAATAATTTTCCATAAATTTTCAAAGAAACCATTAGTGTTGAAAATATTTTGATCCAAGAAAGAAAAATATAACCTAGGGAAAACCCCTATCCCCTTAAAATTTTAGTCTTCATACCTTCCCCTGAAGAGATCAGACCACACCTATGCCAATCGTAGAAGATTGTTATTCTTACCAAGTGCTAGGAGCATAGGTGCTGAATAGAGCAAGGTTTGAAGGTGGAGATTTAGAGGCTAGTTGAGGAAGTGAAAATTATGGAAATATAGATCTTAGAGAATAGGAGATAGGATTTAAATAATTATGGGTCTATGGTACATCAACTTCATCAACATCAGTACTTTCAGGTAACAACAGAACCAATAAAAAATTCTAGAACAATAAGGCAATAATGGTGGTCAAACTTTGATTAAGCCTCTGTTCCATAATGAAAATCATTTTGAGAGAGAAGAAGACCACTGGGAATATGATGGGTAATATGATGGTATATAATACAATACGAGACTATGAAAATTGGGAAAATGTAAGTCCTACATTATCTCAACTTGAGAAATTGTAGAGGGGGAAAATTGCCCTACCGTGTACAATTCCCAAATAAAAGGCTGGATCCGCAAGGAGGGAACCTTTTGTGGGGTGAACCGTGGGGGTATGTTGTTCTCTACACTCGGTGCTAGGGGGAAGGGTTCACCAGGAATGGTTTAAGGACTCGCTCCAAGTCCTCGGGATATTCGGGATAGTTTGATGTATTCAGTTTCAAGACAAACACCTAAGTTTGGCCTTTCTAGATCTAAGCTAGAAAAGATAAAGGACAATGCAAAAAATAGAATAGGACAGCTGAAAATAGAATGCAGGCATACAAGAGCTAGCCTAAGAATGATTCTTTATTTTGGATGCTCACTAACCTAGGGTTTTATTTCAGAAAACCTTTAAAGCAGAGATATACAAAATAGATGCACAAAAATTATCCCTAGATGCAAACTAAATGCCTTTCACTTTCAGATGCCTAGGAATCAATAATTAAATCAGATCTTCAACCAATAGAATTATTAGAGCACTTATCTAGACCGGTGGTTGATTTAGCTTTTTCTGCCTCTTGTCCAATGATATCAAGAATACCTGTTTCTGCAAGATCACTCATGAAACACTAAAAAATAGAATTAGCATTAGGGGGCCTGCTTAGGCCGTTGTGTAATAGATCTTGGAGGCGTAGCAGTCAAGCCCCCTAGGTCCTTTTAGATGACCTTTTAATACAAAAGTGAAAATTGACCTTTGGAGAATTAATCATAAAACAGAAATACAGTAACAGAGAACAGAAAACAGAATGCAGCAGTATGATCTAGAAGCAGAATGGAATGCAATAGTGAAAATAGAATCTTGAAATTACCCCCGATGTGCCCTAGGGAAAAATCATGCCTCACCTAGAGCGGGCGTGATAACGCAACAGCAAAGTCATGCCTTGCTCGGACGGGGGTGCGATTTCGCTTCTATAGACTAATTTACCCTAATTAGGGCAAGCGAAGTCGCACCTCACTAATGCCGAGCATGATATCACTACAGACTAATGAAAAATAAAAAGTGAGTGTAGAAGATGAAATAAATGCCAAAAACAAAGTAAGAAAACCCTAATGGATATCGCAAAAGTAGGCAGAGAAGATTGAAGTATCCAAGCGAGCACTCTATCTCTCCGAACTACACCATGGATCCACCAAGTCACACAACAAATCAATCCAATCCATGCAATAGAAGATCAAATCTAAAATTCACACTTTGAGGTTAGCTTGCAGTAGAGAAAACAAAGGAAGAAGAATGAACTATCATAAATATTTTGAGCTTAATCAATAATCAAAATTTTGCATTACTCGCATATCACATTGCACTTAAAAACTTTACATCTTATGATTTAGCAAGAACATCCTTCCTTTTATAGACGAAATTGGAGGGAAAAATGTGGGCAAAATAAACCCAAAGCCGATGCCAAAACATGCTGGAGGGTTTAAACCTAGGTCTAAGTAGGCTCAAAAGAATAAAATTAAATTAAATTAAAAATTAGGTTAAAACAACGAAGTCGTGCCTCGTAAATATGGGGCACGATTTCACTAAAAGATAAAACAAATTAAAAAGGAGGGGCAAAGAGGTCTTCCCTTGCTCTTGGTAGGGGTTGAGGGCCTCTTAGGGGTTACAAGGAAGATTGCCCACTGAAAGTGGGTCAATTTTTTATGTCTACATTTTACCCCCTCTTTGATGCATTTATGGCCTATTAAATGCATCAAAGAAAGGATGTAGGCACACACTGGAAAAAAAAACAAGTAAAAATGGGGTGGTCAGGTTAGAAGAAAGGAGTGGTGCAAAAATAGTGTCATTCCAGACACTTTTTAATTTACATGTAAATCGAGGCATTAGGGACATTAATGCCTCTATAGGCCGGGTGCCCCCTCGAGTTTTTATGAAAAAGTGATATTTCATAAAAACTCAAAAGAACTGACATAGAAGAAGAGAGAGAGAAAGAGCGACAACGAAGAAAGAAAAAAAGAGAGAAAGAAAAAAATAGGGTTAAAAAGGTAAACAGGGGTAAAACCCTAATTCATTTTTACCACGAGGAGGAGAGAAAATAGAGCTCTAGGAGAAAAGACAATGGTGCTTCTAGTTCACCGAGTGATGACTACGAGAGGTAAGGCTGAGGCTCGAGAATGGGTAAGGATTTGATTTACTTTCCTCCTCTTTTACTTTATTTTTCCTCATTTTTCATAATTCGATTAGGGTTTTGAGGAATTTTAGAGGAAATCATCATAAAAATCGATGAATTTCGTGCCATGACTCAAGCATGACTTTATGGCCTAGGCATAATTTTACCTTAGGTGAAACATGATGAAATCATACCTAGAAAAAACTAGGTATGACTTCACAAAGTCACATCCAAAAAAATAATGGGCACGATTTCATGAAAGTGAAGTCGCACACCTTAAAAAGGGGATGCGATTTCATGAAAACTAAGGAAAAAGAAGAAAATAAAAAGAAAAAGATAAAAAGGAAGAAAAGAAAGCAAACAAGTAAAACCCAAAGTGTAAATTTTGAATTGTAATTTCCATATGCTTAAATAAATGATGTTGAATTAATTTTAATTTATTTAACTTTATGATGGAACTGATTAAATTTTATTTTATTTGGTGAATGCAGCTAGGTATTCTCGAGAGTCGAGAGTGGTGAGTAGGGGCTTTGGTAGAGCTAGATGCTCTAGGGTAAGTGGAGAGGGCTAGACTAGAGGTAGTTGGGCTAGACCACATGGTGAGGATGCCATAGATAGAGATGGATAGGGCTATGTTGACTCCCTAGTAGAGCGGTGGTATCTAGAGACTTCTACTTTCTGGTTACCGATAGGGGAGATGACCATCACACTAGAGGATGTGTGGTGGATCTTGAGGATCCCCATCAGGGGGAATGAGGTTTATAGGGCCCATGAGAAGGCAGCCACTCTACAATGGTTTTCCACAAGTTTTACCCACCAGGTGTGAGAGGGCACCATAGCAGTTGATGACCTAGTCGACCACTATGGAGTAGACCCTCTGACCATAGTACTCTCAAGGGTTGTGGTTGGTCTCTTGACCTACCACACTAGCAGATGATACTTGCCATGGGCACTGGTAGGAGTAGTGATAGACATGTGATATCAAGGAGTTCGATTTGCATGGGGCCCTTATGTGTTGGCCCACCTATACAAGATATTGTACAACATCATGTATAAGTAACGTATAAGACTGGTGTGTATGAATTTGCTCTAGGTGTGGTGTTGGGAGCACATCATGATGTGGAGACCGTTAGCACTACCAGGACCATCACCCGACCCAGAGCGACAGCAACATATAGATGGTCGAGATCCCTAGAGAGGACCGTGAGGGCCTATGTAGGGAACCTACCACTAGCGAGGTGGGTGATCGATGAGTTGCGAGATACATAGCTCATATAGAGACCATGGAGGCTTCACCCTAGCTAGGTAGATGATAGGATAGAGCTAGTGAGGGTGAGGAGGATCAGATGGCTGAGGTCAGATAGGGGAGAGCCAGAGGTACTCAGGTTCGATCGAGTCCTATGGTAGTTTAGGATCTTACAGGGAATCTTAGACCTAGGGGACTACTAGTACCGAAGGGTGACCCGAGACCCAATAGGGGTTGGAGGTGAGCCAAACCTCACCAGATGGGCCGAGGAGGACATAGATGATCCTCCTTACATCAACCCAAGGGTAGGTGATGCAAGGGTGGCCATCGAGTACAGGTGGTGGTACAGAGGAGTTACACCCCAGAGGATATCCCTACCCATACCAGTATAGAGGTACCAGGTGATGGACCTAGGCATGTAATGAGTATTCTAAGAGGTAGCTCATAGGGCCACAGAGAGGGCATAGTAGGCTCCTACTATACCGAGATAGAGGTTGACATGGGTCCGGATCCAGGTGGTAGAGGAGACCATCCTAAGAGTAGGGACCAGAGAGGGAGGGGTGAGAGATACCCCCACATAGGTAGAGGGGCCATAGGTTAGAGACCCTAGGGTAGCATCCACATCAATAGTAGTGGGAGGCCAGAGCCAGGGGATAGAGGAGCTAT
The DNA here is from genome assembly GCA_028583015.1 of Wollemia nobilis. Lineage (NCBI taxonomy): Eukaryota > Viridiplantae > Streptophyta > Pinopsida > Araucariales > Araucariaceae > Wollemia > Wollemia nobilis. The sequence continues at coordinate 2,582,934 of JAQPPZ010002064.1, forward strand.
GGGTACAACTAGCTTCTCTACAGACACAGATGGCCTAGCTATAGATTGAGAGGGACACTACACTAGAAGAGGTTACCCGACTATAGGGAGAGGTAACCCAACTAGATGGAGAGTGCCAATAGGCCAGGGCTGAGGGGATGGCTACTATTGGGAGTAGCCAGGTAGGGGATATAATGTAGCTCCTTTAGGAAGAGTTATGATGTATCGATGATAGGTTGGAGATAGCCATTCAGAGAGCCATATTTTTTGAGATGGCTTACTATGCAACTATCCCTCCAGAGTAGAGGATGGAGCCTCCTCCATCCCTTCAGTCAATGAGTAGGTCATGATCTCGATCATGGGCACTGATGACATCTCAGTAGTCGGTGGCACAACTAAGATTGCCTCCACCCTAGGGAGGGCTAGAGGGAGTTGGCTCTTAGGATAGGCTAGGGATCGGGATGATGCACCAATTTTTTATTATGGTGTGCATCCCTAGGTTGAGTGTACCAAGTCTAGATTGTGGTACACCAACCTCACACGATGTACTCTTTTTCCTACGAGTAATACATAGCTATGGATATTTATTGTGAGTTTATGTGTTCTATGTGTAATGTTTTAATGCATGTTTTTATATGTTTTGCTTGTTTATTTTAAGTGTTTTTATGTATGCAAACTATCCTAATGCACACTACATGAGGATGAATGAATGCAAAATAATAAGAACAAGGAGAAGAAGGAAGGAGAAATGAGATCAAGCAAGAGAAAAACAAGAGAAAGAAAGAAGAGAAAAAAAATAGAGAAGGAAGAAGAAAGAAAAGAAAGAGAAAAAAAGAGAGAAGAAAGAGAAGAAGAAGAGAAGAAAGAGAAGAAGAAGAGAAGGAAGAGAAAAAGAAGAGAAGGAAGAGAAGAAGAAGAGAAAATAGGGAGGTCCAAAGGTCAACCATCAAAAAAGGAGAAGAATGAATGATCCAAAGTATAAGGCTAGCGTAGGTTGCAACGAACCAGTGTAGCCAGACACTATGGATCGGATAAATGAGGTAGCTAGACCCGCTATGGGTGTAGCACTTGCATCAATGTGAAAAAGTGTGTGGAGGTTTGATCCACTATGGGTGGTTGCTCCCTTATTGACTATTGTGAGGTGATTACCCACTAGGATGTATGTCGAGGTCTACTAAAAATGACCAAGGAGCTTATCCTGTAATGGGGTGTTGAGCCTGTTGAGTCAAAAGAGAGTATGACCCGATAGAAGATCATAAATAGTGCAATACCTACTAGGATGTATAAGTATCCCATATGGGGTGTAATATGTGTAAAAATAGTATGCAAGTGCTATCCCAGATTGGGACTTTGAGAAATATTTTGTGCAATAAGAGTTGTCAACATCATGAAGAAATCGAGAAAAGGAGAATAAGTGATCATAAGAAGATAAGAAGGAAGGAAATAATCCCTAGGGGGATCTTGCTAGGCATCAGAGTCCTAGTGAGAAGTGCAATGCATGTGAGCTATGACCTAACTAGGTATCATCACATGCCATTGTCGCAAGATCCCCAAAATCTATATGAGCAAGTAGTCATGAACAATCAATCATGCATTTATGACAGGAAGACATGCAAGGTGTTTAGTTTAGATGTCAAGAAATCATGCAAGGATGACAAGAAAATAATGCAATATGAGCAAGCAGGAGAAAAATGCAATGGAAAATGAAGATGCAACTATATGAAAGTTTTTGTTTTTTTATGGAGAGTTAAAATCAATGCAAAGCCTAAATGCACCATACATATTATCAAAATAAATGGGTGTGCCATGAGGTGTTGGATCGAAGACATCCTCAAAATCATGGAGAAGCTCTTTTAAGGCTCTTCATTCAACATTCATGGCACGATAATCACAACATTTTCTAATAGCACCATTCTTTTTAGCATAAAAGACATCATACAAAGATTCATCATTCTCTAGCACAGAAGCAAAGTTATCTTTAGAACAGATAGAGCCAACCATATTACAAGATATTATATTTGAAGGAAAAGAAAAATTAACACTTTTATTATCATCTATTGACAACTTTTGATATTCCATGTATTCTGCATAAGTCATAAGATGGTCATCATCCTCAAAAGGTAAAGGTTCATTCTTATTAGGTATAAAACCTATACCACATCTCCTAGGCCAAATCTCAACATCCAAGGGCTCTTGAATACCCTTCTATTGTGGTCCCAATCCTTTACCTGCATATCCCATACTGGACAGGATCTTCTTAGGAAGGGGATAATCATTAGTGAGATAGCATTGAGCAAAAGAGTGCTCATTGAGAGATGGGTTGCTACCATGAAGCTTCTCTTCAGAAGCCATACCTCCGAAGATAAAAGCACACATGCCAATGTGTACAACATCACCCTTCTTATGAGGTAAGCCCATAGTTCGAGGTGAAGGTGGTAGCTTGGCTAGATCCAGAAGAGGCTCCTGAAGAAACTGATTATCATGATCCAAGGAGAAAGAATGGGTCTTATGTTCCTCACTCACTTTTAAACTTTGAAAATGCTCAAAAATTTGAGATGAGGAACATGGAGAAATTGTTGAAGAAATAGAAGGACAAGAATAAGAATCTATTTGAGCTAACTCTATATTTGAACAGAATTCAAATGGTCGAGGGTCACCTGGAATGGTGATAACTTGATTCTTGAATTCAAACTTGAGACACTGATGAAAAGTAGAAGGGATGACCTTCATAGCATGGATCCAAGGTCACCCAAGAAGAAGATTAAAAGATGCAGGATAATGTACCACATAAAACAAAGTATCCAATATTCTTGGCCCCACTTTTAAGGGGAGAGATATGACACCACAGGCCTCTTGGGACTCATTGTTGAAAGCTTTAATGATGATATCAATTTTTGTTAAATCTTCCTCTTTTAATCCAAATTTTTGAAAGAATTGATATGTACACAAATTGAGGGATGAACCATTATCAATCAAAACTCGCTTGATAAGGGTATCCCCAATAAGTGTGGTGATGTAAAGTGATGAATCTCCATGTAAGTTTGAGGAAGGTTTATCATCATCTGAGAATGAGACATGATGTATCCCAAAAGAACCTACGGTGTCAACTATGGCATCAGGAGGGATGTCTGGGAAACATATTATTGTTGTAAAAATTTCATTAAAGCATTTCTATGATCGAGAGAAGTCTGCAAAAGCTCTAACACTGATATATTTGTTGGCGTACTAGCTAACTACTTCTGAAGATCAAATGAAACCTGTGACTGTGGCCTCAACACTATAGGTGGAATCCTTGTAGCTGAATCTCTTCTCTGATTCTCCTTTAAAACTATACTGGGCTGAGATACTGAACTCTGTCCTTGTTGATGTTGCTGATTCTGAGCCTGTTTCCTTGTAGTCACCCCAACCATACCAACCACATTGCTATGGCATAGGGAATCATCTTGATGAGCCACCTGATTGGTTGCTTGTTGCTCATGCTTAGGTAGAGGATCCTTAAATATCCCCATATCTTGATTTGTTGTTGGAACTTGTTGAGTAGGAGTTTGATTACTTGTTGATTGGAGATTTCCTAAATCAATGCATCCTGCATCAATCAAATCTTGAACCACATGCTTCAACTTCTTACAAGTGTTCATCCAATGTCCTTCTACTCTATGATAAGTGCAATATTGACCTACCTTATACCAATGAGTTGTAGTATCTGGCTATCTTACTGGAGGTAATTCTATTGCTTTAGCATCCAATAGTTGCTTTAAAACTGCTTCCATAGGGATATTAAGTCTTGTGAAGTTCCTTTGAGGAGGTTTCTAAAGTACAATATTTTGTAGGTTGTTAGTGACATTGTTAACAGGCCTACTATCACTATTACCTCCTATATGCTTATTCTTAGGTTGAGACTTAATTGGCTTATCTTATTTAACCTTGAGTTGACCTCTTCTAATGAGAGCTTGTTCCACTTTTCTTGCTAACTCAATTGCTTGATCTAAATATGTGATAGTAGTAGTTTCTAGAGCATAAGATAATTGTTCTTGTAAATTACCAATGAATATATCAAGCATATATTTATGAGACACAAGTTGTCTTAATCGGCCAACTAAACTTCTCCAACGAGCTAAGAATTCTGAAAAAATTTCTTCTTTACTTTGCTTTAAATCATATAAATCTCTCATAGTCACTTCCTTTTCAATATAAGCACTAAACTGATGAACAAACATCTCTACAGTCTTCTCAAAACTTTTCAAAGAATAGTTGGGCAACCGATAATACCACTCTAATGCCATTCCAACAAGACTCTTTGGAAATGTTTTCAATAAGAGCATATCATCATAAATAAGATCATGACAAGCTATCCTGAATCCTCTCAAATGCTCTATTGGATCTTCAATCCCTTTATAGATTGGCAATACTAGCATAGAAAAATGCTTAGGATAAGGTCTAGCAACAACAATAGGATCCAATGGCTGACTACACATTTCTTTATAGTTGTATGTAAACCCTGAAGGTTGAATCATATCCATCCTTGAAACCAATTGATTCACAACACTTGTCAAATTCTGCATTTCTGGATTACTATGTATGTTTCCCAGACTTCCCAAAGGAGGAATGTATGTATGTTGAAACCCTGATGTTGGATTCAAACTTTGGATACCTTGGTTGTATGTGGCACTTTGTGGATAACTAACATTTGGTGGAACAGAAGCAATAGTATTGACATTAGAGGATGAAGGAGGAAATTGAGAATAAATTTTTGGGCCACTACTAGTTAGAGGGACTTGCAGATTCCCTCCAACATTGGTGGTATTAGTAATGGCACAAGTCACTTGGTTCTTAAAATTGTTTTGATGCAAGGATTGAGATGTAGGAATACCATGATGAAGCAAAGGAGACCTATTGGGAGGGGAAGGAGTAGCATCCTCTTTTTCAAGATGAGCTTCTCGTTCCACATATTCCAATAGTTTTTCCTTATGAGCTTTCATGAATTCCCAAATGTGATCAAATGATGAAAAGACATAACTTCCATTAGGTCCAGCAAAAGGATCAGGATTAGTTTCAGTTTCCATGTCTACCTCTTCTTGCTCTTCTGGATCTACATTAGGGTCTTCCCTATCAATCTGATCATCTTCCAAAGGAACATAATCAGACTCTAATTGTTTCCTCTGACTTCTAAGGAAAGGAGCCATTAGAAGTAGTGAAAAACAAATAGGAGAAAACACTAACAAAAAAATTCTTAATTACTTAAATATTTTTCAAATAGAATTAATGATCTTGCTTAGTGTTTAAAAGAAAAGGAGGTGTTCACATCGGGTTCACCAAATATGTAGAGGGGGAAAACTGCCCTACCACATACAATTCCCAAAAAGGTTAGATCCGCAAGGAGAGAACCTTTTATGAGGTGAACCACGGGGGTATGTTGTTCTCTACACTCGATGCTAGGGGGAAGGGTTCACCAAGAATGGTTTAAGGACTCGCTCCAAGTCCTCAGGATATTTAAGATAGTTTGATGTATTCAGTTTCAAGACAAACACCTAAGTTTGGCCTTTCTAGATCTAAGCTAGAAAATATAAAGGACAATGCAAAAAATAGAATAGGATAGCTGAAAATAGAATGCAAGCATACAAGAGCTAGCCTAAAATGATTCTTTATTTTGAATGCTCACTAACCTAGGGTTTATTTCAGAAAACCTTTAAAGCAGAAATATACAAAATAGATGCACAAAAATTATCCCTAGATGCAAACTAAATGCCTTTCACTTTCAGATGCCTAGGAATCAATAATTAAATCAGATCTTCAACCAATAGAATGATTAGAGCACTTATCTAGACCGATGGTTGATTTAGCTTTTTCTACCTCTTATCCAATGATATCAAGAATACCTATTTCTACAAGATCACTCATGAAACACTAAAAAATAGAATTAGCATTAGGGGGCCTGCTTAGGCCATTATGTAATAGATCTTGGAGGTGCAACAGTCAAGCCCCCTAGGTCCTTTTAGATGACATTTTAATACAAAAGTGAAAATTGACCTTTGGAGAATTAATCATAAAATAGAAATACAGTAATAGAGAATAGAAAATAGAATGCAGCAGTATGATCTAGAAGCAGAATGGAATGCAATAGTGAAAATAGAATCTAGAAATTTCCCTCGATGTGCCCTAGGGAAAAATCATGCCTCACTTAGAGTGGGTATGATAACGCAGTAGCAAAGTCATGCCTTACCTGGAAGGGGCACGATTTCACTTCTACAGACTAATTTACCCTAATTAGGGCAAGTGAAGTCATACCTCACTAATGTTAGGTATGATATCACTGTAGACTAATGAAAAATAAAAAGTGAGTGTAGAAGATGAAATAAATACCAAAAATAAAGTAAGAAAACCCTAATGGACATCACAGAAGTAGGTAGAGAAGATTGAAGTATCCAAGTGGGCACTCTATCTCTTCGAACTACACCATGGATCCACCAAGTCACACAACAAATCAATCCAATCCATGCAATAGAAGATCAAATCTAAAATTTGCACTTCAAGGTTAGCTTGCAGTAGAGAAAACAAAGGAAGAAGAATGAACTATCATAAATATTTTAAGCTTAATCAATAATCAAAATTTTACATTACTCGCATATCACATTGCACTTAAAAACTTTACATCTTATGATTTGGCAAGAACATTCTTCCTTTTATAGATGAAATCGAAGGGAAAAAGGTGGGTAAAATAAACCCAAAGCCGATGCCAAAACATGTTGGAGGGTTTAAACCTAGGTCTAAGTAGGCTCAAAATAATAAAATTAAATTAAATTAAAAATTAGGTTAAAACAATGAAGTCGTGCCCCATCCTGACGGGGCATGATATCGCTTGCGCGAAGTCGCGCCTCGTAAATACGGGGCATGATTTCGCTAAAAGATAAAAAAATTAAAAGGAAGGGGCAAAGAGGTCTTCCCTTGCTCTTGGCAGGGGTTGAGGGCCTCTTAGGGGTACTAAGGAAGATTTCCCACTCAAAGTGGGTCAATTTTTGTGTCTACAGAACTATGAAGATGTTACCATCCTACCCTTACCACCACAGAGCACTGGCTCAAGAGATCAGGTGATTGTTCACAACCCCCTCCTAAATAATCAAATGTTAAATCAAAAGAGGTTAGAGATATGTAAGATATTGTATTTCCCTGCTACAACAATTGAGTAGAGAGTAGAATTGGTGAAACAATTTCACTATTTTTCAAAAATCCAACCTTAGAGTTTGCAGGAATTAAAAAGGAGCTTTTGGTATTAGATCAAGTAGACTTAATTAATGTTGCCATTGGAGAATTTCTAGAAATAAATGGTACATCTACACAAGTTTCCTTCTCTATTACACAAAAATTCCATCCCTCTCCTTTCTATATATCTCTTTTCCTGGAGAAGGAGGTATTACATAACTGTGTGGTGGATTCAAAGGCTTAGGTCTCAATTATACCAATGAAATTTATAGAATTTTAGGTATAATACTAGATACACAAGAGTCAGATGTGTCTCACTTCAAGGGAAAGTAGTTGAAAAAGGTGGGAACATTACACAAAATACCAATGTTGATATGTGGGCATCCAGATTTAGCTGTAATTGAAGATGTGGAAGTTGTTGATATACCTCCATTGTTTGGGATGTGCCTATCCCAAGGTTTGTTGAGACAAATGGAAGGATATGTGACGTGAGTGTAGGACCAAATACAAATATTATTGGCTAAAAATATCATCACAATACCTACTCAAGGCTTGCACACTTTTTGCATTGAGGGCTATAGGAAGCAAAGGATGGACCCTATAAAAGAGCCCATATGTAAGAGGAAGGATGCAAATTTTGGTAATCCACCAAGAGAATATTTTAATCAGTCTAAATCAAATTCTTGGTTGTTCGATTAGACATCCTGTAATAGCTTAGTGTCAAGTTTTCAAAATCCAAGGAGTACAAAGAACTTCAACTATCTTCGTTGGAAAGTGATAACTCATGATGTAGAATATTCAAAGATCATAAAATAAAGGTAAAGGATAGAATGGGATCCTAGGGATAAGGGGATCTATATGCATCATATAAAAGGTTATGTCTATTTGTAAGGCAATTAAGACAATACCAGATTCTTGGAATATAAACATTTCAAAATATGAACAAAAAAAAAAATGGGATTTTATTGTGGTTAGTGGTAGTTGGGTACCATGGCAAGAAGATCATGAAAAATGACTCAAATTCGATACCATACGGTCTGGGCATTGCAGGTTCATGGGGTAGGTTTGTAAAAGGCTCCAAAAGTTGGGTGTGAGCATACACATCACATTTTGTGTACATAGCCAACATATATATAAGGTGACTGACTATGGTCATTATGAATAAGTAGGTTTGTTCCATTTTAGAGCATGTGCCTTGCAACATCTTGTACATACATTTCAAGTAAACAAAGAGTTGATAGAGTAGATCTTGTTTCAAAGGATCGGTATTGCAATGAAATCAAAAGGGTCGCCTAATACAATCACCAAATTATGGAGTGCAACATTACTCCTTTGTGTTTTTTCCTTTTTCATATTTATTTTTGTGATGTTTTCTCTAACTCTATAGCCTAATGGATAAAGGTAGACTATTTTTGAAATAGCATGAACATGCACCCAATAATATGACATGGCAAAGGCAAGACCATTGAAACACATACAAACGAGGAGTAGCATCATGCATCAGATAATATGATATCACACTAGATCAGAAGAAATATGTGGGAAAGACTCAGCTGATGCATGAATGCCAATTTAAGTGCACCATAGATTGCTTAAAATTTGTGAAGCATAATTTTTCAGTCATCAACTGACGAGATACTCTCTTTTAGATTGACATTATATACAGATGGGATATCCCTCAGAAATCAAAGGATAAAACTCTCAACAGATGAGATGGGTCCAATGGGACAAATAAAAATTTGTAGAGAACAATATGAGAAGTTGAGGGAGTTTCTATTTTCCTATGCTAGAGGAAGAAAGAGACACAAGAGATGTGGATGATTGCTCCCAAAAGGTGTTACCTCATGGCAATCTGTCTACTCTAGAAACAATTATGTATTTTGATGGAGTATTTTTATGAAGGTAAAATGTTATTGGAGGTTTCCTTAATTTGTGTACCTCTAATTCCTTTGTTTTATTTCCTTCTTTTCCTTGTATCCAACACTCTAGTGATGCTTCTCCTTGCTTGACTATTAAAATATTGTTCCTCCTTCCTCTTTTGGTATCCTCCTTTGTTTCCAGTGGATATTTTTACTCTATTTTATTCATTCCCCGTGCATCTCACCACCATTTCATGAAAATCCATTTGTTTGTCATGTGTACCCATCTCCTTCACATTTGTTTTGTAGTTTTCCATATATTATTTTGAGCTTCCCCTTATCATCTTTGTTTATTCTTTCTTTATGTTCTAGCAACGTAATTTTGTGAGAGCAAAATTTCCCCTCCCCTTATAATGGATTCTCCTTCGCTCAAATTACCTTTTTGTCCTTTTATGGTTAAGTATTTTTGTGACTTTAGAAAGTGTTGGCTCTATGGTAAGGCAATATGGATTCTAAAAACCTTGCAAGAAATGTTCCCTTGTGAGTCGCCAAGAATGTGGGTGATTTTTGTGTTTTCCTCACCCACCCAACTCTCATTGTTGTAAAAGGAAGATTTAAGGCTATGAATAGAGATAATAGAGGCAAGTACAATAGTAGCCAAACATATTCTGACTCAATGACAAGAGGTAGATAGTTAGCATTTGCATAAAAGTTGGAGGAACAAATTTGAGGAGTCTAGATTTTCCAAAAGGGTACACCATTGTGACTTTACAACTGGTCACTATGTTGTGGTCGTGAAGTATTAAGAAGAATTATACCAGAAATGAGGGTGCAACATCATGATATATCATTGTGTCATGATCATGAAGTATTGATAAGAGTTGTAGCAGAAAGGAGAGCACGACATTGCAACATATTGTGGTGTTGCAGTTGTAGTTGCTTATGGAATGTCAGGATAGTAAATTGTTGTGATATCATGATATACATCTATATCATGATCACAAAAAGAGGATAATTAAGGAGTTAAAAGATATCATGACATAATGACATGCTCCTATGTCACAATCATAGAAAATAAAAAAGCTAAAGCATAAATAAGGGGTGCCACATCATGACATGTTACTACATTGTGGTAACCAAGGCTTGATTAAGTTAAATGTGAAAGAGAGGATGTGACATCGTGACATGTCACTATGTCATGGTTGTCAAGTCCAAGGAGCCTGAAAGGGCTAGAAATTATTGTGACATCATGACGTCCCCGCATCACGATCACTAATTTTTGAAAGGTCTAAAGGCACAAGACATAATACGACATCCTGACATGTTTCTATGGTGCGGTCGTGACAATTACAAGAAGTAGAATTCTTAGAGGAAAGTTAGTCTGATAGCATCTATTGCAAATAAACGGTTGAGGATGGATTCAAGAACCAAGAACAGATTAGATGTAAGTTCATATCCACTATTCTCCTTGCATGTGTGAAGCATTCAACTCACAGTCATAATCCTCTTATTTTTTGGATCAATGATGCTGCACGATGTACCCACCAATCCGGTCACCTGACATTCTGTTGTAATGGTTTTAAATAAAAAATATTTTTGTATTTTGAATATTGAACCATAGAAGTATTATAAATAAGAGAGATGAGCTCTTATGTAAGGTTTGGCTCTTAGACATTTACAAGTTGCATGTATAAATATTTGTGGAAGAAGCAATACAAAGGAAATCTCTGTTTAGCCTTTGGTTCAACATCTTGAGAAATTATATGTATAAATGGATGAATGTTTCTATTTAGCTAGATGAATGTGCATGACATCAATTTTGCTTTCTAGATTCTTGTGCATGTTTATTCTCTGGTTTTGGAACTTATAGTCTACTAAACTAAATATTGACTAATATTAATTTGCATGAGATAAAAACTGGTTGGTCTGTTAAGAGGTTTTAATGGTTGTTTTATTTCATGAACTTTGTGCATTTATTACTATTGTCTAATCTATACTATATTTAGTTCTAGCTACATTTATTCAATTTTAGCACTCTTTTCCTCTTCCCATCATAGTCTTAACTAGTTAGAACCTCACAGGAGCTAGCTTTATCTAGATGTTGACCCGATTAAGCTCTACATATTGTATAGTCATTCAATTTTGGCCAAGTCTTGGGAATCATAATCAACCATAGGTAAATTTTGGACCAACAATTTTTGGTGACTGAAAAACTATGCTTCATAGATTTTAAACAATCTTCGGTGCACTTAAACTGGCATTCATGTGTCAGATGAGTCTTTCCCACACATTTCTTCTGATATAGTGTGACATCATACTGCCTGATGCATGACACTACTTGTTTGCATATATTTCAACACTCTTTTTCTCCTTCCACTATAGTTTTAGCTAGTTAGAACCTCACAGGATCCAATATTATCTAGAGATTGACCCGGTTAAGCTTTGCAGCTTTCCCAATCATTTAATGTTGGTCAAGTCTTGGGTGTAATAATCAACCATAGGCATATTTTGGACTAATAGTTACCCAAAACTTACTATTTTATTGTACCACCACAACTATCTCGTGATTAATTTTGTTAACTCGTAGTTGTCTCACTATTCAAGGTGTATCAATCATGAGAATCTGGCTATTGCATCACCATAAATCCTTCTAAATTTGTGAGTGCCTAGCTATTGCATCATCGCAACAACTTCTAGATATCACATTTACCTAGTTATTGCATCGCCACAACTCCTACTAGGATTGGGTTCATTCTATGACTCAAGGATCCTAAAATAAAGGTCTAGATCAAAGCCCAAGAACCCCTCCCATGATTCAGACTAAATCAATAATAAACATCTCTCTTATTTTAAACTAGTAAAGTGCTATAATGAAAACAAATGTGCATAGTTATAACACAATGCTAAATCTAGAATGAAATAGTTCATACATAACCACATTAAGCTAGTACAAAGAAACATCTAGCTAGATTTTAAAGCATGATTAAGTAGTCATAATGCTAACTTCTAACATAATTCCAACATAAAGCATCTACTTAGTTTTAAGCAACCTCATTAGATCAATGCTAGCATATAGTTTTTCTTTACTTCCCACTATGAAAACTTCATTTAAAAAGAGATCAATATTAACTCATTATTTCATTTATTCATTGCACAAAACCCAAATATCTTCTTGCACTTACAAATAGGCTCCAAGCCTTATTAGTAATGAAATAAAGAGAACCAAGTATTACATTCCAAAATTTACATTTACATAACAACATTTTCTTCCCAAATATACCAGAGCAAGTCCACCCAAATGTCCTTTACACCATATTCTTTTCATGATCTTCTTCATGAAAGGAATCTCCCCAAATTTAAGAAAAACTAAGGGATTAGGACAACTCTTAATGCAATGCAACTACAATGCTTTATGCATACATGCAATCAACCATGCAATTACAAAATTAAAACAACCAAGGAGAGAATCCCATACTTCTCTCCCTCTAATGATTTCCCTACCTACTCAAGTCTCAGGAAATCATTCTTTTCCAAAAATCAAGGTTCTTTCCTTATTTTATAAAGTGATACACATATCTTTCGCTATTTAAAGGCTCTCTAATTTTCCTTACAAGAAAAAGAAGGAAAATTTTCTTTAAAACATACTAAGTCTTATCACATAACATTCAGACCATTCAAGCACAACCTATATTAAAATATCTTTAACTAAACATCTCCAAATTATTTAAAAGATCCTTTCTATCTTATCAAACCCATTATTTCCTTTTCAATTAATAAAACAATAAAACAAGCTCTTCTTATTTGCAAAGAATAAAACATAACTAGTAATAATCTATCTTTCTCAAGAACAAAGAACACAAAAGCATTACTATTATTTACTAGAGTTTAAGAGATCAATTACTTACAAGATCCAAAACTACAACCATAGAAGAAGGAGCATAAAACACATTGGATCAGATCTACCAAAATATATAAAGACCAAATTAACAAGGTTGGCAAACATACAATAAAACATATAGACACGACTGAAAGCATCTAACTTGGAATACAACAAGGGTGCTCTCAACTAGGATACCCCAAATAACACAAGCCATAAAAGTGATCACAAGAACACGACCACCAAAGGGGTTAAGATAATCCAATTGACCTGGGAGAGAAAGGAACACTACACAACAAACAACAACCAAGGATGCCCAAAATTTGATTCACATTAGCCTAAAAATAATAAGGATCCAAAGATCAAAATATAATGCAATCTGATCACTAGAGAAAGACACACAAGGTCTATAAAACAACCTTCCATTAATCTATTACATAACACCTATAAACATTATAAAGGTAGCAAGGTTCAGATGCTGCCATACTTGGACAACACCCATGCAAAAGAGACAAGTAGGAGAAAACTTGAACATAGGCTCCCATAAAAGGGGAAAAAATAAAGAACTAGTTACCAATCATACAAACAACTCAGGTGAACTCCTCCAAAAAGAAATTACGTACATAAAAGCATTAAGCAAACAAACTTTTCAAAAGAATAACTATATTTAGTACCTCTAAAGTAATCCCACTATTCCTCCTTGGCTCCTCCAAGCTAGCTCAGTTCCACCTGCTCTGCGAATGTCTTGCACCAAATCCTTTCCCACAAATCCAAAAAAAAAAAACTCTTGGCAACCCCCTTCATTCATCCAAAAATAAGGTGCCCTAATGAATGTTGGAGTCCTATTTTCATACCCAAAGGTAATTTAGATTCTCTTGCATTACAAGACTTATCACATTGCTTCCAATGCAACACTCCATAAATAGCCACCTCACTTAGCTAAATCTCTACGATTAATTAATTTATTATGACTTTACATAATATAATAACTAATTATTTGACCAAGCATTCATCTAATACGAATACATTCAAGGCATTGTTATCCCTTAATCAAATCAACCATTAATATTTTCCCATAAAGCTTTCTACATTACAACCTTCAAAATCATTTAAGAGATAAAGCTAATTAATCCTTTCTTTCATTTTGAAACTTTTCTAAACAAAGAAAAATATAAACACTTAATCTAAATTCATCCACAATATTATTACATTAAACCATAGGTAAATTAGATTAATTACTTTTCGATTAATACCAAATGTTAATATTAGTTATTAACATTGATATTAATAGTACAAGTATTAGCCATATTAATACTTTATTGGATTAACCAACCAATTCCATGCTTCTAGAACACAAGCAAAATAAAGACTTTGCAAATCAATAATACACCATGTTGGATACTATCGAGTGCTAATATCAACCATTAGTATCGAATAACAAACAAAGGCTCCTTCCAAGCCAAATAAATCCAACAAGGATGAAATCAAGCATTCCAATACTACACCCATTTTTTTTCCTTAAGTAGGTGGTTCCTTTAAGATAACCAACATTATCACCTACCTACTAAGGAAGACTCCCTTGTGATAGCAACTTCTTTGCCCAATGGGTGTTTAAACAACATATATGCAATGCATCTACATGAAGGGCATTATCTTACCCTTGAGCTATCAATGAACAAGTCATCACCATCATTTCCCTCTTTCTCTCATCTTTGGTGGTTATCCCATGTCAATCCACCAATGAGAGTACCTAGTCCTACATCCAAAAGGTTCCTCAGTAGTACCATATTCTCCATATATCTTAAATAACGCATAAAATGCAATAACAACTCAACTTGATAAATAGTAATAAGAACATGTACTAGATATCTAGACATCAATACATAATTTAGTATCAAGATAAAGTTCTACCAAGGAGGGTTGTTACATACCCCCCTAGACTAAACACAATCCTACGTGTTTCCTGCAAATAAGCCAATATATGGGAATTTCTTCCTCATTTATGTAGTATCTTCCCAAGTGGCACAATTTTTAGAAAATTGGTCCCATTGAAATTATATTGATATAGGGTTCGTTTCCTCAACACCTTGGAATGAAACCTTATAATATTTACCAATCTCACCTCAATGGCTGAGGGATCTACCATTTGTGATGTTTATTATTATTAGATAGGTTTTTTAGTCTTTAATTTATTTGGTCTTCTTTTCTAGAAGATTAGATTTTTAGTAGTTAGTTAATTTTTAGAGATATTCTAGATGTTTGCACCTATCATTAAAGATAGGATATCTTGTAAATATGCCTATAAAATATTTGGCAAGTGAATAAAATATTTAGTGGTATTAGAGTCGGAATGGATTGTACCCTATAAATGGAGAATTTACCTCATGGGAAATTTGTTGGAAATATTGAACATATTGTTGTCATTGATGTCAAAGAGTACATAAGGTAGAAATATTTTGATGTCAAATGTGCATGGTTATCAAGGCAATAATATTATATTGTAAAAGCAAGACAATCATGAGATGAAAGTGCTAGTAGATAACACCATTGGTGCTATCACCTCTCGATGCTCTTGACTATCTTTTCCAAAATCAAGAAATTTGACTTCCCCTTTCAAAATGCTTACCATTAATGAACCACGTCCTTAAAAATTTAATTATTAGCTCCTATAAGAATTCCAAGTATAATTTGTCATTATCATGTTATTGCATTAATTACTTCATGATCTCTTTTCAAATTCTTACCTTCTATAATCTTGTCATCTTCAATAAAATTATTCCCCTAAGGAGCCATGGATTCCTATAAATCTAGCACTTGGAAAAGCTCAATTTATGACCCTTTTAGATAGAAAATCTCTCCCAAATTTTTATTCATAGTATTTTGAAAGCAACAAAATTTTATAATATATTTATAATCATAGGGATCAAGTATTGTGTATGGCAAGATTATGCCAAAAAATTATCACAATATTATAAAGGTTATCCTTACAAGCACATAAGCTCTTGTTCTTACAAGCATCCAAGTATCCAAACAATTTTCTAATCAAGTCTACAAGATCTCAATCAATCATCAAGCATAAAGCATCAATCCTCCAAGCTTAAGCACTCAAGTGCCATTAACAAGCAAGCTAGTAAGCTTTCAACAAGCTTCCAACAAAGGATAAATGACCTTGTATCTTAGATTATGCTCTTTTCTCTTATTTTATTTTTACTCTTCCTTGTATTTGTAGCTTTAGGCCTATTTAATGCACTTAGAGCTAATATTATATTTTGCATTTGCATTTAGCTAGTTTTTCATTTTGTCATTAAATCTTCATATTATACAAGTAAATATATGTTTTTCTATTGTTTGACAGGGCCTTTATACTCCTAAGTTATGGCTCTCCATCATAGATATCACAACCTTATATATCATCTTGTCTTTAATCTTGTTATTTTTTTTTTTAGAGGTAAAAACACTACCATATTACAAGTTGATGGTTCTATAGCTCTCTGGTTTATACAAAGTGATGTTGAAGGATATTACATTATTTGGTACTATGTGAAAGTACCCCCATGGTACCATTGTAAATATTAGATTAGGGTGTGTGATTTATATTTCCCCTAAAGTATGTGTCAATGTGTAGGATGAGTCCAAGTGTCATGTAGTAAAGTGTGCAAGTGTGTAGAGTGTGAGAGTGTGCAAGTGTGTAATATATAAGTGTGCAATTGTATCATATAATTTAGTCAAGATTCATGTGTGTATGTGTCAAGTATACAAGTGAAGAGTCACATATATGTGGTAAGATATAAAGTCAAGAGACATGAGATGTTTGTCTTAGGTGTGGAAAAGGAAAGGATGCATCTCCAGGATATATGAGGAATACAATAGTCAAGTACTAAAGAGTCACCTTCTAAGGTTATATTAAGGATACAAAGCTCCATGAAATGTATGAGAAATTGTATAAAAATTGTAACAAAGATCTTGTATATTTGATCATTATTATTGTAAGTTTCTATAATAAAATAATGTTATTTTATGAATATTATATTGATTTATATTGATCAAATATCTTGTATGCATTAATATTTTGATTAATATTTGATCCTGGATATCAGGACCTATGATTAAATTTGGATAAAAATCTATTAGTGGTAACAAATCCACATATATCCTCATTCGATATGAGAATAAATTGGAGAGAAGTTTTAGATTGAAAATCTAGCATAAAAAATTATGGTATGAATTTGAATATTTGGTGAAGAAGCATAATAGAGTGAAGAAGAAAAATTAAGCTAGTGGCTAAAATTTATTTGAAGACTTTAGATTATTGAAAATGAGATTTCAGATAATTTAAATATAAGAATTTGCTGATTGATTGAGATGTATATTTGAAAAGGAGAATATTAAGTTTGTTATCAATAGTTTCATTTCAATATTAAAGAGAATTGTTGATATAAATTACTGTGAGAAAATATCTTGAGAGGATGTCAATATGATAGCCTAGTGGGCATATTCATAGCCAAAAATAAAATCCAATTATGGGAGCCACGTTTGGAGAGATCAAGGATGTCATTATTGCTACTTGGTGGTCACACATACTACTAAAATATAGATGATAATAGAGAAATACAAGCTTGGATATCTCTAAGACGTCATTGTTGTAGCCCAGTGGGCACACACACATGACAAGAAGATAAAAAGTTAACAGATAAACATAAGCTTGGTTAGATTGAAGAATAAACTATGAGACCATCACATTGATAAGATTACTGGTGTATAAACCAGTGCATAAAGTTAAAAAAGAGAAGTGATAACCCTGAGTTATTTCAATAGAGCCAAAAAATAGTAGAGAAAAGAGGATAGAATCTAGACATAGACATCAATTTGAAGCATCCACAATTATATTTGGGTAAATCTTGAGAGATATAATCATCCACCATAGAACATTGAGGAATCACCTATGAGCGACAAAAAATTGCTTGTGAGCATGAAAAGACTACTTGAGAATATAGGAAGGAGTGCCTAAGAGTGAAATATGAATTAGACAAAGCAAGTATAGGGTAGAATAATTTTTCTAGTTTGTGAACAAAAAAATTGAAGGGAGAAGAGACATTAGAAGCATAATGCTTCCAAAAATATAATGTTGCATAAGATGAGAGTTGGCATAAAACACTTACAAGGCGGTCGTGCAAATAAAGGTAAGGCATCCTCATATTTTTTATTTCCTAATTTACAGGAGTCATAAGGTTGAAATAAAATATTATAAGGGTTGTCATTAATGATATGGAGTTATAAGGATTAATTAAATTTGATTATTGAAATTGAAATTGAAAGTGGGAGTTATAATTAAAAAACTGATTATTGATTATTGATTGCATGATTGATTAATTACGATTTTGTTATTGAATATTGATGATTGAAAATTTGATTGATTAATTTTACAAATTGAAATTTGATTGATATTTTATTTTTGGGAGTAATAAGAAGTTGATAGATATGAATTTTAAGTGAGTCCCATTATGTCAAATAGTAAGATATTCCTTTTTGAATCACAGTTTTTGAAAGGACCTAATTATGCATCATGAAAAAAAATAAAATAAATCCTCATTGTTAAGAAACTTTGGGATATAGTAAACAAAACAAAGGACAAACTAGAAGAAGAAAGAGAAAAATAAAAATTAAAAAAAAATGATGCAAAAGCCCTTATGTTGATTACATTTGGGATAATTGATGAAATCCAACCATACATTAGTGAAGTAGAGACTTCAAAATATGCTTGGAAAAATTATGCATAATATTTGAAGAAAAGAACAAAACAACTATATTTCATTTGTAGTTACAGTTGTATTCATTAAATGTTAATAATGGAGAAAGTATAGAACTCTTTCTTTGAAGAATAGCATATTTAAAGACTATGTTATTAACTATGGGAGAAAAAGTAGAAGAAAATCTTCTTGTCCAAGTTACATTAAGAGCACTTCTAAAAAGTTACAAATATTTAGTCACTTTACTTCAAGTGCTAAATAAGACAACAACCTTTGATGAATTAGTATATGTTCTTCAAGAATATGAGGTGGAAAATTTTGTCAAATATGAAATGACTATTAATGCTTTGATTTCAAAGGAAAATGTATCAAGTAACACTACAACATCATCACCGTCTCAGCCTAAATATAAACAAATATACTATCACATGCAAAAAAAAAGGTCATACTACAAATTTTTGTAGATATAATTCTTTGAATCAAGGAAATCAAATGAATAGAACTTTTCAAAATCTTCATCCAAGGAAATATCAACCTCAATATCAATATAGACAACAACAATAACAATGACCAAGAAAAGAAAATTAAAAGGGCAATTTAAATCAAGAAATTCAATAAATAGAAGAAGCTAAAGAAGGAATTGAAATAAGAGCCCTTACAACATGGATTATAGCTAAAGATAAAAAGGAAGAAAATGAATATCATTCAAAAAATTCTATTAGCACTAATGTTTCAGATAATGAAATAAAAGCAGTTGAAAATAAGACTATAGAAATAGATGAAATACCTAAGATTAAATCCAAAACATTCCAAAATTATAAACTTTGTGAGAAGACCAAACCAAAGATAGATCATGAAAAAAATTGAAATGCACTATGGATGGATCAAGAAATCAGATTAGAATGAGATCATGGATATGTTACAATATTTTTATGATCACAAAGAAAGTCTAATGAATACTACAAGAAATAGGTTAGCATATTAGCACTAGAATCTCAAGTAGTATGAGAGCTAGAAACAAAGGATAAAAGTGAGTATCAGATATTGAAGACTACAGTCTTCAAAAACCAAATAATGTAATACATGGGGATGTTGAAGGATATTATATTATTTGGTACTATATGAAAGTACCCCATGGTAACATTATACCATTTTAAATATTATATTAGGGTGTGTGATTTATATTCCCCTAAAGTATGTGTCTATGTGTAGGAATGAGTCTAAGTGTCATCTAGTAAAGTGTGCAAGTGTGTAGAGTGTGAGAAAGTGGAAGGGTCATATGATAAAATGTGCAAGGGTGTAATATTTAAGAGTGTGCAATATGTCATATAAGTTAGTCAAGAGTCATGTGTGTATGTGTCAAGTATACAAGTGAAGAGTCACATATATGTGGAAAGATGTAAAGTCAAGAGACATGAGAGGTTTGTCTTATGTGTGGAATAGGAAAGGATGCATCTCCTAGATATGTGAGGAGAACAATAGTCAAGTATTGAAGAGTCATATTCTAAGGTTATATTATGGATATAAAGCTCCATGAAATGTATGAGAAAATTGTATGAATATTGTAACAAAGATCTTGTATATTTGATCAATATTATTGTGAGTTTCTATATTGAAACATTGTTATTTTATGAATGTTATATTGATTTATATTGATAAAATATCTTGTATGCATTAATATTTTAATTAATATTTGATCTTGGATATCAAAACTTATGATTAAATCTGGCTAAAAATCCATTAGTGGTATCAGAGCCACATATATCCTCACTCTATGTGAGAAGAATTTGGAGATATAAGTTTTAGGTTGAAAAGCTAACATGAAATAATTCTGGTGTAAATTTGAAGATTTGCTGAAGAAGCATAATAGAGTGAAGAATAAAAATTGATCTAGTGGCTCAAATTGATTTGAAGACATCATATTATTGAAGGTTAGATATTATATTTTGGATATAAGAATTTTTTGGTTAATTGAGATATATTTAGAAAGGAGAATATTAAGTTTGCTATCAATAGTTTGATTTCAATATTAAAGAATATTGTTGACATAAATTGCTATGAGAAAATGTCTTGAGAGGATGCCAGTATTATATCTTGGTGGGCATATTCATAGCAAGCTATAAAATCTAGTTGTGGAAGCTAAGCTTTAAGAGCTCAAGGATATCATTATTACTGCTTGGTAGGCATATATACTACTAAAAGATAAAGGATAAAAAAGAAATCCAATCTTGGAGAGCTCTAAGACATCATTGTTATAGCCTACTGGGAACACATACACAACAAGAAGATAGAAATTTAGAAATTAAATATGAGCTTGGTGAGATCAAAGAGCAAACTATGCGACCAAAACATTGATAATATTACTAGTACATAAAACAATATGCAAAGTTGAAAAAGAGAAGTGATAACCCTAAGTTATTCTGATAGAGCCAAAGGGAAGTAGATAAAAGAGGAAAGAAGCTAGATAAATATGTTAATTTGAAGCACTTGCAATTACATTTGAGTAGATCCTAAGAGATATCATTCTACATAAAATCACCTTCGAGCCAAGTAATCTACAAGAAATTATCAAGGAATCACCTATGAGTGGCAAAGATTTATTTATGAGTAAGAAAAGACCACTTGAGAATACAAGGAGTGCCTAAGAGTAAAATTCACATTAGACAAAGCAAGTTTGGATTAGAATCATTATTTGGTTGATGACCCAAAAGCCTAAATGGAGCAAAGGCATTATAAGTATAACGCTTCCAAAAATTATAACGTCCCATAAGATGAGACATGGTATAAAATACTTACAAGGTGGCAGCGCTAATAAAGGTAAGGCAACCCCATATTTTTTATTGATTGATTTATTGGAGTCATAAGGTTGAAATACAACATTATAAGGGTTATCTTTAATAATTTGGAGTTATAGGGATTAATTAAATTTGATTATTGAAATTGAAATAATAAGTGGGAGTTATAAGAAAAAAATTGATTATTGATTGAAGATTGATGAATGCAAAATTTATTGATTAATTTTACAAATTTAAATTTGTTTGATATTTATTTTTTGGGAATTATAAGAAGTAGATAAATTTAAAATTTAAATGACTTACATTATGTCAAATAGCAAGACTTTCCTTTTTGAATCACAACTTTTGAAAGGACCTAATTATGCATCATGGAAAAATAAAATAAAATCAAGTCTCATTGTTGAGAAACTTTGGGATATAGCAAATGGAATAAAGGACAAACTAGAATAAGAGAGATGATTTTTTTTGAGAAAAGGATGCAAAAGCCCTTATGTTGATTACATATGGGATAATTGATGAAATCCATCCATACATTAGTGAAACAAAGATATCGAAAGATGCTTAGAAAAATATGCACAATATTTGAAGGAAAGAACAAAGCAACTATATTGCATTTGTAGTCACAATTGTATTCATTAAAGGTTAATAGTGGAGATAGTATAGAAATATTTTTCAAATAATAAAAAAGTTAAAGGCTAAGTTATTTTATTTTATAGAAAAATTAAAAGACAATATTATTATCCAAGTTACATTAAGAGCACTTCCAAAAATTTGCAAACATCTAGTCACTTCACTTTAAGTACTAAATAATACAACAACATTTGATGAATTAGTAAATTTTCTTCAAGAATATGAGGTGGAAAGTTTATTTAAATAAAAAATTACTAATAATTCTATTTCAAAGGAAAAATATACCAATTAAAACTACAACATCATCATAATATTAGCTTGAATGGAAACAAGGATACTATCACATATGTAGGAAAAAAGGGCATACTACAAATTTTTGTAGATAAAATTATCTGAATCAAGGAAATCAAATGAATAGACCTTTTCAAAATATTCAAGAGAAGAAAATAAAAAGGGAATTTTAGTTAAAAAAATTCAAGAAACAGAGGAAGCTAAAGAAGGAATTGAAATAAGAGCACTTCCAACAAGGATTATAGTTGAAGACAAAAAGGATGAAAATGAAGATCTTTCAAAAATTGCTATTGGTACTAATGTTTCAGATAATGAAATAAAAGTAGTTGAAAATAAGACTATAGAAATATATGAAAGGCCTAATATTAAATCCAAAATATTCCAAAATTGTAAACTTTGTAAGAAGACCGAACCAAAGATAGATCTTGAAAAAAATTGAAATGCACTATGGATGGATCAAGAAATTAGATTGGAATGGGATCATGGATATGTTACAGTGTTTTTATGATCACAAAGAAAGTCTAATGAATATTACAAGAAATAGGTTAATAGATTAGCACCAGAATCTCAAGCATTATGAGAGCTAGAACCAAAAGACAAAAGCGAGTATCAGATATTGAAGACTAAAGTCTTCAAAAATAAAATAATATAATACATGGGGGTGTTGAAGGATATTATATTATTTGGTACTATGTGAAAGTACCCCATGGTAACATTATACCATTGTAAATATTAGATTAGGGTATGCAATTTATATTTCCCCTAAAGTACATGTCTATGTGTAGGGTGAGTCCATGTTTCAAGTAGTAAACTATGCGTGTAGAGTGTGAGAGTGTGCAAGTGTTATATAATAAAATGTGCATGTATCATATAATAAAATGTTCAAGTGTGTAATATATAAGAGTGTGAAATGTGTCATATAAGTAGTCAAGATTTATGTGTGTATGTGTCAAGTACACAAGTGAAGAGTCACATATATGTGGTAAGATATAAAGTCAAGAGACATAAGAGATTTGTCTTATATGTGGAATAGGAAAGGATGCATCTCCCAAATATGTGAGGAGAGCAATAGTCAAGTATTAAATATTCACCTTCTAAGGTTATATTATGGAGACAAAGCTCAATGAAATGTATAAGAAAATTGTATAAATATTGTAACGAGGATCTTGTATATTTGATTATTATTTAATTAAAATATATATATTGAAATAATGCTGTTTTATAAATGTTTTATCAATTTAAATTGATCAAAAATCTTGTATGCATTAATATTTTGATTAATATTTGATCCTGTATATTAGAACCTATGATTAAATATGGCTAAAAAACCTTCAGTGGTATCAAAACCATATATATCCTTATTCTATGTGAGAGGAATTTGGAGAGAACTTTCAAATTAAAAAGCTAGCATCAAAAAATTCTGGTGTGAATTTGAAGATTTGTTGAAGAAGCATAATAGAGTGAAGAAGAAAAATTGAGTTGGTGGCTCAAATTGATTTGAAGACTTCAGATTATTGAAGGTGAGATATTATATATTTTGAATATAAGAAGTTACTGGTTGATTGAGATATTTAAAAGAAGAATATTAAGTTTGCTTTCAATAGTTTCATTTCAATATTAAAGAGAACCGTTGGCATAAATTATAGTGAGAAAACATCCTGAGAGGATGTCAATATTATAGCTTGGTGGGAATATTTGTAACAAAATATAAAATTCAGCAATGGGAACTAAGCTAGGAGAGATTAGAGACATCATTATTGCTATTTTATGGGCACACATACTACTAGAAGACAAAGGATAGCAGAGAAATCCGAGCTTGAAGAGCTCTAAGATATTATTGTTGTAGCTTAGTGGGCACACACATGACAAAAAAATAAAGAGTAAGCAGATAAAGATAAGCTTGGTGGGATCGAATAGAAAATTATGAGATCAATGCATTTATAAGATTACTAGTATATAAACCAGTGCACACTGTTGAAAAAGAGAAGTGATAATATTGAGTTATTTTGACAGAGTCTAAGAGAAGCAAAGAAAATGGGATAGAAGCTAGATGAAGATGTTAATTTGAAGTGCCTAAAATTAAATTTGGGAAGAGCCTAAGATATATATTTCTACATAGAATCACCTTTGATCCAATTAATCCACCAAATAATGTCAAAGAATTGCCTGTGAGCAACAAAGATCTATTTGTGAGTGGGACAAGACTACCTGAGAATACAGGAAGGAGTGTGTGAGAGCAAAATATCCATTTGATGAAGTAAGTTTAGGTAAGAACCATTGTTTTGTTGGTGACCAAGAAAACTAAAGGAAGTAGAGGCATTATAAGCATAAAACTTCCCAAAATATAATGTCCCATAAGGTGAGATGTGGAACAAAAGAATTACAAGGTGGTAACACAAATAAAGGTAAGTCATCCTCATATTTTTACCACCTAATTCATTAGAGTCATAAAGTTGAAATCAAATATTATAAGGGTTATATTAAATGATTTGAAGTTATAAGGATTAATTAAATTTGATTACTAAAATTGAAATTGAAAATGGCAGTTATAAGCATAATTTTATTATTGATTATTAATTGCATGTTTTATTGAAGATTGATGAATGCAAAATTGATTGATTAATTTTGCAAATTGAAATTCTATTGATATTTATTTCTTTGGAGTTATAAGAAGTAGTTGAATTTGAAATTTAAATGAGTTCCATTATGTCAAATAGTAATATTTTCCTTTCTAAATCATAACTTTTGATAGGAACTAATTATGCATCATGGAACGGTATAGAACCCCAGCTTCCCTTAGGCTCTCTAGAGACTGGTAGATGATGATAAAGGATGAGGTCAAAGTGTTGGCATAGATGGGTTTTGGAAAGGTGGCATAGTTTTTCTGGATTATTTTTTAACCACTTGTTATCTAATTGGTGGGTAGTTTTTGGGGGGGGTTGGAGTTTGATGCCCCAAATAAGGGTCGAGTTTAGGTGGCCTCCAAGTGGTTGATCTTACTTGTCTTCTTTCCTCATTGTTGTAAGTTTATCCTAAGTGGTAACTTTGGGTTGGGTATGCTTTTTGGTAATCAGAGGTGGAAAATAATCGATGTCATCATCATCATGTGTTGGTGGGGCCATACAACTGAGGTGGATCAATTTTGTGAGACCAGTTGGACCTCTCATTTTGATTGGGTCTCTATGTGGTCAACATACCACCTCACTGTCCACCTAGATATTTTATTCGTAATATATTTTGAGAGTTGGCTTAAGCTCTTATCTTGGTACTGGTAGGCTTCTCACCATTTTTCAAGGATGGTTTTCTCTAGAACTTCTAGTGACACCTTGGAGCTCTTTGTTGGTTTTGAAAATTGGTTTCTCCTTCTATGGATATCGCATGGGAAAAGATATTTATATCATGCTTGGATAGTGGGCAATTATGTCAATCCCGAGATATTTTAGGCGACTTATGAGTTTGAGTGCAGATTCTATCACCATTATTTTTTAGAATGGGTGCCTCTTTATCGGTGGCTCCGTATCTTGTGGTAAGATCTTCAATATATTGCTGAAGCCTTCTACCTATGTTCATGCGATATTGCATGTTTGCTCTTATGTTTCAAGGTGATATATTTTGGTGGTGCAAATTGGTGGTGGGTTCCTTGGTTTCTAGCTTCATTCCACTTTTGGTGGTGTGATATGGCCAAAGGTTGATGTAGAAATATCTGAAGGTTCCTGTTGAACCCACTTCATTAGTGGTGGATGATGAGGTTAGAAGAATTTTACGTAAGGGTGGTCTCTTGAACTACCTTCTATCCTTTCATGGACACCACAGGGGATTATCCAGAGTGATGGCGCATTCTTGGAGAAGGGGTCAAATTCAAGCTGAGGGTTTGGAGTTCCATCTCTTGATGGATTTAATGGTGGAAGTAACAGATCTTCCAGTTGATGGTACCTGCCACAATTAAAAAGAACATTCCCTGAAATGGAAGGTAGGATTTGTTTTTTGGATTTTGGAAAATACCTCCCAAGAATACAAAATAGTTATGAATCTAAGGCTCTCAAATCTCCTTGGGATCAAGTAATTTTTGTGATTATGGACTATTTCACCTTGGATGTAAATAGAGAGGTGATTCAAAGCTTCCACATGATGTTTTTAAATCAAATTAGGAGGAAGAGGCTCATGAATATTTTATCATTTCTCTTCCACTCTCTGGAAAATAATCTAAGAGATGTGAGGGGTGGGAAAGGGTTGGACCCTATCCACCAAGGATTAATTCTGCTCACATTTGAACATGTATCTAAATCTAGGGGAATTGTAGTGGATGAGGTGTTGGAAAAAATTGAATTCCAAAAAATTCCCCCAACCCTTGATATGCCTATGACATTGTCTAGATTTTCAAGTGAATATGTGGATTTTGAGATGGATGATTTGAAAACTTCTTTCTCATCCATGAAAGAAAGTACAAAATCTATGGGTAAAGAGGGAGATTCTTCCAGTGGCATCAATATGGATCGAACGTGTCACTCTAAATGGATTTTGTTGAAGACGATGAAGTTAGATGCTTCTATGACCTCTCTGGAGACGTCAGATTCAGATGAAAGCTTACCTATGAAGAAAAATGCTAAGCTCTTGATGGACTCAATGGAAGTTAATGAGATATATCCCTCTATATGACCCGAGTCCCCTATTGTCCAACCTCTTCTTGGTAAGTTGGATGACAAGCTTATGGTTGTGCTAGGTATCATAACCCATTTTCCTTGACCTAAATATATATATATATATATATATATATATATATATATATATATATATATATATATATATTTAGGAAAGTCTTAGTTGCAAAGTAACCCCACATTAATATTTTGTTTAAATATTTCTTGAGGCACACCCATCCCTACATCTTGCGTATATCTAGCTACACAAATGTACTAGGTGCAAGGCTATAATTTACAAGTTATCTCTCTTGCTGGCCACACAAGCTAACTTGCCTTTCCTTTCATTCCATTGAAAGAAGCACTCTAATGCTACCTACTACTCATGTCTATCTGAGTAGGGTTAGAGTGTATAACACTTGACTATCCCTCTCATCTACAAGATGAGCTAGTCAATTCTTTAACTACCTCATCAATTCTCTAATCATATAAACACCTTAGATTTGTTTAGAACTAAACAATACCATTTACTAAGGGTCAATATGGGTACTTGACTTCCTATCTAAATTCATTCATCAAAATCCTTTATGATGAGTATGAATAATTCTTTAGCTTTTAATTGAGAATACTCAACTCTCTTTCCAAAATACACCCATCAAACTCATTTATGATGTGTATTAAAACTCCTTAGTTTTCCCTTCCCTTTACTACTATTTGATACATGTTACCACAAGGTTTATTCAACTCTAAACTTAGTTGCCATTATCCATAATTTATCTCTTTGAGAGGGTCATAAATTAAGTTGCCCACATCCCTTTGAGTAGCTTAATTTACTACAATTATCTACACCAATATAAGGTTTTGGTTTCCAAACACAATTATATCTTTAATACAACTAAAACTTAGAATAGAGAATTCTTAAAACTTCCCATGGTTTATCTTTTTCCAAGCAATAAAAATAATTCTAATTTTTATTTCCTTTATATATTTTAACCAACACCTTAACAGGTTTGCATGGAAAACACATCTATTGTAATAGATAAATTAACATTTGAATAATTATAAACCACACAATAAACCATATCAACACATAATTTATCTTAGGAGAAACCCCATGGGGAAACCCAACCTCAAAATCATTCCACCATTATTTCATTTATCAAGCTAATATTTACATTGGATATGGACAACCCATATTGTCCAAAATATTTATTAAAGAATCCTAACATTTCTTTCTAGCTTCCCTTTATGAGATAGTCCTTCATCACATATAGTCATCGTTATATCTACATCTTGGAAACCTGTTCCCATATCTCCAATCTTGTTGTCATAATAGTGTTGGAATACATAGAACACATTCGACAAGCACCCCATAGGCAGTCCGGTAAAACTCTAACATCCCATCCTAGCAATATCACTTAGCCTAAAACATGTCATCTATTTAAGAGTACATCAACTGCAACGCCTAGAGTGGAACCTATCCTTCAAGTAAAAAAATTGATGACACTACCAACTTTGGGAACCTTATGCTATTACAAGCACAATCAATCTTCCCCAAACCAAAACACCCATTGCATAAATTCACTAATGCTATCTAAGCATAATAGAAACTAGAACACACATATCCATTTCATAAATTCACTAATGCTATCTAAGCATAATAGAAATTGGAACACACATATCCATTTCATAAATTCACTAATGCTATCTAAGCATAATAGAAATTGGAATCACACATATCCATTTCATAAATTCACTAATGCTATCTAAGCATAATAGAAACTAGAATCACACATATCCATTTCATAAATTCACTAATGCTATCTAAGCATAATAAAAAATAGAATCACACATATCCATTTCATAAATTCACTAATGCTATCTAAGCATAATAGAAACTAGAACGTCAGAGATTAAATCCATCCTACAACATCTTTACCCAACATTCCTAGCTTCCTGAGCAATACACTATTACAAACCAGACTTCCTTTCCTCAGTACATGAAAGCAAATTCTATAATTTAAAGATGATGGACTCAACCAACGTAAAGGTAGCAACATTGCTCTACAAAGATAGTTGGTGATAGAATTAAAAGCATTTGACAATACAAAGGGAACTCCTTCCAACACTAAGCAATTCACGAATTCAATTTGGACCTTGCATAACATGTAGATAAATCCACCTCCATACTACCAAAATCCCTAGATGAACACACAAGAACAACCAACTTGGCTTCAATATTTCTCTCAAGAGAGTCATTCTAGCATTCAAAACATCTCTCACAATAACTATAGTTGTTTAGGCTCAAGAGGGTAACATACTCCCATATCATCAAAGAACAATAGCAAGACACATGTAAAACGGTTGTTCCAAAAGGGTTTCTTATCTCAGACTCACCTCCATACAATGGAGAACTCAACAGCAACCCCAGAAGAACTCCTATCTCTTCAATAACAAGAACATCATCCCAAGTTTGGGTGCTATAACTAAGAGAAATTATTTAATCCTTTGGCTAAGTAAAAAGGGTTCCTAGACTTCTCAATCCATCACTCCCCATTAATACACAATGAATAACACATGCAAGGTAACAAGGTTGGATAGTTCACACAAACAACTTATCTCTAACGTCCAACTCAACAAACCTGATGGATTACTACACCATAGGGAGAATCTTGTCAATAATAATTCATACCATCAACTTGTTAGCTCAACCAAGCCAACTCCAAAGTCTTCTATTATAATTTAACTCACAGGTCAAGTGCACATCAATTGCTAGAACAACGAGTGCAACAAAGGGACTCCTATTACTATTGTAAAAGAATAATACTCCTACCTAAGCATTAGAAACTGTTCTACTACCATTTAAATAGTAAAGTCAAGACAATAGTTTTTAAGTGTATGCCTACCTGTGATCAATGGTTGCTTTGTAGTGAACTAGATCTTTTGCTTAACGTCACCACTTAAAAACTTCCTTCCACAGAGTGACTGCAACTATTCTCCCCCCAATGCACTCCAAATTCCTTTTCCCTACTAGTTTTCTTGGGCATCCCGAATGGAACCGTCGAGCCTTCACTTCCCCACTACTCCATCACCCTTTATTTTGGAAGCCTCATCGTGGGTTCTCAGTTGAGAATACAATGATGTTCACTCCCCTTGCTCTCATGTCTACACAAGGATTGGGTGCCCTTCCAAACACTTAACAACAATTATCCTTCTAATTAAACAATAATTTAATAAAAAGGAAAGCCAAAACTCTTGTCTTTCTCTCTCAAGAATTTGCACATGTATATAAAAATACTTTCCCACCAGCATCACTATGAACTAACAAATTAGCAACAACAATAATAATGTGTTAGCTCAAATTCTTACTGGGTCTTTTAGAACAAAATATCCATAGCAAACCTTTTTGCAAAGTCGTTAGGCCAAAAGACAAACTCCAAATAAATATTGTCTTTTAATCAAAAATAATGAAGTCCACCTCATTAATTATGCTTACCAAAACTTTCCTTCATTCTCTTTCTTTGAAAGAGATTATATTTTTAAGAACATAATATAACTTAAATCATATCCACTAAAGTTTTGTAGTCAATAACCAAGCAAGCAAAATTTGATCTATTCCTTATGTGCAAATTATGCTAAGTCACTTATATGAAAAGAGAGCATCTATCAGGTTGCTCTTCTACCAAAGAATATGCCCATTTATAAGACAACTTGATCCTGCATCAATGCAAATATGTTAGCAACATCATATTTTATCCTTAAAACCTTTGTTTGCAGAAATTGAACATAAATTTATCAATCATTCCTTTGGTTAGAAAAATTATCTAGCTGCAATAAAATATCCATCATGCATATCCTAACATAAATCCAACCAAAAAAGTTTGCCAAGAGAGGGTCATGACATCCTCCCCTCCATAGGCTTAACATAGTCCTCTGTGTTTCATCATAGTTCTTAAACAATAAACAATATTCAAATTGCTTTTTCAAACAAAAATGGAAAATGTTTCTGCATCTCTGCTACTTTTTCCCAAGTAGCATTTCTTTTAGAATAGTGGTCCCACTGGACCTTGCATTGCTCCAAAGTCCCTTTTCACATCGATTTGGATCGAAACTCAAGGATTCTTACTAGTCGAACCTCGATAGCCTCTGGGTTCACCATCTGCAAATTAGAAAAGTCCCACACATGCTCAAGGTTAGCAACATACTTTCTAAGCAAAGAGATGTGAAAGGTGTCATGAATCTTGAACAAGTTAGGTGGTAAGGCAAGTCGATATGCCACAAGGTTGATATTTTTTGTAATTTTTAAGGGTCCCACAAAGCGTGGATCCAACTTGGTAGACTTAATAGCACTTTTCATCGGTCTCACCCTTAAAAACACCTTCTCTCCCACTGAAAACTCTTGTGGAGATCTCTTAAGATCGACATAGCTCTTCTGTCAATCTGCAACTTCTTTTAGCCATTCCTTGATCATCCTCAACTATTGCTCCATCTCCTTGACCATGTCTAGACCAAGCACAATCTGATCTTCTAGATTATCCCAAGATAAAGATGTCCTACATTTCCTACCATAAAGTGCTTCAAAAGGAGCCATGCCTAAAGTTGAATGGTGACCATTATTGTAGGTAAACTCTACCAGATGCAAGTAATCTTCCCATTAGGTTTTCTGATCCATGCAATACATGTGAAGCATGTCCTCTAGAACCTGGTTCACTCTTTCAATCTGACCATCGATTTTAGGATGATAAGCAGAACTTATGTTCAATCTAGTACCAATGGCATGATGCAAGGCTTACCAAAACTCAAATGTAAATCTCGAGTCTCTATCCGAGATTATTACTTCCAAAAAACCATGAAGCCAAAATATCTCTTTGGCAAATCTGTTAGCCACAACCATGACATCATCCTTAGTGCTTTTAGGTATAAAATGTGCAACCTTGGTCAATCTATCGACCACCACTAAGATTGCATCATGCTGGAACCAATTTTTAGGCAACCCTACAATAAAGTCCATTGAAATTACTTGCCATATTTGCATAGGTACCTCATGCGGATACAACAATCCCATAGGGTGTCTATGTTCTACCTTCACTTTCTGGCATTCGAGGCATTGGGTGACAAATTCAGTTATGTTCCTTTTCATCCTAGGCCAATAGAAATTTTTCTTCATATTCTCCCTCATATTTGCTCCTCTCGGATGAGCAGAATATGGTGATCTATGTACTTCATTCATGATCAATTTTCTCAGATCACTAATTTTTGGAATAACTACCCTATCCTTGAAGCATAGGAAACCATATTTGAAGCTAAAATCCTTGTTTTCTTTTAGGTTTCTTTCCATATTTTCATAAACTTGGTTGTAGTATGCATCCCACTTTTGCATATCCTTGACTTGTCCCATCAAGTCCATATGGGCACGAGACAAGGCCACTATGTGCCTTCTTCTACTTAGTGCATCAATAACTTTGTTCTCCTTTCCTTTTATATACTCAATGCCAAAATCATATTCCATAAGAAATTCCATCCATCTCCTCTATCTAGCATTGAGTAAGGGTTGAGTAAATATGTACCGTAGACTCTGATGGTCTATCCTCAGCTCAAAGGGTCTCCCAACAAAATAGTGTCACCAACTCTTGAGAGCAAACACCACTATTGCTAGCTCGAGATCATGGGTTGCATAATTGACCTCATGTCATTTCAATTTTCTTGACCCATAGGCTATCACTATCTCCTCCTGAGAGAGCACTCCTCCCAAACCTTCCAATGATGCATCCATACAAATAGAAAAACTTCCCTGAGGATCGGGTATCCTGAGTATAGGAGGTGTAGTAAGCTTTTGTTTAAGTAGTTCAAAAGCTTCCTCACATCTATCCATCCACTTGAATTATTTCCCTTTCCTCTAAAGGTTAGTCATTGGGGAGGTAATATTGGCATAATCTTTCACATAACGCCTATAATAGCCGATCAGACCCAAGAAACTTTGAACTTCCATCACATTCATGGGTGGCAGCTAGTTCAAAATTACCTCTATATTTTTAGGATCTACTACAATTCCTTTTATTGAAAATAATGTGTCCTAGATACTGCACTTTTGACACATAAAATTCACATTTGGTCAAATTCTTATACAACTAGTTTTCCCTTAGCAATTCTAACACAATCCTAAGGTGTTTGTCATGCTCTAACTTATTTTTGGAATATATCAAAATATCATCTAGAAATACCAGCACAAATTTATCCAATTGCTTTCTGAAGATACTATTCATCAAGTTCATAAATGTGGTCAAGGCATTTGTTAAACCAAAAGGTAAGATAGTAAACTCATAGTGTCCATAATGAGTTTTAAAGGTTGTCTTGTGAGTATCTTCCTCATGGATCCTCAGTTGATGGTATCCTGATTTTAAATCAATATTTGAAAATATTGTGGTATCCTTAAGTTGATCGAAGAGGTCTTTGATTCTAGGTAGGGGATATCTATTCTTGGTGGTGGCCTTGTTCAACATTCTGTAATCAATACATAGTCGTAGGGAACCATCCTTCTTATTGAAAAACAAGACCAATGCTCCCCATGGTGACACACTTGGTCTGATTAATCCTTTTTCCAATAATCCTTGTAGTTGCACCTTCAACTCTTGCATTTCTATGGGATTCATCTTGTAGGGGGCTCTATGAATAGGTTTTGTGCCAGGTTGGAGCTCGATTGTGAAGTCAAATTCATGTTGGGGTGGTAACCCGATAAGTCCTCTAGAAACACATCCCTAAATTCTTATAGTAGTGGATGTTTCCCGAGCACCTCCTCCTTCTTTTCCTTGTCTATCTCATTTAACTTCACAACAAAGACCATTCCCCCTTTCTTAATGGCTTTCTTGAGTTGCATCACCAAAAGAATTCAGGGTTGAAAAGCTCCTTGTCAACTGTACACCTTCTACACTTTCCCATTATCTTTTGAGAACTCAATCCATCGATCTTGAAAGTTAATTACAACCCTATGTGCTTGCAACCAATCCATTCCTAAGATCACATCGAAGGCATGCAAGGGTGTGACATAAAGACATCCTATGGTCATACCACTAGGCAAGGCAATCTCTACCATAGGGTAACACTGACTTATAGAAAAGGTTTACCCTGAGCCATACTCTACCTTCCACCCATGAGCTAAGATTCCTCATCTTTCTAATATATCTTTAATTAGGCTAGTCAAAACAAAACTATCTATAGCACCACTATCAATCAAAATCTTAACATCTTTATCAAAAATATTACCCCTTATCAGCAATGAAGTGGCTTGCCCATCAAGTTCCTATTTTCCTATTGCTACATAAATCTTGTGAGTTGGTTCCTTGCATGTAGGTTCTTTGTACATAGGTTCCTTTCCCTTAGAGTTCAATCCTACTCTGTGCAAATAATTGGTGGCGTAATGTGGTCCACCATAATCATAACATCTGATCTTGGGTCCTAGATGTATTTTCTATTTCTACCCATCATCTATTTTCTCTATCGATGGAGGATTAGCCTACCCTTGAGATGGTTTGTTGTTACCACTACTACGATAATTGGCATTATGGTTCCTCCCTTGGAACCTTCTTCTATTCTTTCCTTACCTCTTATCATTCCTTCGATCCTACCTAGAGGGATTTTTATTTTCCTGCTCTCCTTCCCACTTAAAAAACCCTACACTATTTTATTTCCTTAGTGCCTCTTTGCCCTACTCATCCAACCTTTCATAATTGAAAAAGAGTTTGAGATAGGTTTCAGCCTTTCTAGCCAAATCATAGGTCTTCTGCAAGGTAGCAGGTTCTTGCATGTCTACTTCCTACCCTATTCTAGGATCTGCTCCTAGAATAAACTTATGGATCTTCATTTTCTCATTGTATGCAAGCACATATTTTAGTAGTTTTATAAATTTTTTATGGTATGCTTCCACCATCTTAATCCCCTATCAAATTTTAGTGAACTCTTCAAACTTTTGAGAGTAGAAGTGTTCCATGAGGAATCTATCCTTAAAAGCTTCTACAAATGCTTCCCAATTTAAATCAACTATTGTTGCTAGCCCTAGTCCATCACTATAAGTTTCCCACCAATCCAAGCCAACCCCTTGAAGGTGTAGAGTGGCATAGGATGTTCAGGTTCCAGTAGAGTAGTTCTTTAAATTGCAATAAGTTTCTATCTCTTTTAGCCAAGCTTTGACTTTGTCTCCCTCCTCTTCTCCATTAAACTTGGAAGACCTCAAATATTTCATATCCTTACCCAACTCAGCTTCTAACCGAGCTTTGGCCTATTGTGCCTCTGAAAGGGGTTCATTTTACCATTCCATTCTAGAGTTTCTAGCCCATGTTTCTTGATTCATCATGATTTCCAATAGTTATTTCTATGTTTCCACTTGTTCACAAAGTTGGGCTACTATTTTAGTGATATCCTATCCTTTATTAGTAGGGTTTTTGAACCTACATCTATATTTATATTTTCTATATTTTTCTGTTGTGTCTACCTCATCGTTGGGGTGACAACTCTCCTTCTCTTTGGTGGTATTGTTCCTACCACACATAGAAGAGTCAATGAGAATTAGTTTGCTAAAACTACTGTAGTCCTAGTTATGCTAGTATTAAGCAAACATGTTCATCCTTATACCTAGGTATGTTTTTCTTTCACAACCAATCTAGTTATTGCATAGTGAGCCTATTCCACTACGAACCTAGGCTTTGATACCAAATGTCATAACCCATTTTCCCTGACCTATATTTTTTAGGGAAGTCTTAGTTGTAAAGTAACCCCACATTAATATTTTGTTTAAATATCGCTTGAGGCACACCCATCCCTACATCTTGCGTATATCTAGCTACACAGATGTACTAGGTGCAAGGCTATAATTTACAAGTTATCTCTCTTGCTAGCCACACAAGCTAACTTACCTTTCCTTTCATTTCATCGAAAGAAGCACTCTAATGCTACCTACTACTCATGTCTATCTGAGTAGGGTTAGAGCATATAACACTTGACTATCCCTCTCATCTACAAGATGAGCTAGTCAATTCTTTAATTGCCTCATCATTTCTCTATTCATATAAACACCTTAGATTTATTTAGAACTAAACAATACCATTTACTAAGGGTCAATGTGGGTACTCGACTTCCTATCTAAATTCACTCATCAAAATCCTTTATGATGAATATGAATAATTCTTTAAATTTTAATTGAGAATACTCAACTCTCTTTCCAAAATACACCCATCAAACTCATTTATGATGTGTATTAAAACTCCTTAGTTTTCCCTTCCCTTTACTACTATTTGATACATGCTACCACAAGGTTTATTCAACTCTAAACTTAGTTGCCATTATCCATAATTTATCTCTTTGAGAGGGTCATAAATTAAGTTGCCCACATCCCTTTGAGTAGCTTAATTTACTACAATTATCTACACCAATATAAGGTTTTGGTTTCCAAACACAATTATATCTTTAATACAACTAAAACTTAGAATAGAGAATTCTTAAAACTTCCCATGGTTTATCTTTTTTTCAAGCAATAAAAACAATTTTTATTTTTATTTCCTTTATATATTTTAACCAACACCTTAACAGGTTTGCATGGAAAACACATCTATCGTAATAGATAAATTAATATTTGAATAATTAATAAACCACACAATAAACCATATCAACACATAATTTATCCTAGGAGAAACCCCATGGGGAAACCCAACCTCAAAATCATTCCACCATTATTTCATTTATCAAGCTAATATTTACATTGGATATGGACAACCCATATTGTTTGAAATCTTTATTAAAGAATCCTAACATTTCTTTCTATCTTCCCTTTATGAGATAGTCCTTCATCACATATAGTCATCATTATATCTACGTCTTGAAAACATGTTCCCATATCTCCAATATTGCTATCACAATAGTGTTGGAATACATAGAACACATTTGACAAGAACCTCATAGGCAGTCCAGTAAAACTCTAACATCCCATACTAGATATATCACTTAGTATAAAATATGTCATCTATTTAAGAGTACATCAGTTGCAATGCCTAGAGTGGAACCTGTCCTTCAAGTAAACAAATCCGATGCTACCAACTTTGGGAACCTTATGCTATTACAAGCACAATCAATCTTCCCCAAACCGAAACACCCATCACATAAATTCACTAATGCTATCTAAGCATAATAGAAACTGGAACACACATATCCATTTCATAAATTCACTAACACTATCTAAGCATAATAGAAACTGGAACACATATATCCATTTCATAAATTCACTAATGCTATCTAAGCATAATAGAAACTGGAACACACATATCCATTTCATAAATTCACTAATTCTATCTAAGAATAATAGAAATTGGAATCACACATATCCATTTCATAAATTCACTAATAGGAATTGGAACACATATATCCATTTCATAAATTCACTAATGCTATCTAAGCATAATAGAAATTGGAATTTTAGAGATTAAATCCATCCTACAACATCTTTACCCAACATTCCTAGCTTCTCGAGCAATGCACTATTACAAACCAAACTTCCTTTCCTTAGTATATGAAAGTGAATTCTATAATTTAAAGATTATGGACTCAGCCAATGTAAAGGTAGAAGCATTACTCTACAAAGATAGTTGGTGATAGAATTAAAAGTATTCGGTAATACAAAGGAAACTCCTTCCAACACTAAGCAATTCACGAATTCAATTTGGACCTTGCATAACATGCAGAGAACTCCACCTCCATACTACCAAAAGCCCTAGATGAACACACAAGAACAACCAACTTGACTTCAATATTACTCTCAAGAGAGTCATTTTGGCATTCAAAACATCTCTCACAACTATAGTTGTTTAGGCTCAAGAGAATAACATACTCCCATATCATCAAAGAACAACAAGACACATGCAAAACGGTTGTTCCAAAAGGGTTTCTTATCTCAGACTCACCTCATTACAACAAAGAACTCAACAACAACCCCAAAAGAACTCCCGTATCTTCTATAACAATAACATCATCCCAAGTTCGGGTGCTATAACTAAGAGAAATTATTTAATCCTCTAGCTAAGTAAAAAGGGTTCATAGACTTCTCAATCCACTGCTCCCCATTAATACACAATGAATAACACATATAAGGTAACAAGGTTGGCTAGTTCACATAAACAACTTATATCTAACATCCAACTCAACAAACTTGATGGATTACAACACCATAGGGAGAATCTTGTCAATAATAATTCATACCATCAACTTGTTAGCTCAACCAAGCCAAATCCAAAGTCTTATATTATAATTTAACTCACAAATCAAGCACACATCAATTTCCAAAATAGTTAGTGCAATTAAGAGACTCCTATTACTATTGTAATAGAATAATAATCCTACCTAAGCATTATAAACTGTTCTACTACCATTTAAATAGTAAATTCAAGATAATAGTTTTTAAGTGTATGCCTACCTATGATCAATGGTTGCTTTGTAGTGAACCATGTCTTTTGCTCAACGTCACCACTCCAAAACTTCCTTCCACAGAGTGACTACAACTATTCTCCCCCAATGCACTCCAAATTCCTTTTCCCTACTAGTTTTCTTGGGCATCCCAAACGTAACCGTCGAGCCTTCACTTCCCCACTACTCCATTATCCTTTATTTTAGAAGCCTCATCATGGGTTCTCAACTAAGAATACAATGGTGTTCACTCCCCTTGATCTCACATATACCCTATTAGCTTTTGATACAACATGTAATGGGAGATAACAATCACAAGATGTAGAATAATAAGAAAGAAAGTTAAAATACAAGATGATTGAAATATGCTATAAATAGAAATGATGAAAATGAATACAAAAGTAGCTATGGAGGAAGTGAACACTCCATAATCTAAGCTACTCCTCAAGGAATTATCTTTGAGCTTATAGCTCACACACTCTACACTACTACACACTCTCCTACACTACTATGTTGTTGTATATCTCACACTACTATCTATGGCCCTTTATATAGGAAGATAGGTTCCTTGGCCAACACTCTACCTAGTTGTACAAGGGACACCTTGCACATATACAACTTGCACATTGAAACTTGTGCATTTATTACATTACATGAAGTAACTAGATAACTCCCCCTAAAGTAATCTAATGTCCTAAGTATGTACCAAGGAAGGTATATTTACATAATCCAAATGATGTAATATAATCTATTTCTAACACCCCCTGTATTACAATATCTAGGTATTGAAGACTTTATTCTTCAATGTGGATCTTCCTTTTGACCTTGAGATTCTAATTCTTTTTATTTGATTTTTGTAACCTGTTCAAGCAAGTAATTAGTATCTTCAAAACCTATCATTCTTGTTGAAAGAGCTTTGTAATTGGTTCTTCTGTAGTTGCTTTAGTATTTAGATGAGGGAAAATAGACTTAAGCTGTAGGTTATTCTTTTAGTTGACCTTGCACTATATTTCTCCTTCATTGGATTCATATCCTTCTTCTTTAGCTTTGCCTTTGAATCCAATATATGTGATTTCATAGGTGGTTGTGTTTTACTTGGTTATTGTAGGAAAGATTCTCCTTTCTTGTCTTCAATATGTATAGAAGATTATGAACAACCACTTAGGACATCATGATAAGATATTGAGTTAGTAGAACCTGAAGTGCCAATTCTACATGAGGATTGAAATCAAGGTTATGCATAGCAGCTATTTATCACCAAATTGGCTAAAATTAGGATTTTCAAAATTTGGAATTGGCTAATATTTGGGACCCTTGACCAGGGCCCATTAGCCAAAAATTTTTGGGTGCAATTTTTTTTGATCGATTCGCCAATTCTATAATAATTTGACCATTTTAAGTTTAAATTTCCAACATTACCTCTAATAATAGTGAAACTTCTATATACATTTGAGTACTATTCACCTGGATTTTGAAACCGATTCACCAAATTTTTATAAATACATTTTGGAGACGACCCCTTATGCATAATCCTAATTGATTTTTTTTTCTAGATATGACTCATCAAATTCTGAATTCTCTTTGAGAAGTTCTGTAAATCCTTTTTGTTCTACATTTTCATTATTGTAGTGTTTATATGTGAGTAATGCCATGTATAATATGCTTAAAAGGTCTAAGGAAAGTGTAATGTCAATTTTTCCATTGCCAATAGATTCATTGAGATGGGCTTGAAGATAAAATTCCATAGTGTCTGAGTTATCTTCAAAGTTAGATCTATCATTCTTTTAGATTTCATGAGAAGATTCATGATACCAAGTTTTATGGCACTAGCTATTTCCTTATTGATGTTCATAGTATTTTGGAAAGTAGAAATCCTTATGGATACCTATTAGGATATATGATCCCTGATAGAAGTATATAAGATTTATTTGATAAAACCTTTATTAATATTTGGTTTTTGTAGGTTTCCTTATGTCTCCTTAGTAATGAGATTATACACTCTTAAGGATTTTTAGGTTTTGTAGAAAGCTTATATTTTGCTAATGGATTTGCAACTTGATAATTTTGATAAATGCTAATATTACCAAGTTTTGTAGAATACCTTATGACTCCCTAGTATGTTTTGGATAAGATATAAAGTGCTTTTGTAAATTATAGTTCAATTTTGGTTGATTTTGTAAATTTTTTATAAATATCAAAATCAACTTTTACTATCCCTTATTGCTCCTATTGAACTAAGCACTTTTTCCAAATTTAAAGAGGTTTTAATGTTGGATTTCTTTTGTCTCTATTTAGAAGTTTTGAGACAATAATATTATAAATCTTCAACCTTTGAAATGCTTTGATAAAACTCTCTTTAATATCCCTTTAGGATTTAATTCAAGTATATCTAATTTCCAACTTAATTAATTTGATGTAGTAACCCTTATAACTCCTTATTTTGAAAAAAATAGACCACAATAATATTTGCAAATATTTAATATTAGTTTCCAGTAGAAAACCGTATTACTCCTAAGTTTAATATTGCAAATATTATATTAGCTGGATAATTAATTTCCTTTAAGGTATGGATTTCAATATAATTATATTCCTCTAAATTTAACCTTATAACTCCCAAGAGATGAAAACACATAAATATAGGAATAAACCTTACCTTATATAAAACAATATCTGGTGCTTATTTTAGATGTGCAATGGCTGCAATGTTGACTGTATCTTCTTTGATTGTATCCTCCAATAGAGTTGATTAGAACTTGGCTTGTATTTAATGTTCCAAATGTTGCATTTGAAAATATTCCTTTGACCTATTTGGACCAGAGCATTGAAGGCTCTACTCCTTATTTCCACGTTGTGGTGAATCCCATGTCTTGAACATAAATATAGCTAAAGAATTCACTAAATTGTTGCATCCTTCCTAGTCCAAGGTGCCTTTAGTAGGTGGTCAACCTAGTGATAAGTGTCACTTCTATTACATTCAATGCTTTCTTGGATGTCCGTTACAAGTGTAACATCTGAAGTATTTTCTCCCTTCTTATGCAGTACATAAGGTAACACATATGGATAAATGTAACTCCTCTTCCACATGGTCTATGGGTGCCAAATACTTGTTGTAAGGCTTCCTCACATGAGTTAAATTCCAACATACCTTTGAGAGCATTGAGGGTTTTATTTAGAGGATGACAAATATCACTTACATGCATTATTATTATTTATGCATTCTTTTAAGATTTTCTATGTACTTTTCCACCTTCTTCTTTATTGTATTTCGATGGCATTGAGATGGTTCCAGCCAAGCAATGCTAGTGGTGGAGCTTTGGTGTAGATATGGAGGAGATTTGGTGGAGCTTGAACGATAGCACTATGGTGGAGACTTCTTGATGATCCAATGGTAATATTGAATGCTTCTTCCTATGAACATACATTTTCAGTTTTTCATGCTTTGATATCCTTTGCTTCTATGCTATTGGATATATCTCCTTTAGTGAGCAACGTGCCTCCTTTATTGTGCTTTGCAGGTCACCTATTATGGCTATCCAACCTATGCACAATGTAGGCCCTTTTGAGAGACTTCTTGATGCTAGTATTTGGCTACACTCTTCTAGAGAATGTTGTACTTTTATGACACCTTCAAATCTGCCCCCTTTCTTGCGTAGAAGATATTAGAGAAGTGCAATATAATGTACCAATATTTGTGAATATAATACCTTTATTGAACCCTTCCTTGCACTCCTTTTGCAGGTTTAAAATTTTGGTTTTGTGGTAGAATTTTGAATGCAGTGTAGGAATTTTGAGGTTGTCTCTTTGTTTAGATACCTTCCTATTTTTTCTTGGAATGCTTTGGATTTGAGACTCACCAAGTATCAATATTTGAAGATTCTATTTTTGATTTCGGTTAGTTGTTTTCATATTCAAGTTTTAGAGGATTCTAAAATTTTGGTGGCTTCTATTTGCCACTATGAGTTGCAGATTCTTGTGCATCAATAGTGTCTTTAGATACTTTGATAAATTCTATTTTTTGTACCTTTCTCAAGAACACAAACACTAAGATTTTTGAGAGTAATACAATAGCGCAAATGAACCCACTAATATTTTATTTTTATACACTAATAATTACACCTTATCACTCAAAATAAATCTCAAAATAAGTTATAAATGTACTTAATCAATTTACTGCAACTTAATCAAGAATAATCTAAAATGAATCTTCAAGAATTATTCTGTAAATTTTTTATAAGCAAGATATTAGGAGATAGTCTTCTTTTGCTTTCCAAAGAAGATGATAGGCGGTTGATAGATAGTTGAAATTATGAAATCTAATCAACTCCTAATGTGCAAATGAACCTCTCAAAGAACCTTTCTTTTTGCACTTTTGAAGACTGTAATACAAATATCCTTTTTGCAACTTTAATCCAAATTAAGGTGCTTTAACAAATCTAATAAGTAATCCAATTAATGAATCTACTTGCACCAATATTTTCTTACCTTTTTCTAAAATATTTTGTAGCTCCTTTACCACTTTTGTAGAGGATGTAAATATTGGTGTCTAATATCACCAAGTTGCTACCTTGAAATAGATCTTGCAGCTCTTTGTAGACTATTCTGAATAGCTCATTCTTCACCAAAGAATGATCTTGAGATTTCTTTCACGAGCCTAAGATTTGGTGACTTTGTTCTCCTCTTGTGATATCCTCATTCTACTATATATTTAGAGAGTTTTGTATCTCTGAAGTGGTGTCCTTTTCCTGTGAGGGGTAATCTTCAAGTCTCCTGGATTTGGTGAGCTTCTTATAACTTCAAGTCTTCTTGTCAAATTATGACTTCAAGCAGGATCTTCTTCTCAAGATTCTAAATTTCTTGAGGTCTTCACTGTATTCTTCTTCTGGTTGAATTTGGCACTCCTTGCGAAATTCTCCTCCTCTTGGGATTATTTAAATATGGTGACAATTATCCCAAGTCCTTAACTATCAAGATCTTCTTCTTGGTAGTGGATTTATCTAGTGAGTTCTTCTCTAATGATGTTTTCAGTAAGACTCTCCTAGCCTTTTACTGGATGCTCATCGAGACCTCGCCAAGGTCTTTGATATTGTAGCTTCTTCTGGTATTTCTTCAGACCTTATCTTCAACCTTCTACTTTTGAAAGTGTTAGCGGTGAGACCTTCTATTGGATCTTTGATTCTACTGCTTTTGGATTCAAGCATGACTCTCTTAGCCCTTCTTCTTCTTCATATTTTAGAAGTTATTCAATGATATCTCTTCCTCATATCTTTTAATTCAGGTGTTGTATTGATTCTAAAGAAGATACTCTTCCTAACTTTCTTGTAGGAAGCTTTACCAACTCACTGAATGTCATTTTCCTACAACAAAGTATTAATACTAAAATCTACTTCTAAATTAGGTACTATCTTCTAGAGTCTTCTTCAGGATCAAGGCTTCTGTGGTCTATTTAAGTATCAAGGCTTCTATGGCATTTTCTTCAATATTAAGGCTTCTATAGCCTTTTCTTAAATATCAAGGCTTCTATAGCCTTTTCTTTTGGATCAAGGTTTCTATGGCCTTCAAGGCTTATATGGACTTTTATTTTTGTGAAGTTATTCAATATAACAATGGAGATCTCTTATATCCTAACTTCACCATGATTATTTTCTAGAAGTTTCTTCTAAAGTATTCTCCTCTTTGCAACAACTAATCTTTGCACTATGAAGGCACTTTGACCTTCAGATAATGAAGTTGAAATATACTAGATTTTTGTTGTAGGAGGTGTCCCAATCATATGATAATTAATTAACTACAATAAAAGAAACTTTAGTTAAGTTTTTCTAGATCTCTTATATGAGCTTCACTAGTTGATTCATCAAACTAGTGGATCAAATGTTGAGTCCTAGTCTTCACGAGTTTTCTTGCAACTCTGTGGAAAGACTCTAGCCATATGCAATCTCAATATTTTTGAAACTAAGATTTTAGTCCTCACTTGTGGCTCTCCTTAATTCTACCACCTAGAATCTTCTAAGATTTTTTGATAGTGACTGGTCCAACGACGCATCAGGTTGACAAAAAACTTAGGATCAATGATAATGGTGGTTTTCCTATTGATCTCTTGTAGCTTGATCTACCGTAGCTCTGATACCACTGTTTGTAATGGGAGATAGTAACCATATGATGCATAATAATAATAAAGAAAGTAAATCTGTGAGATGACTGAAATATGCTATAAATAGAAATGAATATAAAATTAGCTATGGAGGAAGTGAACACTTCATGATATAAGCTACTACTCAAGGAATGAGCTTTGAGATTATAGCTCACACACTCTACACTACTACACACTCTCCTACACTACTATATTGTTGTATATCTCACACTACTATCTATGGCCCTTTATATAGGAAGATAAGTTCCTTGGCCAACACTCTACCTAGCTATACAAGGGATAACTTGCACATATACAA
The DNA here is from genome assembly GCA_028583015.1 of Wollemia nobilis. Classification (NCBI taxonomy): domain Eukaryota; kingdom Viridiplantae; phylum Streptophyta; class Pinopsida; order Araucariales; family Araucariaceae; genus Wollemia; species Wollemia nobilis. Next base: position 2,627,834 of record JAQPPZ010002064.1, read on the forward strand.
TTTGCACATTGACACATGCATTTTTACATTGCATGAAGTAACTAGATAAATTCCCCCTAAAATAATCTAATGTCCTAAGTATGTACCAAGGAAGGTATATTTACATGACCCAAATGATGTAATATAATATATTTCTAATAGACCCAAGGATTGTTTACCCTTCCAAACACTTAACAATAATTATCCTTCTAATTAAACAATAATTTAATAAAAAGGAAAGCCAAAAATCTTGTCTTTATCTCTCAAGAATTTGCACATGTATATAAAAATACTTTCCCACCAACATCATTGTGAACTAACAAATTAGCAACAACAATAATAATGTGTTAGCTCAAATTCTTACTGGGTCTTTTAGAACAAAATATCCATAGCAAAACTTTTTGCAGATCCGTTAGACCAAAAGACAACTCCAAATAACTATTATCTTTTAATAAAAAAAATGAAGTCCACCTCATTAATTATGCTTACCAAAACTTTCCTTCATTCTCTTTCTTTGAAAGAGAATATATATTTTTTAAGAACATAATATAACTCGAATCATATCCATTAAAGTTTTGTAGTCAATAACCAAGCAAGAAAAATTTGATCTATTCATTATTTGAAAATTATGCTAAGTCACTTATATGAAAAGAAAGCATCTTTTAGGTTGCTCTTCTACCAAAGAATATGACCATTTCAGACATCTTGATCTTGCATCAATGTAAATCTATTAGCAACATCATATTTTATCCTTAAAATATTTATTTGTAAAAATTAAACAATAAATTTTCAATCATTCCTTTGGTTAGAAAAAGTATCTAGCTGGAATAAAATATCCATCATGCATATCCTAACATAAATCCAACCAAAATAAGTCTGCCAAGAGAGGGTCATGACACTAGGATCCCTGCAAGTTACAATTTATTTTGTTACTTAAGCTTGTGTGTTGGTTCAAAAACATAAGGACAATTTCGCCCCTAAGCCTATGGGGATTTAACTTGTCTATTTGTTGACTGAGTTATTTAGGTGGATTAGTGGTTCTATTTTTTGGACTGTTTTCCAGCTCTTTTTGAGGGATGTAGTTCACTCTTGTTTGTTGTTTCATGGACTAGCTATATTGGTATTGGGCGGTCTTCTTTCTCAGTTGTTGTTTGTCTTGTTTGAGTTTCTAGGTGTTTACCTAGACTCTTGCAGTACCTTTTTATATTAAGGTTTGGGGTCCATTTCAAAACCCTATCTTTATCTAATCAAAAAAATATGCATGATGGAAAAACAAAATGAAATCAATTATCATTGTTGAGAAACTTTGGGATATAGTAAATGGAACAAATGACAAAATATAAGAAGAAAGAGAATTTTTTTTTTTGAAGAAAATTATGTAAAAGCCCTTATGTTGATTATGTTTGGGATAATTGATGAAATCTAGCCATATATTAGTAAATTAGATACTTCAAAAGATGCTTAAAAAAATAACAAAGAACAAAGTATCTATATTGAGAGTATAGAACTCTTTCTTTGAAGAATATCATATTTAAAGGCTAAGTTATTAACCGTGGAAGAAAAAGTAGAATATAAGCTTCTTGTCCACCTTAGGTTAAGATCAATTCCAAAAAGTTACAAATATTTAGTCACTTTACTTCAAGTGCTAAATAAGACAACCTTTGATGAATTAGTAAATGTTCTTCAAGAAAATGAGGTGGAAAATTTAGTCAAAGATGAAATGACTAATAATGCTTTGATATCAAAGGAAAATGTACCAAGTAACACTACAACATCATCATAGTCTTAGCCTAAATGGAAATAGAGATACTATCACATATGCCAAAAAAAGGTCATACTACAAATTTTTGTAGATATAATTATTTGAATCAATGAAATAAAATGAATAGGCCTTTTTAAAATCTTCATCCAAGGCAATATCATCCTTAGTATCAATATAGACAACAACAACAACAATGACCAAGAGAAGAAAATCCAATGGGTGATTTAGTTGAATAAATTCAAGAAACAGAAGAAGTTGAAGAAGGAATTGAAATAAGAGCCCTTATAGCAAGGATTATAGTTGAAGACCAAAAGGATGAAAATGAAGTTCATTCAAAAATTTCATTTGGCACTAATATTTCAGATAATAAAATAAAAGTAGTTGAGAATAAGACTATGGAAATAGATGAAAGACCCAAGCTTAAATCCAAAACATTCCAGAATTGTAAACTTTATGAGAAGACCAAACCAATGATAGATCATAAAAAGAAAATTAAAGTGCACTATGGATGGATCAAGAAATTAGATTGGAATAGGATCATGGATATGTTACAATGTTTTTATGGTCATAAAGAAATTCTAATAAATACTGCAAGAAATAGGTTAGAAAATAACCACTAGAATCTCAAGAAATGCCAGATCTAGAACCAAAAGACAAAAGAAAGAATCAAAGATTGAAGACTAAAATATTCAAAAACCAAATAATTTAATACCAAGGGATATTGAAGGATATTATATTATTGGTACTATGTGAAAGTACCCCAATGCTAACATTGTACCATTCTAAATATTAGATTAGAGTGTGTAATTTATATATTCCCATAAAGTATGTATCTATGTATAGGATGAGTCCACGTGTAATGTAGTAAAGTGTCTAGAGTGTGAATGTGTGCAAGTGTCATATAATTGAGTGTGCAATGTGTCATATAAGTTAGTCAAGAGTTATTTGTGTATATGTCAAGCATACAAGTGAAGAGTCACATATATAGGGTAAGATGTAAAGTAAAGAGACATGAGAGGTTTGTCTTATGTGTGGAATAAGAAAGGATGCATCTATCGGATATGTGAGGAGAGAAATAGTCAAGTATTGAAGAGTCACCTTTTAAATTTATATTATGGAGACAAAGATCCATGAAATGTATGAGAATATTTTATAGAGATTGTAACAGAGATCTTGTATATTTGATCAATATTATTGTAAGTTTCTATAATGAAACATTGTTATTTTATGAATGTATATTGATTTATATTGATCAAAGATCTTCTATGCAATAATATTTTGATTAATATTTATTCCTAAATATTAGCACTTGTGATTAAATTTGACTAAAAATCTATAAAGCAAAATCATTGTCGATGCTATAATGACACGATGGTGCTTTTACCACCTAACATTTATTTCTTATAGTTTATCATTTGTACAATTTTCTACTTATTTGAATAAAGGCCTGATTACTATTCAAGAATGTATGATTATTAGGTCCGAGGTGTAGACCAATTGGTTCATCCAAACCCCATAAGGGGGGTAGAGGTCCAAGGTTCAAATCTTAGGCCTCGTTGGACTGAACACTTGTCCCTTTCCTGGTGATTTCAACAATGTAAAAGGTTTAAAATGATTGTGGCATGGCGGTTATAGGGGCGGACTGCGCGAAGATCTGTGTGGTATATTTCAGGGCGGACATCACAAAATACTGTGGCGGCCATAAAAGCTAAACAACCTACCCAGATTCATGGCAGCTACCGATTCCACCATGTTATAAAAAAAGAAAAAAAAAGAAGAATGTATGATTATCCTTTTCTAGCTTAGACAAGACTCTCTACCATTGATTATATATTTTTCTACCTATTTTAATTTTATAGGTTAAGTAATAGCGCCATTGAAAGGCAATAACATTGATGGTACTTCTATGGGCTGGTGGTGCTTTTGCCTTTATGGAAGAAATAAGTTTTTCTACCCCCATTATTTTTCATTTATGCATTTAGGATTTAGATTCTATTTGTTGTCTACTTATACTAGGTTCTATTTTTTTTATTGGTAAAATAAACAAAAGACAATAAATAGCTAATTAATATTAATTATATATAGGACCAACTTAATCTTTAAGCTTTAGCATTTAATAAAAATTGGATATAGTTGCATTATAGGCTTTGTGTAACAACCCCTCTTGGCATGACTATTTTTGTTTTTTAATAAGTTGTACCTTCATTTCTAAATTTAGATTATACTCTTCCTAGAATGTGGTACTATTGATTTATTTTATGATTGTAGAACCATACACACTCTCATGAGCGGTTGGCAAAGGACAACCCACAAAAGTTGAGAGAAAAAAAAGGAAGTGATGGGGTGAAAATTCTCACCAACAACTTAAGGGTAAATAAATCTCTTCATATAGGTACATTGCAAATATATGTTTGTGTATGAATGAATTGAATAATCTTCCAACAAACAAGGAAATTGCTATAACACATGGAAGCAATTCTTAGTAGGCAGATAATAACATTTGTTACCATAAGATCATCTATGTAAGAAAACGATGTTGGAGGTACATTTTATTAAATGGTATGTTTTCATATGTTTGCTTAAACAACAACATTATACTATTAATACTCAATTAATATTTATTTAAAAATTAAAATATTAATTAGTCTTTAAGAATAATAATTAATTAATCTAGAAGGGAGAAAACTCATATAATTTAAATAAAGCTCAAATTATTAAATTAGAAGTAATGGTAATATTGAAATATTCATGTACTCCTTTTGTTAACCTGACAAGGAGAATGAACGACTAGGTGGCGATTATATTATAATCCACTTGCCTATGTACTCCTTTTGTTGATTTGGCATGGAGAATGAATGGCTAGTTGGTGGATACATTATAGTCCACTTGGCCATATTTGTTCTTAAAATCACTTCTTAAATTCTTTCTCGAGTTGAGGAAAGAGGGGAGAAAAGAAGGAAGAAAGTTGAGAGGAGTATAGTAGAGAAGGGAGCTTACAATAATGTAAATATAGGTTGGTTCTTTCCTTATCTACATATTAGTAATTCATTATCTTATGGAGAATAAATAAAACTATGGAGTGTGTATCTATGTCATGACCCTCCCTTGGACAACGTTTTCAAATAAAATATTTTTGAATTTATGTGAAATCATTAATGACAAATTATGTGGTTCTATGAGGTTTTGATGACTAATGATATGGTACTGATAAAATTACCCTTTTTGCAGGGATAGACATCTCCACAAATAGGAAGAGGATTGATGACTATTAAAGTCAAAATGATTTGACTAATGATTCATTTGTTTTAAAATTTCTCTATCTTTACAAATGGTTATATTATTACTGCACTTACACAATAGGTAGTCTTAAGTGGTATTGTTAACATGTTTTACAAAGATTTAATATTGCTTTATAAAATAACCAAGGTATAATGTTTAGTATTTTTTTATTAACAATATTATTAATATACTGAAGCATTGAAATAGACAATACAAAATGGAATTTTACTAAATGATAATGCAAAGACTATAAAGTTAAAAGAAAACCCATCTTGATGGGTTGTTTTGTTTGGGTAGTTGTAAGTTGGAAGTTAGTTTCCTTTGAGAAAACCTTCGGGGGTAGTCTTTAAACCCTTATGGAAAAATAAAGGAAGAGGGGGAGGCATTCTTGGTTTATTTTGAGGAGAGTAGCTTGAGGAAAGAATACATAGGCCAAAGATAATACAAGAAGACTTGGAAGAACAATAATTACAGATGTTTCTTCCTTCGGTGAATGTTCAACACACCTCCAAACATGTGTCTTCAAATACTCAAGGTACCCTTTCTATGATAAATTTGGAGAAATAGTTGTCAGATCAATAAATATATGTAGGTTCTCATGTTATAGATCATTCTGTTTGAGAAAAACGTAGAACCTTCCATTGATACAATAAGGCATGATGACGTAGAATGAATATTTCAACTTTACTCCAATATAAAAAATAAGAAAATATTAGACGTACCATATTACCTTAACATTTTTCTAGAGCAATGAATGTGTATCTCTATGGAGCACACTCTTTTGTGTCAAGTCGAACAGAGAAGACACTGTGGAAATATATACTATTGTTTTTTGTTAAATCATCTCTAAAAAGTCTTTGGAAAACCCATGTTGCTATAAGATTCACTGTTGGGTACTCATTGCTATATACGTGTGCCCATAATGTAGAACCGCACTAAGTGCAACATCTACACGAACAAGAGACATGGTCTGTGTTTTTATAAAACCAAAACTATTCTCATAGAAGTGGAATTTAGAGATATTTGCGTTGCAAATATCACTTTGACCTTATAATTATATATCATTCATCTGATAAAGTCTTCCTTGATATAGTCATATTGTAGTAACACCTACAAAACCACCTATATTAGAATCAAATTTAGAACCAGATTTACGATGCATATCTTATAATATGTGTAAAATTTGAATGAATGATCAATAGGTTGATTAAAACTATAGGGTAATGGAAATATAAAAGTTGAATATGTTGAAGGATATATAGAAGTAATAAGCTAGAAGGTAGACAATACACAAGAGACTATGTAGACTAGTTTGTTGACCGGATAACACTAATTGGTGCTTTGAGTGCGTCTCAAATAAATAGTTAAAAATAAGTATTAAGCATGGATATACAAAGGTTGGTTTTTAAGTTAGGGAAAACCAATTTATTTATACTTTATTTAAAGGAGAAATATAGCCTTTTGGAATAAATTTGTATGGGGGTGCTTCCTGGTGTGTCAGAAAACCCATTTTCATTTTTGTTCCTATTTGAAGATGGTTTTGAGGAGATCGTATCTAGGTGTCTTCTTTGGGGATTGTCTCCCTATTTTTGGGAGGTTGTTTCTTTTGTTTTTTCCTCATTGTAAAAGGTTATGGGACCCTTTCAAAACCCATTTTACCAATAAAAAAAAGAAGTTTGACCATAGGGAAAATAAATGCCCTTGAAAAATGTTATTTGTAAGAGTTGAAAAGAATAAGAAATTTAGATATTGAATTGATATTTAGATTAGATATATATTATTATGAAGGAATGTTACTAAGAGTAAACATATTATAAATCTAGTTTTATAGTGAAAGAATTATTATTGTTATAAAATTAGAAATCTCCATAATTTATGATTATATTAGAATATATAGAAGCGAATGAGTAATTAATTTTTTTACAAAGTGAAATGATTATGGATTTATGTTTATACAAATTGTGTTAGCTTTTGAGGATATATGTATAGGGAGATATTTAACACAGGTCCTAATAAGATGAAAGAAAGTGAGTCTGCAATATGAATGAAATATACTATAAATAGAAAGTGGTGAAAAAATCAATGCACTAAGGAGGATAAGATCACTCCATTAATATAAGCTAGAGAACTACATTGTGCTCTATACATGATCTCTACCACAAAATAATATCTACTACAATGCTCCTGATATCTATATGCTGTGTCTTATGATCTATCACTATGAGGCCATTTATATAGGAAAATAGATTCCTTGGCCAACACTCTACCTGGTTGTACAAGTGAACACCTTGCACATTACAAAATGCACATTGAAACTCATGCATTTATTACATTACTTGAATTAAGTAGCTAAGTTCCCCCTAAAGTAATCTCTACTCTAACTATGTACCATAGGTGGTACATTTACATGACCCCAAATGATGTAATACATTCTAACTCTAACACCCCCTATATTACATTATTTGGGTATTGAATATTTCAATCCTCAATTTGGTTATCTCCTAAAGTTTTTCATATACTAAGCTTGATTTAACATTATTTTTCTAGGAGAAATAGTTTGGTCCCTTGAGCAATTGGGATTATGCAAGAAAGAATTTGTTTTATGACAATATGATCCTTGTAATCTTCTTTTATTTGCCCTGGTATTGATTTTATGGTACCTTGGTGAAATTCTTGTAGAAACCTTACTACTCCCAAATGGATTAAGTACTTGATAATTTTTGATGTTGTTATTATCAAATTTTGTAGTATACCTTATGATTCCATAGAGCTTTTGCATATGCTATATAATGGATAAAGTGCTTCTTGAGAATAGTAGTTCAATTTTGAGTTGATTTTGTAATGTTTTATAAGTGGCAAAAATCAACTTCTATTACACCTTATCACTCCTATTGAACTTAAGAAATTCTAATTAGATGAGGTTCTATTGGTTGGATTTATTTTATCCCTTTAATATGGATTGAGACAAGTATGCCAATTTATTTCCAACTCTTGATTTTACTTAATAGACCTCCTTTATAGCTTTTGATATTTAATTTTTAATGTTTCTAAATTCCAATTATCTACTTTGATGTAGTATTCCTTATAACTCCCTAACATGGAATATTAGAAAATATAATATTTGCAATAATATGATTTTTAATCTCCAATTTAAAAATATTTATTCCTCCTACTTTATTATTTGTAAATATAAATATTTTGGAATATGCTTGCTTAATATAATACTAATACAATAGTAAATATAATGTGCCCTTATAACTCTAATATATCCTTAGTCTATAGCAATCAATAAATGGTATATGATTTACCATCATATTAATTGACCTTGGCATTGTGAGGTGGCAGATTTTAATTCTTTGCAATGACAGTCAATGCCCTCTTTCATCAGTACTAAAATCTCCCTTATGTAGTGATTCCTTTCTCTATAACTGGTACAAGTATTCCTTCATGAATACTCAGTATAATATTTTGTAAACAACACGCTGATATGATAGTTTAATGACATATTCCTTCCATGGATGGGATGCTCGATTGCTATTTGAATGAGTTGGTGTTTATGTTGATCTTATGATAAATTCATTAATGCTGGTGTTCTCCTATGAATGGTGCACAGGATTGAAATAGCCTTCTTTCTCTTCACACCTTTCAATGCTGGTTTTTTTCTTTGACCTTTAGTGTTGCTTCTTCTTCAATATGGACACCTTAAATACGACTTCTTCCTTGTAACTTTTGAACAAGTGTCACTTGAGCATTACTTTATATGTATTGATATTTCAACGTATATAATGATGGATTTGGTGGTAACCTACCAAAGAATTGTAACTCCTCCTAGGTGAGCGTTGGAATATTTATGAACATTGAACGCTTAGAACTCTTGTGCCAAGTGGCACTCACAACTTATGCATGTAAGCCTTTTTATAATTCTCCAATGATGGGCGTTGATACCCTATATTTACCTATATCTTTGAAATGTGCCTTGGCTTGGTATGTTTCTTGAAATGTAAGCAATCCTTCTTTTTTTTGCACACTACCTTGATGAGGATTATGGATGGCACTAGTTGTATTGCTTCTTGGTTCTATGGTGATCTTAAATGGTGGTCCTATGGTAGCTTATTGTATTCTTCAATGGTGGACGTTCTCTCCAAGTAGAATCCTTGGGTATAACACTCCTTTCTTTGTATTTCTATGCTTGTAATGTGCTTTTTGTATGTATTTTATAATAGTTGATTATTAGCCATTTTCTTGGATTTGATAGCGCATCTTTTACATAGATGATTTCCCTTTGTATGCTACCATTTTTTGTATGTAGATTTATATGGCTTCTTAATCACTCCAATGTTGTAGGTGACGTGCTCACTTCTAGGGATAGATTGGATGTAGTGAAATGGAATTTTTAAACACCTTGATTCTTAGACATGTGAGCTCTTCCTTGGTGCCTTTATTTTGCTTGAGCTCTGCCTTTCAACTTGCAAAATATGATGTCTATGCTACTTCCTTTAAATGTAATAGCTTTTGTCCTTTCAAAGGAATAGGTGCTTTGTAATAGTTAGATTTGCAGGAATACGAAGACCTCTTATGAAATCCTTCTTACCTCTTTAAATCTACTTCCTTGGATTTTTTAATGATAGTTAATCCAAGCTAATGAAATATTATTTGAATTAAGGATTTCTGCACTCTACACTTAAATGAAATCCTTATATTCTCCTTGAATCTTGAGACTCACCAAGTCTCAATTTGAGGCTTCCTTAAAGGATATTAATGGTGGCTTCCTTCTTCACCTTTTTGCTTGTATTGGTGGCTTCCTTTGGCCACACAGTGCTGCAGATTCTTGTGCTAGTTTTATACCTTTAGTAACACAAACTAATTTCTTGAGAGTAACTAGTTAAAAATCAACTAGTATAGTGCTTAATAGATTAATAATGCACCTTTAATGATAATAAACTCTTAGAATAAATTCTAATACACTCAATAAGTTTTTGTAATTTTCACTACAATTAATATTGTAGGATGTAGTCTTATTGCTTTCTATATAGATAATACGTAGATGATAATCTTATTTCATTCAAAAAATATCCAACTCCTATTAATGTGCAAATATATCTTAAAATGAATTCTCCTTTTTGCACTTTTTGGAAGACTATAATATGAACCCTTCTTCTTACAACTTTTAATACAAATATGGTGCTTAATGGAATTTGATAATGAAACCTAATTTAAGTTCAACTAATCACACCCTAGTTGCTTATATTCAATGACTTTTGAAGTAGATGTAGATCTTGGTATTTTGTTTCACCAAGTTTTTGTCTTGTAGTGGATGAATTTGCAACTTTTTGTTGGCTATCTAGAATAGCTTCCTGCTTCACCAAAATGAGGTCTTGAAATTTCTATATTGAGCCATAGGTTTGGTGGTTTGATCCTTCCAGTGATATTCTACCTTATGCTATAGATTCAGAGAACTCCTTTCTCTAAACTTGTACCTTCTTGTTGTGAGAGGTAATATTAAAATATCTTGGATTTGGTAGGCTTCTTCTATTTGAATCATTCTTCAACCTTCTTGTTGAATTCTAACTTCAAATAGGATCTTATTCATCTCAAGATTCTGAATATCTTGAGGTCTTCACTAGATTCTTATTTTGGATTTGGTACTTCTTTCTAAATTCTCCTTCTCTTGGGCTTGTTATTAGATGGTGATAATTATCCCAAGTCCTTCACTATCAAGAGCTTTTCATTGATAGTGGATTTCTCCAATGAGTTCTACTAGGAACTCTTTTTAATGATGTTTTTATGATCCTTGTAGTAAGGCTCTCCAAGCATTCTTATTTTTATTCTTGAGATATCTCCAAGATATTCTATCTGGAAGCTTCTTCGATCTTCCAATTGAAATATTTTCTTCAACCTTCTGCTTCTAGAAGTGTTGGTGATGAGATCTTCTTGAATATTTGATTTTGCTACTTTTGGATTTTGGAATAGGACTTTGCTGGTCCTTTCTCTTTATTCTACAATTTGGAAGCTTTGATGGATATCACCAATATCCTATTTATTGGACTCTTCTCTGGAGTCTTCTTCTAAATTAGGTTCTTTATCTTCTAAATCAGGAATCCACTTTTAGAATTTTCTTCAAAAAACTTTTCTTTGGAGTTTTCTTCTGAGTCAAGAAGTTATCTTCTAAATAAGGAATTCTTCCCTAAAATTTTCTTTATAATTAAGATTTATATGGCCTTTTCTGGATCAAGGCTTCTTTGGCCTATTCATCTTCAAGGCTTATCTGACCTATGTCATGACCCTCCCTAGCTGACTTTATGGTACAAAGAAAATAATGTATTAACCTATGATGTGGTGATACCTAGTTTGAACAATCGAACCAACTATATGATGTTTAGTTTATTTATAAGGGTGTGTTATCGCTAACATATTTCCAAGTGTGCAGGATCAGGTACACTCGTAGGTGGAATAGGAAAAATCACCCACCAGGAACGAGGGTACCAAAGTTTAGGGAAAATGATGATTAAGGTACTCAGAGGTAACATGGATAGATACCTTTATATAGGCATGCATTGACGAAAGGGATAATCATCGATGATTGATCACATTGAGCTTTAGTTGATAGCCTAGTAGCTATCATAAAATATCTAGCTAAGATAGGTGATTGGGTTCATGGAAAGACTCCCTCTTTGCTGTCTTATAAATTTGTTTGCTCTCTACTGCATCATGGCTTGGGTAGATTAATGTCGGGTTTTCTATAAGAGAACAACTGCAAAATGTGTGTGGATGCCTAAAGTAAACTGTCATGTTGAAGTGAAAGTAGAGTATCATTCTTATGAAGGAAAGAAAATTAAATTTATATGCCGAATAAAGATTCCTTTAAATTAATTAATGAGGTTTTAATTAAATAATGTTTGACTTTGGAGCTCATTGATAAACTTCATTGCAATTAACAAATGAGATTTCTTTTGAATTAATTAAAGGTGTTCATTTTAATGATAATGGAAAAATTCATTAAAAGACTTTAGTTAATTGAAATAAATAAAAGAAAATCCATTTAAAAAGAAATAGATATATTTTATTTTATTTAAAAAAAATAAAAACAATAATGAGATTGTTTAAATAAAAGAAATATATTTAAGAGATGATAAATATCATGGGAATGATATTTTATTTAAAGTGTACCATCCTAATTTTAAAAATGTAATTATTCCCTTTCCCTATATAGTGAAACCTATGAAAATAGCCTATGAGGCTACTAATTTCCAAAGGTGGAAATTATGGGAAGGAACACATAGAGGATAGGGGATGAAGTATTGAAGGAAAGAAGCTCGAGGGTGGAAAGGTTTCAAGAAGAATGATGGATGGGCCACCTGAGAAAGGAGGCATGTAAGGAGTAAGGAAAGGAAAAAAGAGGACAAAGGATGGGAGAGGAAGGAAGAGAGAACTAAGGAGATGAAAACTAGGGATCGAAAGAAATAGAAGAATGCGCTAAAAGTGAGAAGGAGAGGTAGCTAGACATTACCATATTTCCATCTCTACAAAATTTTTAAGGTTGGGTTGCTTTAAAATTTGAATCTAGTTTTTATTTGCGTTGGTATGGTGAGAAAACCTGGTTATGCTCCCCTAGTTTTATTTCATCTGTAGTGTGAAAGTCCATGGGAAATATTGGAATCACCTACGTCAAAGTTTATGGATAGCGCTATGCTTTAGGAAGCTAGGATGTGTTTTAGAGAAACCACCATATGTTTATGGAGAGCGCTGTGCTTTAGGAAGCTAGGATGTGTTTTAGAGAAACCACCATATATTTATGGAGAGCACTGTGCTTTAGGAAGCTAGGTTGTGTTTTAGAGAAACCACCATATATTTATGGAGAGCATTGTGCTTTAGGAAGCTAGACTATGTTTTAGAGAAACCACCATATGTTTATGGAGAGCACTATGGTTTAGGAAGTCAGGCTGCGTTTTAGAGAAACCACTATATGTTTATGGGGAGCACTGTGCTTTAGTAAGCCAAGTTGTGTTTTAGAGAAACCACCATATATTTATGGAGAGCACTATGCTTTAGGAAGCCAGGCTGTGTTTTAGAGAAACCACCATATATTTATGGAGAGTGCTGTGCTTTAGAAAGCCAGGCTATGTTTTAGATAAACCACCAATGTTTATGGAGAGTGTTGTGCTTTAGGAAGCCAATATGTTTCTTAGAGAAACCACCATATATTTATGGAGAGCGTTGTGCTTTATGAATTTAGGTCGTGTTTTAAAGAAACCACCATATATTTATGGAGAGCATTGTGCTTTAGGAAGCCAGGCCGTGTTTTAGAGAAACCACCATATGTTTATGGAGAGCGATGTGCTTTAGGAAGCCAAGCTATGTCTTAGAGAAACCACCATATGTTTATGGAGAGCATTGTGCTTTAGGAAGCTAGGATGTGTTTTAAATAAGCCATCATGTGTTAATTGGTGAGTGTTGTGTGCTATGAAACTAGAGTGTGAGCACTGTATTTTAGAGAGAGACCACCATGTATTAATTGGCGAGCACTGTGCTGGAGAAGCCAGTGAGCGTTAATGGTGAATGCTGTGCATATTCAAAGGCCATGATATATCGAAGGGAGCACTGTGAGGGTTCAAGGGAACTACGTATCTGAGAGCATTGTGGGATTTGAGAGTGTTGAGTAATTGAGAGTGTCGTGCTCCAAGAGTGGGAACTCTATTATGACAGAGGTAAGAGCAGTACCTGGTTCTAGTTTGCTTAGATGCTAGGTTTTGCCATGGTTGTTCAACATCCGCCTTGGAAGGCGTTGGCCTCTGGTTGTAGACCCTGCCTTAGGAAGGTGCTGTAAAACTTAATTAAATTGAAAGGAACCTTAGTTTTATATAAAATACAATGAAGGTTTTTAATTAGAAAGAACCTTTGATTTATTTAAAATATAATGAAGGCTTTTAATTAGAAAGAACCTTTGATTTATATGAGATTTATTGAAGGCTTTTAACTAGAAAGAACCTTTGATTTATTTAAAATATAATGAAGGCTTTTAATTAGAAAGAACCTTTTTTTATATGAGATTTATTGTAATTAGAAAGGAACCTTTAATTTATTTAAAATATAATGAAGGATTTTAATTAGAAAGAACCTTTGATTTATATGAGAATTATTGTAATTAGAAAGGAACCTTTGATTTATATGAAATTTATTGAAGGCTTTTTATTAGAAAAGAACCTTTGATTTATATGAAAATATTGAAGGTTTTTAATTAGAAAGAACCTTTGATTTATATGAGATTTATTGAAGGCTTTTAATTAGAAAAGAACCTTTGATTTATATGAAATTATTGAAGGATTTTAATTAGAAAAAACCTTTGATTTATATGAGATTTATTGAAGGCTTTTAATTAGAAAAGAACCTTTGATTTATATGAAATTATTGAAGGATTTTAATTATAAAGGACCCTTTGATTTTTATGGGATTTATTAAAGGTTTTTAATTGAGAAGGAACCCTTTGATTAAATTTGATTATCTTAGGAGTTTTCAATTAAAAATGATGTGGATTTATTCTTTGAATTGAAGTTATGGGGCTTCAATTTAGGGAATGAATGAATTATTGTTTTAAATATTAAAGGTATGAGACTTTAATGCTTTAAATAGTAATTGGTTGATTGGAAATTACGAATTAAAAAGGATGTAGATTTATTCTTTGAATTGAAGTTATGGGACTTTGATTTAGGGAATGAAAATGAAAGAGATTGTTTTAAAGGTTAAGGGTATGGGACTTTAATGCTTTAAGACATGAATGAATTTGATTAAAGTTAGACCTTGATCTAAGTAGTTCATGATGGATGACTCTCTAAGGGAACTTGAGAGGGGAAAATAAAAGTAAAGGTTATTTTATAATATCCATTATGCATTAGATGGTTAGAAACTTAATTGAATTTTGTATAGTTATAATTTGGCAAAGTAAATGAGTAGATGCATTTAAAGGTATGCCTATCTTAAACCATGAGTATCCTAATCCTATACTACCCTCAAAGATCCAATGGGAAGCAAGGAGATTCAATGGAAACAGAGTATAGGTAATTGTATCTTACGTTGATTTACTTATGCTCAAATAGACTAGAATTGTGGGGAGATATCCTCAATGTGGTTAATGTAATATTATTTAAAGTAAGAAGGATTTATCATGAAAATTTTGATGCAATAACTATTTATTGGTTTAAAGAAGGTAATTTTACTTTATTTTTGTATTTGGTTATATTATGTAGTTGATTCTCTTTTAGTGTTAAGCTTGCTTTATTTTTTGGATGCTTGGTGATTGCTTTTTGATGTTGTAGTATCTAGATGTATCATTATTTGGTTTCTTGATGATAGAAATCTAAGTGTAGAGTTCTAGGGTGAACTCAAATGTGACCTAAGGGAATTAAGAACCCCTTAGGGTGAACATAGGTAACCTAAGGGAATTGAGAACCCCTTAGGATGAACATAGGAGACCTAAGGGAATTGATACCCCCTTAGGGAGATAAAGGACTAAGTTGTGAAGATATTACATATGAGTTAATATAGCTCATCATGGAGACGAGATAGATAGCTTAACTCATAATACTCGTAGTATACCTACACATAATGATTTGTGTATGGTATGGAGATGTGTGTATACCTTCGATGGACTGAGGGTGATAGGTCTAGCTCATCAATAATGATGGGATAGATGGGCTTATCTACAGTGACACATGATACGCCTACACAAACAAACTTGTGATAGGGTACTTCATGAGATGTAACTTCTAAGAAAACTTAGAGGATTGAAACTTTAGGTAAATGCCAGTTGGATTAGGGGTTCATGAAGGGTTCATGTATCTCTATCCTTAGTAAAAAAAAAACTCTTTTTATTTTTGTAATTTTTTTTTGTGTATTGTTGGGTCATTACAACCTATTCTTCTTCTAGGCTTCTCTAGCCTATTATTCTTCAAGGCTTTTTTTTATAGTGAAAAACCCCTTGCGGGGCCGCCTTGGTCTGAGAGAACATGAACAAGGGGTTCTACACCATCAAAGTTACCTGGGAGTCACGCCCGACCCTGCCCGCACCAACATTATCAATTGGATTTTGGATACCCAATTCAGCTTTTTTGGTAGGGTGGAGATTTGAACCTAGAACCTCTCTTGGAGGATTTCCATCTCCTCTCCAACACACCTACAACACCTGGGTCTTCTTCAAGGCTTCTCTCACCTATTATTTTTCTAGGCTTCTCTAGCCTATTCTTCTTCTACACTTTGTAGGTATTAATCTTGAACAGGGATCACCAATCTCCTATCTTCTCCTTGAATTGACTTCTAGAGTCTCTTCTTCCTTGAGTCTGCTATAGGGCTACTATGGTATTTTTCTTCACTTTGTAGGATTGTAACTCTTTGTAATGGGACCTTTATTGAGGTCTTTGAAATTTTCAGTTTTCTCCTTGTTGTTGTAGGTGTTGGAATGATTCTAAGAAGATTTTCTTCCTAACTCTTTTGTAAGAAGCCTCCCAACATTTTATTGAATATTTTGTTTCTTGCAAAAAGTTGTTAGAAAATGGAATGGAAGAACTTATAAATCTAGATATAACAATATTCATTAGTTGATTTGTCAAAATAGTGGCTTGAATGTTGAGTCCTAGTCTTCACGAGTTTTTTTGCAACTCTGTGGAAAGACTCTAGCCAAATATAATCTCAGGTTTTTTGCAACTGAGATTTATTTCAGTCCTCAATTTTCTAATCCTATTGACTACTGTGGATTTTCCTATAAATTAAACGTAATGGCATATTTTGCATGCAGTGGCACTCAATGGTATATCCAGTTTGCAAAGATGCTGGTCAATATTTGTAAAGTACTTGGCTCCACTCAAATAGTTCATAATGTCATCCATCCTTGGCAATGGGAATCTATATTTTATGGTGATCTTGTTAATAGCTCGAGAGTCTGTACACATTCTCCACTCTCCATATTTATTTGGTGCTAGTACTACAGGTACTGCACATGGACTCAGGCTCTCCCAAATCAGTCCCTTTTTCAACAACTCTTGGACTTGCTTGTTTAGCTTCTCACTTTTTACAAGAGTCATTCTATGGGCTGCCTTATTGGGTAAACTAGATCCTAGTACCACATATATATGGTGAATGATCTTCCTCACTGGTGGCAAACCCTCAGGCACATTATCTGATATAATATCTGGAAATTATTCTAACAGACTTGAGACTTCTACTGGGGTATCTTTGCATTCTTCTTCCCTAACTCTAGGAATTAATGCATAGCACATATGCTCATGCTTCAAACCATCCAAAAACATTATACCTTCAACTAAATAGATTCTGGCATTGCTACATACCTTTTTGTCCACCTCCTTCAGGGGCTTCAGCTTATGGCACATTCCATTCTTTATGAGGGAGTAAGTTTTGGTACGACCATCATGTACTGCACACCGATCAAACTGCCATGGCATTACCAATAGAAAATTTCAAGCATCCATAGGTAGGATGTCACACAGGACCTCATCACGGTAATTCTAAATATTAAATTTTACCAAGCATTGCTCACTGACCAAAGCCCTATGGTCCTTCTACAACCACAAAATCTGATATGGATGCGAGTGTCTCTTCCTCTCTAATTACAATTTGGTAACTATTCCTTCTGAAACTAGGTTATCTGTGCTACCATTATCTATGATAATATTACAAAGCTTACTTGCACATTTATACCTTATGCGAAATAAACTTTTCCTCTGATCTGGGTCTCTCTCCTCATTCAGTAAGGCTCTCATTGTGATCATCACTTCTCCTCTTTTTGCTTCTTTAGATTGCTCAGATTCAACATCTTCATCAATAACAACAACTCAGGCATTACCTTTGGGTCTCTTATTTATCCTCTCTTGGTACTGTGGACACTCGTATGCTCGATTTCCTTCTTCCCCATAGTGGAAACAGGTTCCATGAAATCCTCCTATTTCAAACCCTTGTCTAGACCTTCATCTTCCTCTCTAGTAAACATTGTTCTGATCACGGGGACGGTAAGCATTATCTCCATTTTGGTCCTGACTACTACTGGCTTCTCCATTCTTCTTATGATCTTCATTTTGTCCTCCATTTTTTCTTCCACCATGACCTCTTCCTATTTGCTTGCTCTCAAACCTCCTATTCAGCTTCTCTTCAACCCTTAGGGCAAACTGGTAAGCATCATCTATGGTGGTCATCCTGACTAGACTTAACTCCTCTTGAATACTTGCTCGTAACCCATTAACATAATGGGCTACCTTCTCCTTGTTGGCCTTGAAATGGCCTGTTATAATTAAAATTTTATAAAACTCCTCTGTGTATTCTTTGATAGACTTACTTGACTGCCTCAAATCTTACATTTTATTTAGTAGATCCAACTCGTAGTCAGCTAGAATGAACTGCCTCTTCAACTTCTCCAACATCCGCTTCCATTTTGTTATCCTTTCTTTTCCTCTTTTGTTTCTATCTAGCTGAACTCCCTTCCACCATATGCTGGCATGAACCTTCAACTTGGTCTTAGAAAACATGATCCTATCAGGATATTTAACCTCCTCATACTCAAAGTATTCTTCCAAATAATTGATCCAATCAATCAACTCCTCTGGATCAAGATTTTTAGAATACGTAGAAACCTCCATATTTGGTCTCTTTCCAATCTGAGATATGGCTTTGTATAACCTAGATTGTGTAGGATCTACTACCTCTTCTTCTTCCTCAAACTGGTCCTCTTCTTCTTCAACTTCATCTTCACTACCATATTCTCTCCTTGGCTCAAACCCTCTATGCAACTCCTCTTGCAGAGACTGAACTTGCCTCTGCAAAGATCTGAAATCTTCTTATGACACCATATTTCTCCCACCACCATGGTTTCTTCATGGAGGCATTTTGATCACTTCTATAATAAACCCTAACCACAAATCCTAGTGTAAACTGCCTCAGGTTCGACGATCTATTTACACACTCAAGAACTCCCGCTCTGATACCACTTGAAGTAGAGGTACACTAGAAAAACACATACAATCCAAAATAGATAGATAAAATCACTGATGATCCAAAGTTTTCTTGCATTATATTCCACAAAGACAAATATTTTAGATACTAACCCCTTACAAATTTGAAATTTCCCCTTTTTGAACCTGTTTTCCCCTTTTCCCACCTAAAACCGTAAAAATTCAAATTTGAATTTTAGGGGAAACTTGCGGAGGTCATAACTTCATGCTTGTTGACCCAATTGACTATTACAACATGTTTTCAAAAAGGGCACGTGATGAGCTAAGTGAGGCAAACCTTGGCTCATTGTGCCAAGGCTCGTATCTAGCTAAAAATCCTTAAATTTGACCTCTAAGACCTTCAAACATCTCCTGCAAGTTAAACTAGTTTTACTAGTTTTACAAAATTAAACAATTACAATTTTTTTTTTTGGGTGATGCAAGATCACTCTTACACCACTAGATGCTCCTACATCATCTAGGAGTGAGCCTCACATTTTTTTTAATTTTAGAAAGTCAACAGGTGTTGTGATTGTGACTAGGAAGCAAGTGTTGTGAGTATGAGTAGGAAGCAAGTGTTGTGACTATAATAAAATTTTAGATGGTTTGTTTTATTAAATATTTTACTATTTTAGAACTATTTCATGTTATAAATGATATAAATATTTGGTATCCCACCCCTCATATCTAGCCCTTTTTTATCGGTAGAATCTATATCTAGGTATGAATGAATTTTAAACACCCCTCCCCTATAAGATACTATCAATATACCGATGGTTCAACTTGATATTAAAAATACCTTATGTATGCACTCATGTGGTATTTACCATTTCCTTAGAGTGACCCCCGCATGCTAGATGAGAACCATTGGATAATGGCTATTTGTTATTTTAATTTCTCTAATTGGGTGGTAAAGGCTTGAAGTTCAACAAAAATAGGATTCAATAAAAAAAAGTATATACTAAGATATAAGGGAAATCAATTGATGATTGATGTAAGGAGGTGTCTAGTATACTTGGGAATATAATATAGAAGTGGATGTCATACGATTTATCCTTGAGATACTAGAGATGAAAGAAATGGAAGATCATTAATGAGAGATTATGGTATTAAAGTTTATTTAGACTCTATCCCTATGACTATGGGATTATAATGAAGACTATAAGACAAATTGATATGAGAATTAGATAATGGGATACTTGGTGGTATACTCTGATCGAGAGTGTAACTTGTTCTTGCCTACTAAGATGTAGGGTAGATAACATTACCTTGTAATAATTTCTTAAGGGTCAGTAGAGATGAGTGTTGCACCAAGGAGGGTTTCTTTACCAACATCCATTGATCTAGTGATTGAACATGGAGTTGAGTTAATGAAGTAATATGCAGATGCACTAATGTTGATGTTTATGGATCCAAAGGATGGGTATACTTGATTTATTAGAAATAGGTTTGATTCAGGCTATTGGGTGTGGTCCAACAATGAATCACCCATTCTAGATGTAACTAAGTTCTTATAAAATTCTCTAAGAAAAGATTCAATGACATGTATTTCTATAATTAATGGGCCATATAGTCTATAAATTTGAATACTAAGCATATATTTTATTAATGTATAGGGCCTAGAGAACCTTGAGGTGATGATACCTCTTCTTCCTAAGTGAAAGTGGAGTTCTCAAAGTCAAGGTATTTACCATGACCCCCCACATGGGGATCAGGATTAACAACTAATCGGTGAGAAAAACTATGAGTACGATAAATTTTCTTAGCTATAGGTTTTAGGTTAGGATAAAAGAGAGGATTCCTTAGTATTTTAACTATTTATAGCATTGATTAAAGAATAAAGAGAATGTTTTAAAGGACTTATATTACCTTTCTTTGACATACTAAATCTAACCTATATATATTAGGGGTCTTCCTATATAACAAAGGTCTTATATTCTTAATCCCTCTCTATATACCAATCGATACATGAGAGAAAATCAATATGGGATCACATATTCACAACAATAAGTGGAAATGACCTCCTAAATACAATGCCAAGATAGTATGTGAGAGGTATTAGTATACCTCCTTATACCTCCCACTAGCCCTCTATAATATACTCCTTACTAGGCATAAGTACATGCAAGACTCCATGTGGACGATTGGTAGCCTAGGATCTCTCTATATCCAATATATCTTAGTAAGTCATACATCACTTAATCAAAGGACTTAAAGTTCCTTAATAATACTAGCACTTGGTTAATTTTTGTTATTTGGATTTAATATAATCATATCTAGGTAAATAATATTAATAGTACTTCAAAAAATTTTAGTTTGATTAAGGTTTAGCTTGTTCAAGAAAATGTTGGGACCTATTGTGTTCATTTTTAGTTCACTAAAATATGGAGAAAGATATTGGAAAGGGTTTCTTCACAATGCTTCCCTCTTCTTCCTCACCTTGAAAATAGAGACAACTTGTGAGCTTAGAGCCTAATGTTTGATGGATTTATTGAGGAACATCTACATTTCTACTATGATATTCTATGCATAAACCTAACCTTAATCAAGTTATAATGCACCATAAAAATGCAATAACAAGACCTAAAACTAAATAATTATTATTTTATGATAAAATAAAAGTAATTTTTCCTTCTCAGGGGTAAGGGTTCAAGAGGGGGATGCAACAAAAAAGCCTAAGGAAAACAATATGCAATTTAATTTTAATGATGACAAGACTAACCTAATGATTAATGTTAACTAATTAATTCTTTTATTTTTTTGAATTTGAATAAATAATAAAAAAATAAATTTTATAGATAACAAACAAGTCTAGAATATAAATAATAAAATAAAAGAGATGGAAGTTAGAAAGAACTTGATTTTTTTATAGAGGTAGAAGTGCCACTAACCCTATGAAAGTGTTTTCTATTATGTTGTGTCTTGGTGGGTATTTTGATTGCCTATAAATTAGATAAATGAGAACAAATTAGTGTTAAAGGGTCTACTTAACTTGAAGGAGAGCATGAGGCTCCTTTGGCCAATATTAGAACCCTATTTAGAGATGATATTTGTCTCCCTTGGAAATCCTCTTGAGGATATGCCAAGAATTGGAAAGTGTGATAGGTGGCATATTTAAATGAAGGGGATGAAGATAATTTAAGGTAAGTCTCAAAAATCTCAATATAACTAGGATGAGGAATGTAAAAGATAAGTTTTAGATTAGGATTGCTAAAGCATAGTTGAGGTGGTGGATCAAGTTGGTATGATGAGAACTCAATTCAATAGGTAGTTTTGAAATTCCCTTCTATATACCTTTCCTTTTTTATATTTGATAGCTAAAAACACCAAAGGTTGATAGCATTTACAATCTAAAAATCCTAGTTCTTTTGCCAAGATGACCATTGCTAGTCAAATTGGGTAGGAAATGATAAAAATTTAATATTTTGGCAAAATAATTTCCATATGTCAAAAGTGTTGTTGGGGCATTAAAAGTGGAGCTAGGGTATAAAAATTACTACCAAGGTGTCAACAGTACTTTAGGGCATCAAAAATACTTTTTGGTGGTGTTTTTGATAATAAATATTCCTAAGTTTAGTTTTAGATGCTTGATTTTTAAGTGATATAGATGTTGGTGAGCTGTAAGGACTTGATGATGTGCTCAAAATTGGGTATCTACATTTTCATATTTTGATGCATTTATTAAATAATGAATGTGTCAAAAATTAACTGCATGCCCTAATTTTGAGATATAGTTTTTATATTGCTTAATGTTCATGATGTAATATGAATAATGTTTTTGATTTGTGGATGTTAAATTTTATATTTTCTATAACATTAAATATTTTGTGCCCTTGTGTACACACTTGAGTTTCAGAGGGAAAATGGAGTTAGACTAAGAAAAATCGACTTGACCATGATACATATTAGTGAAGTGATAAGAGATTGAGGTAGATGCTATTTGTTAGAACTTTAGTTGATTAAGATGTGTGGACGATAATATTTTATGATTAGATTTAAAAAGACAAATTTATATTTTTTATGATATGATATATATAGATGTGTGATTGAGACTATATGATCTAAGCATAGTATGGATGTATACAAAATAAATTTGTCCAAGGAGAATTCAGATAATTCTATAAGTCTTTGCTAGAATACAAAATTAGATGTACCCTAAGGTATCTTAGATAATACCATGAGGTATTGTTATGACACCAGATATGACACATATAAATATTTGCATAGGGGGACTTGAGATAATGTCATGAGGTATTGCTATGATATAGAATATACAAATAAAGGTTTTCCTAGATTAGTTTTGATTAGATTTACTAGGAAGACTTCTGGTTAGATTTAAGATTTGCCTAAGGGGGATTTAGTTATCTTTGCACATAAGACTTCTTGTTATAATTAAGTTTTTTCTAGGGGGACTTTGGTTAGCTTTTATATGATAAAAATTATGTACAACTATTTACAAATATACACAAATAAATATAAAATTTTCACCTTTAAGTATGGCCAGTAGGACTTCTAGTTTAGCTTTGCCTAGAGGAATTTTGATTTAGCTTTTTTTGGAGGACTTCTAATTTTAGCTTTGCTCAAAAGAATTCAAAATTTAGGTTTTCTTGGAGGACTTCTAATTTTAGCTTTGCTCAAAAAACTTCTAACTTTAGGTTTTCTTGGAGGACTTCTAATTTTAGCTTTTTTCTAAAGGACTTTTGATTTAAGATTTACCTGAAAGACTTCTAATTTTACCTTTTCCATAGGACTTATAATTTGGATTTTCTTTAAGGACTTATCATTTTAGCTTTGATAAATTTACCTTTTAATAAATATATAAAGTACTTTGGATTTGCTTGTAGAAAAATATCACATAAGACTTCTGATGATTGATTTACCTTTAAACAAGGGTCTAAAGAACTTCAAATTTACTTGTAGATTAATATCATGCAAGATTTATAATTTTTAGACTTACCTCTAAAACAAATTTCAAAGAGGGATTGTGAGATGTGCTAAACGGTGATGAATTACCTTTAAATAAATATTATAGAGGGTTTTAATATGTCATTGATGTGACAATGGATTTACCCCCAACAAAAGGAGGAACCTGTTATTGATATGAGACATATTGCCCATATGCTTGTATATGATAAGAGTAGTTTTGATGATCTTACATAGATAATAGAATTCCATGTTGAGGTCATCCAATATTTTACATAGGTCCAAAAGTGATATACTCATAAAATTGATAATATGAAAGATGTGAGATATTTCTATAAGTATCTAAAAACAACATATTTATATCATGCAACAACATAGAGATGAGTTGAAGATATGGAATATTGAACGAAAGGAGGTTTTGTCATCAAAACCTATGAAACTCAATATTCATCACGTGATATGATATACATAATAGTTAAAAGTTGATTTTTGGGATAAAAAATTGATCAACACATTACTATTTTACCTTTCTTATAAGAATAAGGGAATGAGTGTATTAGGATATATCCATACTAGCGTAAAAATGCTAGAGGGACATGATGAAGTGGCCAAGATAAGAGGAAGTGTGTTATCTCTCTATCAACACTTGCAAAACTTACAACATTCATCATATGGAAGATGGTGACACATAAGATGAATATAGGTGATTAGATTGATATATTACCTTTATCCTTTTACATGAATGTGAAGAACTTCATAGACTTGTGTATAGAATGGCTAAGGCAACATGATGAGGGATCAAGTAGGATGATTTTGATATGGAGAGAATATTACATAATGGAAGAAATATAGTTGAGTTACGTAATATTTGATGAAGAGCTTGTAATATGGGACAAGGGAGTATCTAATGTATCAATCACTTGGTAAAGAAAAAATAAGCTATCCTATCTAAGATAATCATTTGCATATCATCATAGATGGCTAACTAGATATGAAATAAAAATTCCAAGGAAAGTTAGACACATGTAGGTAGGTAGGTAGATGCAACCAATGCTAAGCAATTAGAGGTACATAAGCAACCAATATAGAGTCAAATATAATATATTTATAGATGCATTATGCTAATTGGTTCTTTAAGTTATTTTCCATCAATTGTTTTGAGGTGATAAGCACTTGAACTATACTTGGTAGCTTTGATGCATGGACCTAGTTAATTTAGCTCAAGTTTATCTTTGAGTCTAGTTTTAACATTGGTGTTTTGATTCTCTTCAAGGAAAAAATAACCAATATCAAAATAGGGGAATCATATCTTATTTTCATAGGTATGTTTAAGCTTGTGATGGTAGACCCTATGGTGTGCTAAGGTATTGATACACTTTTCATAAAAGAAGTCCAGTTGGCTAATACAAGTGAGATAATAATCATATCCAATAGAGGAGTCCTATAATAGAACACATAAGGAAGGCACCTCTAACTCAAAATGTCAGACTACTTTAGTTCCATAAACCAAAGTGTAGGGTGTTGCACCAATGGGGGTTTTGACACTAGTACGATATGCTCACAAGACAAGATACAACTAGACATGTAATATCTACAAATTTTATATATTATATCCTTGAGGATATTGATAAGAGTTTTCTTAGAAGCTTTAGCTTAGTTGTAGCTTTGAGAAGTATACATATTTAATTTAGCATAATTCTTTTAGATATCCTTATTTTTGAAGGGTTCCATTGTTGGATATTAATATAGAAGGAATCATAATGACTACGTATATAGTTAAGGATAAATGGGGATACTTGAAATCTAGTGGTTGAGGCTAAAGGTATAAATTTGATCCATTTAGTTAAGTATTCAATAGCAATGATAATGGTATTATGTCCATCAAATGATACTAGGTTTACTTTTAATGATGTCTAACCCTCAGATGGAAACTTTCCAAGAAGAGGTCAAATATTGAAGACTTGAGGATGGAGCATGAATAGAATTATCATACTTTTGATGCTTATCACACCTCTTGATATAGTCACAAATTATTTTCATGGAGGTAAAGTAATATCCCATCCATAGGAGTTTCTTTATGATGGCAACATAACTTAAGTGACCACCACATGATCTATCATAGATCTCTTTAATGACTATTTAGGATATGGATGGGTTTAAGCAACTAATAAAATGATATCAAGTGTATGATAGTATAATATATCACCAATAATGACATGCCTACAAGCACTTTGCTTTAGATTTTGCACTCATTATGGTTCAAACCATCAGATAAAATGTCATTTTTAAATTAAGCAAATATATCTTTGTACCAAGGATCATGAGAAGGAGTTGCTTCTATGAAATACTTATAGAGAAAACTGACTAAACTCTATGGTAGAAGGATCCCAAATTTGTTCAATGATGATTGTGAGTGTAGCTTGTTTTTCCTCAAGCTCAAAGAGGATTAGGGATACAACTAAGGTCGTAGCATTGACATGATGCTCATTAGACATAGGGATATTATCAATAGTGATTTTATCAAAAGTAGGTATTAGTTTATTAAAAAAATATTTGTATAGCTTGATATTTTCATAATTAGTTTGATAAACACCATTGACTTGGTTTACCACAAGCTAGGAATCCTCAAATATAGAAATAATGCATCCCTAAGGTAAAAGCTTCATACTAGGTAGTATTGTTAGTATAAGAAAACTTAAGATTAAAGAGCAAAAGGATAAACTATTATTAAGGGGTGATCAAGATGACTTCTACCCCCACTCATTTGGCACATCAAGCACCATCAAAGTATAAATATCAAGAGTTAAATTGATCTTATTCTAGGCTAAAGATCGACTAGTAAACAAATCCATGTCTAAGGTATGACTAGCTTCTAAAGGTGCAACTATGAATTGGTTAATAATGACCTGATCTTTCATATAAGTTTGGCTAACAAACAAAAGATCAAATTTCCTATTCATAATTATTGACCTAGTGATTCATCTTGAGTGGTGAGGCTTGGATATGAGATGGTATAAGGGATTGACCCTCACAATGACAAAGATCTTATGCCTAAGGATGTAGTGTCTAGGATTCTTTGAAGTAAATTATATCTAGGAAAATCTTATCTAAAGGGTATAGTGGACTTTATAATTAACTGAGGTTCTAATAATATAGAAGAGGGATTTTGCTCTATGTTGGTCATCATACTATGACAATATATATCCTATGGTATGTCTATATATAAAAAAATATCCTAGAAATATTAGCAAGGGCAAGGAGAGAAGGTGATAAAAGGTAGGATTTGAAATTATTTAATGCAACTTGACAATCAATATCTCTTTTGAAGACTACATCCATTTTAAAAATCTTGGTGATGAGTTGACACTTGTTAGCTAATTGAGAGATGAATATATGAATGACTTGGGTTTAAATTTGGAGAATCATAAGTTGGATTAAATTTTGGAGGGGTGGCATATCTACTATAGCTGATATCTTGTTAGGATAAACCTTGATGTTATGTCAAGATATGATAAACACCAACATTTTTTTGATATAATACCAAAGATAAATTTTTGAGGCTTTGTGCATACCTTGAAATTCTCTAGCTTCTTTAAGATGTGTCTTAGATCTAGAACATGATCCTCCCAATTTAAAGTCTAACCAAGAAGATCATCAACATATTACTCCATGATGTCGTGCATCATGTCATGAAATATATCATGGAATTTTGTAGGTAGCCCCAATGTTTTTAACCCAAAAGGCATGACTTTATAGCAAAAGGTTCCCCATAGGGTGGTGAGTGTTACTTTCACTTGGTATATAGGGGAATTTTTGATCTAGTTATATCCTAAGAATCTATCCATTAAAGATAGCATTTGACATCTTGCAGTGATAAAAAAAGTTTTGTTACAGTTTGGCTAAGGAAGAAATTAAGATACAAGTAATAAAAGCTACACTAATTTTCAGTTTTTACGTACTTACCTGGGCCCTTTATTTTTTCTTTTAGAATGTATACGGGTTATACATTTGGGGTAAAGATCATACTTTATCCCTTAAGAAGCTACACATAATCTTCCAAAAATTTGTACAAGACTAATAAATATATAAGGTTCCTCTAAGTAACATGTTAAATTTTATATGCTAAATATAAATATAGATATATTCAAATTGGAAAAAATATAAGTCTTATTGAAGGTGGATCAAACCCCAATAATTTTAAATTCTAGAGCACATAATAATTTATAAGCATAAAAACATGGCTATTAAACATGGTTATGGTATTAAAGGTCAGATTAATGCATAAATTTAGAATTTAAAAGAGCAAACAAATCCTATTATAAGAGTTGAAGTTTAATACAAAATAGTAAAAACGATCATCTGATCATGTAAAAAATTTACATCTTTACAACTATTCAAAATTTAGGTTACAAATTATCTATGGTCTAACCTCAACTATTTTGTTGAAAAAATAAAGTCAAATAAAAAAATATTATAGTTAGTTACCTAATAATGAAAGGATAAATTTTATTGTAGATTGGAAAATATGATCTTATCTAGTTAGAGATTCAAATAAGTAATAAAATTATGCCACCTTTTGCTTTACAAGTTCATAAGGAGTGGCTATTTTAATTTTTGAACCTCATCCCTTCCTTTATAGTTTATATTTCTTTTATCATACCTAAGGTTCTTATGTTAGGGGTATCATACATAGTCCCTCTAGAAACTACACACAATATTATAATCTACTTGTCCATAATAAGCAAATACAAGATTTATTGATGATGTAAAAGGAAAATTAGCAATTTATTTTATAATGTAATTGAACAAAACAATGATATAAGTCCTCTTGTAAGATTAATAAAATTCCCAAACAAGAAAGCTTTACTAGATCACATTGAAGATGAACACCTCTAAGATGTTTCAATAAATTAAGTTATAGATTTTTTGTTTGTAATGTGCTCTTAGTTATTCTACTCATAACAAACAAACAAATCAATAATTTATGGACTTAGACATATAAATATGTAATGCCTTTTTTTATTCTAGTTTTGCAAAGTAGGATTTTATCTATTTAAGATTCAAATATTAGTAATAACTCCAATAATTTTCCTTCTTTGTTTTATATTCATTAACAAGTGTTTTTGATGTCTTTGTTAGGCCATTCTTATATTTACATTTTTAGCACACCTAGGGGTCTTCTCTTTGGGGTAAATATTATTCATTATCTATGAAAGAGTTATACAAAATCATGTAATTTATCTCTAAAACATAAAGAAACATACCACATGAAATACAAAAGGATAAACACACATATAGATTTAAAAACTTAGTGTTCTTCAACTAACTACATTGCAATATAGATAATTAATTAATCTTAGCACATGTATAGTTTTAAAAATATTTGTATTTCTCAACTAACTACACTTAAATTCAAACAATTAAAGAATCTTAAAATGGATTAAATCCTAACAAGACAAATTCTAGCAAAAACAAACCTCCACAAGAAAAAACCAATATGAGTAAACTAATTAAGACCAATGGTATTATGCAAAAAGTGAAATTAACAATTTAATTGGGAATATACAAAATCAAAATATGATATAAAGCAAGTCCAATTCAACGATTAAAAATTATTGTAGTACACTAGTTTCACTTGATTATTATTGAAAATGAACACCTAAAGGATCATTCAAAATTAGGTTATATGTAGCGTTCCCTTAGCTATTCTTTCATAAAAATCATCCAAAATAAGAAATAATAGACTTAGAGAGTTGGAGTATAAGAAAAATTGATAGCATATTGGAAAATATGATTTTATTAATTCAAGATACATATAATTAAAAAAAATCTATACCAACTTCCTTCTCTTTTGAAAACTACAAAGAGGGTTTTCTATTTTTTATTTTTTTATTTATGAAAAAACAATTTCATATTAAATTAAGATAAAAGCCTTTACAATTAAAAAAAGCTGGTGGGATAACACACCCCATGGGGAATCAAACTAAGCCTCATTGATAAAGGTTAGTAAACAAAGCCACCCACAAAACACAAGTTTACCAATAATGATCATTACATCAAAGAAAGCATATCATATGGAGTAATGTGCCATGGCATGTTATCCTATATAAACTGCTAGTGGTTATGGGATGGGAATCCACCCCTCTACATCATAATTAAGGCCTTCAGTACCCACGTCACTCCAACCAACAATTGGCCTAGGTGAAACTGGTTGAACATCATCCCACCTCCCAACTTGGTGGGACGAACAAGCAATGTCAATATTATATCACTTCCTTATTGGTGAGGGATAGAACCATTACCTATCTACGAGAGCACTTATTGCATATGATGGAGGCCGGTGGTGAGAACAAGATCAAAAATACTCCTAATAAGAGTGCTTTGGGAGGATCCAATTGATTAAACATAGAGCATGGGTCCAGTGTGCTAGAATAACTTGTAGATGATCCAAATCCACAACAACTATGTTGGCTTGAGTACATATCTGTAGCCACATGCCATTAAATTTTTTAAATTTTTAGCATGATAAATATGACAGAAGGTGTATACTATTAAAAAATAATTCTGTTATGGGTTTTCCAAATATGAAAGAGTAGGCTAATCCTGAAAACTTGCCACACTTCAAAAATTAGGAGAGACAAAGTAAAAGAGTCCCCAAGAATATCTTGGGGCCAAGAAACTCTTGCAGCTATAAATGAAAAAAAAGGAAATAACCCATTCCCAAGCTTACCTAGATCTTCTAAAATTCCAAAATAGGTGAGTAAAAGACTCAGGTACACCACAAGAAGGATATTTAGGATCAAGAATTCCAAGGTGCTTTAAATGTTCCCCTAAGGGAAGGCCTTGACATAACAAGATCCACACAAAACAAAATTGCGTAGGCTCAAGATAAGTAGCCCAAACATTTTGAAATCTATAATTCCATCTAGTCCTTGTAGAAAATAATTCCCAATGATGATTGAGCTTAGGCACTAGAGGAAGATGAGAAGATAACCATTTATACCTCAAACAAGCCTTATAATTAAGTAAAGGAGTGTTAACATGCCATCACCAAGTCTGACCACCAAGGACGCTACGAACACACACCAATCTTGTGCAACATAGAAAATGGAGTGAGAGTAATAACAACATCATATGTATCTTTTTCCACTCCATTAATCCTGAAGGTGCATTTGAACTCATTCCATTGAATCCAATCCCTAGTCTAGTGATAAAAGAAATCAACTATTTTAACAATACCCTTTTTGAAAAACCATTGAGCATGAATCTATTGCACCCAAGATAAGGAGAACCTTGATGAAGAAACACGGGGGACCACAAAATATTCATAGAATTTATGGATAAGCCTTTATGAAAGCTAAGGAGTGAGCTACTACCAGGATTTCCATATAATTTTATTAACAAAGGAGCCACAAATCTTAACAAAAATTAGATCAACAATGAGAGAGGTAAAATCCAACCCTCTGCATGCTCAACGGTTTAAGGGAAGACCAGAGGAAATGAAATATCGAACCTGAAATTTTCAATCTTCAACTCCCCTTAGATCCTTGGCCACCCACTTAGCACACAAAGCAATAGCTTACCATCTACAGTCCAACAGACCCATTCCGCTAGACTCTCTGGGAAGACAACAAATATCCCAAACAACTCTATGAAATCCTTTGTTTCAAAATAATTATTCCAAATAAAATGCCTATACATACTTGGTCCTTTTTTTGTTCAATAAGGGAATCTATATTTGAGATCATGTCTTTTATTGTCCATTGATAAGCTACATATAGACTCCTAATATGTTTGTATAATACAAGAAAAAGCACAAGATTTTTTCAAGCAAAACTTTACACTTATATTTTTTGATTTTAAATGGCACACTTGTACTGAGAAAACATAATATTATTTAGTTAATTAAAATAAACAATTAAAGAAGCTAAAGATGGACTAAATTCAAATATGAAAAATTCAATAAATAAAAGACTCTTTAAGACTAAATATCAATATAAAAAATAAAATATGCCAATGATAGATCAAATACATAGCATAGATATCATCACATACAAAAATCTTCAATAAAAAATGAATATGATTACATAAAAACTAACTTAAAAATAAGTCAAAAGTCAAAACCACAAAACATTGACATCAAAAATACCATATTCAAAGGACAAAAAAAAAAATTTCAAAAAAGAAAAAAATAACATCACACACATCATTCTTCAAACATCCATGAAGATGATTAAATAAAATAATACCATAGGCATTATGCGAAGACTAATAATTAATAGTTTATTCTTAAATATGAAAGACAAAACAACTAAATAAGACAACTTGTATTCTAAGAATGAAAAAATATTTTAATATTAAAAGAAAAATGAAATAAAAAGTTTAACTTGATCATGATACACATGAACATCACAAATATGCATTAGTAAATCATATTTAGAGTACCTATAGTTTTTGAGATTTTTTAATATGAAAGATAAAATAATTAAATAGGATAAATTGTATTCTAAGAATAAAAAATAATTGTAATAATCCAAAAAAAGATGAAATAATAATAAATATGAACATCATGGATGTCATGATCCTCCTTGCATCATGATAGATTTATATTTTTTTATGTTCTTTATTTATGGAATGCTTGGATAATCCTTGTCTAGATGCTTAGAAGTAAATGGTTTATGAGGATAAATGATGAATACTATTGATGAAATGATTGATTACTTCAATATGTTTTTTTTCAGGATATGGATTATAGGAATAATGTGATATTTCTTATCACTGAAATGATTGATTATTTCATGTGTAATTTTTACAAAAACATTTTAGTTGGTAGAATATGATGCTGCTAATGGAATTGCACCCTTTTTGCAGGAACATGTATCAAATAGTGGTAGAAAGAATCAGCCACTGAGAAGGGATGCCTTAAGGGAAATGATGTGTTGGGTTATTTGTTAGAATTATTTGGGGTAACATGGACCGATATCCCATTCAAGAAGATGCATGTTATGATCTGAAAACTATTTGCTACATAATGGTCTTTTGCATAATGAAATTTTATGGGCTTGAAAGTATTCATTTTCAAAAGAAAAAGATGTTTGATTTTATTATTCTTGTTTTCTTAAAAAAAAATAATTTAAATATATATTGAAAATCTCTTTTGAATAATAAAATTATTGAAAAGAGTTATGAAAAGAAATCATTAGAAATTATATTGTGACAATGATTATTGATTGATCGTTGTTCTCCTTTAACTAAAGTTTTATATTTTTGGTTTACACCAAAGTTTCATGAACGAGAATTTGCAAAACCCAAGTCTGTCATTTGAGAATGTTTCAGTGCTATGTTGAGGTGTTTTGTTGTACTGGCATTGAGTAGAGAACACAATGGTTGTTTAGATTTCCATTCTATGTTGTGCAAAACAAAGTTAAATTGCAATGATACCATCAACCGGGCGATAAACGATATGCTCCCAATGGTTGGGAAGTGCTCATGGTTGTGGGTCAATGATTCCTACACCGAGGAGAATTCATCAAAGGAAAAAAAGAGGTGGCAAAAGAATTTTGGGGGAGGTAGAGAGAGAAGTTGGTTAGGAAACGTTGGCAAGCGATCACATGTAGCTTCAAATTGGTGCACGCTCGTAGCTCGTAGGTGATTACAAGTAGTTTTTTTCTTAGCTAATATGAATGGTTAAAAATCAAGATGTTGTTGCTGGGATTATTTCCATTTTCATTGTTTGGAGTTTGATTTTATTCAAAAGACTTTTATTGTTATTTAAAGGAGAAAATCTATTAATTTATGAATTGTAGCCATAGATTTGTGTTGCATGATAGCTGCAACAGGTTCTTGTTTTACCCAGTAAGCCTATTATAGATAAAATAACTTAATGATAGGGTTATTTAATGGAAACCTACAACTTGTGAATATTACTCCTTCCAACGTGGTTGTTTTGTACTAAAAACAAAAGAAGGCTATCCTTATTCCTTGAAAACCTAGGACTTAGGAAACTTTTCCTTTTTGAATTGGTAAACCAACATGGGGATGCGTGACTTCATGCACTGGGTAGAGTGAAGACTTAGACAAAATTTGTATCCAGTAAGTCTTTCTCTTGGTCTTGCTTAAAAAATGGATGGGATTTCTGTATATAGATCTTGTTGGATTGGAAAATGTGTTTTTGGGTTTTAGAGAGGAACCAGATGACAAGGTATGTGAGAATTGAAGACTTTCCTCATATCAAAACAAGATCTAAAATGTATAATATTTCTAATACATTTTCTATTGATAAATATAGATTTTGATTTCATGTATGGTGACTTTGATAATGTTCGTTATTGTAGGCTTGTTATGAATTCTTGCTTCATGAGAAGAAAATGATCTCGATCTATTTCCTTGTTAATATTCTCATTCTCTTTTTGAAAGAAATATTATGATGAAAAGGCTCCTGTAATATTGATTGACTGAAATTCATTTGTTACAGTAGATAACTAGAAATTTAAAATTATGATAAGTTTTAATATGAGATTTGCTGAGAATTATAAAAGACAAGAAATTTTTTATTTGGAATGGTTTTGAGTGTGATGGAAGATTGTATTTTAGACTGTCATATTTATGCTTGTTCTTTTGTGTAACAAGAAGGAATACTTGCAATGGATTTCACATTATATTGCTGATGCCATATTTGATCCTTGAATAAGGTAATCCTCTTCTCTATGGTGGATGGAGGATCATAGAAGAGAACAATAGGAGATAAATATGGTCCAGTGAGGAAAGCTAGTGAATTTCCTTAAACAATTTTGAGGCTCCAAAATGAATGAAGCATGATGGTGAGTGAACAATAATTCATCGTATCAAAAGAAGCATATACCAATTGAAAATTGAGTTGGTTATGTGAGTAAGAAACAACAGTTGCATTCAAACTATTGAATGTTGTCTTATGTTAGATAGGGGATTGATCCAACGGATCCATAATGTACACTTTCCATGCGATATTGATCTTTATATTTTCTTTATAAAGAAAAGAGACTTCTAGAGTAATTTGGTAAATTGAGAGTTGTATTTGGTAATTTGATTTAAAGTAAAATATATGGATGGATTAAAATTGGACAATAGTATTTCATCAGACTGTTCCAAGTTTGATTAGTGAATGAAAATCTATGGTTGCTATTTTTATTCATTTTATTATAAGAGTGCAAATATTTTATGAAATGGGTATTCCATTTCATGAGCCCCCAATTTTATATAAACTCAGTTTGGGTTAAATAACTGAGATTCTCATTGGGACCCGAACATGCTTAATATCGTGCGGAGTGAGTGTAATGTCATGAAAGCAAAATTGGTTGGATTTGGGAAGAAAAATGAATCTCTGTAAGATGGGTTATTTTTATTATGGAGATACTAATCCTTTATGACAAGAGACTAATAGAAAAGTATTATTATTCATAAGAGTACTCAAGTTGTTTTTAGAAAACGTGATATTTAGAATAAACGGTTTACACCTTAAAGAGAGATCTAGAAAACCTTTATTCGATATAAGGTTTTAAAAACAAAGATTCTACCAAAATTGTAGAAAAATTTGGTGGAGTTTTAAATAAGTTAGGGTTGAATGCTCTAACTATGCTATAAGGAAAAGACCTTCCAAATAATGAGTCAAATGCTCTTTTAGGAAAGTAACATAAACCTTAGATCCTGAGATTTATTGCATAGATATTGAAGTTTACATGGCTCTTCAATGCAGAAAATAATGGCTTACTCATGACGTGCTTAGTACACCTACATAGAAAGACTTATGCAGAGTGTAGGGATTAGTGTGAACCTCTTTGAATGATGAAAGAGAAGAGAGTGCTTAGTACACCAAGTACTCAAATCCATTTGCACCTAGTTGAAGAGAGTGCTTAGTACACCAAGTACTCAAATCCATTTGCACCTAGTTGAATCTTAGTGGTCCTTCATTGACTATTTCTACCCTATACTTTTCGATCATAGTTAACATGGCTTTGAGGTCATCCATATCTACTTTCCACAAGTCATTTTGGGAAGTACTAGATGCCATTCCTTCATACTAGCTAACTTACTCATTTCTTAGCTAGTAGATATCTCCTCTTTCATTCTTTTGAAAGGTGGAGTCCTAGTCCTTACTTCTTCACAATTTCCTTTAGTGTAGAAGTTCTAGGATTAGCCAACTCTTCTCTCTACATAATTATTTTAGTGTAAAGAACCAAAGGCCACTATAAATGTACTTTCTACACAACTCCTTTAGTGCAAAAGTATTATAAAACATTGGCAAGCCTACCCATATTTTTAGAAATAACTTACGTTTAATATATTTATTAAGTCTACTTGCCCTTCAAGACTCCTTTCTTGGATTTACCAAAGGGTAGTTTATCTTTGGTCCTATTTTTTATTATTTATAATATAGGAGTCTTTCCCTATCAATCTCTAATAAGATCAACCAATCCCTAAATAAACCATGTTTATGAAATTACGGACATGGACCAACATTTTCTTTATTTCTACATTACAACTACACCCTTCACATAACCTTTAGTGGTCTTAAAATTTCCCCTCATTCTCTTGAGAGTACCACACTATAATGCCTAGATTATGTGTCATTCTAAGATAGGTTTAGAGATCGATACATATAGACTATCATTAGCACTTCTTGATTAACTAACATTTCATTGAAGGCTTAGTCCATTCTACCTTTACTATCACTTTGTAACTAAACCGACTCCCCTTTTTAAAACCAATTTTTGCTACTCTAAGATATATACAATAATGTAAGCTTACTTAATTAACTCTTGCACATCTTTTCAAAAAGTAGAATATATTTTTATTCGGTCATATGAATAACCAAAACCAGATAAAGAAACTATTTAAGATAAATATGCTACAAATTATTCAATCATCTGAGAGTAGGAATTTTTGCAATAACAAAAATATCCAAGAATTCCATTTCAATGATTATTATCCACTAAATTATTACAATATTGCTCTTGTAATTACACAACACAACAACTCTTAAAATCATATTTTCAAGGAATTAATTATATTTAACATAACATTACACTCAAAAATAATAATATAATTCCATCACAATAAACCATCACAAAGATCCATAACACAATGATTTATCCTGGTAAAACTCGAAGGAAAAAATATGGTAGCAAAATAGATCATTCTTTTATTGCATAATCATGGGGGTAAATATATTTTGGCTAGGAATTCATTAAGGCTTCCTACCGCAGTTGTAATATCCCAAAATATTCCATGTATCTACTATCAAACTTGTCATTTAGTTTTTTTTCGTAACCAAAGCACCATAGTCAACTTAATATAAACTGTCCATCCTCATTACAAGGTTAAATTTCTAGTTCTAGATATATTGCAGTGTTCATGAAACTTAGTAACTTATAGTTACCTTAATATCCTACTCTCTAGAAACTATGGATCATTTGCACCATCATTAGACAACAAGACCTAAATTTAACTCGTTCATATTTTGGTCTCCAAGATGGCCAACTTTCTCTATCTCTTCTTCTTTTACAAGCATTTCCACAATGCAAAACCAACCCTAAGTATAATAGCAGTAACATAAAATTGGGCCTTTAACCTAAACCAAAAGTAAGACTTTTGTATCACTAAAATGGTAACACACCATAATATCTATTTGCTTTATCAATAATTCCAACAACGCACAATCTATTGGTCAATTCACAAATTACCATTTGGACTAGAACAGTTAATATGACTCTAAATAGTAATTCTAATTCATAGGAATACATACTGGTCAACAAATTTTCAAAACCATCTATGACATATATTGGAGCCTCAATATTTGTCAACCTCCTTCTCAATAGAGTACTCGCATTAGTAGTTCTATGTTTTTAGCACACACAAGTAAAGGACCCAAAAATATCTCTTATTCTTACTACACATTGCTACCAATACAATACATTATTAACCTTCACAGACAATAATTTTTACACCCTTATACTCACAATAGAAGGTCAAAATAGTCACTAGACCCCTACATCTATATCTATAACATAGGATTCAAATATTTGTCAGAGTTCAGGCAACTCAACCAAAATGAGATAGCGTAAAACATTTCGTCCAATGATGAGATGTTGCTATAAGACTAACAACACATAGTATACCCTTAGTTTGGTAAGATCACAACATTGGAAATTTAAAGAAACTTCTTTACAACATAAACCTAAATGACATTGAAGAAACAACACCTCTTGGTATTTGAAGTACAAAAAGAACTATCGCTGCTATCTTTGAATGTAAAAAGAAAGGTAAGTAAACACTAAAAACTAGAGATCAATTTTACTTAAAATACCTCTTTACAGTAAGATCTCTGTAGTTCACCAACACCTATACTTCATGCTAATTTCTCAATCAGTCCCCCTAAAATCCTGCGCTCTACCGTCTCCTCTTGAAATAACCTTCCAACTGCTCTTTTTTTTCTCCACCCAAAACTGTCCTTCACTT
This sequence comes from Wollemia nobilis, assembly GCA_028583015.1. Lineage (NCBI taxonomy): Eukaryota > Viridiplantae > Streptophyta > Pinopsida > Araucariales > Araucariaceae > Wollemia > Wollemia nobilis. The sequence continues at coordinate 2,666,258 of JAQPPZ010002064.1, forward strand.
ACCTCCGATGGACCTTACTCTCACTCCATTTGCCCATTTATCCCACTTCAATCACCTCCATATATCCAGTTCATTCTTAACATTCTCGTCCTTCGATGCCACCGAGAGCTTGTCATTTAATTTAAAAATTAATGGGCCACTTCAAAACAAAATCTCAGTTAGTTAAACAAGAGATCCTCCTACTACCATTAATAATCGTTCCATAAATATTGTATATATATATCAATATATATGTGTATATATATTTTTAAATATTTACTCATCAAAGTATGAGGAATTAAAATCAATAGTTAACCATCTTCACAATACTCACTTCCTGTTAACAACATAACATCAGACATTAGTCCAACAAGTCAGGATGAGTAAATAAATATTAACAACTTATAATTTAAAAGCTAAAATTATTTACAAGTACTTGCAACTCAAAGAAGGTAACAAATTCTATTTCTTAAGATTTGCTTCTTTCTTCCTCAAACTTAGCATATGGAATTCTCATTCTATTCATTAAAAAAATATATAAAACATTTCTATAATGTATATTTTGCATCTCTAGCCATGAAGTAATTGATTGTCCATTACCAATGCATCAAAAAAAAAATAAATCCATATTAATTCATAAAATTGCCCTTTTTGCTTGGGTAGCCATTCAAGAAAATATTCTTACCATTGATAACCTTCTCAAAAGAGGTCTACCCATCCCCAATAGGCATTTTATTTGCTTGTCATACTGGGAATCCCCCAATCACATTTTTATTGCTTGCCCTTTCTCTTCTTCCATCCTTAATAAGCCTTTTGAATTCTTCCACATCCTTTGGGTTGAACCCTACTCTATTACTAACCTCTTCGCCCAATGGTTGAACCCTTTCTATAACCTTCGTCTCAAGGTGCTATGGCAATTTTATCTTCATCATTTTCTCTAGAAAGTCTGGCTGGAAAGAAATCATAGAGCTATTTATAATATCATGCTAAGACCAAATTGTGTTTTGAATAAAATTCTTTCTTTTACTACAAAGAATGCTTCCCTCTATCCTCTTCCATTCCATCCTGCTTCCTGCTTCAAGGCTTCCTTAGGCCTCTCACTCAATTTTCCCATTGTAGATAGTAATATGAGTCCTCCCTAAAATCTCAGGGCTCACTCTAAATGGACTCCCTCTCCTTTAGGCTAGATCAAACTAAATTTTGACGGTGCTACCAAGGACAACCCTGGATTAGTTGGAGCTGGGGGCATACTTAGAGATAGTAGTGGTAAGGTTATCCTTACATTTGTAAATTTTTTGGGAAATCAAACAAATCAGGTTGTTGAAGCTAGAGCTTTGTGGCATGGCATTGTTTTGGCTAAAGAATATTATGATAAACTCATGGTCGAAGGTGATTCTTTGACTATCATAAATTACTTAAAGAATTCCAAAAATCCCTCTTGGAGGATAAGGAACTGCATTGATGAAGTTAGGACTATCAGTCAAACCTTCCAAGAAATAATTTTTCAGCATGCTTTCAAAGAAAGCAATAAGGTAGCTGACAAACTTGCTAATATCGGCGCCTACTCCACAAGCTTGATGACTTGGACAAGTAGCCTTCCTCAGGAGTTGGTTGCTGTCGTGGAGCAAGACAACTCATATTCAAACGAGATCACTACTGACATGGAGCAAGTCAGCCCTTCTACAAATAGGACAAATGTTCAATGAAGGTGTTTCATTTTTTGTTGATTCCCATGTGACCTTGGTCCATGGTTTAACCATTTTTTTTGGGTTTTTCAACCTTAATCCTTACTTTATTTATTTTTTTCCTTTTCTATTGATTTCGATGTGACCTCGATCCGTGGTTTAACTATTTTTTTAGGTTTTTCAACCTTAATCCTCTATCTACCACCTTTCAAGATTTTTCTATTTATAGATTTTCTATGCCCATTCGCTTCATATTTTGTCCTTGCCATACTGGCATTCACTTTCTCATCATCCGTTCTCTCCTATCCCCCATTGCCATCATGTCCTCCCACCCTGTCACCACCAAGTATCCATCTTCTCTCATTGCCCTTTCCCCACCACCTCCATCCTCTTTCCATGTCCGCCCATCCTCTTGTGTTTCATTTGTTGTTTCCTTCCCCCAGTACCTCTTTTCCATCATGAGGACGTTTGGTATGGATTACCACATGCTTCATATCTATTTTTTTAATGTATTTTCTATCATGGTCTTCTCGATATGTGCAATTTTTCCTATCCTCAATTCACTAGGTACCCTTGTCCAATGTTGAACCCATGGATACTCCTTTTTATAGATGCCCTATTTCAATTACCTCCCATCCCTATTTCTTTCAATTGCATCTTCAGAGTCATTGATTTTATGTAGCTATGGATTTCGTCGACCCATATTGTGTCATCATGGATTCAATTGTAGAAGGTATCCTTTCTACCAAGGTTTTCCTTTCATTATTATAAAAATTCAAAGGGAAGGATTATGAAATCACTACTACGTTCCTAGGTTCTTGGGATAATGGCATAGTGACAATTTGAGACAGGAATTATAATGTTGATATCAAAAATTTGGTAGAACTCACTAGGAAATAGGCCAAAGGTAAATCAATATGTCATGAAAAACATAATTGGGATGCTGAGCTTAAGGATATTAAAGATAAGAAATAGCATAGAAAATATTGGATGGGAATGCATCATGAGGAGCTCCCCTTCCCATGGAATAGCGTCATGAAGCCTATCATGGAGTTCATCATGGTGGACGACCCTGATAAGGTCTTATGTAGCTTCCATTTCATGTTTTTCAACCACTTTTGGGATGTAAATATGGTGAACATTCCTCAGTTTTTGTTTAACTCCATGAGTTATACTATTGAGCATAGTTGAAAGAAAAATTGTTTTGAATTGCCTGCTCATCAGGATTTGTTTAAAGTCCTATCTAGTCATTGGCTAATCCACTGCCCTTAGGGTGTCATCCCACCTCTTTCTCCTAAAGCCAAATGCAACCCTATAAATCCTAGTTCATCTCAAACCACTCATCAATCCTCTACCACACTTGTGCTTTCAACAAAAAAGAGAGGTGGTCAAAATGGTCTATTTGCTGAGGAAAAGATCCAAGAGCAAATCCCCTAAGCTAGAGCTAAAAAGTGTTCACTTTTCTGTTCATCTGAAGAAGCTAGCTCAAAAAAGGAAATAATTGATTATTGGTTTTGAGGATGATGAGAAGGATACCCTAGACCAGTGTATGCAATAATATATAATTAACCCCGTATCCAATTGTATGTCTCAAATGGTTGATCTACGTAATACATTGAATTTGTTTTTCTTCAAGAAATATTTCTTTGAGGATGGTGTCAAAGCCCCTGTTGAGGATGTCAAGGTCACTACTACTCCCATGGAAAATAAATGTGAGGACAAGGATGTTGACATAGACACACCGAATGATGAGCATAAGGAGGTTAGAGCGAAACTGGATGAAGAAGCTTAAGGGCATCCTTTCCTATGAGGTTTTATTGTGGGTAGCCTTTTATCGCCTGATGCATCTTTTATTTGCTATTTATTTTTACTACTTGAGGGTTTACTCTTTTTATCTTGTGCTTTATTGGCTGTGTCTCATGGACAGCCTTAGTAGTAGTTTAATTTTGAAGACTACATCCTATTTTTCTCTATAATGGGTTTTCGGATTTCTAGCTTTCTTTTGTGACTAGGTTTTGGTTCCCTGATAAAACCCATTTTTAATATAATTTTTTTAAATAATAATAAAAAAACAAGTTTACCAAAGGAGGGTCATGACATCCTATCCCCCTTAGGCTTAACATAGTCCTATGTGATTTAAAACATAAAAACATAACATAGTCTTTAATCAACTTTTTCAAATAGAAATGGAAAGTGTCTTTGCATATCAACTACTTTTTTCCAAGTAGCGTTCCTTTTAGTATAATGAAACTAAAATTTACACTACTCCAAAGCTCCTTTCCTCATCAATTTAGATTAGAACTCGAGGATTTTTACTGGTCGAACCTCTATAGCCTTTGGGTTCACCATCTATAAATTAGAAAAATCCCACACATGCTATGGATTAGAAACATACCTTTTAAGCAAAGAAACATGAAAGGTGCTATGAATCTTGAATAGATTGGGTGGTAAGGCAAGTTGATATGCCACATGACTAATCTTCTCTAAGATTTCAAAGGGTCCTACAAAGCGATGATCTAACTTTATGGACTTAATTGTACTTTTCCTTGGCATAACCCTCAGAAACACTTTTTCACCCACAACAAACTCCTTTGGTGATCTCTTAAGATTGACATAACTTTTATGACAGTCTGCCACTTCCTTAAAATTCTCTCTGACCACCATCAACTATTGTGTTGGACATTTTGAGCTCAGTTAGTTGTCATTGATGTCAAGGTGAAAAAGTCGTCATTGATGCCAAAGTGAACAAATGGAGCCATCATCAACACCATGGAGCACACCATTATTAACACCAGGAACAAAGCGAAGAGTTGAAGAATAAATTGGCAAAATAATATTTTATGAGGGTTTAATTAAACCCATGGTGGCAGAATATTTTAAATCAAATCAGTGGAGTACAAGTTGCAAGTTTAAATTTACCCCATGGAAGACTTTAATTTTATTAAAGTCAAAGGTTTTAAAATATAATTTATAAAATTTAAATTCTATTGGAATTTAAATAATTTATAAATTATATAAAGGTTTAGCTAGCACCGACGTCATCAAAATTAAGGAGCACCGACGTCTAAATTCGAATGGTGGTTTTGTGTATAAATTAATGCCCAAAGGGGCATTCGAAACTTACCCCTCGACGAATTAATTCCCATGCGAAAAGGTTGAAGGTATTTCGTGCATCGTGAACATTGAGGAAGAAGACAAAGAGCTTTGTCTTATTAGTGCCAGGGAAGAAGACAAAAAGAGGACAACGTATGGTTTGAGCCACATAGGACACGATGGTCCATTGGTAGCGCACGCTTTGTGAAGGCATTGGGAAAGGAGGAGCCCACGTTCGATTCTCGTGGACGTGCCAAAGGAAGACTTTTTAGTTTGCATTCGATTCGAGCGCCAGGTGGTGAAGAAAGAGCATGAAGTGCTCGTTGGTTTTCAAACGTGCATCTAGCACACGCGGTGGTCAAGCCCGTGGCTAGAGCGCTCATGGAGGTAGAGATCGTGGGGTCGAATCCCACTAGTGGCAAAGGTAATTTTTTGATTAAAATTTATATTGCCTAAGGTTTTCTTAAAGGGTCATTTGGAGTTATAAGGGTTTGTGAAGATTTATTTTTAATTAAATTGTATTTGGAGTTATAAGGGTTTGTGAAGGATTATTTTTATTGGAAATTGATTTGTGCTATTTGGAGTTAAAAGGGTTTTTGAAAGATTGTTTTGTTGAGAAGGGATTTATGTTATTAAGGTTGTTAAAGAAAGAGGATTTGATTTTTTGCTAAAGTTCTTCTTGCCATTAAAATTGATTAAAGAGGTTTTGAATTATTTTGGTGGATGTTGAATTTATTATTAGTTGGGAGTTTATAAGGTGTTATTGGATAAATACTTTATGTATGTTGATGGTTGTTTTTGAAAGGTGGAGTGATAAGGTGTAATTGAGTATTTATATTATTTTGTGAGAAATATTTATCATCTAACCTCTTTGAGATTGGCATAGAAGTTGTTGTGGTTGTGGCAGATTTATGAGATCCCTTCATCATCAAGAAAAAGGTATGAGCACATTCTTCCATAGTTGAGTTGATTGATTGGTTTTCTGGAAAATAAGTTTGGAGTGAAAAGGACTTGATTAGGGTTTCCTTTTTGAGAGTGTTTGAGTTAATGCTTCAAGGTTTTCTGGAATAAAGAGTTGTTATTAAATCCTTGTTTGATAAGCATTGTTGTTGAAGCCATTGGTTGTGTGAAGAACTTGAACTAGGGTTTGAAAAGAGCATGAGTATCATTGTTATGTGAGATTTGTTGTTGAGCATTGTTGGAAATATTTTGAGTTGATGTTTACATGCTTGGACTAGGGTTTGTGAGAAAGGGTTGTTTCTTGAGTGATTGGTTGAGTAGAGTTGGTTGAGCCTAGTCAAGTGGATGTGTGAAGTGATTGTTCAAGTTCTATAAAATAAACTATTCTATATTCTGATTTGAGTTGAGAAAGTGATTGAGCATTGAGTTGAAACATATTGGGTCTCTAACAATTCTCTTTATGTTTCTATGAGATTTGGACAAGTTCTGTGTGGACTTATTGGACAGATTTGAGCAAGTTTTAAGTGGACTTGTTGAGAAGATTTGAGCAAGTTCTGAGTGGACTTGTTGAGAAGATTTGAGCAAGTTCTGAGTGGACTTGTTGAGCAGAGTTGAGCAAGTTCTAAGTGGACTTGTTGAGCAGATTTGAGCAAGTTCTGAGTGGACTTGTTGAGTAGAGTTGAGCAAGTTCTATGTGGACTTGTTGAGCAGAGTTGAGCAGGTTCTGAGTGGACTTGTTGAGCAGATTTGAGATAGAGCTTTGGAGGTGATAGAGTAGAGAGGACAATAGTCTCCAGTGGATAGAGATCCATCAGCCAGGGTAGTGAGGATAGGTCTTCTAAGTGGGGACAAGAGTCTTCAGTGGAGAGAGATCCACAAGCCAGTGTAGTGGAGGTAGTAGTCTTCTAGAGGATCACCAACAGAGCAGAGGAGAAGGAGTTCTCCTATGGATAGAGATCCATAAACTTGATTTAGGGGATCAACATCTCCTTTGGACAGAGGTCCATAAACATTGTAGGGAAAGGATTCCCAAGAGAATTTATTTGAGAAAACTTTATAAGAAATATTTTCTCCATGGAAGTAGCCATCATTGGGTGAACCACATAAAAATTATGTCTCTCATGTGTGTGATGCTTTATGTGATGTTTACTACTTTATTAATTTTGATTCTACTATTTGAATTAAAAGGCAAAAATTTTTATTGTATACTGTTCACCCCCCTCTCAGTATAAGCACATGTTCTTCAATTGGTATCAGAGTCGGTCCCTCCATGAAAAGACTAACAACTTGGAGGAGGATCCATAAGTAGCACACATGACTTCAGAAAGTGAAGAAGAGACTATGTTTGACATAAAAGAAGAATTATTTGCTGCTCTCAGAAAATTAGAAAGACTTAGAGAGAAGAATTCAATCTTGAAGGAACAAGTTCAAGAAGATGAAGAAGCAAGGATAGAACTTATACAAAATCTCACAGAGCTCAAGATTAGGGTGGAAGAAGGAAAGAAGATTGAACAAGATATGACAGATCTATTGAGAGCCAAAGAAATAGAATGTGAAATATTAGAAGCAAAAATTGTTCACCTAAGGGATAAAGTTGAAAGGACCAAGGTACTACAAGATACAGAATATGAGAAACAAAAAGAGGAATCAAGTCTTTAGAAAGTAGAAACCTCAAACAAGGATAAGCAAGCAAAGGATATCAGAAAGGAAGAAAGCAAAGGAGAACCCTGGATAAGAGTTAATCACAAGAGGAAGATGACTTCTCCACAAATTCCAAGACATCCAAATAGGTTACATAATTTCTTCCATGGTCATTGCTTTTCTTGCAATAAATATGGTCATAGAGTTGTACATTGTATTCATCATGCAAGATACAATAGAAATTTCAATTCCTTTGCACCTCTCATGGATGATGATGTTATATGTTACAAATGCAATAATTTTGGGCACAAGGCTAGATGGTGTAAAATGATACTTCCTGAGTCTAGAAAAACAATTGCAACAACTAGGAAAGATGAAAAGGAAAATGTTAAGGCTAGATCAATGTTAGTGCAAACAACCCTTCATGCTCAGGATAAAGAAGAACAATGGTATCTTGATAGTGGTTGCTCTAGTCACATGATAGGAGACAAAGACAAATTCATTGTACTAAAAGAAACAAATAGAGGATCAATAAGTTTTGGTGATAATGGATCAACAAGGATTGGTGGAAGAGGAACTCTAAGTTTAGACAATGGAAAAACAAAAACAGAGAATGTTTTGTATGTTAAAGGGTTAAAACACAATCTACTGAGTATAAGTCAACTTTGTGATCAAGGATACATGGTTACTTTCCATCCAGATAGATGTGAGATAAGGAAATCAGAAACTGGAAAAATCATTGCCAATGCAAGAAGAACCCCAAACAACTTATACATGCTCAATGAGATCAAAGGGGAAAAATGCTTTCTATCACAAGAAGATGAGAGTTGGTTGTGGCATAGAATATTGGGTCACTTGAATTTTGACAACATAGTCAATATAAGCAATAAACAAGAAGTTAGAGATTTACCCAAAATAAGAAGACCTCAAAACATAATTTGTGCACCCTATCAACATGGAAAGCAAACTAGGACAACCTTTAAGCCAAAAGGTTATATGTCATCTGAGCCATTGAGCCTAATACATACTGATTTGTGTGGTCCTACCAGAACACAAAGCATTCAGGGTGAGAGCTACTTTATGTTGTTTATAGATGATTATTCCATAATGGTTTGGGTAACTTTCCTAAAAGAGAAGTCAGAGGCCTTTGAAAAATTCAAAGCATTCAAAGAATTGGTTGAAAATGAAACTAGCAAAAGGATTAAGTGTCTGAGATCTGACAGAGGAGGAGAATTCACTTCAAATGAATTCGTAGAGTTTTATGAACAACATGGAATCAAGAGAGAATATTCAACAACAAGAACTCCTCAACAAAATGGGGTAGTTGAAAGGAAAAATAGGATTGTTGAAAACATGGCTAGAGCTATGTTAAATGAATCTAAGTTATCAGATGGTTTTTGGAGAGAAGTTGTAAACACAATAGTATACATAATCACTAGGGCTCAATTGAGGATAAATCATCACAAGACTCCATATGAGCTTTGGAAAGGAAGACCTGCCACTGTAAAACACTTCAAAATTTTTGGAAGCAAATGTTACATAAGACGGGAAGACCAAAACTTAGGCAAGTTTGATCCAAGATGTGATGAGGGAATTTTTCTTGGTTATTCCACAAGGAGTAAAGCCTACAGATGCTTCAACAAAAGAACACACACTATGGTGGAAAGTATAAATGTAACAATTGATGAGAAGATAGATTCAAGAGAACCAGTTCAACAAATTGTGTATCAAGAAGATGGATGTTGTCAAGAAGAATTTTGTGAGGAATCAGATAAAGAAGAAGAAGAAACACGAAGACTTCTTCCCAAAACTCCATCCAGGTATGTACAGAAACATCATCCAAAAGAGCAGATCATTGAGAATCCAGATGAAATATAGACAAGGAGAAGAATAATAAAACCATCTCAACAAGCAAATTTTTCCTTGCTATCTAAGATTGAGCCAAAAGACTTCACTCAAGCAAGTGAGGATGAATTTTGGGTTAAGGCAATGAATGAGGAATTGGATCAGATAGAGAAGAGCAAAACTTGGGAACTTGTTCCACGACCAAAGGACAAGAATGTGATTGGCACAAAATGGGTATTCAAAAATAAATTAAATGAAGATGGACAAGTGGTCAGAAATAAAGCAAGGTTAGTATGCAAAGGTTATGCACAGGTAGAAGGAATTGAATTTGATGAAACTTTTGCTCCAGTTGCATGACTTGAAGCTATAAGGATGTTTTTAGCCTTCTCAAGTTTCAAGAACTTCAAGGTATATCAGATGGATGTCAAGTCAACATTTCTAAATGGGGTTCTAGAAGAAGAGGTTTATATTGAATAGCTAGAGGGATTCATACTAGCAGATAAACCAGATCAGGTATGCAGATTGAAAAAGGTATTGTATGGTTTAAAGTAGGCTCCTAGAGCATGGTACTCAAGATTGGATAAGTATCTTCAGGAACAAGGATTCAGAAAAGGAATAGAAGACAATAATTTATATATCAAAAATGAAGGGAGTGATCTTCTAATAGTGGTTGTTTATGTTGATGACATAATTTTTGGGGGAAACAATGATAAGATGTGTAAGGAATTTTCTAAGAACATGCAAAATGAATTTGAGATGTCTATGCTTGGTGAATTGTCCTTCTTTCTTGGACTTCAGATTTCACAATCAGAAAGGGGAGTGTTTCTCTCACAAGCCAAGTATATAAAAGAAATGTTAAAGAAATTTAGGTTAGAAGATTGTAAACCAGTAAGTACTCCCATGGTTATAGGATGCAAGTTAAGTAAGGATGATGAATCTTCAGAGGCAGATCAGAGGTTATACAGATCTATGATTGGCAACTTATTATATGTTACAACTACAAGACCAGATATAGTACAATCAGTGGGATTAGTGGCAAGGTTTTAGGCAGCTCCTAAGGAAACACATGTGGTAGTAGTAAAAAGAATTTTTAGGTATCTAAAAGGGACTATGGATTTTGGGCTTTGGTATCCCAAAAGTGACAGTTTCACACTAACAACATATACAGATGCAGATTGGGCCGACAACATTGATGACAGAAAAAGCACAAGTGGAGGAGCATTCTTTCTTGGAGAATGTTTAGTCTCTTGGTTAAGTAAGAAGCAGGTTTCAGTATCTTTATCTACAACAGAGGCAGAATACATTGCAGTAGTAGCCAGTTGTACACAGGTGTTATGGATGAAGAGAACTCTAGAAGACTTCAAGATAAAACATGATCATCCCATTCCTATACTATGTGATAATACAAGTGCCATAAGTATCTCAAAAAATCTAGTGATGCACTCTAGGACAAAGCACATTCTGATTAAGTATCATTTTTTAGAGAAAGAACAAGTCACTACAAAGGAACATATAGCAGATATTTTCACTAAGCCACTTTCAAAGGAAAATTTTGAGTATCTTCGAGGAAAATTGGGAGTGAGACTCCCACCCCAGAATTAACCACCTCAATAGAAGGTGGGGGAGGGGCTAAGCTAAGAGGCTCATTCTTAGCCCCGAGCCCCAAAGGTGACCCTTTGCCATTGATGTCAAAGGGGGAGAGATTTGATATTTGAGAGAGCATTGAGCCAGGGGGAGTAGAACAAAGGAAAGGTCAAGTTTTTAGTTAAAATAATTTGGGTTGCCATCAATGACAAAGGGGGAGATTGTTGGACATTTTGAGCTCAGTTAGTTGTCATTGATGTCAAGGTGAAAAAGTCATCATTGATGCCAAAGTGAACAAATGGAGCCATCATCAACACCATGGAGCACACCATTATTAACACCAGGAACAAAGCGAAGAGTTGAAGAATAAATTGGCAAAATAATATTTTATGAGGGTTTAATTAAACCCATGGTGGTAGAATATTTTAAATCAAATCAGTGGAGTACAAGTTGCAGGTTTAAATTTACCCCATGGAAGACTTTAATTTTATTAAAGTCAAAGGTTTTAAAATATAATTTATAAAATTTAAATTCTATTGGAATTTAAATAATTTATAAATTATATAAAGGTTTAGCTAGCGCCGACGTCATCAAAATTAAGGAGCGCCGACGTCTAAATTTGAATGGTGGTTTTGTGTATAAATTAATGCCCAAAGGGGCATTCGAAACTTACCCCTCGATGAATTAATTCCCATGCAAAAAGGTTGAAGGTATTTCATGCATCATGAACATTGAGGAAGAAGACAAAGAGCTTTGTCTTATTAGTGCTAGGGAAGAAGACAAAAAGAGGACAACGTATGGTTTGAGCCACATAGGACACGGTGGTCCATTGGTAGCGCACGCTTTGCGAAGGCGTTGGGAAAGGAAGAGCCCACGTTCGATTCTCGTGGACGTGCCAAAGGAAGACTTTTTGTTTGCATTCGATTTGAGCGCCAGGTATAGAAGAAAGAGCACGAAGTGCTCGTTGGTTTTCAAACGTGCGTCTAGTGCACATGGTGGTCAAGCCCGCGGCTAGAGTGCTCATGGAGGCAGAGATCATGGGGTCGAATCCCACTAGTGGCAAAGGTAATTTTTTGATTAAAATTTATATTGCCTAAGGTTTTCTTAAAGGGTCATTTGGAGTTATAAGGGTTTGTGAAGATTTATTGTTAATTAAATTGCATTTGGAGTTATAAGGGTTTGTGAAGGATTATTTTTATTGGAAATTGATTTGTGCTATTTGGAGTTAAAAGGGTTTTTGAAAGATTGTTTTGTTGAGAAGGGATTTATGTTATTAAGGTTGTTAAAGAAAAAGGATTTGATTTTTGCTAAAGTTCTTCTTGCCATTAAAATTGATTAAAGAGGTTTTGAGTTATTTTGGTGGATGTTGAATTTATTATTAGTTGGGAGTTTATAAGGTGTTATTGGATAAATACTTTATGTATGTTGATGGTTGTTTTTGAAAGGTGGAGTGATAAGGTGTAATTGAGTATTTATATTATTTTGTGAGAAATATTTATCATCTAACCTCTTTGAGCTTGGCATAGAAGTGTTTGTGGTTGTAACAGATTTATGAGATCCCTTCATCTTCAAGAAAAAGGTATGAGCACATTCTTCCATAGTTGAGTTGATTGATTGGTTTTCTGGAAAATAAGTTTGGAGTGAAAAGGACTTGATTAGGGTTTCCTTTTCGAGAGTGTTTGAGTTAATGCTTCAAGGTTTTCTGGAATAAAGAGTTGTTATTAAAACCTTGTTTTATAAGCATTGTTGTTGAAGCCATTGGTTGTGTGAAGAACTTGAACTAGGGTTTGAAAAGAACATGAGTATCATTGTTATGTGAGATTTGTTGTTGAGCATTGTTGGAAATATTTTGAGTTGATGTTTACATGCTTGGACTAGGGTTTGTGAGAAAGGGTTGTTTCATTGAGTGATTGGTTGAGTAGAGTTGGTTGAGCCTAGTCAAGTGGATGTGTGAAGTGATTGTTCAAGTTCTATAAAACAAACTATTCTATATTCTGATTTGAGTTGAGAAAGTGATTGAGCATTGAGTTGAAACATATTGGGTCTCTAAAAATTCTCTTTATGTTTCTATGATATTTGGACAAGTTATGTGTGGACTTGTTGGGATAGAATTGAGCAGGTTCTGAGTGGACTTGTTGAGCAGATTTGAGCAAGTTCTGAGTGGAATTGTTGAGCAGGTTTTGAGTGGACTTGTTGAGCATATTTGAGCAAGTTCTGAGTGGACTTGTTGAGCAGATTTGAGCAGGTTCTGAGTGGACTTGTTGAGCAGAGTTGAGCAAGTTCTGAGTGGACTTGTTGAGCAGAGTTGAGCAGGTTCTGAGTGGACTTGTTAAGCATATTTGAGATAGAGCTTTGGAGGTGACAGAGTAGAGAGGATAGTAGTCTCCAGTGGATAGAGATCCATCAGCCAGGGTAGTGAGGATAGGTCTTCTGAGTGGGGACAAGAGTCTTCAGTGGAGAGAGATCCACAAGCCAGTGTAGTGGAGGTAGTAGTCTTCTAGAGGATCACCAACTAGCACGAGAGGAGAAGGAGTTCTCCTATGGATAGAGATCCATGAACTTGATTTAGGGGATCAACATCTCCTTTGGACAGAGGTCCATAAACATTGTAGGGAAAGGATTCCCAAGAGAATTTATTTGAGAAAAATTTATAAGAAATATTTTCTCCGTGGAGTAGCCATATTTGGGTGAACCACGTAAAAATGATGTCTCTCATGTGTGTGATGCTTTGTGTGATGTTTACTACTTTATTAATGTTGATGCTACTATTTGAATTAAAAGGCAAAAAGTTTTATTGTATATTGTTCACCCCCCTCTCAGTATAAGCACATGTTCTTCATGTTGCTCCATTTCTTTGACCATATATAGATCGAGCACAATCTGATATTCTATATTATCCTATGAAAATGATGTTCTACACTTCCAGCTATACAAATATTCAAATAGAGCCATACCTATGGTCGAATGGTGTCCTTTATTGTAGGTAAATTCTACCAAATGCAAGTAATCTCCCCAACATTTTTTTTGATCCATACAATACATGTGAAGCATGTCTTATAGTACTTGGTTCACTCTTTTAATTTTCTCATCAGTCTCTAGATGGTATGTAGAACTTATATTCAATCAAGTACCAATGGTGCAATGAAAGGATTACCAAAAATCATATGTAAATTTTGGGTCCCTATCTGATATGATTACCTATGAAAAACCATAAAGCCAAAATATTTCCTTGGAAAATCTATTAGCCACATCTATGGCATCATCCTTAGTGTTCTTGGGTATAACGTGTGTAACCTTGGCCAGTCCGTCGACCACTAATAGGATTACGTTATGCTAAAACATGTTCTTGGGTAGCCCTACTATGAAATCCATTGAAATCACTTGCTATTTTTGCATAGGAACATGACACATATACAACAAGCCAACAAGATGTTTGCGTTCTACTTTTACCTTTTGGCACTGAAGGCATTGAATAATAAATTTAGTTAAATCTTCATTCCTGGCCAGAAGAATATCTTTTTCATATTCTCCCTTATCTTTGCTCCTCTTAGATGAGAAAAATATGGAGATTTGTGCGCTTCATTCAAAATCATATTTCTCAAATTTCTAGTCTTAAAAATTACTACTCTATTCTTAAAACATATGAAACCATCCTTGATACCAAAATACTTGTTTTCATTAGGTTTCCTTTCTATTTCTTCCTAAATATGGTTGTAGTATGCATCTTGACTTTGTATTTACTTGACTTGTTTTATAAAGTCAATATGGATGTGAGATAAAACTGCTATGTGTCTCCTCCTACTCAATGCATCAATGACTTTATTATCTTTTCCCTTAATATACTCATTACAAAAGTTATATTATGTGAGGAATTCCATCCACCTTCTTTGTCTAGCATTGATTAAATGTTGAATGAATATATATTGCAGATTCTGACTGTCCATCCTTAGCTCAAAGGGTATTCTGACTAGATAATATCACCAACTCTTGAGAGCAAAAATCATAGTTTCCAACTCTAAGTCATGGGTTGCATACTTAAATTCATGCCTCTTCAGTTTCCTAGATCCATAGGCTACCACCACTTCTTCCTGTGAGAGCACTCCTCCCAAACCTTCCAATGATATATTAGTACAAATCAAGAAGCTTCCATGAAGATCAGGTACCTTTAGTATAGGGGGTGTGGTAAGCTTCTATTTAAGAAAACCAAAAGCTTCCTCACATTTCTCTATCCACTTGAATTCCTTTCCTTTTCTCTTAATATTGGTTATTGATGAGGTGATTTTGGCATAGTCCATCACATAATGCTTATAGTATCCAATTAAGCCCATGAAAATTTGAACTTTTATCACATTGGTAGGTGGTGACCAATTCAAAATAGCTTCTATTTTCTTAGGATCCACTTCAATCCCTTCGATCAAAACAATATGTTCTAAGTATTGCACTTATGACACATAGAATTTACACTTGGTTAGGTTCCCATACAATTAATTATTCCTTAATAGTTCTAGCACCAACTAGAGATGCGCGTCATGCTCTACCTTGTTTCTAGAATATATAAAAATATAATCAAAATATACTAGCACATATCTATCAAAGTACTTATTGAAGATACTATTCATTAAGTTCATAAATACCGTTGGAGCATTTTTTAAACCAAAAGGTAAGATAAAAAAATTATAATATCCATAACGAGTTTTAAAGGCTATCTTATGTGTGTCCCCCTCACAAACCCTCAGTTGGTGGTACCCTGACTCCAAATCAATATTTTTGAAGATTATGGCATCTTTAAGTTGATCGAAGAGATCATTGATTCTAGGTAAAGGATATCTGTTCTTGACAGTTGCCTTGTTTAAAATTCTATAATCTATGCATAATCTTAAGGAACCATCCTTTTTTATGAATAACACAAGTGTACTGTACACTTGGTTTGATCAATCCTTCCTCTAGTAACCCTTGCAATTGCACCTTCAAATCCTACATTTCTATGGGATTCATTCTATAAAGAACTCTATGTATGGGTTTTATTCTAGGTTGAAGATCAATAGTAAAGTCAAATTCCCATTTAGAAGGTAATTCATTGAAGAAATGGATTTTTCTCAAACACCTCCTCCTTATCCTTATCAATTTTGTTTATCTTAACAACATAGACCATTCCACATTTCTTTATGGTCTTCTTACAATGCATTACCGATAGGATTTAAGGTTGAAAATACCTAAAAAGGCTATACATCCTATACACAACACCCTTATCATCTGTGTACTCAATCCATCTATCCTAAAAATTGAGTATTTCTATGTGCACTTGCAACCAATCCATCCCTAGGATTATATCAAAAGCATGCAATAGATCTACATACAATCATCCTAAAGTTATTCCACTAGGTAAGGCAATTTATGCCATAGGGTAACATTGGTTAATAGAGTAGGTTTATCCTAAACCACACTCGACCTTCCACCCATGAGCTAAGATTCCTGGTATTTC
This sequence comes from Wollemia nobilis, assembly GCA_028583015.1. Taxonomy (NCBI): domain Eukaryota; kingdom Viridiplantae; phylum Streptophyta; class Pinopsida; order Araucariales; family Araucariaceae; genus Wollemia; species Wollemia nobilis. The sequence goes on from JAQPPZ010002064.1 coordinate 2,682,527, forward strand.
TAAAATATATTTAGTTAAACTAGTGGAAATAATAATATATGTAGCACCACTATCAATCAAGGTTTTAAAATTTATACCAAAAATGTTATCTTTGATCACCAGTGGTGTGGCTTGACCATCAAGATTCTGGTTTCTTATAGCTAGACAAATATTGTGTGTAAGATTCCTAGGTGCAGTTTCTGGGTATATTGGTTATTTTCCCTTCTAATTCATTTCTATCCTTCATGGAAAATTAGAAGCATGATGTGGTCCTCTACAAAGATAACATCCTTATTTTGATCCTAGATGTTATTTTCACTTTTTTCCATTTTTGCTTTTCCTATATATGGAGGATTAGCCTATCCCTGTAACTATATATTGTTACCCTTGTTACTGTTTTGATTCTTCCCCTAAAACCTTTTCATAAACTTTCATTTCTTCCTATCATTTCCTCAATCCTACTGAGAGAAGTTCTTGCTTGCCTATTTCTATTCCCATTTTATACAACCTGCATTGTTTATCTTTCTTAGTGCCTCCTTACCCTATTTATCTAAACCTTCTTAATAAAAGTAGGATTTGAGATATGTTTTAGCTTTCTTGGCCAACTCATAGTCCTTATATAGAGTTCTAGGTTCTTGCATTTTATATAACCTTATAATCCTCTTCATAAGTTCTTCGTAACTTGTCCTATATTTCTTTTGCTAAAGTGCATTACATGAATTTCACAAAATCTGATTTGCATAACCCACTTAAGATTACATTCATTGCCCTGGCATTATTTTTATATGGTTTATTGCCATTTGCATATATGGGAGGAGTAGTATATGGTGTGAACACATTATCAATGAATTGCTATATATCATATATGTGTACCATCAAATAAATCTTCATCCTCACATTCTAGAAAATATACCTAGTCCCATCAAACAATGAAGCTCTATTTGATGAAAAACCTTCCTGATGTGCCATTTGTGTTCCTATAAGATATTCCTTCAAGCTATTAGGCTTTCACGAAGGAACCCACTCTAATACCAATTAAATAACACATGTTTATATTGAGAGGAGTGACCATTATAAGATAAAACTTTTAATTTTTCTTTCCAAATGATAACAACAATAATATCAATGCAATAATGAAACAATGCACAAATAACCACATACATAAGAGACAGATTTAACGTGGTTCACCCAATATGGTATACATCCATAGAGAAATATTTCTTATAAATTTCTCAACAAATTTTGTGGACACCAACCCATAAGAGACACCAATCCCCTATTACAATGTTCGTGGATACCAATCCATATGAAAAACCAATCCTCTCTCAAGTTCGTGTATACCACTCCACTGGAGACACCAATCCCCTTTGCTCTAGTTTTGTGGACAACACTCCATAGGAGACACCAATCCCCTCTACTATGGTTTTGTGGACACCACTCCATAAGAGATACCAGTCCCCTTTTCTCTAGTTTTGTGGACACCACTCCATAGGAGACATCAATCCCCTTTGCTCTGGTTTTGTGTACACCACTCCATAGGATATACCAATCTCCTCTACTCTAGTTTTGTGGAAACTACTCCATAGGAGACACCAATCCCCTTTGCTCTGATTTTGTGGACACCACTCCATAGGAGACATTAATATCATCTGCTATGGTTTTGTGGACACCACTCCATAAGAGATACCAATCCCCTCTGCTCTGGTTTTGTGGATACCACTCCACATGAGACACCAATCTCCTCTAATCTATTTTGTGGACACCACTCTACAAGAGATACAAATTCCCCTCTACTCTAAATAATGCTCAGTTCTCCCAAACCTAATCATAATATTTCTCACAACTCTTGCTCAAATTAGATCCAAAAATTGCTCAAATATGCTGCATAATATGCTCACAAAACCTTATCAACTCTGATATAAAACCTTCTCACCTCTACTCCATAATTTGCTTACAAAACCTACTCCAAAACCCACTCAAATATTTTCTAAAACTTGCTCACAAAACCTGCTCAAATCTACTCCAAAAGTTGCTCACAAAACCTGTTCAAATCTGCTTTATAACCCATTCTCAACTCTTCTCAAATATACTCCAAATATTGTATACAAACAATCATCATCTATTCCCAAATCTTGTATACAAAATAATATTATCATGTTCTTCACCTATTCTTCAATGTGCTTTCCTAAACTAAAGTAATTCAGACATATTCTACTCAAAATTTGTTTATCTTCATGAAAATATAGAGAATGATATGCACTAACAAATGCCCACTATGTTCTTCACATTCATAAAGTATATCGCTCTCATTTATCTCACATTTGTTACATTAAAAGGTAGCTTTAGTCTAGTACTTGATAACTGACATGGTAATTGCTGATTTATATATTCACTTCAAAACCAATCACAGTGCACATATTTGTCCTTTTCATCTACTTCCAAAACCAATCATGAATAATGCACAAATTTATTCTCAAATCTGATCTATAACCCTTGCACATTTATTTCCAATTTCAATCAAATATAATGCACAAATTTACTCTAAAATATGATCTATAATCCTTGCACATTTATTTCCAATTTCAAGCAAAAACAATGCACATCCAATAATTCCTTATACCTCCCACTATATGAAAAAATATTTTTCTCAAATTGATTAAGCCATTTTGATAAAGGAATTAAATCACCATACCTCTAAATCTACCTCAATGATGATGATGAGGTTTTTGCATGAGCCTTCCTAACCTACCTTAAAAAAATGATTTTCCTTTTGTTTGTACCTTCAAAAACTAGTTAGCAATTATTTTTTTCCTTTCTTGATTAAATATCAAATCAACCACTCAAAAACCCTTATAAAAAACATACACAATAAAGCTTAAAAAATAACTCCTTATATCTCCCTTTTGAAACTCACAATATAAAGCTTTATTTAACAATAAGAACCCTTATTTCTCCTTTTGCAAAAATTAAATCACATTTATTATTTGCAAAAATTAATCACCACACTATACCTTATAACTCCCTATTTCAAAAATTAAATCACACTCCTATACCTTATAACTCTATTTTATCATTTACCAAAATTAAATTGTAGAACTATACCTTATAACTCCTCATATATCAAATTTAATAAAAATTAAAATATAAATACCTCTCATTGCCACCGACGAGATCCGATCCCCCAACCTTGAGAAACCCTAGATCCCTAACATGGGCCCTTTAACCAGTTGTGCTATCACAACACATGGAACCATAAGGCGTAAAATGATTTTTATTTTCTTCAGCACTCTGTTTTTGAAAATCAGCAAAAATGGTGCTCAAGGGATTTGATCCCTTAACCTCCCATATAGTATCGCTCCATGTGAACCAAGAAACTGGTCGGGCTACCTCGATGGTTGAATCAAAATGGGAATAATATTTTATTTAAATTTATCTTTTTCTGCCACCAAGATTTTGTTCTTCTCCTCCTTTGTCTTCTACTCGCCGCCTACTCCTACTCAATCAATGCACTTCCAATTTAATTCACTTGGAAAATTAATTTAAACCTTATATTTATATGCTTTTCCTTTGGCTCCTCAACGAAGTCGGCTCAACCATTTTATGCACTTTGTATTTTGGCACCCAAACATTTGAATTATCAAAATTTTAATCTTTTGCAAGGAGGTCGCCCAAGGTTTTAAATATTTAACCTTTAAATATTTAAAATTTAAACTATTAAACTATATTTAAATCCTCTGATTTAAATATGAACCCTCTTCCTTAATATTTAAATATTGTTTAAATATTAAAGCATCCTTGAAGATATCTACCTTGCACTTAGTGATAACTCAATATTTCATCCTTGGAGATATTTTTGCCTTTGACATCAACATTTCATCCTTGAAGATATTTCTGCTGACATCAATGACAACTCGATATTTACAATACCATATGCCTTTCAATTATCTATTCTCTGATGAGATATATTATCTAATTTTATTATAAGAGCATATCTTATTAATAAATCATTATCCATAGATTGAGTAGAGTGGTAAAAATTTGATGCTTATTCTAATATCAATTATAACATATCAAAATTTTAATTATTTCATAAACAAATAGAACAAATTATAATGTGCTAATAAATATTGTTATGAATATCCTTTTTTATTATAGAATAATCACTCACATTTACTAAAATAACAACATTCATCTACAAATATTAAGCACAATAATAATTTCACAATAAAACATAGATATAAACACCAATATAGATTCAATTTATAATTCAAACCCTTGAGGTAGGGCAACATTATAACATGCTCTTTATTAGAAGAAATCCACTTCTTAATTTATCTCAACTTGCGATCCAAACATGTACAATATTATTCTCTTTCTATCTCATATGAGTCTAGGCTACCCACATTATATAATACTCAACTACTTACCACTATTGCTTATCCACACATGTGGGATAATTATATTCATGATAACATTATAATATTAAATATAATATTATAATATCAAGTTCTTATCTTGGGTACCTAACATTCTATCCCCCTTACAATATGTTTTGTACTCGAAATAAAAGAAGAGGCTATATAATATGATCTATTAATCCTTATTGTGAACTAGTACCAATATCTATCATCTATCCATCGTAGTTAAACTCTCATTGGTGGTGGTATTTGATGATATGTCATTATACCCTTTTGCATCTTGAAGATCCAAAATTAATACTTTGGTTCTATTTGTAGTTAGCATCTTTTTTTTGGTCATATATTTCACTCTTCATCATGTATACTTGCATCCTTTTGCCATTTAAGTATCAAAGATTACTTTGTTGCCTCCACATTTTTGTTGCTCTACTATGGTAACTGGAATTATGGGTTCATTTATTTCTTAATATTGTTGCACCACTCTAAAAATTAGTGTTACTACACCTTCTTTGCCAAACACTATAATACTTAGTACCCTTATTATTCCATGTAGAACCATAATATTGTTGGCTTAAGCCATTCCTCCAATATTGTTGTCACCTTTGGTGGTGTGTATGATGATATACTATGAGCTTAAATTGATGTTTTGCCTTCTTTGTCTCCTCTATATTTTGGTCCTCTATTTTAAATTCTTCTGCATGATGTTTTCTTTTACACATTTCATATGAAGTGTCTTTATGTTTTTTTATAGCTTTCTTGGACTTTGTTGTTATTTTTCTCATGGTCTTTTTTGTAAGCAAGGTAGAATATAATGGATTTATTGTATAAGGTATGTATTATTTTACTCTAAATTGCTCCACTACCACAAATAATGAATCCTTCACTAATTCTGAGTTATGTTTATAGAATGCTATAGAGATTCCATACAGACCTAGGGATTTATCCTTATCAAAAGAGGAAAGAGATGAATGAGCTTCTTCTAGAGTAATCAGTTGTATTAGTTTGCTATTATGTTAATTTATTATAACTTAAGGTACTTCTTATGTATTATATCATTAAGATCATCAATATCCTCTGATACTAAAATATTTTTTAAAAAGGCCTTGTCTCTTTTTTTATTTTTCTCTTGTCATAAATCCAAACCCCTTCTACTAGTTTAATTCTACTAATTTTGGATGTTTATCTTTGTACTTTTGGGATCCTATGAAAAAATATTTGTGCTTTTATATCCTTATTTTATCTAAGCAACTCCTTTTCCTTTGAATTTGGGTTACTATGCTCGCCTTTTAAAATTTTAGAATTTTTCCTTAGTTCCTTTTTCTTCTAAAAAATATTCTTGAAAATATTCTTGTTGCATTCTTTAAATCTAGATGTCATTGATATTATTTATTTTGGAAGTGTATATGACATATCAGTTCCTAAAGAATTCAATGTCTACACTATCATATCAATGAAATGAGGATAATCTTCCCATTTCTCCTCATATTTAAAATATTTTTTTTTTATATTCTCTTACTACCATTATAACTCTTATTGGCCAATCATATGAACCAAGTCATTATCAAGATATTAATCTTAGTACATGTACCTTCATCTAGTCAATGATTTAAGAGTATGCATGTGTCTAATTTTTGGCCTATCCTTTTGTTATTATGTGTATAGTTGTCCTCTTCAAACTCACCCTTCCATAGAGTTTTATTTTGAATAAAAACTAAGAAATATTTAATACTTCATGTCATTATCCTAATTCCCTCAATTTTTGTAACCGGCTTAGTGATGGCATTAAAATATTTTACGATCATGAATTAGATTTTTTGGTATTTATTTCTCATAAAGGCTTCAATCAAACTCCATACTTTTGATTTTCTTGAATGAGTTGTAGGTCCATAAATAATGATAATGATGAAATAAATATTAGTAAAGTAGCATGTGGCCAATGACGCTATTCAATGCTTTATTTTATGACTAGTTTCATAGGAGGTTCTTACAAGATTCCAACATGTTAGAATTTTCCTTGTGAAGTGGAACCAAACTGGCCAAAGATTTTATTCATGAAAGGTGCTTAAATAACACTATTTACAATAAATTCTAACCGTAAAACAATGACTAAGCTATCAAATCAAATTTTATAACTTTAACTAGGCTAACAAATCTATTCCAATGACTATATCATCCAAATGTGATGATAAATACAAGTTGGAATTAGATTTATAATTTATTGCTAATTTAGACTTAGGACTTTAGACATAAAAAATAATAAAATAAACTAAGCCTAGTAAAACATAAGCCTAGGTATAAATGATGTCCTTAAAACTTGCCACTCCTGAATCCATAACATCTCTTTTACATCTTGCCCATACTATTTTTATAGTTTTAGAATATTCTTTCTTTTTCATTTTAGTTTCTTAGATACAAAGAACATGAAGTTTATTACTTAAATAGATGTCCCTATAATATCTCTACTTTAAGGGGGTATTACCTAGCCTTATGTTCTATGATGTGATAATCATATCTCTTTAGGGACTGATGACCTCTCCTTTAAATTAACAATATCATTTTTTTGTTTAGTAAAGATAAGCTCAATCAACTTAGATTGTTTTCCTTTCTCAATGTTTGCTCTTGCTTGATAATTTTTACTTGCTTATAATAGGAGTAGATATTATTATTATATTTCTTAATATCCTTTCACAAATTTTATTTTCATTAGATTTATTATATCCTATATTTGCTAAGGAATATTTTGACTTATCCTACTCATTTTGGGTGTTTTTTATTAATATTAGATGTGTTAACATCTAAAACTACATTTTCTCTACCAATTTTCTTCTCCAGTATAGTACATGGTACTTGAAGAGTCTTAAAAATTTGATAAGGTACATTCACTACATCAAAAAAAGGCTTTAAAAGTGCTTATAAACTGCCCTTAAAGACCTTTAAAGATGGTTATTCAACCACCGTATATGAGGGCATCATAAGAAGTTTGTGACATATGACAATGGCCTAAAACCACCTCAAACAACCACCCTCTTAGAGTCTAAGAGGGTGGTTAAAAAATTCCCTCTTAGGAATACGATGGTGGTTGTGAACCACTATATTAGCACTAAGAGGGTGGTTATTAAACACCCTCTTGGGGTTAAGATATATTAGGCCTATGAGGGTGGTTTATAAGCACCTTATTCGAGCCTAAGAGGGTGGTTTTAAACTGCCATCTTATACCTAAGAGGGCGGTTAAAAACCACCCTCCAAGGTCATCCTAAGGCAACAATTTATAACCACCATATTAGGGTGACATAAGAGGGAGGCTTGAAACCTCCTTCTTATGGTCGCACCCTAAAAAAAAAGAAAATGTGTGTGTTGATTTTATATAAGAAAACTATCTTCAATTGAGACGTGTTGATTGCTTGACTCAAAAACTATTTGATGTAAACTGTTAGCAACAAGGTACTCCCATAAAAATTATTGGTTCAAAAACCATTAAGAGTACTATATTTGTGAAGGGCATCAGATAATTATAACTTAAAGCACACAACCATATCATGAATTCACAACAAGAATGACATCAAAAGATGTTATTTATGGTGGTGGATTATTTTAGTAAAATGTGTGTGTTGATTTTATATAAGAAAACTATCTTCAACAAAGATGCAATGCAACACTATTATTTTTATCCAATGTATGGTGCACTTCAGGCATCCAAAATCCATGGTTTTTAGTAAGGATTCATGATACTTGGAGTTGTTTTGGACCACATTGTAAGGTAAAATAGATATGAAAGTGGGACATACAACTGCATTCCAGCCACAAATTGATGGACAAACCAAAGTAGTGAATCAAACATTGATGCAACTATTGAGGAAATATAATATGAAGAATTCCAAGACTTGGGATAAAAGCTCGACATGTGAATCCTATAATTAGGCTATTCATAACATTAAAGAATGTGATATCAATTGAGACATGCTGATTTCTTGACTCAAAAACTGATTGATGTAAACTGTTAGCAATAAGGTTCTCCCATAAAAATTATTGGTTCAAAAACCATTAAGAGTACTATATTTATAGAGGGCATCATATAATTATAATTGAAAGCACACAACCAGCTCATGAAGTCACAACAAAAATGCAAATCTAGATATGAATGACATCAAAATATGTTATTTGTGATGGTGGATTATTTTAGTAAAACATGTGTGTTGATTTTATATAAGAAAACTATCTTCAACAAAGAAGCAATGCAACATTGTTATTTTTATCCAATGTATGGTGCACTTCAGGCATCCAAAATCCATGGTTTTTAGTAAGGATTCATGATACTTGGAGTTGTTTTGGACCACATTGTAAGGTAAAATAGATATGAAAGTGGGACATACAACTACATTCTAACCACAAATTGATGGACAAACCAAAGTAGTGAATCAAACATTGATGCAACTATTGAGGAAATATAATATGAAGAATTCCAAGACTTGGGATAAAAGCTCAACATGTGAATCCTATAATTAGGCTATTCATAACATTAAAGAATGTGATATCAATTGAGATGTGTTGATTGCTTGACTCAAAAATTGTTTGATGTAAACTATTAGCAACAAGGTACTCCCATAAAAATTATTGGTTCAAAAACCATTAAGAGTACTATATTTGTGGAGGGCATCAGATAATTATAATTGAAAGCACAAATTATAACTGAAAGCACACAACCAACTCATGAAGTCACAACAAAAATGCAAATCTAGATATGAATGGCATCAAAAGATGTTATTTTTTGGTTTGAGATCTAGTATGGTTGTATTTAAGGGAAGATGTGCTTCAAGCACAAGGTAAGAAGTATGGTATCTTTGAGATACTACACTTTATAAGAACAAATGAGTTCAAGTTAGATTTGCTTGCATATGCGCATGCACTCAGTTGTCAATATGGAGAATCTAAGGTTGCTTGAGCCATCCATGTTGGATGAAGAGGATGGTACCCAACAAATTTTACCATCAATTCAGGGCTTAGCCCTAATTTTCAAGAGAATATGGTTGAGTATCCAGTACCATAGAGAAATATAAATCCAACTCAAAGAGAAGAGCATAAGTACTTAATATTTACTTTAAGTGGTAACAATTGAGCATGGCAAGATGATATCAGTTAAGCAGTAAAGGAAAAAATCCCCTCACCTGGTTAGAAATCAATTCTTGCAGGGACCAAACCCCCTCCCATTAGGGAGATGATCTAAGAAGGATCAATTAAGGAAGACAAATACAATGATACCTTCTATATGTTTCCACTTGACCATACTCTCCTTAACACCCAACTGAGCAACCGGATGCACAGATCTGTGATAGTCAAGTCAAATTGGCCAATTGAAAGGAGGAATAAATTGCAGGAAGTATTTGAAACTGATCACAATTAGTGCCACTTGTCATTTGCAATTGATATCATCACTTTGTAAAATCATGATTTGTGTCATAATGGTCACTTGCAACATAATGAACAATAATGTCAAAGTAGAGACAAACAAGAAGCTGAAAAGTAGGGATCCAAAACAAATCACTTTTAAGAGTCCTAGCCATTTTGTTTACCACACCCTAACCTGTTGTTCAAAGAAGTGACCTCTATAGAACCAATGGATTAGCCTTAAAGGGGGTTCGATAACAACATATTGAGTGTGTAAAATAAATGAAAGTAGAGGTGGGATACCATTGTAGATGTAGTAAATACAGTCCCAAGGAAGTAGTAATAATTCTATAATAAAGCCCAGATAAATCATGATCAAGTTGTTTCCACAGTTTTCAAAAGGAATTGCCTTCATCACAAGAGCTTCCAATATAAATTTATTTGTAAATATTATCGATGCTTGATTTTCTTCTAATTATGTGTGAGGAAATAATCACAAATAAAAAACACGAAGAACACAAGCTTATACTGAGAGGGAGGGTGAACAGTATAGCGCCCACTTTTTACTTTCTTTCCAAACCAATATAAATTAGTGTCCTCAATTGTAATAACCAAATATAACAACATGCATTAATAACATAGCTAGCAATAGTAAGCAAGCGCACAAATCATCACACATAATTGAGACACAAGATTTAACGTGGTTCCCCCAATGTGGGGTAGTCCACAAGATAATCTCCTTATAATATTTCACAAAGAAATAGGGATCCTTATCACAATACAAATGTTTACTTTGATCTGCTCAAAGCTAGGCTATCATGATATGCTTAGGTGGGCTCCATTGATCTGCTCAACTAGGCTCTCCACTAATATGCTCAGCTAAGCTATCCACTTATCTGCTCAACTAGGCTATCCACTAATCTGCTCAGCTAGGATCTCCACTGATCTGCTCAGCTAGGCTATCTACTAATCTGCTCAGCTAGGCTATCCACTGATCTGCTCAGCTAGGAAACTAGTGTTGATGTGTTTTTTGTTTCTGTCCTATCTCTTTTACTGCTCATAAATATGCCTCAATGCCTTAGCAAAATACTTTGTCCCTAGCAGGATTCAAATAGTGAACCTGCCTTGTGCAAAGTTTGTGCGCTACCAACTATGCTATAGGCTCCTATGTGACATCACTTTCCTACACTTTTTACTTTACCTTACTCTCAAATCAAAAGTTATTTATCATTCTTTAATCATTGGTCCCCTTTCGACGACTCTCTCTCATGTGCTATATCTTCACCTTAGCCACACTCACGAAATAACCAAAGTTTTCTTTAATTTATATGCCTTTCCATGCCTTCGAATGACGTCGAAAAAATTTGATTTTTCACCCTAACCTTTGCACATCGACGGATAATGTAATTCAACTTTAGACCTTAGAATTATTAAATAAAAATTTAATAATTCACCTCTTAACTTTGAATTGGGATATCTCCTTCATTCTTTTGAATTTTGCCATGAAACTTTTTACACCTAGGTTTTATTGGAAAACCTTTTCATCCATCATAATTTGGAGAAGTCTTAGCATAGTGGTTTTAATGAAAAACCCTTTCCAATGGTTTTAATGAAAACCCTTTTCGTTGGTTTTAATAAAAAACCTTTCCATCGGTTTTAATAAAAACCCTTGCCATTGGTTTTAATAAAAACCTTTACCATTGGTTTTAATAAAAACCATTAATATAATATTTAAAAAATTAAATATTATATGCCTCTTGTGCCACAAAACTCTATAAATATCCATGCTCTCCAAAATATCATAAATGATTATTACGAAGTCCTTTTGCCACCAAAACTCAATATGATCCATGTGACATCAATGCCAACAAAAAATAAATCAAATTGCCAACAATCTCCCCCTTTTTCATTGATGGCAACACCTCTAATGCAAATCACCACAATCACTACAAAAGCCATTTCTAAAAATCAAAGCTGCTCCCCCTAACTCAATACTCTCTATGGAGGCTGCTCTTCCTATCTCAATATTCTCTTTGGAGGCTGCTCCCCCTAACTCAATACTCTCTATGGAGGCTGCTCTTCCTATCTCAATATTCTCTTTGGAGGCTGCTCCCCCTAACTCAATGCTCTTCCCCTTACTCAAATATCTCCCCCTTTGACATCAATGCCAAAAGGGACACCTATGGAGCTAAAATATATGACTCTTAAGCTTAGCCCCCCTACCACCTTCTCTATTAAGGTGATTAATTTTGGGGTGGGAGTACATTTACTCCCATATTTCATTGTTCCTTTACTTTTTCAACTTCCTTCCACATCTTTTTGATATCCTTTTCTTGATGAGTTACATGATCTTCTTGTATTAAACCTATTTGACCTTCTTGCATTGAAACTACTTGACCTTCTTGCATTGAACCTATTTGGAATTGAGTCCTACACCATATTGCAATATTTCCAAAGTTATTGCAATTAAAACACTTGATATTGTAGCCTTTGGATGGTGCCCATATCTTGAATTCTTTCTTGAAATTATTTCCATATCCATTCCTTTCCTAAACCTTATATTGTGAAGCTCTGTTTCCATAATAATTATGACCATGACCTCTGAATTGTGTAGCTCCAAAACCAAAACCATGTTGCTCATTTTCTTTGCACTGAGAAGCTCTATGACCAATCCTGTTGCATAAGAAGCAATGTCCCTGAAAACCATATCTTCTTCCTTTGAAGATCCTTTTAGTGAAATCAAACTTTTTCTTTGATCCATAGACCCTACAATGTATAGCCCTGTGTCCAAATCCATTACAAGAAAAAAAATATCCTTGAAAAGCCCTTTGTTCATGCCTTGGTTCCTCATACCTTTCTTGACCTTTATCCTTGTGACCATATTTGACTTGTGCATTGTATCCTTGATCCTTCTTTGTGGTATCCAAATCTTCTTCCTTAAATTTTTCCTTGATTTCTTATTCAAGAATTTATTTGCCTCTTGAGCTTGATTCACCTATCTCAAAACAAGATCCAAATTGGATATTTGGAGCTATAGGAGATTTAGAACTTTCTTCATGAATCTTAGGTGCTTCCTTGCTTTCATATTTTAGAACTTCCTTTCCTTTTGAGTGTGACTTTTCTTGGAAATGAGATACAACCTTAAAATATGTTTCCACTCCTTTTTGAACCTTTTCATATAATGTGTCATGTCTTTCCGTCATTACCCTTAGTCCTTCATTCATCCTTTTCTCTATCCTTTTTGCATCTTGAAGCTCATATCTTAGATCACTGATTATCTAAAGTAGTTCTTATATGATTTTGATATTTGTTGGAATCTTGTTTTCAAGATTCCTGATTTCTTCTTTTAGCCTTTTGAATTCTAATTTTTGTTTTCTTGGCTCATCCTCTTCTTTTTCTATTACCAAAAGTGAGACTTCTTCATCATCACTATCACTAGAACTGCTGCTAGAACTATTGCTGGAACTGTTGCTTTCTTCTTCCATAAATAAACTTTTCTTATCACAATTGTTGTAGTAGGTGCAGTCATCATCTAAATGCCCAAAGTCTCTGCATATGAAGCATTTCAGTATCTTAGACCCATCTTGTACCTATTTTCTTACTCAATGGCTATAACGAGTTCTTCATGTTGTTCTTAGATAGATATATCCTCTTCTTTAACTTCAATACCTAGGAGTAGGTATTATTGTATTTCTTCACTTATTCCAAAGAATTTACATTCTTATTCATCTGAATTGTCACTGAGATCATTATCTTATTATATAGAAAACAAAATCTCATGAATTATTTGACTATGCCAATTTTATTGATGTGTTATTTCATCTTCACTATCACTGAAGCCATTGAAATATCCTTATCTATGATCTCTTTGACCACACACAAAGCATTGTTCTCTTTCACCTTCTATTCCTAGGAATAAATGTTCTTCCTTTTCATCATTTGACTTGTCTCTATCACTGTGATCTGAGCCATTATTTGCTTCTTCAATGTAGAAAGTCTTCTTAGTATTACAATTTTTTTTTCTTCTCTTTCTTGCTTTGCTTGTACCTATCCTCTTTGTCATGCTTATGATTTCCTTCTTCTTTTCTTCTGTGACCCTATTTTTCATCATCACTGTTTTCCTCATGTGGACAATTGTTTGCATAGTGACCATAATCACCAAACTTGTAGCATTTGAATTTCTTCATATCCCTGTAATTCCTCGAGTCCTTTTTCCCTTTTATGAAGTTAGCTTCCTCATCAATATCTGAATCTCTATCTGTCTCTGAATATTTCCCTTTATTTTTCTCTAAATTCTTGAATGCAATTTCTTTCATTGGAGCCTAATGTTTATCTATCCTCATTTCATAAGCTATGAGAGTTCCTTGTAGTTCTTCCATCATCTGCTTGTCGACATCCATTGTTTCTTCTATTGCTGAAACCATTGCATCATACTTCATAGGAAGTGATCTCAAAACCTTTTGAGTAACTTCTAATTATTTCATTTCAAATCCTATGCCTCTCATGGTGTTAGAAATCTCATCAACTCAAAGTAAAAACTTTGCAATATCTTCAGACTCTTCCATTTTCAATTCCTCGAATATTCTTCTATGAGTTTGTAGTTTTGCCAACTTTACCTTGGAATATCCTTCATAGGTATTCCGCAACTTGGTCCACATTTCATTAGCTGAATTACATACCATGACCTATAGCACTAACAAAATTAGGAGCACTTAGGAAATTAGGAGCATAAATATTATTAACCAGATATTGCATTAACATTAAGTTCGAAGGATTACAATGCTTAAATACAAATATTATTAACCAGAACCTAGAAAGCTTAGGAGAAAGAATAGGGAAGAAGAAAAATAGGGAGGAAAGGAAAAATGAGATTAGGAGTCAAACTCCCTGCCGTCCATGCCGTCCAATCTTGCTGACTCAGTTGTCGTCCAAGGAGGTAAAAGGGTAAGGTCCAAAGCTTACAGTGGTAAAACAATTTTTTACTTTTTTACCCTTTTAACTTCCAACATTCTCCCCCTTAAAGTTGAGAGGACTGACTATACAGTCTCTCAACTTTATATATTGAGCTTTAGCCATGCCTTTGGTGAAGATATCTGCAATGTTATCCAAAGTGCTGCAATATTTAAGCTCAACTATCTGTTGCTCCACCATGTCTCGGATGAAGTGATACTTCATATCAAAATGCTTTGATCTGCTATGGTGGATTGGATTGTATGCCAATTGAATGGCACTTATGTTATCACAATACAGTCGATTTGGACCACTTTGACTTTCTCCAATTTCTTCAAGGACTTTTCTTAACCATAGGGCTTGAGTACTAGCATGTGTGATGGCTATATACTCAGCCTCAGTAGATGACAATGCTACAATAGTCTGCTTCTTGGAACTCCATGTGATTAGTCCTGACCCTAGACTAAAACAGTTCCCTGATGTAGATTTCCTATCATCTATATTGCTGCCCCAATCACTGTCACTGAAGCCAACTAATTTAACAGAATTACATTTGTGGTAATGGATTCCAAAATCCAATGTACCCTTTACATATCTTAAGATTCTTTTAGTTGCTTGTAGATGCAGCTCAGATGGACTTGCCATAAACCTTGAAACTAGAGAAACAACATATTGAATATCAGGCCTTGTGTTGGTGAGAAACATCAGACTCCCAACCATGCTTCTGTAAGTGGTCATGTCAACCTTTGGTGCTCCGTCATCCTTGCTCAATTGGATCCCATGTCCAGTTGGAGTTGCAACTGATTTGCATTGCTCCATGGAAAATTTCTTGATCATGTCTCGAGCATACTTGTGTTGACATATGAAGATCCCCCTATTTGATTGATGCACTTCCATGCCTAGGAAGTATCGCATTAAACCGAGATCTTTCATCTCAAACTGCTTCATCATGGAGTTTTTGAACTCCATATTCATTTTAGTGTTACTACCCATAAATATTAGATCATCCACATACAAACAAACTATGAGAATGTCTACTCCATGCTTTAGGTAGTACAGAGTTGGTTCACTTTTGCTTCTAGTGAATCCATACTCGCTGAAATAGCCATCAATGCGTGAGTACCAAGCTCTTGGTGCTTGCTTGAGGCCATAAAGTGCCTTTTTCAATTTATAAACAAGGTTCTCCTTTCCTTGTTCTTGAAAGCCTTGAGGTTGTTGAACATAAACCTCCTCAGTCAAGTATCCATTCAGAAAAGCACTTTTCACATCCATGTGTTGAATGTTCCATCCTTTATGGGCAGCTAAGGAAAGAACTGATCTGATTGTCTCTTGTCGTGCAACAGGAGCGAAGGTTTCCTCATAGTCAATGCCAAATTTTTGAGTAAAACCTTTTGCTACTAATCTCGCCTTGTGCCTCTCAATGCTTCCATCAGCATTGTATTTGGTCTTGTAGACCCATTTACATCCAACACATTTTTTTCCTTTTGGAAGCTTTACAAGCTCCCAAGTATCATTATTTTTTATAGAGGTTATTTCCTCTTTCATGGCTTCTTGCCATACATTCTGAGTACAAGCCTTCTCATAGCTAGATGGTTCTAGTTGTGCACTAGTTAATAAAGCATAATTAACTACATCTCCCTTAGGATCTTGGGAGTCATCATCCCCATACATATGCAGATTTTCAAGTTTCTGCAAAACTGAATTCATTTCACTAGCTTGGCTTCTAGTGTATCTTTTCTGGTAATTTTGATCCAACATTTGAAAATATGGATGATGTTGTAATGTTATTTTACCTCTTGATGGAGAGTCAATGTCCATCGGTGAAGAACTTACTGATCTCTGTGGAGAAGGACTTGGAGTGGCGGTTGAAGTACTTGATGTAGTACTCCTGCTTGGGCTTGGAGGGGTTGGTGTGCCTTTGCTTTTCTTGGGAGACACCTGCTGTACCTGCTGTACCTATGAAGAACTTACATCTTGGGACTCATCATCAACAAAAATTCTTTGATGACCCCATTCTCCCCCTTCATCAAAAATTACATCCCTGGAAAGTACAATTTTATGAGTCTTGGGATTGTAGAGTCTATATGCTTTGGTAGACTCACAATACCCTACAAATATACAAGCTTGAATTTTGGGATCAAGCTTCTTCCTCTTCTCATCAGGAATGTGTGCGTATGCTAAAGAACCAAAAACTTTGAAGTGCTTTACATTGGGTTTCTTTCCGTACCACCCCTCATAAGGAGTGATGCCATCTAAACTAGAAGTTGGACTTCTATTTAGAATGTATACACTGGTTCTTACAACATCAACCCAGTACATATTAGTTAGATGCTTAGTCTGAAGCATCATTCTCACCATCTCAACTATGGTGCGGTTCTTTCTCTCGGCCACACCATTCTGTTGTGGGGTATAGGCAGTAGTGAATTGCCTTTTGATCCCACTTGCTTTACAATATTTCAAGAATTATTTTGAGGAGTACTCACCTCCTCGATCTGTTCTAAGACATTTTACAAAATACTCACTTTGTTTCTCTACATTGTTTCTGAAATCTATGAAGCAATCAAAAGCTTCATCTTTATGTTTCAGAAAATAAATCTAGCACATTCTAGAGAAATCATCTATGAAAGTGAGAAAATAGGAATTGTTTTCGATACTCTTTGTCTGCATTGGACCACAGATGTCCGAATGCACTAATTGAAGTGGATAGTTGGCTCTCCATGCTTGTCCTTTTGGAAACTTTGACCTTGAGTGCTTTCCCAAAGCACATCCTTCATAGACCTCCTTCTGTTCATTGATTTTGGGAAGTCCTGTCACCATAGCTTGAGAAGTTAACAATTTCAAGCTAGCGGAATTAAGGTGACCATATCGCAAGTGCCAAAGCACACTTGGATTTGCTATAGCTACATTTGCAAGTTGAGCTCCCCCTGGCTCACCAAATTTGAGAGGGAATAACCGATTCTTGGTCATTGGGACCTGTGTGATGACACGATTACAATTGTTTTTATCAAGAATGAGACATTTTCCTTCATCAAAAACAAGTTTGTAATTATTCTCCATCATTTACCCAATGCTTAGCAGATTGTGTTGGAGCTTTGGAGTGTAGTAGATGTCATTCACTTTCTTTAGTCCTTCTTTCATTGGAACTTCCATGGTTCCAATGCCTTCGACTTGCAAAGCTTTATCATCCCCTAACTTGATGTGGGATTTATAAGTGGAATCTAGAGTAGCAAATAGATTTTCTTTGCCACTCATATGGTTTGAACAACCAGTATCCAGAATCCATGTGTCATTTAGATTCTGTTCTGATTGTCCATATGATAGAAAAATATTAGAGGTATCATCTTCTTCTCCATAATTTCCATATTGACTCCTGCTGCCTTGAGAAGATTTTGACCAACAATCACGAGCAAAGTGGCCTGGCTTGCCACAATTAAAACAAGTTATTTTGGACTTGTCACTTCCTCGCCCTTGATTTCCACTTCATCCTAGATTTCCTCCTCTATTTTGGTTTCCACCTCTATTCTGATTGCCTCCTCTGTTGGAGTTGCCTCCTCTATTCTGATTGCCTCCTCTGTAGTTGCCTCTGCCTCTTCCTCTTCGTTGGCCTCTGCCTTGACCTCTTCCACGTCCTCTTCTAATATTTTCATTGGATGTGAAGGCTTTATCATCACCTCCATAGCTGGTTGAAGGAGATTCCTGTAATCTCTCTTCATGAGACATTAACGATCCGATTAATGCATCGAATGTTAAAGTGGAAAGATTTTTTGACTCTTCTATGATTATGGCAATGTGATTCCATATTTGTGGAAGTGTTCGCAACACTTTTGTTACAATTATCTCAAGCTTGATTTCCTCACCAAGTGTAACCATTTTATCAACAACTGCTTTCACTCTGACACAATAATCACCTACTTTTTCATCTTCTTTCATTTTGAGATTTTCAAAATCTCGTTTTAGTGTTTGAAGCCTCACTTGCTTCACTTGATCACTTCCCTGGAATCCATCTTTCAAAGCTTTCCACGCATCTTGTGCAGTTATACAAGTGACTATTCTAGGGAATATACTTTTCTCCAATGCTGCTTGGAGATGATAAAGAGCAAAAGAGTTGCTCTTTTGTGCTTCTTTCTTTGTTTTCTTATCTGTGGCACTCAATGTAGCCCAATATGTGGGTTCTATGAAACCCTCTTCTATTATATCCCACAAACCTTTTCCTATGAGTAAGGTCTTCATTTTGATAGACCAATACTCGTAGTCATACCCGTTGAACTCTGGAATTGGTAGATTGTTATGTGAGGCCATAGTTACTAAAACACTCTTTTATTTCTTGGTTACAATAAAGCACTCTACTTTTTTCAAAGAAAGAAGAAGGAAGAAAGAAGAAGAAAGAAGAGATTACAAATTTAAGTCAGATCTGACTTGATTCACTCTATCACTGATGGCTTGTTCCTCTTGGTGTGGTGCTGCTATTTCTTGAGTCATGAAATTGTCTGCTACTTCTTCTTCATCGTCACTGATCAATATTATCTCTGGTGATTCTGGTTCTAGGATTTCCACTGAATTACTGTAATGAGTATATTCAGATTCTTGTGGTGCAACTTCTATGGATTCGGATTGCTCAAATTGACTCCCAAAGGAGTTATCTTCAGAGTCTACCTCGTACCCTGAGTCCGGATGCCTCTGGTGTGCAATTACTGCATTTTGCAACTGACTAAATACAATATGTAGCCCATAAGCTCTCACTTTTTCATCAAAAATTTTAGCATTTTCTCTCACCAAAAGTGCACATAGGGCATGATAACAACCACTTGGTCTTATCATCAATGCCTCTTTACAAATTTCAGTTTGATCTTTTGTCTCTCTTACAAGGAAAAATACTAAGCCTCTTAGGCTTTGTCACAATTTTCCACCTTTGAGTCCTCTTACATAAATTGCCTCTTAGGCAATGTTCTTTTTCTCCTATTTTATTATATCAAAAAAAATATCTATATTTGTATTTAATAAAAGAAATATAATTGCTTTATAAAATAAAATTTAAAAAAACAATTATTATTTAATTTTATTAAATATAATATAAAGTTATATTTTTTTAATATATAAAATAATAAACTTTTAAGAAAAAGAAAAAACCTTTTAAAAAAAATTTCTAACTCCGCAAGAGTCGAACCCGTGACTCCTTTCTTTCAAGCAGAGTTTCCTTGCCAACTCGGCTTCCACCGTCGATGAAACCTAGGCAGAATACACTATTATTTCAAGACATTCGGGGCATATACCATACACAAAAAAATTGCAACTTTCGTAGCCGTCGGGTTTCGAACCTGCGACCTCCTAGGGGTGAGCGGCTTAAGGTTGGCTCCTCGAGCTAGTCGAGCTGCGTGGCCCGACGAGGAGGCGAGGGAGGCTTGCCTCCTTTATCCCATCATGGTTGCATGATAATTTAAAAAAAAATTACAATATTTATCCCACATCCACTGTGCGGAGGGGATATTGTGCTTTATTAGCACAGAGAAGCACTAAGCTTCTCGATTGCCTTCGGGAAATCAGTGACCACCCTTTTGCCTTCTAGCCGAGCCAATCACCTCACGCCACATCGCTAGTTGCCCCTTTTTCACCTTGTTGTCTGCTCACCATGTGTCCGCCTTGTTGTCTGCTCACCATGTGTCCACCTCTAGTTAGCTCCTCGATCCACATGCTCTCTATGGGCCTCTCTCGACCTCACCTCGATTCACGTGCTATGGGCCCTCTCGACCTCACCTCGATTCATGCTATGGGCCCTCTCAACCTCCTCGAGATCCATGCCTCACCTGTGAGCTCGCTCCTGTGGGCCTCCTCGACCTCCTCGAGATTTGTGCCTCACCTGTCGCTCTCCTCGGGCTTCGTGCTTCGCCTGTATAGCCTCTGCTCTGATACCAGATATAGCACTAACGAAATTAGGAGCACTTAGGAAATTAGGAGCATAAATATTATTAACCAGATATTGCATTAACATTAAGTTCGAAGGATTACAATGCTTAAATACAAATATTATTAACCAGAACCTAGAAAGCTTAGGAGAAAGAATAGGGAAGAAGAAAAATAGGGAGGAAAGGAAAAATGAGATTAGGAGTCAAACTCCCTGCCATCCATGCCGTCCAATCCTGCTGACTCAGTTGTCGTCCAAGGAGGTAAAAGGGTAAGGTCCAAAGCTTACAGTGGTAAAACAATTTTTTTACTTTTTTACCCTTTTAACTTCCAACATTACCTTTGCAAAATCTATCTCACAAAGCCTACTCAGAATACAATTCATTGCATTTGCATTGATATCAACTAATTTCTTGATAGTTTCATCTGTATCAGGATCACCTTCAACCTTATACTCTTTTGAAACCATCTGCCATACCTCATATCCCTGTGATATCAAGTAGTTCTTCATTCTCATGATCCAAAAAGCATAATTGTTATCGTCAAACAGTGGAGCCTTGCTTGTAGATGATCCATTCTGTGAAGCCATTTGTGTTCTTGTAGAATCTTCCCTCAAGTTGTTAGCTTTTTCAAAGGAACCCGATCTAATAACAATTGAAGAACACAAGTTTATACTGAGAGGGGGGGTGAACAGTATAGTGCCCATTTTTCACTTTCTTTCCAAACCAATATCAATTAGTGTCCTCAATTGCAATAACCAAATATAGTAGTGTGCATTAATAACATAGATAACAATAGTAAGCAAGTGCACAAATCATCACACACAATTGAGACACAAGATTTAATGTGGTTCCCCCAATGTGGGGTAGTCCACAAGATAATCTCATTATAATATTTCACAAAGAAATAGGGATACTTATACCAATACAAATGATTACTTTGATTTGCTCAAAGCTAGGTTGTCTTGATCTGCTCAGGTGGGCTCCACTGATCTGCTCAACTAGGCTCTCCACTAATCTGCTCAACTAGGCTATCTACTGATCTTCTCAACTAGTCTATCTACTAATATGCTCTGCTAGGCTCTTCATTGATCTGCTCAGCTAGGATATCCACTAATCTACTCAACTAGGCTATCAGCTAGGCTATCCATTGATTTACTCAGCTAGGCACCTAGTGTTGATGTGTTTTCTATTTCTGTCTTGTCTCTTTCACTACTCATAAATCTGCCTCAATGCCTTCTCACAAGGCTCAAACAATCCTGCTCAAATGCTATCCCAAATATATTCTCAAAGCCTTCACAAAAGGCTCAAAAAATCTTGCTCAAATGTTGTCCCAAATCTGTCCACAAATCTATCCCAAAAGCCTTCTCAAAGGCTCAACCAATCATGCACAAAAGCTATCTCAAATCTATCTAGAAATTCTATCCCAAAATCCTTCTCAAAGGCTCAACCAATCATGCACAAAAGCTGTCTCAAATATGTCCAAAAATTTTGTCCCAAAAGCCTTCCCAAAGGCTCAACCAATCATGCACAAAAGTTGTCTCAAATATGTCCAGAAATTCTGTCCCAAAAGCCTTCCCAAAGGCTCAACCAATGAATCTCAAGTAGCACTCAAATCTTAACCACAAATAAATGAAGGCAAGACTCAATGATGAACTCAACAATGGATAACAAATGAATGATGACAATACTCAAAAATATGCTCAAAAATGAATGGCAAAGTTACTTCTCCAATGGATGACAATAATTCTCAATAATGATCTCAACAATGTATGACAAATACTCTCTCAAATGGATGACAATAATGCTCAACAATGTACTCTCAAATGGATGACAAAAATGCTCAACAATATACTCTCAAATGTATGGCAAATGAGCTCTCTAATGAAAACCTCTCCAAGAAATAAAAATGAGGACTTCAACCAACCAAGGACAATATCCACAAGTGATTGCAATAGGTTCACAATAATATTTTCCTCATGCAATGTCAATAAGATCTCAAGAAACAAGCACAACTCCCTCAAGCAAAGAGCTCTCAAATAGCCAACAATGATCTCCTCAAATGAAAGGTAAATGTATCCACAAGTGACTAGAAAATGATATCCTCAATGGTCTTAAATAGTGGAAATGTACTCAACAAGTAACCAACAATAATCTCCTCAAAGCAATAGCAAAAACCTCCTCAATAATGGCAATACTCTCAATGAACTCCACTAAAGCAATCATGGAACTCAAGCATCAATTTTATCCATAAAATTGATTTTATAATCCATCCACTTCCTCTCAATAGCCAAGGCACATAATCAAGCAATTTGTATTCAACTTCAAACCCTAACTCATGTGCATGTCTTCTAACTCAAGGTAGCAATTAACTAGGTCTTAAATTCCTAGTTTACTTTCATAATTAAATTATGCACTAGGACATATAACAAGTTCAACACTTTTCAATATTATGACTTCCTAATTTCATTAACATAAACAACAAGCACCTATGCTTTTATTTATTTGTTTTCACACCTTATAACTCCATACACAACAAACACAAATATTTATTTCCATACCTTATATCTCTCTAAGCACACACAACAATCACAAATATTTCAAATTTTACACCTTATAACTCCCTAAGCACATTAACACATACAACAAGCATTCATCTCCCTAAACACCTTATGACTACCTAGTTATCACAAAAATAATTTTAATGCATAAAAAATTTGGTAATAACAAATATTACCATGTGCTGGAGATAAATACCTTTATTCGAAATTTGCTGCCTTCATAACCTTTGAAATCATATTTGCCAAAATTCCTTGCCAAAATTAATGCACCTTCACACCTTCACGAGAGTCAAACTCTGTTCCTCTCGCTTAGCGATATGAAGCGCTTACCACGTGGGTGCTAGCCCATGTTGGGATTTTAATCCCAAACACCCAACTTCACTTGCGCTCAAATATGAAAAACTTAAGTTGCCTTTCTTAGCAAAATACTTTGCCCCTAGCGGGATTCGAATAGTGAACCTGCCTTGTGCAAAGTTCGTGCGCTACCAACTACGCTATAGGCTCCTATGTGACATCACTTTCCTACGCTGTTTACTTGACCTTGCTCTCAAATCAAAATTTATTTATCCTTCTTTCTTCTTTGCTCCCCTTTTGATGACTCTCTCTCATGCGCTATATCTTCACCTTAGCCACACCCACGAAATAACCAAAGTTTTCTTTAATTTATATGCCTTTCCATGCCTTCGAATGACATCGGCAAAATTTGATTTTTCACCCTAACCTTTGCACATCAACGGATAATGTAATTCAACTTTAGACCTTAGAATTATTAAATAAAAATTTAATAATTCACCTTTTAACTTTGAATTGGGATATCTCCTTCATTATTTTGAATTTCGCCATGAAACTTTTTGCACCTAGGTTTTATTGGAAAACCTTTTCATCCATCATAATTTGGAGAAGTATTAGCATAGTGGTTTTAATGAAAAACCCTTTCCAATGGTTTTAATGAAAACCCTTTCCATTGGTTTTAATAAAAAACCTTTCCATCGGTTTTAATAAAAACCCTTGTCGTTGGTTTTAATAAAAACCTTTACCATTGATTTAAATAAAAAATATTAATATAATATTTAAAAAATTAAGTATTATATGCCTCTTGTGCCACAAAACCCTGTAAATATCCATGCTCTCCAAAATATCATAAATGATTATTTATGAAGTGCTTTTGCCACCAAAACTCAATATGATCCATGTGACATCAATGACAACACAAAATAACTCAAATTACCAACACAATACTTTAAATGATAACAAAAGGACTTGTAGATGCTCCAAGACTGAATCTAACCACCACCCAGTAGTTACATTGATGTGTGTTTTATCACTTTCATTTGTAGTTTAAAGTTGTATCACTTACAATATTAATTTTGGATTTGTCTAACGTTAATTATGATATGCATGAAAAAAAACTCCAATGAAAATTTACATTTTCTTCCATTTTCATATTTGGCCAAGTACCTTGGACCATTGTTTGATTCCTCTGCATCAATTAGCGTTATCATAAACTCCTTCGATGCAAAAGGTAGAGCCCCAGTAGTGTACAAACTCTTTCGACCATCATAAGTAGGTAGTCTCTTACCCAAAAGGGTCTCTCTGTAAATGGAACATAGACATTAGTTCTTCAAAAATTTAGAAAACAACACATGCAACATACTATCATATTCTAGGATAGAAGCAACCTGAAAAACATTAGTTTCTCAAGCCTTTGATTCCCATGAGCCACAATAGTAGTACCATATCCTACAGTCCTAAATAAGTAGTAAGCAACTATTGTTCATGTTACCTCAAAGTATATTGACCAGTAGATAACACAACATTATAAATAAAACAACACATGCCTACAATTGGAAAAAATATAAAGGAGATGATCCATGTTGGAGGGACTAGAAGTTAGGCCAAATAGTAATGTAATTTATAATTATACCACAAATGAGAACATAATAACAAGTCCATAGGCAAGTTTATCAAAAATATAAAAGATAAAAAAGATACACTTACAGGGTTTGTTCAATCCATCTAACATAGAACATGATAATTTCTTCTTATGCAAATGCAAAAACATGTCAAAGTTCTTCAAGCCTAAAAACAAATATCTTAAAATTCTGAAATTCTTTGCAAAATTAAATTCTTCTTGCTTCTCATCATTCCATCACCTTGTATGTAGCAATAAATAAATTTCCATGCCACAAGGCATCCCTATAAAATACTCTCCAGGACTAATACCTTGTAGTGAGGACATAATGTATTAAGAATGAAATAAATATGAAGTTCCAAACAAAATGCAAGAATATGCAACCAAATGATCGTGACAATTAGTATCATATATCAAGACTAGGCAGGATTTCCTCACAATCTAACCATATTTTCCTTATAGTGATCAAGACACTCAGTCTCAAATTCTTCATCAATGTTAAAGTCCCTTTTAGGTGTCAGTTCTGGAATTACAGATAGCAGTGCCAGTATTTTATCATCACCACTAATAACACCACACTTGACATTGAAGCCAACATCGATCCTAAATTACAAATTATAGAAGTAAATATTAGGGTCTTTTAAATATTTTCTTATACAAAAGTAAGATTCATCAACTGTTGTCAACAAAAAATTACAAATAGTTCATCTTTCTAAACATAAAAGGATATATTGTAATAAGCTCTATCATTGAAAGTCAGTAAACAACAAATAATATTTACATTGGAGAACTACCTCAGTGCTATATACTCTAAGTTTCACTAGCTGACTGACATCCATCAGATAGAACATAAACTATCAGAGAGCTAAATCAAAATATAGAATTTTTGGGGGGCATGTTTAATTTAGTCAGCCATTTGTTGCAAGTCAGAAATGAACGAAGAAATAACAATTTTTTGAGATATGGATTTTGAAACAATGACAGCCCTAGGTGTTCCATTCTTTGGTTAAATTTATGCCCAAAATATCTTCCCTCAAACAGAACTAAGCATTCTCAACTTCATATCCAAAATTTCTTCCTAGGACAAATAGGCACATTTGTAAAACATTCTCATCATTGTTGTGTGAAAATACTACCATTGTTTTATAATCTAAAACTTCTTTCAGCAACATTTTAAACCAAAATTGCATGAATGAGTTCAGCTCTAGCACCATCTTGTCACAACCTCTATTAGAAAAAGTTCCATCATCTTCAAGCAACATAAGAGAACACAAGGGCTATGAACGAGTCACTCATAAAGACAAATGTCAACAACTAAAAGAGGTAACATCAAATATAGAGTAGAAGTGATTTTATCCATAAATAGAATATAAACCCTTTTGAAAAGGGAAGAACAAAACACTAATAAACAACTACATAAACCAAAATCAACTACAAAAACACTCAGTTCAATGCAAGCTTAAATGGACAACCTGAGCCCTCCATATAATAGGTAGATGTCTAAACACCCCTACCCACCCCAACCATCAAAGATGAGGAGAGATATCCTAAGAATTTCATCACATACATAAATATCCATATATACAAATCAAGTACTACTACTAATTAAGGACTAGGACTAAGAGTCAAACATGAAACATCAATTTCATAACGAACACACACTCAACACAATAAACCTTCATTTCAACACATTACAACATGCATGCATGATTAGAATCTTAATCCTATGCCCTAGCAACACTTGTATTCTCTCTCTCTTTTTTTTTACCAAATTACCTTCTTATATCTAACTAGCCAACCTCATACTCAGGATACCTACTTACCTCACTCCTAGCTTGGTTGCCCATTAATTATCTACTAGCATTTTCTAAAAATAAAAATCAACCAGTAATTATTTCCATTAATAAAACTTTTGAAGTACAATAATAGCACTTACTCAATAGCATTCCCTTCTCTCAATTTGAGTGATCGGTGTCATTTTTAGTCCCTACATGGAAAATCAATAGCCCAGATAAATTCAATACATAGCATACAATACAAACTAAGTCAACCATTTTATATTTGAAATAATAGTCGTACCATTGATGACTCTAGCCTAGAAGGTATTGAGCATCTGCCTATACCTTGATCACCACCATCAATGTTGTGTCCACTTGTAGGGGTAGCATGTAGTGATGTTGCCTATGGAATTATATGCAAGGGATCATTACAACTTTAGGGGTGCAACATGTAAATATTTCAAATATGAAATCATGAAAAAACTGACACACCTCTATCTATGCAAGCCATGTCAAAATCTCATCAATATTTTTCTCTCTCCACAAGCTTCTCTTCCATATTTTTTCTCTCTCTACAAGCTTCTCTTCCCACTTTTGCTCTTTCTCTACCATATGCTCTTGCATCAAGTGCAACTTCTAAGTAACCCTCACCAGCAAATAGAGTAGTTGGTGATACTCCTTTGCCGACACCCCGAACTTGACCCGATATTTTAGGTCCTAAAACCTTGGTGAGGGCATCATCCTTAATAGATTGATTTATGGAGCTCATAGATGATATTTCATCATCCAATTTTTTTAGCAACATCACATGCATAGTTAACTGGTAACATGTTAAAAAAATAATCGATATAACAATGGTTTGAAGTTCAACGTATTGCTATTTCCAAGGGAATGTCACTTACGATTATCTCTACAACTTCTGGTGAAATAGGAGCCCCATCCTTCTTTGTATGAGATGCCATCCACATAGTTGCCCTTGGTAGTGGAGTTTTCATATTTGGTTGGCTCTTCCTCTACAAGATATATAGTTGGAGAGACATGGGGATAAGTCATACGACAAAATAATATAGCTATGTTTGTCACATAATGGATGAGTATGATAGAATACCATTTCATGCTCTAGTCGAGCATATCCTGTTTGACTGCAAGTGTGCATGATAGATTGGTGAGATCTATTTTGTTTATTCCTTTGCCTCATTGCCTACAATGCAACGAAGAAACCAATATATAATTAATTCATTAGGGAGAGCAAGATTGGTAAAATTCACATGAACATAACAATGATATGAACTACCATAGCAGATTGGTTGGTACTTGCCTTAAACTCAGTGTTGCTCCTACCATTCACAAAGGCTTCCCAATATTTTTGTGATACACGAGATGGGGGATTAGCAATTCTATCTTCATCATTATCATACTTATCATAGTGGTTTTTCACAAGTCGATGCTTATGTTCATGCCATTGCTTGTCCATGGTCATGAAGACCCATTTCTTCATTGTGTTCGAAATGATATATTTTTGTTGCATCACACCAGTATCTTATTAGATGCAATATTTATATAAGTATTCAAAAAATGGACACTAGCTATGAACTGCATTGGCTAGAAAGTTACCATAATGAGTGTCCATAACTAGTTTTTAACTTCCACTAGGACTACTCTCCAATATGTATGGGTGATAGGGACAATCTCCCTCACAATCACCCCCAAGTAAGATGAAAACTTAATAGAATTTGGACCTACGGGCTATCCATTTAGATTGCAAATGATCTCCACCCTATCTATGTTGCTTGAATCTACTGCACATCTTGTTGGACCTCTCTTTCTACGATATTCAATGTTCAAAGTGTGTGATGACCTAGCATCAACACCTATAATGCCGACACCATCCAAACATCATTATGCCATATAGTATGACAACAACGAGTAACCCAACATCACGAGCAAATTTCTTATGCGGTCTACATACCTTCTTCACTAGCCAAAGCATTGTCAGCCTCATTTCGAGTATTCTCAGCATCAGATTCATTTATGTTATGGGTCACCTCCTTATCTTCCTCGTTAATGGAACGATGTAGCTAGTATCATCCACCAGTTGCTACAATACACCATAGTCGATGAAAAAACCATGATCAATTCTAATATGCCTAGGTCAACCACTATTGAACAACACTATCAAATTTCAAGTACTTACTAGCATGCGAGGCGTGTGTCACTGAATCCTAATTTATTGTGACAAACTCAACTACTTGTGGCCTCTTTCTTGGTCTTTTCTTGGTCTGTAAAAGAAAAATAAATAGAAAGCATGATTGTAAGAATGCTAAATGAATGGAAAATTCTTATTTCAAGTGCAATTATTATTTATAGATATAGGTGAATGGACAACCTAAGCCCTCCATATAATGGGTAGATGTCTAAACATCCCTACCCACCCCAACCATCAGAGATGAGGTGAGAGGGTATCCTGAGACTTTTGTTAGATACATAAATATCCATCTATACAAATCAAGTACTACTACTAAGGACTAGGACTAAGAGTCAAACATGAAATATCAATTTCATAACTAACACACACTCAACACAATAAACCTTCATTTCAACACATTACAACATGCATGCATGATTAGACTCTTAATCCTATGCCCTAGAAACACTTGTATTCTCTCTTTTTTTATACCAAATTACCTTCTAGTATCTGACTGACCAACCTCATGCTCAGGATACCTACTCGCCTCACTCCTAGCTTGGCTGCCCATTAATTATCTACTAGCATTTTCTAAAAATAGAACAAAAATAATTGGAACTCAACATCATTATCTCATAGTTCTTATCCACTCTTTGAGCAATTGTCATTGAACAATCTATATGCATCATTGACCATTCCAATGATGTCATCTTGAACATATTTGGTAATTGGACCCTCATCAGTGGTAGAGCATGTGTTCGATGCATATTTATCATTCCAATGAGTTTTACAAAAAAACTCATTTGCATAACCCAGTACATGTTTGTTCTGAAACCAGTTCTTTTCTTTCAACTGACTCTTCTAAGACAAAAAGTAGAAGAACCCTCAACTAAAAAAAAACTAGAAGAGTCAGTTGAAAGAAAAGAACTGGTTTAAGAACAAAAGAAAGAGCCATGGTTAAATCTATCTCCATTAGCATTAGTTGTTGTTACCCTCAGGGATATTGAACTAGTTAAAATTATTGAGGTACACAGTCAAGAACTAAGAATCCCAAGAAAAACTTGGATAACAAAAGTTATTCGAGTATACAATGAATCTCAAGGATAGAGGCAAGAGTCAATCTGAGAGCCAAATAAATTGCATCTAAAAAGTAGAGTGGATGATGAAAATAATCAAATATATATATATAAATATACACATATATATATATATATATATTTGAAATTAATTGCTTAAACTAATCCTGGAACAAAGGCTTCTAATTAAGAAAAGAATCCCATACAGATTTATCTAATGGACAACATTCGGTAGTAATCAAAGCCCCTGTTTTATCAGATTTAGTAGGAGAAAAAATGAGAATGAACTGAATGCACTCAGACAAACATAGGAAGTGATAAACACCTTGAAAATTATTATTATTTACTTTACAATGTGACTTCCTCGGGCATTATCATAATATTCTCTCTTTGCTCATCCTTTGCCAGTCTTTTCACCTATGCTAGATTATGGAAATGAGGCTATGTGTTAAGCCTCCAATCCTTATGGATTTGATCAAATGACCTTCTAAAATATTCATGCAAACAAATAGTAGAGGACTGATTGTGAAAAAGTACTATTTCTTATCACACTAGGGTAAGGTAGCCTTAAAAAATTCACCATGCACCATCATATACATAAGCCCCATCTAGGGTAAAGAATGCTCTGAAAAAATAAATGATAAATCAAATATGTGGAAATAATTTAATTCTTAGGAGATGAAAATGGTTCTGTTGGAAAGTAATTCTACAAGGCATCTTGATCCATGGACTGCCAGACGATAGCTAGATGTAAGGGTATGTAAAATATCTTGTAATTGTTCTAAATCTACATAAATCGTACACCTAGAACTTAAACTAACAAAATGAATTTTGCAGACAATTGAGATATAAGTGTTATATTGGTAGACCTAGAACTTAAACTAACAAGTTGTTGCCCCTTCATCGCAACTCATCAAAACTGATAATAAATATTTTAAACATCCTAAAAACATATTACAATGTACAAAATCATGCAAAGTCTTATAGTTTGTTTTTCAAGACTCCATAACATGCTATACTTAAAGAAATATTATTTATATCTTATTGTCATAAATAAGATTTTTTTTTGTAGTTGATATATTACTTGTATAAATTGTATATATTACTTGTATATCCAAAGAGGATTACCAAACATGCATAAGCCTCAAAAAAATAAATTGGTACCTTATTATTAAAAAGTCATTTCCAAAAATGGTGTATACCCAACCTTGATCATATTCAAATATCAGGTGTCTATATGTTAAACCTCAACTTTATCCACATTTTACAAAACTGCCTCAACACTTCTTATCACCAACCAACCTCAAATTAAAAACAAAATTGTAAAGAAATTGCATTAAAAAAAAGGGAGAGAAAAAAAAAGATATATAAAGTGTTGCACCCTCTCTGGACCTTACCATGAGACACACCGAGTTTATTCAGAAGAGTACTTGGTAGTCTCAAAAAGTAGAGTGGAGTTTCATGATTGCAAGGAATTGGTCAACCAAGTGCATGAATGCATGGTTGAGTCGAAGGAAGAAGATGAAAAGGGTGATCTTGGATGCCACATGGATGTGGTTGAGGAGTCCATGGATAGTTTATCTGAAGCAATTGTAAATGCAGAGGTTGTGATTTTAAGAACTTCATACCATAGGTTGTCTCTATTGTAACCCATGCACCCTACCAACCTATAATTTTAACTTTGAATGTTGGTTTGGTTAGTAACACATATTTTTGGGGTTATTTTCTTATAAACCTCAACTTTGATTAGCATATGAAATGTGATTGTTCTTCTTCATCCTATATGGTTACCTCTAATAAAGATAATTTGGAAGACAGGAATTATTTTTTATCTCTACATGACCAAAAGAGTTAGATGGTAATATGAAATAGAAACATCAATGTCATATCTAAAGGTTTGTGTCAAACTATTCTCTAATTATAGAGCATTGCAATACCTAGCAATTGGAATGACAATAAATTGTTTTATAAACCTTGCTAAGGTTGTCATCTGGTAAACATTTTACATTGATAAGGGTCTGATTAAGCATCCATGATAGTTGTAGTACATATTTCCATGTCAGTGAAGCAGTTGGTGTTGTGTTTCTGGTTGATAGGTAGACACCTTTTACTAAAAAAAGTGGTAAAAGTGTAATGAAATTAAAAAAATATAAATTTTTAATAATATTGTTTGTATCTTTAGAGGATACTTCCCTTCGTATGAGATTTTTTTGCGCTTTTGAAAGACCTATTTTTTGAGATAGCAAATTTTATATCTCCTTATTCAAAGGGATTGAAACACAAAATCATAAAAAATATAAAATGAATAGTTTAACAATGTATTGTTCTTTTGTGAGTTTGTTGGAGAAGGTTTTGAAGGTAACTGCAGTGAAGATAACATCAACCATTCACCCTTTTGACTCATTATTTTATTGTGAAGGATGGATCCACTCTGACTTGAATCTGGGTTCTTATTGGCCCTTCTAGTTACTGGGGTGTTGAGCCACCAACAGAGTGAATATTGAACCCTTCAACACCCTTCATTAAGCTGCACATGACTCAATTGCAACTAGCTACCTATTTGTAATATAATAGTTTATGACATTGATTGGTTGGTACTAAAATGTAATACCTTCTGTCAGCACCAGTGTGCTCTACCATCAAATGACTGTCTCTTCATAGTCTTGGGTTGTGGCCAAGTGTAGAGTGAATCTTCTATTGTTGTTTTCAAAAATCCATCAGAGGTGAATTCCATTATCCATATTTATAGACCATACCATTATGTGACAGAGTTGTCAGTTCTCCTATTGAAGCGAGAATGGAGTGAAATATTGCTAGGGTTCTATTTGGCTTATCTGAGGCTACTAGGTTCTATGTATGGTACACCAAAATTTCCCTCAAAATAATTTCTTCAAAGGAAAACTCTACTCCCTCAAATACCCTCATGACAAGTGGCCTAAATTAGGGTTTAAATTTTAATCTAGGGTTTAAATTTTACAAATCTCATGCGTAAACACAACATTACAAACTAAAAAATTCCAAACCCTAATCACAAAAATACCTAAAATAATGCAAAATTCACTGAACCTAACTAACCTCATCTCTTCCAATATTAAATTTATCTTCATACCCCATTCTGTGCCTTTGGATTTGGCCCTCATCTCTCACCATTTTGGGTAAATTAGTAGAAGTTTTAGAGAAATTTCAGGGTAAACCCCAACAAAAAAATGAATAGCACGAATCGAAGCTCGAGAGCCCTAGAAGTTTCAAAGAAATTTTAGGGTAAACCCTAGCCAAAAAATGAACAACATGAATCAAAGCCCGGGAGCCCTAGGTTGTGCATGCGGTGTGGAGGTTGTAGTAGCTAAGGTGCAATGTGGAGGTTGTAGTAGCTAAGGCAAATGGATTATCTATTCGTGAAGCTTCGAAGAAACAATGATGTCACCGTGTAAGGGTTTAATCCCACCTATTAAAAAAAACCTAAACCATCTCTAAGAAGGTGGTTTATAACCACCCTCTTAAGGATAAGAGGATGATTTATAACCACCCTCATAGGGGCACCCAAAAAAAATTAGTCTTCCCTAAGACGCAAGTTATAAATCACCCTCTTATCCTTAAGAGGGTGGTTATAAACCACCCTCTTGGATCACCCTAAGATAGTGGTTTATAACCATCGTATTAGTTTGATCCCTAAGATGATGGTTTATAATATTCGTCTTAGTCCTGAGGGTGGCTGATGCAAGAGCATCCAGTGGTGTAAGAGTGATCTTGCATCATCCAAAATTTAAATTATTTTAATTTTTATGTTCCAAGTGTGTTTAGTTGTTAGGGGATGGAAAAAAAGACCTAACAGTGAAATAATCACCCCAATACCTTGAGCGGTTTGGGAGATATACCAAAACTAGTGAAAATCCTAGTGAAAACCCTGCCAAAACTAGTTGAAAGCATGCTAGTAAAACTTGGAGGCCAATTTTGAAGGCCTTGGAGGTTTTTTTAAGGGCTAAGATATGGTACTGGGCTTCTTACACCTTCGAGATATTTTTGAAAAGATGCAATAATAGCCATTTTGAGCAACGAGCGAGGAGTTATGACCTCAACAAGTTTACCCCCAAAATTCAAATTTCAAATACATTGTTTTAGGCAGGAAAGGGGAAAATAGGGTATTTGGGGGGTATTTCAAATTTGGAATGAGTTAGTCTCTATAAGCTCCATTTTAAGGTAGTAATACAAGAAAAAAAGCTTTGGCTCCTTTGCATTTTCTCTACTTTGGATGGATTATATGTGTCTGTTTAATGCAACTATGCTTCAAGTGGTATTAGAGCCAGAGTTATTGAGTGTGTAAACATATCACCAGATGTGAGGCAGTTTACATCAGGATTTGTGGTTAGGGTTTGAGAGAAATGTGATCAGAACACCTCCATGAAAAAACCGTGGTGGTGGGAGAAATGTGGTGCCATAAGAAGATTTTAGAGCTTTGTAGAGGCAAGTTCAAGCTCTGCAAGAGGAGCTGCATAGAGGGTTTGAGCCAAGGAGAGAATATGAGAGTGAAGATGAAGTTGAAGAAGAAGAGGCCCAATTCAAGGAAGAAGAAGAGGTAGTAGTTCCTGCACAAGCCAAATTGTATAAGGCCATATCTCAGATTGGGAATAGACCGAAGTTTGATGGCTCTACGTATTATGGAAATATCAACCCAAAAGAGTTTGATGCAGAAGCATCCAAGGGAAAACAAAATACCACAAGGAGGAAAAGTGTCGCGATATCGTGACATGTCGACAAATAAGAAAAATGTCATGATATCGCGACATGTCGCATTTTCGTGACCAAAATCCGAGAGAAGGCTCAAGAGATAAAAGTGTCGCGATATTGTGACATGTCACATTATTGCGACCAAAGGACGAGAAAATGCGCAAGGGAGAAAAGTGTCGCGATATCACGACATGTCATGTTTTCGTGACTTAGGAAGGAGAGAGAAGGCACGGAGCAAAAATGTCATGATTTCATGACATGTCGCAAAATCACGACCGAAGTAGGAGAGAGAAGGTGTTCGAAGAAAATATCATGATTTCATGACATGTCGTGAAATTGCAACCGAAGCAAGAGAGAGAAGGCATCCAAAAAAATGTCATGATTTCACGACATGTCATGAAATCGTGACCGAAGCAAGAGAGGGAAGGTGCCTAAAGAAAATGTCACGATTTCACGACATGTCGTGAAATCGTGACTAAAACAGGAGAGAGAGGGTGTCCAAAGAAAATATCACGATTTCGTGATATGTCGCAAAATCGCGATCGAAAGAAGACAGGACAGGCCAGAGAAGAAAATGTCACAATTTCGTGACATGTCGCGAAACCGCGATCGAAGGAGCAGAAAGAAAGCAATGAAGGAAAATATTGTGATTTCATGACATGTCATGAAATCGTGACCGAAGGAGCAGAAAGAAAGCAAGGAAGGAAACTATCGTGATATCGTGACATGTTGTGATTTCGCAACTTAGAGCAGAGAGCAAAAGCAAGGAAGGAAACTATCGCGATATCGTGACATGACGCGATTTTGTGACCCAAACTAGAGAGCGAAAGCGGAAGGCAAAGCTATCACGATATTGCGACCCAAAACAGAGAGAGAAAGCAGAGAGCAAAGATGTCTCGATTTCGCGACCCAAAGAGGTGAGAAGGAAGCAAAAAGGAAGAATGTCGCGATATCGCGACATGTCATGATTTCACGACCTGAGAGGCGAGGAGGAGGTAGAAAGGAAAGATGTCATGATATCGTGACATGTCATGATTTCACGATAAAAAATGAGAAAGAAGATCCAAAAAGGAAATATGTCGCGATATCGCGACATGTCACGATATCGCGACCCAAAGAAGAGAAAGGCAGCGAGGAAGAAAAATGTCACGATATCGCGACATACTGCTGGTTCACGATTCGAAAAGGCACGCATTCCCAAACAGTGTTTCTCGAGGTGGTCAAAGGCCTCATCAATGCATGATTTCTTTCCCGGTAAGTTTGCTGAGCATGGCGGCCACTCGACTATTGTGCCTAGAGGTCAAAGACGTTCACATAACTCATCAATGCATGTTTTTGCGGTTGACCCGGTGACAGTTTCTAGTTAGGATAAAAGAGGTGAAGGTTCAGTCAGAAGGGGGGGAGGAGCTGACTTTTGAGAATCGAAGGATGTATTCTTCCTGAGTGTGTGAGCAGATCATCGAAAGTGAGGCAGCTTGCACCAGGAAAAGAAAACTATGCCTGCGGGCTAGTGTTGTAATTTGTTTTCCATGAAAAAAATAGAAGATTGGATCTAGATGATCGGTTGTGAATTTTTGGCCCCCCATCAAGTGGTATCAGAGCAATTTTCTTGTCCCCATCAGGTGGTATTAGAGCAGGAGTTCTTGAGTGTGTAAACAGATCACCGAACGTGAGGTAGTTTACACCAAGATTTGTGGAAGGTTTGTGAGAAGAGAGTAAAGTAGAATGCCTCAATGAAGAAATTGTGGTGGTGGAAGAAATATGGTGCTAGCAGAAGATTTCAGAGCTTTGCAGAGGCAATTTTAGGCCCTACAAGAGGAGCTGCACAGAGGGATTGAACCCAGAGGAGAAGAAGGAAGTGAAGATGAAGTTGATGAAGAAGAGGACCAGTTTGAGGAAGAAGAAGAGGCTATAGATCCTGCACAAGCCAGGTTATACAGAGCCATCTCCCAGATTGGAAAGAAATAAAAAATAGAGGTTTCTACATACTATAGAAATCTAGATCCAGAGAAGTTGATTGACTGGATCAATGACTTGGAAGAATACTTTGAGTATGAGGAGGTTGAAGATCCTGATAGGGTCAAGTTTGCTAAGACCAAGCTGAAGGGTCATGCTAGCATCTAGTGGAAAGGAGTGTAGTTGGAAAGAAATAGAAGAGGAAATGAGAGAATAACAAGATGGGATAGAATGGTAGATAAGTTGAAAAGATAGTTTATTCCTACAAATTACGAATTGGATCTGCTAAGGAAAATGTAGAGTTTGAGATAGTCAAGCAAAATTGTCAAGGAATACACAGAGGAGTTCTATAAGATCTCCATCAGAACTGGCCATTCAGAGGCTAACAAGGAGAAGGTGGCCCGTTACATCAATGGGTTGAGAACCAGTATTCAAGAAGAGTTGAGTCTGGTTAGGGTGAGCACCATTGAGGATGCTTACCAGTTTGCCCTCAAAGTCGAAGAGAAGCTGAACAGATAGTTTGAGGGTAAGCAAAGAGGAAGAGGTCATGGTGGAAGAACTAGTGGAAGAATAGATGGAGGACAAGATGAGAAGAAAGAAGAAGCTAGTAGTAGTCAGGATCAGAAGGGGGATAATGATTACAGACCCCGTAATTAGAACAATGGTTACCAAAGAGGAAGAGGTAGATATGGAAGAGGAGGATTTCGTGGAACCTATTTCCACTATGGTGAAGAAGGACATCGAGCATACGAGTGTCCACAACACCGAGAAAGGACAAATAAGAGACTTGAGGGTCCTGCCAGAGCTGCTGTAGTAGATGAAGGTGCTGAATCAGAACATTCTAAGGAGGCATAGAGAGGAGAAGTTATGGTCACAAGGAGAACCTTGTTGAATGAGGAGAAAGGATCAGACCAAAGGAGGAGCCTGTTTCGCACAAGGTGCAGAAGTTCGGGTAAGGTCTGTAATGTTATTATAGATAATGGTAGTACTGATAACTTGGTATCTGAAGAAATGGTTACTAAGTTATAGCTAGAAAGTATGAGACACCCGCATCCATACATGATTGCATGGTTGCAGAAGGACCATAGGACATTGGTCAGTGAACAGTCCTTAGTCAAATTTAATATTGGGAATTACTGTGATGAGGTCTTATGTGACATCCTGCCTATGGATGCTTGCCATTTGTTGTTGGTAAGGCCATGGCAGTTTGATCGGTGTGCAGTGCATGATGGTCGTTCCAAAACTTACTCAGTGACGAAGAATGGAGTGCGCCATAAGCTGAAGCACTTGAAGGAGGCGGGCGAAAGGGTGTGTGGCAGTGCTAGAATCTGTTTGCTGAAGGGGATGGATGAAAGGAGGTTGCTGACAACAATGAGAGTGGAAGTTGTGGAGTTTGAAGAACTTAAGGGTTTGTACCCTACAGACCCAGATTTTGTTGAAGCTTGGAGAGCTTGTAAAGCCCCAGTTAAAAAGAAGGTGACAGAACAGTATAGAAGTGAAGGTCACTTATCAATCCACCCCGGTTGTCTGATGCAGGAGCATCCAAGGGAAAACAAAATACCGCAAGGAGGAAAAGTGTTGCGATATTGTGACATGTCAGCAAAGAAAAAAAATGTCGCGATATCACGACATGTCGCATTTTCGTGACCAAAATCTGAGAGAAGGCTCAAGAGAGAAAAGTGTCGCGATATCGCGACATGTCGCGTTATCATGACCAAAGGACGAGAAAAGGTGCAAGGGAGAAAAGTGTCACGATATCGTGACATGTTGCGTTTTCATGACTCAAGAAGGAGAGAGAAGGCATGGAGCAAAAATGTCACGATTTCACGACATGTCACAAAATCACGGCCAAAGCAGGAGAGAGAAGGTTCCCAAAGAAAATGTTATGATTTTGTGACATGTCACAAAATTGTGACTAAAGCAGGAGAGAGAAGGTGTCCAAAGAAAATGTCACGATTTCACGACATGTCGCGAAATCGTGACCAAAGCAGGAGAGGGAAGGTGCCCGAAAAAAATGTCATGATTTTGCGACATGTCACAAAATTACGACCAAAATAGGAGAGAGAGGGCATCTGAAGAAAATGTCGCAATTTCGTGACATGTCACGAAATCGTGACCGAAAGAAGACAGGACAGACTAGAGAAGAAAATGTTGCGATTTTGCGACATGTCATGAAATCATGACCGAAGGAGCAGAAATAAAGCAAGGAAGGAAATTGTCATGATTTCGCGAAATGTCACGAAATCACGACCAAAGGAGCAGAAAGAAAGCAAAGAAGGAAACTATCGTGATATCGTGACATGTCACGATTTCGTGACCCGAAGCAGAGATCAAAAGCAAGGAAAGAAACTATCATGATATCGTGACATGTCACGATTTCATGACCCAAAGCAGAGAGCGAAAGTGGAAGGTAAAGTTGTTGCGATATCGCAACATGTCACAATTTTGTGACCCAAAATAGAGAGAGAAAGTAGAGAGCAAAGATGTCACGATTTCACGACCCGAGAGGCGAGAAGGAAGCAGAAAGGAAGAATGTCACGATATCATGACATGTCACAATTTCATGACTCGAGAGGCGAGGAGGAGGCAGAAAGGAAAGATGTCGCGATATCTTGATATGTCATAATTTTGCAACCAAAAAGGAGAAAGAAGATCCGAAAAGGAAATATGTTGCGATATCGCGACATGTCGCAATATCATGACATGTCACGATATCGTGACCCGAAGAAGAGAAAGGCAACGAGGAAGAAAAATGTCGCGATATCGCGACATACTGCTGGTTCATGATTCGAAAAGGCATGCGTTCCCAGATGGTGTTTCTTGAGGTGGTCAAAGGCCTCATCAATGCATGATTTCTTTCCCGATAAGTTTGCTGAGCATGGCGGCCACTCGACTACTGCACCCAGAGGTCAGAGACGTTCAGACGGCTCATCAATGCATGTTTTCTTAGTTGACCCGGTGGTAGTTGCCAGTTAGGATAAAAGAGGTGAAGGTTCAATCAGAAGGGGGGAAGGAGACGAATTTTGAGATTCAAAGGATGTATTCTTCCTGAGTGTGTGAGCAGATTGCCAAAAGTGATGCAACTTGCACCAAGAAAAGAAAACTATGCCTGCGGGCTAGTGTTGTAATTTGTTTTTCGTGAAAAAAAATACAAGATTGGATCTGGATGATCGGTTGTGAATTTTCGACCCCCCATCAGAGTTGATCGACTAGATCAATGACATGGAAGAATACTTCGAGTATGAGGAGGTGGAAGATCCTAAGAGGGTCATATTTGCTAAGACCAAGCTGAAGGGTCATGCCAGTATTTCGTGGAAGGGAGTACAGTTGGATAGAAACAAAAGAGGGAAAGAAAGGATAACAAGGTGGGAGCAGATGATGGAGAAGTTGAAGAGACAATTTATTCCAGTTGATTACGAGTTAGATCTGCTCAAGAAAATGTAGGGTTTGAGGTAGTCAAGCAAGTCTTTCAAGGAATACACAAAGGAGTTCTATAAAATTTTAATTAGAATAGGCCATTCTGAGCCCAACAAGGAGAAGGTAGCCCATTATATAAATGAGTTGAGAGTAAGTTTTCAAGAGGAGCTGAGTCTGGTCAGGATGACCACCATAGAAGATGCTTACCAGTTTTCCTTGAAGGTAGAAGAAAAGCTGAATAGGAGGTTTGAAAGAAAACAGAGAGGAAGAGGTCGTGGTGGGAGAAAAAATGGAGGACGGAATGAGGACAAAAATAAGATTGGGAAAACAAGTAATATTTAGTACCAGAAGAGGAGAATGCTTATCACCCCTATGAGCAAAATAATAGCTACCAAAGAGGAAAAGGGAGGTCTGGACGAGGGCCTCGAAGATGAGGATTTCATGAAACCTGCTTCCAATGTGGAGAAGAAGGACATCGGGCATACGAGTGCCCACAACACCAAGGGAGAACAAATAAAATATCTAAAGGTAATACCTGAGATGCTATTGTAGATGAAGGTGCTGAATCTAAGCACTCTGAAGAAGTATAAAGTGGAAAAGTTTTGGTCACAAAGAGAGCCTTGCTAAATAAGAAGGATACATATCAGAGGAAGAGCCTATTTCAAATAAGGTGTAAATGTGCAGGTGAGGTGTGTAATGATATCATTGATAATGGTAGCACTGATAACCTAGTTTTGAAAGGAATGGTTACCAAGTTACAGTTAGAGAGGAGGCACCCGCATTCATATCGAATTGCTTTGTTGTAGAAGGACCATAGGGCTTTGGTCAATGAGCAATGTTTGGTAAAGTTTCGTATAGGGAATTACCATGATGAGGTCCTATGTGACATCCTACCTATGGATTCTTGTAATTTGCTGTTGGGAAGGCCATGACAGTTTGATCAGCATGCAATACATGATGGGTATGCCAAAACTACTCCCTGAAAAAGGATGGAGTGCGCCACAAGCTAAAGCTCCTGAAGAAGATGGACGAAAAGGTATGTAGCAGTGCCAAAATTTGTTTAGTAGATGGTAGAAATTTTTTGGATGTTCTGAAGCATGAGCATATGTGCTATGCATTAATTCCTAGAGTTAAGTACGAGCAATACAAATATATCCTAGTAGAGATCTCAATTTTTTTAGAAGAATTCCCATATATTATATCAAATAATGTACCTGAGGATTTTCCACTAGTGAGGAAGATCAGTCACCACATAGATTTGGTACCAGGATCTAGTTTACCCAATAAGGTAGCCCTTAGAATGACTCCTGTAGAAAGTGAGGAGCTAAATAGACAAGTACAAGACCTACTAAAAAAAGGGTTGATACAGGAGAGCTTAAGTCCATGTGCAGTACCTGTAGTACTAGCACCAAAGTAATATGGGGAGTGGAGAATGTGTACAGACTCTTGAGCTATTAACAAGATCACCATAAAATATAGATTTCCATTGCCAAGAATAGATGACATTATGGACTATTTGAGTG
This sequence comes from Wollemia nobilis, assembly GCA_028583015.1. Taxonomy (NCBI): domain Eukaryota; kingdom Viridiplantae; phylum Streptophyta; class Pinopsida; order Araucariales; family Araucariaceae; genus Wollemia; species Wollemia nobilis. The sequence continues at coordinate 2,724,286 of JAQPPZ010002064.1, forward strand.
GAGCCAAGTACTTCACCAAGATTGACTTGAAGAGTGGGTATCATTAGATTCATATCAGAGAAGGAGATGAGTGGAAGACAACCTTCAAGAGCAGAGAGGGTTTGTACGAGTGGTTGGTCATGCCATTTGGGCTAACCAATGCACCAAGCACATTCATGCGGCTGATGAATGAGGTATTGAAGAAGTTTTTAGGAAAATTTTTCATTGTCTATTTATATGATATTTTAATTTTTAGTAAGACTTTGGAGGAGCACCTACTGCATATCCGACAAGTTCTTGAGAAGCTGAGGGAGGAGCAGTTGTTGATTAATTTGAAGAAGTGCAATTTTGTGAAGAAGGAGTTGGTGTATATGGGATTTTTTATCTTAGCTAAAGGTCTTAAAATGGACCCAAAAAAGGTGAGGGATATCATTGAATAACCTACCCCAAGGAGCATTACAGAGGTAAGATCATTCCATGGTCTAGCCAGTTTTTACAGAAAATTCATTAGGAATTTTAGTAGTATTTATGCACCCCTAACAAAGACAATGAGAGGGGATAAGGAGTTTAAGTCGAATCTAGGATCTGATAAGAGCTTTGATATGTTGAATAATAAGATCATAGAGCAACCTATTGTGGCACTTCCAGATTTTAATAAGGTATTTCAGGTAGATTGTGATGCTAGTGGTAGCACCATAGGAGCTGTATTGAGTTAAGAAGGGAAACCTATTACTTATTTTAGTGAGAAGCTCAACGATGCTAGAAAGAAGTATTCTATTTATGATCAAGAATTTTATGCTATAGTTCAGGCTTTGAAGAAGTGGAGGCACTATTTTTTGCCAAAAGAATTTATTATTTATACTCATCATCAGACCTTAAAGTATATCAATAGCCAATGGAAGCTAAATTAGAGGTACCTAAAGTGGGTTGAGTTTTTGTAGAGTTATATATTTGTGTTGAAGCATTGGAGTGTGAAATAAAACAGATTTGTTGATGCCTTAAGTAGAAGGTAAAAATTATTGACAAAATTGAAGGTGGAGGTTATAGGGTTTGTTGACCTTAAGAGTTTGTACCCTAAATATCTAGATTTTGTAGAGGATTGAAGAGCTTGCTTGGCACCTATTACTTTGGACAGGACTAAATGGTTGGATTTTCTAATCCAAGATAGAATGTTGTTTAAGGGAAACCAGTTGTGCATTCCAAGGAGTTCCATGAGAGAGAATATGGTCAAGGAGAAGCATAGTCGAGGGTTGGATGAACACTTTGGTCAAGATAAGACCTTTACCATCATTAATGAGAACTACTATTGGCCACAGTTACAACAAGATGTTAAGATATTTGTACAGAGTTACAGAGTATGCCAGAGGGCCAAGGGTGTGAGGTAGAACACTAGATTATATCATCCATTACCTATACCATAGAAACTATGGGAAGACATCAGCATGGATTTTGTTCTTGGCCTACCAAGGAGACATAGGGGGAATGACTCCATAATTGTGGTGGTTGACAAGTTTTCAAATATGACACATTTCAATCCCTTCCAAAAAAATAATGATGCAGTTCATGTTGCAGGGTTGTTTTTCAAACAGGTGCTATGACTGCATGGTCTACCAGAGAGTATCATTTAAGACATGGATACTAAGTTTATTGGGTATTTTTGGAGGAAATTATGGAAGAAGTTGAAGATAGATTTGAAATTTAGTTCTGCATACCACCCATAGACTGATGGGCAAACATAGGTGGTGAATATGAGTTTGGGTAACCTGCTACGATGCTTGGTAGGAGATAAGCCCAAGGGATGGGACTTGGTTTTACCATAGGAAAAATTTGCTTATAACAATTCTGTCAATAGAAGTACCAATAAATCCCCATTCCATATTGTATATGGGAGCAGCCCAAGGAATGCTTTTGATTTGAGGAAGATGGACATAGGAGAAAAGAGTAGTGCTGAGGCTGAGGACTTTGCAGAGCACCTGAAGAATTTGCATGAGGAGGTAAAGAAACATATTAACAAGATGAAAACTCGGTACAAGATAAGGGCAGACCATAAGCGAAGTGGGAGATGAAGTTATGGTCCACCTGAGAAAAGAAAGGTTTTCTACTAAAAACTATAACAATATGAAAATAAAGAAGTTTCGATCATGCAGGATCATAGAGAAATAGGATTTAGGCAATGCATATGAAGTGGAATTCTCGAGTGGGCTTAACATAACACCTGCGTTTAACATTTCAGATTTGGCAAAATATCATGAATGGGACAATGATGAGGGACCAATAATAGAATATTGGGATATTCCAATGTCTAATCCAGAGAAGGAGGAAATAAAAGAAATCCTGGACACCCGTGTTTGTAAAAGTACAGGCAGTATGAAGAATATCTAGTTAAGTGGAAGGGCAAGCCTGTTAAAGATTCATCTCGGTTGTCAAAGACAAAGGTTTACTGCCTTGGTTTTCCTCCAACAACAAAGAAGTGAAGGTCACTTCTTAATTTACCTTGGGTGTCTGATGTAGGAGCATCCAATGGTGTAAGAGTGATCTTGCATCATCCAAAATTTGTAATATTTTTCTTTTTATTTTCTAAGTGTGTTTAGTTTTTAGGGATGAAAAAATAGACCTAACGGTGAAATAATTGCCCCAATATCCTGAGCGATTTGAGAGATATGCCAAAAATAGTGAAAATCCTACCAAAAATAGTGGAAATCCTACTAGTAAAACTTGGAGGCCAATTTTGAAGGCCTTAGAGGCCCTTTTAAGGGCTGAAATATGGTGGTACTATGTGTAAACATAATATAGGGCTTCCTACCCCTTCGAGAGCTTTCCAAAAAGGTGCAATAATAGTCGTTTCAAGCAATGAGCGAGGAGTTATGACCTCGATAAGTTTACCCTCGAAATTCAAATTTCAAATACATAGTTTTAGGCAAGAAAGGGGAAAACAGGGTATTTGGGGGGAATTTTGAATTTGTAATGAGTTAGTCTCTGTAAGCTCCATTTTTAGGCAGTAATATAGGAAAAAAAGCTTTGGTTCCTTTGCATTTTATCTGCTTTGGGTGGATTGTATGTGTTTTTGTTTAATGCAACTTTGCTTTAGTGGCTTATAGCCGCTCTCTTAGGGTGACCCTAAGAGGATGGTTATTTTAAGAGGATAGTTATAAACTACCCTCTTAGGATCTATTAGGGTGGGTTTTATACCATCATAAAAAACCATATTATTTTAGCTGTCATTAAAGCCTATTTTTGGTGTAGTGATTCCTTATGTTTAGTAAGAATGTTCATCCCCAAATAAGGATTATACTGAGTACATGATTCGTTGTTAAACCTGATACACTTTCTATTGAACTCATCGTTGAAGCCATCCTTAGTGACAGGGGATTTATGTCTTCCTTCAAGTTGTTTTCCAGAATGTACTGGGACATCAATATGGTCTTCATGTCCACTTGGGGTAAGGGGATGGTTATCATCCATGGTGTTGAGTTTCAAATTGACATGGGCATTCTAGCAGAAATCATTGGGCAATCGACTGTTGGTCGAACTGTGAGAAGAGATAAACATAAATGGGAGGTGAAGCTAAGACATTTCGAGGTGAATTCACCCTTGAGGAGGACCATCAAGCAGGGGATGTTTTGTGGAGATATTCCTACCCCCTAAAAGGAGGTTATGAAACCCGTTATGGAGTACATAATGGTGGATGACACCAACTCATAGCTCCGTAGCTTCCACATATCCTTCGTGAATCATTTTAGGGAGGCTAAGCTGCTCAATATTCCTAAGTTTTTATTTTTGTTGATGGACTATACTATCACTTCAACTCGTTCAAAGAAAGAGGTAGCGTGGCCTTCTCATCAAGGCCTCTTTAAGGTGTTGTATACCTTTCTCTTGGAGAAGTTTCCTAAGGGAAATGTGTCCACTCAGGAACTTCAGGCGGACAACACTAAGGACGACACTTCTTCAACTCTGGCTTTCAAAGTTTGGGGATTAAAAAGGAAGAGAATGGAAGAAAAGCACCAAGGACCGGAGCTAGCAAAGAAGAGGATCAAGGTGGAGGTTACTCCCACAAGGAGCTCTCAATGTCTCAAAAACAAGGAACATCAAAGTCCAAGGAAGCCGAAGGAAGCTGATGAGGATGATCCAAATGACCCTGTGGAGCAGTTTTTTCAGAAGTATGTCATTAAGACTACTTCGTCTATGATCGCTCATTTGGAAACCGTCTGGTCCACTATTGGAGGAGCAATTTCACAACTGAAAGAGCACATGAATGCTCTTAGTCTTCTATTTTTCTATGACACCTTTGAAGAGGATACCCCTGCTGCTGCTGCTAAATATTTTGCTGCTATTAAACCTGAAGCCAAGGATGACGAGGTTGTGGAGATCACTAAGGAAATTTTCAAGGATATCCCTAAGGATGAGGCTAAGGAAGCCAAGAAGGAGGACGCGGATGAACCTGTAGGTGTCTAATTGGCCTTTTTTTGTTGTTTTTATCCCTTATGGGGTTTTCCTTATCTCTTTTTGGGTTACTTTCTTGTCCTCTGTTTTCTCTGATCCTCAAGGATACTTTACGTTTTTTGTGGTCCTCCGCATCCTTTTCTCTTCTGATGTATTAAGGCATTAGAGCGCCTTTCAAATACCCTCTTTAATGAAATTTTTTAACTTACCCAAAAAAATATTAAAATTTTGTTGGAGCATGACCTCTAAGATCTGATCTATATTTTATTCATAGGCTAAAACCTTAAAGTAATTGGTATTTCTTCCAATATTCTTATTGATCTCTATTATTTACTTACTTTCATCTGTATAAATTTATTTTTAAAAGTTAAAAACCATCCTCAATTATATCCATTAGTATGTATCACTTGTAATTTCCTACATATCCATCTGTTAGAATATTCTTAAGGTATGATCTGTGAATCTCAAGACACCTTCTACATGTGAAAGATTTGTTTTTATAATCATTTATTTCACGAACCGCCTTATTTAGTGCAATTTCATCTCTTTTGCGTTTATTAGATTCCCTTTGAGATTCAATAACTTTGGGTGGCTTTTGAACCTCTGCCAACCAATAAATAAATTTTGGGTTAGCTTGATTTTGAGTCTTTCCCCGGATGGAACTAGGAAATGTCTTTCAGCTACAACACCCAACTTTTATCCAGGTCTTCCTATCCTGTCCAGGAGATAACGTTTGTAATGCTCGAGATAGTTCTTCGACATCAAATTAATCAGGTTTAGATTCGCTATCCCTTCGCAGTCCTATGGTGACTGTTTCCTTCAACTCCATTGTTAAAAAAAAAAAATAAAGCGTTTGTGTTGAGGCTAATTGAAATTGTTTTCTATAATGTACTCTTACTCTCCTAATACTATAGACATACTCTTCACTACATGAGGCGTATTATCTCAGAACACACTTGCACCCTTTGTCATTAACTCTTTCTTGGCAGACTTTGAATATGGGTGGATTTATAGTAATTGAAGGTAAAAGACTAAGTTTTGCATTAATTTTAAAGTGGTAGATATTTTATTTCTTAGAAAGAAAAGTGGGTTAACTTATGCAGTCATGGATGGCTAGATAACCCATGAGGTTAATACATTTGTTTTATCCTCTGTCTTATGTTTTATTTTATTAAAAAAATATACAAGGATTCCATTCTCATTTTCATGAAGCTTCAACATTTTGAGATATTATTCTTCAGAGTATATATATATATATTATTAATGTGTTTCTGTTATACGATGATTTTTTTTGTTGTCTCAAATAAATTTCTAACACAGTGATGAATGAGTTGTTAGTGGTTTTACTTGATAGAATTTTGTATGCATATTAACCTCTTTATACATGTATAGACTCATAAGATTATTTGAAAAATGTATCATGATTAATGGTAGTGTTAGTTTTATATATGTCTTCAATGAAAATTATAGAAAATATAATGTTTAAATCACACTTTTTATTCATGAAACATCCATAGTCATAATACTCTTTCAATATTATAAAAATGAATAATCATCATATTTGTTATCATTGAAATGAAATAATTTTTTTATATAGTTTTATTGATCACATTTATTTCTACTTTATCAATAAATATTGATATAATTACAAGAAAGGATAAAATTTAGTACTTTGGTTTGTAAGTACTTTTTTTCATTTTCTTCATGAATTAGAATAATATTTTGATCTTAAATAAACCAATGATGCTTATGAATTGCATTTTGATTTTGCTAAATTAATTTTCATATCAAGATTTTGGGGTCTTCACTGGGTTTCTTAGTATTTAAATCATTTTTACATTTTAACAACAAATAAAATAAGCACTTCCTCCAAGTTTTTAATACCTTGAAAGTGAAGTAAATAAACATATGTTTGATCAAACCTAAAGAAACTTGAATTCATAAATATACACAGAACAAATTAAGGTGATGTTACTCATATATGATGAAGTTACAAAGTCTATTTAGTTATAAAAGCACTTATTATATATTATTAGACAACATGCAAGGATTAGTATGTTATAATTATAAATTAAATTCTCTTCTTGGATATTTTCATCATCCATATATTTATTAGCAAAATTGAAAAAGTAAATAATTATTTTTTGGATTAGATGAACGAAGGAATTTTGAAAGTATTTCCAAACCTTTACAAAAAGAGAGAAGATCCTTCCCAAGGGAAGGATACTCCAATCATATATAGCCGGTATACAATAGAAACATAAAATATAACACAACTAAGACCATCAACATAAAAAATATGCATATACACAATATAGTAAAACCCAAAAAGCACCCTAATTAGAACAAGGAAAATCCAACACATTCAAAGCATACCCAATCCACAGAAGGAAGAAGACCATACCCCAAGATAGACCTAGACCCCAGAATAGGGTTATTCGGCCCCACCCCCAACATCAACCAACATCAATTCTTCGTTTTGCTTGGACGCCCATCATTGTTAGCCTTGTGTTCCCAGGCCTGCCAACCCATAAGGGCAAAGATTTCCTCTACGTGGGAAATAAAAGCTTGCATGGAGAAAATAGTGGCTTGTAGAGAGTCAATAAGAGATCATTGTAGTTTCATAATATTACCCTTGCACTTGTTATATGTTCTTAGACCACATGCAAGGACTACTATATTATTCTTGGATATTTTCATCATCCATACATTTATTAACAAAATTGAAAATATAAATAATTGTTAGTACATAAGTCTTCAAAAGTATTTTTATACGGTTTATCACATCAATTATTGTATAAAACTTTCACTGGAATGGTTATAAAAATAAGTTTAATATAGAATATGAATTGTAAATTGTAAATTTACCTAGCAATATATGACTAAAGCAAAATCCATTTCGGAAGAGAAAATGCTCATAAACTAAATATAGAGTATAAATTTATGGTGATTAAAGAGAAACCTTTAAATAATATTATTGATAATTTGGATAAATGTCTTATGTCTTAATTATGATTTTCTAATATTACCTAAGATTAGTATGGAAGGAAATAAGTTATCCACTTCATAGATATGAATATTAGTTATTTATCACTTTTAGCATATCATTGAGTTTTTATTGTATATCAGTTGCAAATAGTTAAATATCAAAGATAAATATAGAAGAAAAAATTGTAAATATATACTTCCATGATATGTTATGGTTTAATCTAATCAACAAAAATGTTTCAAGAAATATAAACAATTTTAATGCTTTTATAATAATTCCCCATATTAATAACTTTCATTCTACCTAAGGAGAATACCTCATAGAGACATGGAATAAGTATTTACATTATTTATTGGAATATTGATCTTATAGGTCTACATCTATGAGGATATTATTGATTCAATTTTTTGGTTTTTTTTTTTTTTACATATTATTAGTTTCTATTCAATAGGGTTAGGCCATTTTTTACATGGATATATTCAACATTAAAACCATAGCAAATATTAGAATCATCCATATGCCTTTCAATTATCTATTCTATGATGAGATATATTATCTAGTCTTACTAGAAGAGCATATCTAACTAATAAATCATTATCCATACATTGAGTAAAGTGGTAAAATTTTGATGCTTATTCTAATATCAATTATAACATATAAAATTTATAATTGTTTCATAAACAAATAGAATAAATTATAATGTGCTAATAAATATTGTTATGAATGTCTTTTCTTATTATAGAAAAGTCACTCACATTTACTAAAATAAACATATTCATCTACAAATATTAAGCACAATAATTATTTCACATTAAAACATAGACATAAACACTATATAGATTCAATTTATAATTCAAACCCTTGAGGTAGAGCATCATTGTAACATGCTCTTTATTAGAAGAAATCCACACCTTACTTTATCTCAACTTGGGATCAAAACATGTACAATATTCTTCTCTTTCTATCTCATATGAGTCTAGGCTACCCATATTATGTAATACTCAACTACCTACCACTATTTCTTATCCACACATGTAGGATAAATACATTTATTATAATATTATAATATTAAGTTTCTATCTTGGGTACCTAACATTTTGTACCTCTTACAAAATGTTTTATCCTCGAAATAGAATAAGAGGCTAAATAGTATGATCTTTTGATCCTTGTTATGAACTAGTACCGATCTCAGTCATCTATCCATCTCGGTGAAACTCTTATTGGTGGTGGTATTTGGTGATATCATTATTCCTTTTCGCCACTTGAAGATCTAAAATTAATACTTTGATTCCATTTGTAGGTAGCATCTTTTTGCTGGTAATATATTTCACTCTTCATCATCCATACTTGCATCCTTTTGCCACTTGAGTATCAAAGACTACTTTGTTGGCTCCACACTTTTGTTGCTGTACTCTAGTAAATGGAATGATGGATCCATTTATTTCTTAATGTCATTGTGCCACTCTATAAATTAGTGTTACTATACCTTCTTTTCCAAACACTACCATACTTTGTGCACTTATGATTCCATGTAGAACCATAATATTGTTGGCTTAAGCCATACCTCCAAGATTGTTGTCACTTTTGGTGGTGTGGATGGTGATATACTATGAGCTTAACATGATTTTTTACCTTCTTTTTCTCCTTTAAATTTTGGTCCTCTATTTTAAATTCTTTTGCATGATATTATCTTTTACATCCTTCATTTGATGTGTCTTTATGTTGTTTTATGTCTTTCGTGGATTTTACTATTGTTTTTATCATGGAATTTTCTATTGTTATTTCTTCCATGTGTTGGAGAATATTGTATTATTTGGTACATGCTAATGTACCAAATGGTACCTTTACGGTATAAATAAAAATATGTAATAGGTTAATATTGAGACTATATTTTAGATGAGGGTTTATATTTCCATTTTATGTAAGTGTCTATGTGTAGGATATGCATAAGTCTCATGTAAGAATGCAAGTATGTATTGAGAGAATGTGCACAAGTGTCATGTATATGTAAAATGAGGATGTGCACAAGTATCTAGTATTAGGAGTGCATGTAGGAGAGTAAGAGTCATGTAGAAGTGTGCAAGTGGCATAGATTTAAATTATGCATGTAGGAAGAGAGTGAAGAGTTAAGCATACAAGTGGTAATATGAGAAACCAAATATTAGGAGTAGGAAATATCACATCTCTCAGATATATGAGGAGTGCAATAGTTAAGTATTGAAGAGTCACATTACTATGGCTATATTATGGACATAAATATCCATCTAATGTATGTATTCTTCATGTTACTTCCCAATATATTTGGCATAATAATATATAGATATGGTGATACAACATTTCCTTGTCTAAGACCCCTCTTCACTTTAAATGATTATATTACTAGCCCATTGAACAACACTGAATATGATACTATAGAGACCCAAAATTTAATCTATCTAATCCATTTATTCCTAAAATTATAATTTTATGATGCCACAAACAAAAATCCCATTTAACACTATCATAGGATTTATTCATATCAAATTTTAGGATCATTGCTCTCTTATTTTCAAAAACTATTGAATGCATAACTTCATGAACTACTATGACCTCGTCTAGAATCAATCTCCCTCTCAAAAATTCTCCTTGATCTTATAAAATAATTTTATCTAATAGCAGTCTTAATATATTTTCCATCATATTGGATACTTTCTTATATTCCATATTACATTGACTTATGGGTCTAAATGAATCAAATAATTATGCACCCTTATTTTTCAGAATCAAGGTAGAATATGTTGAATTTGTTGTATAAGGTATGTATTATTTTACCCTAAATTACTCCACTACCACCAATAATGAATCCTTCAATATTTTTGAGGTATGTTGATAAAATTCTATAGAGATTCCATCTAGACCTAGGGATTTATCCTTATCAAAAGAGGAAAGAGATGAATGAAATTATTTCAAAATAATTAGTTGCTTTAGTTTGCTATTATCTTAATTTATTATAACTGAAGGTACTTCTTATAGTAGTTTATCATTAATATCATCAATCATACATGATACTAAAATATTTTGTAAAATAACCATACCTCTTTTTATTTTTATTTTCCTCTGATCATCAATCCAAAACCCTTCTACTAATTTTGGATGCCGATCATTGTACTTTTATGATCCTATGAAAATAAATTTATGCTTTTACATCCTTATTTAATCTAAGCAAATCCTTTCCTTTGAGTTTGGGTTATTATGCTCACCTTTTTAAAATTTTGGAAATTTCCCTTAGTTCCTTTTTCTTCTAAAAAATATTCTTGAAAGTGGCTGAGATAGAGCAAAGATTAGGATTTTGGCGAACTTTGGAAGCGGCTCTCCTATTCTCAGTAGCATTGGTTTTCACACCTCCTACTTCCCTCTTCTCAATGGTTGAGTGGTACACAATCAGTCAGAGTGAAGCTTAGGGTTTTGGCAATCTTGGGTTTGGAAGAGCTCCATATTTATTTTAGGGTTTCCTTATTTCTCAGCTTTGGTTTTTGTGCCTCCTGCTTTCCTCTTCTCAATGGCTGGTAAGGATCCTACCTAGATCTCCTTTGTTTTTCATTTCTTCTCTTGCTATGTCGATATTAGCTTCTCTTTTCAAACCTTCTGGCAATGGCGTCTTCACTCTTTTCTCCCAACATATGCCTTTTGACCAAAATAAAATGGATAGTATGGCTCAACTTCTTAATGCCCACCCTCATCGAGCAACTATAGCAAAATCATCAACCTCAAGATATTTTGTGGCCAAACTCGATGAGGTACCCATTGTTGAGGTGCCTCTAGACCTCATCCAACACCCAATCTTGGCCCTTTCAGCTCAAGCATTGATCTGCAAGTTTATAGGCATTTGGCCTAGCCCGATTGCAATACAAAATTGGCTAACCAATACTTAGGGCTCAAAAATCTCTAGCTTTGAGTTCATGATGACTGGACGTGGGTATGTTGTTGTTACCTTCTCATCCCTTGAAGATCGAAACATAGTTTTCCATGGTGGCCCATGGTTTCTGGGATCTAGTCCTTTATACATGACTCCTTGGACACCAAGGTTTGACCCACAAGAAGAGGAACCTAAAGAGGTGGTAATCTGGGTTCGACTTCCCTTTTTACCCCTACACCTATGGAATAAACCCACAATGGAGTTGATAGGAAACACAATAGGGACATACATTGATTGGGCCCCTCCAAAGGCCAATAATGCAATTTGTGCCCATATATGTGTAAGGGTAAACCTAAAAAAAGGACTCCCAGAGAGCATTGGGATCAAGGTTCTTGACTGGATTCACACCTAGCCTTTGGACTATGATCACATCCCTTTTAAATGTATTTCTTGTCACCAACATGGACACTTCTCTTGAAATTATCCAACAAAACCTATCCAATCCGAAAAGGAAACAAAACATGAATTCCAACCTGTCAGGAATGGAAAGTCTCACAAATCAAGAAGCCAACGAAGGAAACCACAAGAAAAAATGGATCTGCAAAATCCAAACAAATTTGCCATCCTCACATCAGATGTGGAGGAAGAAATAGAAACACCAAATTACAATGGAAATCAAGAAAAAGGTAAAGATATTATGGGGGAACCCCTCAATAACCACTTAGATGACACACAAGAAACACAACAGAAGAATTATGAAAAAGACTCAGAGCCATCAAATGAAGACACGGAAGAAGGGATTCAGGAAACTTTACAAGTGGAATTAGTTATACCAGGTGCAACTCCAGCAACACGCTCAATAGCCAAAGGTAGAAAATCCAACCAAATCCTAAGAGAAGAAGAAACTCTGAAGGACATCCAAAGCAAAATTCAGACCACTTTGGAATTTTCAAAAAAGAAGGTCAGTAAAAAATGATAGTTTTATCATGGAATTGCAGAGGATTGGGTAGTCCCCTAAAAAAAACTACCTTTCAGATTTAGTGAAACTTTATAAACCTCTTGTTATCTGTTTACAAGAATCCAAAATGGTAGATCATGTAGTGGCACTAGAATGGAATAATATTTAGAGATAGTTAGAGCATGAAGTAGTAAGTTCATCAGGTGCTTCAGGAGGGCTTATAACAACTTGGGATTCCCAGCAGTTAACTTGCATAGCAAAACATAAATAAAATAATTGGCTTGCTTTAAAATTCAAACTTCTTAGTGGTACTTGCATCACTATTGTCAATTTCTATGGGCCAAACAATCCAGTGCACAAAAGAGAGGCATGGAATCAATTGCATCACTGGATCATCCAAGAACAACCTGAGAACCTTCTTATTGGAGGAGATATGAATGTCACATTAGAGTATTGGGAAAAGATAGGGGGAAACAGGAATCATGATTCCAACAGAGACCTAGTTAAGCATATAATTGCCCAAGAAAATCTACAGGATATCATCCCTCAAAAAGGGAAGTATACTTGGACAAATAGAAGATCAAGGATTCATTACATTGCTGAAAGACTGGACAGATTTCTAGTTAGTGAAAATATTCTGTCCATTTACCCTCTTCTAACTAGTCACATCATCCAAAGTGCAATATCTGATCATAAACCAATTCTTTTGGAAAATTATAGAATATTCAGGAAGTTAGAAATATTCCATTTAAATACAACTCAGGATGGGCAGAGCTGGATTCTTTTAGACCTCTAGTTGAGAACAATTGGAAATAGGAAACTACTTCAAAAAGACCACAAGACATCTGGAAGGAGAAAATTCTAAGACTTAAAAAAAAATTAGAAAATGGCTATCTAAAAATCCACCTCAAAGAAAAGAGTTGATTTTACAACAACTTGATAAATTGGAAACAGAGTTAGAAGATACTTCTCCTCTTCCTCAACATGTTGAGAAAAGAAATGAGTTGTTGGCTGAACTATGCAAGTTGAATGCTGCAAAAGAGGCCCAATGGAGATTAAAATCTAGGATGGTATGGTTACAAAAAGGGGACAAAAACATAAAAAAATTCCATCTCAAAACTCTACAAAACTATTGTAGGAATACTATTAGAAGTATTGAGGAGGATGACATCATCTACATAGAGAAAGAAAAATTAAAAGAACTGGCTAAAAATTACTTCTCAAGGCTACTCACTCATGAACCTGGAGATCTTCAAGCCCAAGACCTTTTGCTTCAGAATATTCCATCTTCTCTTACTCAAGAGGACAAAGCTAGTTTATGTGCCCAAGTTACTAAAGAAGAATTGGAGTCTGTGGTGCATTCTCTCCCTAAAGATAAAGCTCCAGGACCGGATGGTTTCACTAATAATTTCTATCAGCAATTCATGTATCTTATTGGTGATGACCTGTTGCACATGATTGAAGATGTCAGAAAGAAAGGTACTCTCTCTAGAGCCATTAATTCAACATTCCTTGCTCTAATCCCCAAGGAGAAGAATTCCACTACTTTTAACCGATTCAGGCCAATTTCTCTTTGCAACTGCTCTTATAAAATCATGACAAAGATAATTGCTAATCGAATAAAAAAGTTGCTTAGAAAATTGATCTCTAAAGAACAAGGAGGCTTTATCCCTAGAAAGCAAATATATGACAACATCATTATGGTTCATGAGACTCTTCATTCCTATTCCAATCTCAAATCAAAGAAGATTGCCATAAAATTGGATATGGCAAATGCTTTCGATAGAGTCAACTTACAATTTTTGGAAAGAATTCTCATTAACTTTGGGTTTCCAGCCCAAATGGTTCAATGGATTGGAGCTTGTATCAAAGCTCCTTGGATCTCCCCTTTGATCAATGGAGAACCTTCTACCTTCTTTCAACCTTCTAGAGGAATTCGCTAGGGCTGCCCTCTATCTCCTTATCTCTACATTTTACTTGCTGAAACTCTTGGCAGAGCTCTTAACAGCTTGTGCAGAGTTGGGGAATTAATTGGAATCAGAGTTGTTCATGGTGTTAGACCTTTCACGCATGCCCAATTTGTTGATGATACCATATTGCTTGGAGAAGCAACCAAGCACAACATTAAGAGCTTCAAGAGTTGTCTTAACTACTTTGAAGTAGCCTCAGGTGCCTTAATTAATTGTAGCAAAAGTCAGTTTTACACAATTAACACCACTCCAGTAGAAAATAGAGGTTTTGCAAAAATTCTTGGATTCAAGGAAGGATCAGATCAACATTTTAGATACTTAGGAGTTCCTATGGGATTTCATCTTAAATCTAAAAATAGTTGGTTACCAACCATTGAGAAAATTTAGAAGTGAATTCTTACTTATAGTAATGGTTGGTTGAGTTTAGTTGGAAGAAGAGTGCTAATCAGATATGTTTTATCTGCCCTTCCTATATATCAACTTTTGGTTTATCATGCTCCTAAAAGTATTCTTCAAACCATTGATAGGCTGGTTAGAAACTTTCTATGGCAAGGAGGTAAACAGAATGAAAAAAGAAATTTCATTTAGTTTGTTGGGAATCAATTGCTACAAGAATGAATCAAGGGGGACTTGGTATAGTTCATGCTGAAATAGTATGCAAGGCTTTAGGGGCTAAATTGTTATGGCATCTATCTCAGCCTCCAGACACCCCATGGAAAAGGATCTTAAAAATAAAATATGTTGCCTCAACTACAAGAATGCACCTAATGAGAAATTTGAATATGAGGTTAGGTGCTTCTTTAATATGGAAACATATTGTAGAAGCCAAGCAATTGATTCTAGACAAGGCCTCTTGGCTTCCAGGTGATGGCACTCAAATTGACCTTTGGCATGATCCCATTCTTGGCAAGCCTCCTCTTCTAAGTAGTTGCAGCCCAACTCTCAAAGAAGAGCTACAACATTTACAAATCTCTAAGCTCTCTGAAATTTTGTATTGGCACAACAATGTTGTGGAATGGAGAGAACCTCCTCTACCATCTCCCCTAACTGTTGAATGGGAATATTTCAAGAAACAACACACTAATATGAAACTGCTGTGACAACAAAATATGGACCAGCTTATTTGGGGTGACATCAATAAATCTGGTGTTTATACTGTTCAGATGGGTATTCAAATGCAACTTGTTGGAATTCCCAATAAAATATTGGCTGCGATTTGGAATCTAAAATTGCCTCCCAAGGTTCAAATATTTTCTTGGTTAGTTCTTCAAAATAAGATCCTCACAGGTGATAACTTACAAAAAAGGAATATTGTTGGCCCCCATGTGTGTTCAAGATGTATGAAACACAATGAAACTATGCACCACTTATTCTTTGAATGTAGCTCTGCTACACCTATATGGTTAAAGATAGCCTTCCAATTTGGCTCTCCCCTATCTGGTACTCTCAACCTGGAGCAATGTTTAATCAATTGGCAATCAAATTATAAGTGGAGTCTTAAGGGGAAGCCTCTAATCAAATCCCTTTGGAATGCCATCCCCTTCTTTGTTATATGGAACATTTGGAATAACAGGAACATGTTGATATTTGAAGGTAAAAAGGAAAATAATAGCATCCTCACTGAAAGAATAGTCAGAGACCTTGTGACCAATTTCAAAGCCACATTCAAATATAAGCAAAATCAACAAATTTTAACTGTGCAAGAATTGAATCTTATTAGTCAGCTTGATCTTCAAGAATTCATATCTACCAACATGAATGTTTTAGCTATAATGCCCCCAAAGATACATTACCCTACCTTGTTCTTTGATGGGGCATCTAAGTCTAATCCGGGCATAGCTGTTGTAGGGGGAGTGATCATGAAAGAAGATGGGAGGCTTGCCCTCAATTATTGTATCAACCTTGGAATTGCTTCCAACAATGTTGTAGAAGCTTTGGCTTGTGAGTTTGGATTGAAGATGGCTATTGAGCAGCAGATAAGACACCTGCACATTTATGGGGACTCTACCCTTATTATAAATGCTCTCTCCAAGGACAATTTGGTTAGCTCCATTCAGCTTCAACTCATTTTGGTCATAATGAAAGAGCTAATTAAAAATTTTACTCAAGTGCACTATTTCCACATTCATCGAGAATTTAACAAGACTGCAGATGCACTTGCCAACAGTGCTATTAAAAGCAAATATTCCAATCTCAGAATTACTAGGAATAGAGCTCAACAAAGAGGAGGATGCGTGTGAGCTTTATGTTGCTGGTTCTATTTTTTATTTTTCTTCTTCTACTGAATGCTAGTGCCTTAGTCCTTTGGTGCTTTCTGATTTTTGGTGACCTTCCCGGTGTCTTTTGTATGCTAGCAACCTATGTTTTTAGGTGCCTGTTGCTCCTTTGTATCTTTTCTCTTTGATTTAATTCAACTTTTTCTTTAAAAAAAGTGTTCTTATGCATTATTTCAATCTAGATGTCATTGATATAATTTTTTTTGGAAGTGTATACAACATATCATTTTCTAAAGAATTCAATGTCTACACTATCATATCAATCAAATGAGGATGATCTTCCCACGTCTATTCATATTTAAAATATAATTATTATTGATTAAATTCTCTTACTACAATTATAACTCTTATTGGTTAATCATATGAACCAAATCATTATCAAGGTATTAATCTTAGCACAAGTGCCTTCATCTAGTCAAATGGTTCAAGAGTAAACATATGTCTAATTTTTGTCCTATCCTATTGTTGTTCTATGTATAGTTATCCTCTTCAAACTCAACCTTTCATAGATTATTATTTTGAATAAAAACTAAGAAATATTTCATACTTTGTGTCATTATCCTAATTCCCTAATTTTTTAACCAGCTTAGTTATGGAATTAAAATATTTTATGATCATGAATCATGTTTTTTGGTCTTTACTTCTCATAAAGGCTTCAATCAAACTCCATACTTTTGATTTTCTTGAATGAGTTGTAGGTCCATAGATAATGATAATGATGAAAGGAATATCTGTAAAGTAGCATGTGGCCCATGATGGTATTCAATGATTTATGTTATACATGGTTTCATAGGAGGTTCGTACAAGATTCCAACATGTCAGAATTTTCCTTGTGAAGGGGAGAAAAACTGGCCAAAGATTTTATTCACGAAATGTGCTTAAAATAACACTATTTACAACAAATGCTAACCATAAAACAATGACTAAGCTATCAAATCAAATTTGGTAACTTTAACTAAGCTAAAAAATCTATTCCAATGGCTATGCCATCCAAATGTGCTAACATTTACAAGTCAAAATTAGATTTATAATTTATTGCTAATTTAGAATTAGGACTTTAGACTTAGAAAAAAATAAAATAAACTAAGCCTAGTAAAACATAAGCCTAGGTCTAAATGATGTCCTCATCACCTTGCCACTCTTGAATCAATAACATCTCATTTACATCTTGCCCATACTATTTTCATAGTTTTAGAATATATTTTCTTTTTAATTTTAGTTTCCTAGATACAAAGAACATTAAGTTTATTACTTAAATAGATGCCTCTATAACATGTTTAATTTAAGGGGGTATTAGAACACCTTTTGTTCTATGAAATGATAATCATATCTCTTTTGGGGCTGATGGACCCTCCTTTGAATTCACAATATTATTTTATTTTTTAGTAAAGAGAAGCTCGATCAACTTAGATTGTTTTACTTTCTCAAATTTTGCTCTTGCTATCCTAGCTCTCACTTGATAAATTTTACTTGTTTGTAATAGGAGTATATGTTATTATTATATTTCTTAGTATCCTTTCACAACTTTTATTTTTATTAGATTCATTCTATCCTAAATTTGCTAAGGAATATTTTGCCTTATCTTACTCATTTTTAGGTGTTTTTTTTGTTAATGTTAGAGGTGTTAATGTCTAACACTACATTTTCTCTACCACTTTTCTTCTCTTGTATAGTACATTGTACTTGAAGAGAGTATTCAAAATTTCATAAGGTGCATTCCTTATGTTTAGTAGGAATTTTCATCCCCAAATAAGAATTACACTGACTAAATAATTCCTTGTTAATATTATGATTTTGTTGTACTATGACCTATAAGACTTGCTCTATATTTTCTTCATAGGCTAAAGCCTTAAAAGAATTTGTATTTATTACAATATCCTTATTGATCTCCATTATTTACTTACTTTCATCTATATGGACCTATTTTTAGAATTTAACTTAGAAGAAAACATGGCATAGCAGTACTTTATTAAAAAATATGTGCTACTTTTTGATTCACCATATCACATTACGTGGTAAGTGAAGAGCATACTACTAGTGCTAGATGCTTTCTGGTTCACCAGGTCACATTATACAACAAATGAAGATCATAATAACCATAAAAATATGTTTTTTAAGACCCAAAGAAAAGTCTATAAATTATTTTATGAATTCTCTTTTGTTCTCCAATATTGTTAAATTAATGAAAAACCCTAACTACTACACCCATCCTTGCTCCACCATCCTTGTGGATAAAAATGATGTCGTGTTATTAAGAATAATAGAATTTTTGACATCCATGGTGCTTATAACCACACACTCACACATCTCAACATTCAACTTTTCCAACCTCCCAAATCATTCATGCGAACTCAGCCTAATCCCACCACGTCCAAAATATAGGGAACACGAGGTAATTGAATTAGGAGCATTGAATGTTTAAGAGTTTGCAGGGTAATGAAGATGGCGGTTGGAGAATTACTTCGAGGGCAATCAATTCATTTGCTAGACTAAAGAAAAGCCTATCCCTATGATAAATTACCCAAAGCAAAGTAATAAAGCAAACTTTAGCTATACAACAAAGCTCTCAATAAAATAATAAATGATTTTACTATAAGAGCTTACAATGTATCCTTTCTAGTAATTGAAGGTAAAAGACTATGTTTTGCATTAATTTTAAAGTGTTAGATATTTTATTTCTTAGAAAGAAAAGTGGGTTAACTTATGCAGTCATGGATGGCTAAATTACCTAACCCACGAGGTTAATAACTTTGTTTTATCCTCTTATCTTATATTTTATTTTATTAAAAAAATATATAAGGATTTCATTCTCATTTTGATGAAGTTTCAACATTTTGAAATTTTATTCTTTAGAGTATACTTATATATTAGTAATGTGTTTCTATAATATGATGATTATTTTTTTGTTGTCTCAAGTAAATTTCTAACACAGTGATGAATGTGTTGTTAGTGGTTTTACTTGATAGAATTTTGTATGTATATTAGCGTCTTTATACATGTATAGATTCATAAGATTATTTGAAAATTTATCATTATTAATGGTATTTTTTAGTTTATATATGTATTCAATGAGAATTATAGAACACGTAATGTTTAAATCACAATTTGTTTTTCATGAAACATCCATAATCATAATACTCTTTTAAATATTATAAAAATTAATAATCATCATATTCTTTTTTTGGTATTGATAAAAAAAGGGGTTGAAGGGCCCCGACCCTTTACACAGAGCTCAAAATATGTACAAGAAAAAACAAGAGAAGATCATACAAATGCAAGATAGCCCTATCTTAGTAAAACAAACAAACCTGGGCTAAACCTGTTGATGGAGAAGCTGAAATAATATTCCTCCCGCTATCCTTCTATTTAACATGGCTGATGCAGTGCTCAATGCTTTACATAACTGATAAAGAAACTGTTGACAATAATGTAATTTAGTGTGCTTCTGCTTTGCTCTGCCCTCTTTATCTGTTGGCTTCATTATCAATTCTTATAATCTCTTCCAACTCCATGGGGGCATATGACCAGACCTTGAAATTCTCAGATTTAACTGCCATATTCGCCATTTTATCGGCAACTTTGTTTCCCTCTCTATAAATATGTTTAACTTGACTTTCTTCTAGGTTTCCCAAGATAGTCCTCGCATCTGTAATTATTTGGAAAATGCTAGAATTATTTAACTCCCTTTTTGAAGGGAAGTTATAATATTCTTGGAATCCCCCTCAAGAACAATTCTCCTAAAACCCAAATTCACTGCAATTCGGAGGCCTGTAAGCATTGCCCTTGCTTCAACTTGGTGATTTGTGGTAATTCCTAGATCCTCAACATATGCAACCACTACCTGACCTCTATCATTCCTAATGAGGCCCCCACCACCAACATGACCCGGGTTACCTTTTGCAGCTCCATCAAAGTTAATTTTTACCCAGTCTTTGTGGGGACGTTCCCATCTAGTATCTAGTCTCACCTTATTGATTTTTTCCATATTTAAGATATCTTTTTCTCTAGAGAGGATCATTGCAAGATTTTCCTGGCCAACAATGTTTTTAATACAATCCTCCAATAGGGTTGTTTTTATCCTGGCATAAACCCCAATTATTCCTCTGGTTTTATTTTTGAACACTCGTCTGTTTCTTTCCAACCAAATCCCCCAAAAAATATGTGGAATGCATTTTTGCCAAAAAATACTGCTTCCTAAGTGCCACTATTCCCAAATCCTGATTAGAGAATCTGGAATGACCCAAGCAACATTAACTTCTCTCAATAACATATTTAGGATATCACAAAAAAATCACAAGTTCCAAACAGGTGGTCCACACACTCATCCGCTTTGTTACATAAGACACAAACAGTTGGAACCACAATCCCTCTTTTGAACATATTGTCTTTTGTAAGGATCTTATTGAGAATGGCAGTCCAAAAAACATAGCAACCTTAGGGATGATGTTTAGCTTCCAAATTCTTTTAAGCTCGGGTTTCTCTGAGGTTACTTTGCCCAAGACTCTATATCCATCCTTCACCAAGTACTGGCCTTGTTGGTTTCTTCCCCAAATTATCTGATCCTCCTCTAAACCTCTACCTAAATAATAACTCCTTAGGAGGTTTTGCAGATCTTTACCCCCAAGCCTTGCATATCTTCTTGCACGATTTTCCACTCCTGAAAATCACCCACCCTATGAATGTAACCATTAATTTTCTTACCATAGGTTTTGGTTAAATGTTCTTTAATATCTTTGAACTTTCTGTAGTTTGCTAAAGGCTCCTCTTGAATCCAAGGGTCTTTCCAAAAGTTAATTTTGTCTCCCCTGCCTACTCTCCATTTTAGACCTTGCCATAGAACTTTCCTGCTATTGATTATATTTTGCCAAAAAATAGACCCACGTGGAGGATTAGAACAACTGATAAAGTGGTTTCTGCCCTCCAAGTATTTGTTTTGGATAATGCTAGCCCATTTCCCTGATGCTCCAGTGCAAAGCCTCCAACCATGTTTAGCTAGAAGGGCTCTATTTAGATCTCTCAACTTCCTCAGACCAAGACCCCCATTCTGTAAAGGCTGGCAACAGGTATCCCAGGCTACCAGATGTATACATTTTTTGCATTCAGTGCCATCCCATAAGAAATTTTTTTGTAGTCTTTCTAAAGTCTCTTCCACTTTCCTTGACATCCTTAGGAAAGACATGAAATAAATAGGGAGGCTTTGAAGCATGTGTTTTATGAGTTGTACTTTCCCTACAGAGGATAACAGAGATCCCTTCCAACCTTGAAGTTTCCTATTAAATTTATCAATAATTGGATTCCAAAGTTCATCTTTCATCTTGCCTATAAACAAAGGTAAACCAAGATAGGTGATAGGGAACTTTTCCTCCTTACAACCCAACACTTTAACTATTTGATCTCTTATACTTTCCTCCATGTTTAAAAACATAATCCTACTTTTTTCATAATTTATTTTTTGGCCTGTAGCTTTTTCATAAGAATCAAGGACTTTTTTAAACTCCAAAGCTTCTTCCTTTGTAGCTTCCCCTAGCAAGAAAGTATCATCCACAAACTATTGATGAGACAAAGCTTCACCAATGGATGAATGTTTTAGACCTTTGATATTACCATCCTTTCTCTTTCTTTCCAAAGTTCTTCCCAAGGCATCTGCCATAATGATAAAGAGATATGGAGACAACGGATCTCCCTTCCTGATTCCTCTAGTAGAAGGAAAGAACCCAATAGATTGTCCATTGATCAAGATTGAAAAGCGGGGGTTAGAAATACACATACCAACCCATGCCCTCCATTTTTCACTGAAACCCATTTGCTCCATTATTTTATCTAAGAAGGACCATGAAACCCTATCATAGGCTTTGTTCATGTCCAACTTAAGGAACATGCCTGACCCTTTCCTCCTTTGAAGAGAGTGTGTTATTTCATAAATGGCAATGATGCTTTCAGTAATCTGCTTACCTACCACATAACCTCCTTGATCTTCATTAATGATTGAGGGGATGATGTTTTTCAACCGATTGGCCAAAACTTTAGTAAAAATTTTATAAATTGTATTACATAGGCTAATTGGTCTAAAGTCCTACAATTTATCTACCCCATATTTCTTGGGAATTAGAGCAAGGAAGGTATTATTCCATTCTTTCAGCAACTTACCAGATTCTTGGGCTTCTTGGATTGCATTGACTACATCTTCTTCAACAATATCCCAATGATGTTGAAAAAAACCTGGTGGGAAACCATCTGGCCCCGGAGCCTTGGATGCTCCCATAGAGAACACAACTCTTTTAATTTCCTCCTTAGAGATTACCTTGCATAGATATTCATTCATGCTATCATTAACTCCTTTGGGAACATTGTTAATGATGCTTTCTATTTCCATGTTGCACTCTATTTTTTCTTTGCTAAGAAGGTTCTGAAAAAAGTAATGGCCAGATTTTTAATATCATTTAAATCCTCATACTTTCTACCATATTCCCCCATAAGGTAGAGGATTTTATTGTTGTTCCTATGTCTCATAGTCGAAACATGGAAGAATTTAGTGTTTCTATCACCTTCCTTGAGCCACAAAACTCTGGATTTCTATTTCCAATGAATTTCCTCTTGGGCAATGGTATTATGATACTCCGTGAGGAGTTGTTTTTCCTTTTCATGCCACTCTAGTTTTCTCCCTTCCCTCTCCATTGTTTCCTCTATATCTTGGATATCCTTTTTAAGTTGTTGTTTTCTTAAATTGATGTTACCAAAAACCTCTTTATTCCAAATTTTGATTCGATACTTGATGTTCTTTAATTTTTGGGTAACTCTGTACATTGTTGATCCTTGAACCTCCTCCTACCACCAAGATTGAATTTTATTTGTAATGTCTGGGTGCATATTCCACATGAGCTCATACCTAAAGGGTGCTCCTCCCTACTTCCCCTCCTTTTCCATATCCAGCAAAAGGGGATTGTGATCTGATCCTATTCTAGGCATACATGTAAGTCTATGAATATTATTTATACTTAGCCAATTATCAGAAATAAGAACTCTATCCAGGCACCTTTGAATGTGATTATCCCCCATCCTTCTATTTGTCCATGTAAACTTACCTTTACACATATCCAGGTCAATCAACTTATTATTCTAAATAAAATCATTAAAATCTTGCATACCTTGAGTGATGTTAATCCTCCCTCCACTTTTGTCCTCTATTCTTAAGACTGTATTGAAGTCACCCAAAACCATCCAATGCAAATTAATGAAGAGACTCCTCTGAAAAGATAGCTTATTCCACAGATGGAATCTCTCATGATCATCATTTTGAGCATAAACCCCTATCATTACCCAACAAAAGTTAGTTTTTTTGTTCTTCAATTTGACTATGCAAAATATCTCTTCTTGAACAATTAAAGTGCCCTCAAAATTCATTCTATCCCAAAAGATGCAAATACCTCCAACAGTACCTTGTGTTGGGCTTATGATCCATTCAACATTCGGCCAAACCTCTTTCTGAATAATGTCAAGTTTTTTTGTGTCAATTTTAGATTCTTGAAGACAAACAATATCAGGTTTTACTTCCATGAGTAGATCTCTAACAATTCTTCTTTTCCTAGGGGAATTTAGCCCCCGCACATTCCAAGAAAGGATTTTCATTTTTTGGTTTTGTTTGATGGGCTTTTACCCTTACCCATCCATTCTTCATTTGGATCTAATTCTTGTCCCCTGTTCTCTGGTACTTTTTGTTCTTCTTGTTTGGGGGGTCTTCCTTGCTTTCTTTTCCCATAATTACCTGTATTCTTTGTATTTTTTGTATGTTTTCCAGGAGGATCATTCTCTCCCATTTGATTACATCCTATCGGAGATTCTTCTAATGTTGATTGAGTTGTTTTACCCAACTCTAGTCTTTTGTTGAATCTTGTTTGCATACCCTCCTTAGACTGCTTTGAGTTTTCTATTATGTTTAGATCCTTATGTTCCTCAAATTGTTTAGTTTTGTTCTTTGAACTTAAAACTTGATCTAATCCTTGCCATCCCTCTATTTCTTTGATTTTAAACCCCCAAACTCCTTCAATCTGATCCTTCTCCTGTTCTGAGTCCATTTGAGTGGATGGGGTATCCTCTACCATTTTAGCATCATCTACTAATATTTCTTCTTCAACTTCCAAATTAATGTATGCATTCTCTGTGTTGATCGCAATCACATTTTGTTGTTGTGTCTTGGTATCTAGATTTATATGATTTTCAATCATATTTATTTTCATCTTATGGTTACCATCTTCATAATTATTTTCTTTTTCTTGATTGATACTATTCTCTTGTTGATTAGTGTTATTTCCAAAACCACTCAAGTTTTGTTTCTCATTATGTTCTTCATCTGCTTGTTGGTTTAGCTCTGTGCATTTACTTGCATACTCCATTGTCTTATTAGGATTCTGATGTTCTTCCTTGTATTGTATAGAACATCCATTACTAATTTTACTTTCTGCCTCTTCATTTACCTCCTGGTAAATTTCTTGATATTGTTCCTTTTCTTGTGCCCTTTCTTGTGGGCTAGAAGTTTCCTTTTCCATGCTTGTGGTCCTCTGGTTTATTTGATTCTCCTTTTGTTGCCACTTTTTAGTAAATTTGGTTTGTCTTTGTAGATGACATTTCCCCTCCACATGTCCAAACACTTTACATTGCTTACAGTATACCAAAAAAATTTTCATATTCAACTTTTTGTTCCCATTCTCCAAGCATTGATTTGATACTCACTTTTTCCACTTTGTCTTGTTCTAGCTTCACATTAACACAGACTCTTGCACACAACATTCTTGTTTTGTTGCGGGTGGGTGGATCCATGGTTATAAACTATCCAATTTGTGTTGCTAGGCCCTTAATAATTTGATCATCCCAATATTCTATAGGTAGATCTGGGAACCTAATCCAGATGGGAACAAAAAAAAATTCTTCCTTTTGAGGGTTGAAGCCCTGATGCCAACGTTTTAGGAAAACTGGTCTTTTCCCAAAGAAAAATGGACCTCGTGATAAAGCTGCCACCAGATCCTCCTCAATATTAAACCGGATTAAGAAGTATCCCTTTGATAGACCAATAACATTCATTGAACCCTTTGTTTGAATTTTAGAATGAAGCCATCTTCTAAGCACATCTAAATCTGGTCTGGGCCCTAGAAATTTGCCTACCATGCTAAACTCATTATCCCTCAATATTTTTTTGATTAGGGAGTCAACAATACATACCTTTCCATTTTCATGAGATATCTTTGTACCAACTTCTCCTTTAATTGCTTCCTTTCTTCCTTTGAGAATCGATGCCCAAGAATCCTTTCCTGATCCTTCCTGTAGAACATTTTTTGCATCTGTCATTCCCTTTTCTACACATCGATCAACATTCCTTAGATCCCTAGCTCTTCCATCTGGATCCCTAATTTCACCATTTTTCCCTAATGGGGGGAAGTTTTTATCATTCAAGGAATCCATCCAAAACTCTCGATGTTCACAGCTTGGCAACCATCCAAAACCCTTGGCGTTCACAACTCAACCTCCATTCCATAATCATCATATTCATTACCATTGAAATAAAATAATTTTTGTATATAGTTTCATTAGTCACATTTGTTTCCACTTTAACCTTAAGTATCAATAAATGATGATAAAAATGCAAGAAAGTATGAAATCTAGTACTTTTATTTGTAAGTCATACTTTTTCTTATTTTCTACATGAATTAGAATAATACTTTGATCTTAAATTATCCAATGATGCTTATTAATTGTATTTTTATTTTTCTAAATTAATTCCCATATCAAACATTTGGGGTCTTCATTGGTTTTTTTAGTATCTAAAGCATTTATATATTTTTACAACAAAAAAAATAAGCTCTTATGGTTTAATCTATTCAACACAAATATTTCGATAAATAAAAACAATTTTAATGCTTTTATAATAATTCCACATATTAATAACTTCCATTCCACATAAGGAAAATGCCTTATAGAGACATGGAATAAGCATTTACATTATTTATTGGAATATTGATCTTACAGGTCTACATCTATGAGGATATTATTGATTCAATTTTTGAGTTTTTATGCAAATTATTAGTTTCTATTCAATAGGATTAGGTCATTTTTTACATGGATATATTCAACATTAAAAGCATAGCAAATCTTAGAATCACCATATGAATTTCAATTATCTATTCAATGACAAGATATATTATCTAATCCTACAAGAAGAGCATATCTAATTAATAAATCATTATCCATACATTGAGTAAAGTGGTAAAAGTTTGATTCTTATTCTAATATCAATTATAACATAATAAATTTTTAATTATTTCATAAACAAATAGAACAAATTATAATGTGCTAATAAATATTGTTATGAATCTCTTTTCTTATTATTGAAAAATCACTCACATATACTAACATAACAACATTCATTTGCAAATATTATGCATAATAATTATTTCACAAGAAAACATAGACATAAACACTGATATAGATCCAATTTATAATTCAAACCCTTGAGGAAGAACAACATTGTAGCATGCTCTTTATTAGAAGAAATCCACTCCTTACTTTATCTCATCTTGCGATCCAAACACGTACAATATTTTTTACTTTCTATCTCATATGAGTCTAGGCTACCCAAATTATATAATACTCAACTACTTACCACTATTGCTTATCCATACATGTGGTATAAATACATTTATGATAATATTATAATATTAAATATAATATTATAATATTAAATATAATTTTATAATATCAAGTTTCTATCTTGGGTACCTAACATTCTATCCCTCTTACAAAATATTTTATCCTTGAAATAGAATAAGAGGATAAATAATATGATCTTTTGATCCTTATATTGAACTAGTACCAATCTCAATCATCTAGACATTCTAGTGAAACTCTCATTGGTGATGGTACTTGGTGATGTCATTATGTCCTTTTGCCACATGAGGATAAAAAATTAATACTTTGGTTCCATTTATGGGTAGCATCATTTTTCTGGTCATATATTTCACTCTTTATCATCCATACTTACATATTTTTGCCACTTCAGTATCAAAGACTACTTTGTTGTCTCCACACTTTTGTTGCTCTACTCTGGTAACTGGAATGATGGGTCCATTTATTTCTTAATGTCATTGCACCACTCTAAAAATTAGTGTTACT
The DNA here is from genome assembly GCA_028583015.1 of Wollemia nobilis. Lineage (NCBI taxonomy): Eukaryota > Viridiplantae > Streptophyta > Pinopsida > Araucariales > Araucariaceae > Wollemia > Wollemia nobilis. Next base: position 2,751,953 of record JAQPPZ010002064.1, read on the forward strand.
ATACCTTCTCTTCCAAACACTACCATACTTGGTGTCCTTATGATTCCATGTAGAACCATAATATTGTTGACTTAAGCCATACCTCCAATATTATTGTCACTTTTGATGGTGTGGATGGTGATATACTATGAGCTTAACTTGATGTTTTGCCTTCTTTGTATCCTCTATATTTTGGTCCTCTATTTTAAATAATTTTGCATGATGTTCTTTTTACACCCTTCATCTAATGTGTCTTTATGTTGTTTTATATATTACTAGACTTTGCTATTGTTTTTCTCATGGACTTTGCTATTGTTGTTTCTTCCATGAGTTAGAGAATATTACATTATTTGGTATATGCTAATGTATCTCCATAGTACCTTTATGGTATAAATGTCAATATGTAATAGATTAAGGTAGATACAATAGTTTAGATGAGGTATTTATATTTTCCTTTTATATAATTATCTATGTGTAAGATATGCACAAGTCTCATGTAAGTAAGGGTGTCACAACCCAAAATTTCCCCATCTATTTTTTTTAATACATTAAATATTTAAAGAATATAGGATCTATGTTCAGGGTGAACTAACAGATCTCTAAGATCTTCCTTGAGGGACATCCATACTTACTCTATACATACATCTAGTTATGTAAGAGCACTAGGTGATCTACTTTATGGTCAAAACTATTTATCTCATGGATCCAATGAGCTAGCATTGGCCTCCCCTTCATTATTTTAAAAGGTGCACACCAAGTATAGTCTATACTTTACGTAAGTTCTTTTATATAGAAGGTATGCGCATGTGGGAAGTGACTATCCATCTCATACCCATTTGAGCTAGTCATTCTGTAAGCCTTATTTTACACTCCCTTTTATGGTTTCAACGACGTGGCTAACCATGCTCTTCATTCATTTTAGGAATCATCACCCTTTAGGTTTTCATTATGGAGTTTAAATATATGTTCCTTTATTTTCTAATCAAAACATTCCTTAACTCTACCCATTCAAAATCCTATAGTACATTAGTAATAGTACACAAATAAGCTATACCATTAACCATTAATATTAAGTATTTGATGGCTCCATAATTTAATTAATGCAAATTATAAATTCCTTTATCCATTGAGTTTACTCTTACAACCTTATGTGGATATATCCTTTAGTCATCCATAGTCATACTCTTCTATTTTCATTTATGAAGGATTGAGCTATATTACAATAAGATAATTGTATTTGTTTATTTAGATGCAATACAAAGCCTAAACCATTCCATGCATAATTGATCATCAATCAATGGTTAACCCTAAAATGTAGCATCTAACATAAAGAGGGTTCATAAGAATTAATAAACATGAAGGAATAACAATAACTACTATTACATCATTATTTCCTTATCATATCAATGTGCAATTATCCTTATGTGGAAACAGGTTATAACATGACTAGCTCTTAACTAATTCATGGATCTAAATTTCCAAAATTGTTGTAATTAATTATGCTCCATAGACATCATGATCTTTTTAACAAAAAAACACAACCACATTCATTAATAACTTTAAGGAATTCACTATTATAAAATATAATCCACATCAATAATCACACACAAACTCTTTATTTACCCTCGGAGAAAACCTTGAAGGGAAAACCCAACCTTAAAATATTTTCCTTTATTATCATTTAATCTTAACTCATACATTGAGTTGGAACACTTCATACATTAATACCTCATCCAAGGGATATTCAGTATTGATGCAGGAGCCTATCTTTAGAGGGTTTTTTAAAATAAGTTTTAAAGTAATTTTTTATTATTAAAAATGAAATTATTTGACGCAAAATATAATTTTCCGAAAATGGTAATTACTAAAAAAAATAAATTTTTATGAAAAAATAATTTGCCAAAAATAGTAATTACTTAAAAAGGCATTTTATGGTGGAAAAATCAATTTGCCGAAAATAGTAATTTTTAAAGGGTTTTAAGCTTTAGGGTTTCTTTTAGGGCTTCAAGTTTTAGGGTTTTATTTTAGGGTTTATTTGGGGATATATATTCCCTTGGTATTGTATTGTAAAGGGGAAGTGAATTCAGGAATGAGAAAAAAAATTATTTACTGGTTTATTTCAATGTACTGTAGTTTTTATGTGAATGGAGGGTTTTACTGATTATTTCCATTTATTGCAGTTTTTATGTAAATGAAGAGTTTTACATATGATTTTTATTTACCATAGTTTTTATGTAATGGGAGATATTTTATTTTGACCTCTTGCAACTAGATTTACATCATTTGGTATCAGAGCAAGTTGGATCTTGTTGGGAGCAGAAAAGATAAGAGAAGAAAAAAGAAAATGAGAGGAGAACAAAGAGTCTCTAAAAAAAAAATTGGCACTCTATGCAATGCTTGCAAAAGATTTGTAAAATCTTGGAGACAGAAATTGACACTCTGTGTAAGTGCTTGTAGGAGGTTTTTTTATGTAAAAGCCTTAGAGAAAGAGATTGAGACTTTGTGTAGTGATTGCAGAAGGTTTGTAAAACCTTGGAGAAAGAAATTAGCACTCTGTGGAAGTGCTTGCAGGAGGTTTTTTATATAAAACCTTAGAAGGAGGAATTGACACTTTGTGTAGTGCTTGCAGAAGGTTTGTAAAACCTTAAAGAAATAAATTGACACTCTGTGTAGTGCTTGTAGAAGATTTTTTTCATTAAAAACCTCAGAGGGAAGAATTGACACTTTGTGTAGTGTTTGTAGGAGGTTTGCTATTTTAAAACCTCGAAGAAATAAATTGGCATTATGTAGTGCTTACAGGAGGTTTGAGATATAAAACCTCAGAAGGATATTGGTACTTTGAGGAGTACTTGCAGATGTGTGACACTCTATGAATAGCGATTATGAGTTTGATCAGAGGAACTCGTAGGAGTAGAGTTCTTTTCAATCAAAGGAGAATGATGTAGGAGCCTATCTTTAGAGGATTCTTTTAAAATAAGTTTTAAAGTAATTTTTTTATTACTAAAAATGGAATTATTTGATGCAAAATATAATTTGCCGAAAATGGTAATTACTAAAAAAAACAAATTTTTATGAAAAAATAATTTGTCGAAAATAGTAATTACTTAAAAAGGCATTTTATGGTGGAAAATCAATTTGCTGAATTTTATTTATTTTTAGGGTTTTAAGCTTTAGGGTTTTCTTTTAGGGTTTCTTTTAGGGCTTCAAGTTTTAGGGTTTTCTTTTAGGGTTTATTTGGGGATATATATTCCCTTGGTATTACATTGTAAAAGGGAAAGTGAATCTAGGAATGAAAAAATAAATTATTTACTGGTTTATTTCAATGTACTGTAGTTTTTATGTGAATGGAGGGTTTTACTGATTATTTCCATTTATTGCAGTTTTTATGTAAATGGAGAGTTTTACATATGATTTTCATTTATCGCAATTTTTATGTAATGGGAGGTATTTTATTTTGACCTCTTACAGTTGGATTTACATCAAGTATTCCCTTGGCTTGCACTATGAACTATGCTTTTGTCCATAATGAGATATTTGGCTCCATAAGTTCTGAGCCTATGGCAACCCATCAACATTTCATATCATTCATGAAATGACGTTATGGGTCTATCTCTTAAGTCACATAAACATTAGATATTCAAGATGAACCAAAAATACTCCAACCACTCTCGATGTTCTTCCAATTCTTTCATGCCCTCATTGATCATACAAGGAACCTGCCAATACAACAAACACATATCTTTTTTTTGGATGCACGTATACATTGTAAGGCCAATGCTACAACACTTGCAATCCCATTATATTGAAGACCATCTGAAAGGGCTACAAAGAGAGGTACTACTCAACCAAAACTCTTCCATTCTATAGTGTCATCCTCTAAAAACAAATCCCTAGTAGTATTAAAGGTGTTTAACTCAAGACATCCTGGAAAATACTTATAAATTCTCAGAGGTGCTACTGGTTTAATCTCTTCTTGCAATAACATGAAACTAAAATGATTCTAAACCAATCCCATCCTATAGGTAACAAAACTATAATTCACTAAAATATTAGTTGTAAAATGTACTTAGCAGTAGTATTTTAATAACGCAGATTGTCTTCTCATAACTAATCATAGCGTATTTACAAGACTAATAGAAAATCCTAAAATTTTCTTAGATTCACATACAAAACTCATCAACTAGGAGAGAAAACATAAAGTTCCATAACAGTAATATCATATGGAATTTTAAATTTAATTTAGTTATAAAACAATTGATATCGGTATCTCTATACCTTTACAAACTATCACAACTCACAACTTATTTCTATATAATTTTGAAATCTATACCTAGATAAAATATTCCCACATTGTCATCATGCTTCTAAGCCAACAAAATAGTCATTAGAGATCCCATAATAAAATATTATGACTACCCCACATCTAGAATGGAGGATGTTGGAGTAGAAATCTCTTCTAATGGCTAGCTAAACACTCTACTACTTGATATGTCTAATTCTAAGGTTACTTCCAAGCTAGCATACGTAGAGCTTTAATCATCTAACTATATTTTCTAAAGTTCCCATTTGAAATTAAACCCGTGATGGCAAGGTCGAGATTCGAACAACAAAATTCTCATAAAATTGCAGTAAAATTACTTAATACAGTCTTCTGTTACAATTTCCAGGCACACTTCTTCTTCCCCAATCCCGAACTCACCATCCTCATTTACAAATTTTCCTCAAGTTTTTATTGAGGTCTCGGTCCTCCAGGCCATCAATGCCGCTGCCTAACAAAAATTTAAATTCAATTTTTCCCTCCCTCGGTCGAGCTTCCAGATTTCTGTCATAACTGCCCGATCCACCATGAAAACCTCATTAATGACCTTCCTTGACCTGCAACCGCCGCCTTGGTCAGATCGTCCTTCGGAGCCTCTGTCTCGCCCATAATGTCCTTGCTCTGTAACTGTTGCGATGGCCATCTCCATCTTTAATGCACGCGTCCGCCAATTCTAACTTTAATCTTCGTGGCAGCCCACGCGTCTAATTCTGGATTTGTATTCAACTGGCCGTGTCACCTTAAATCTCCTTCTTTAATACACGCGTCTGCAAATTCTAACTTTAATCTTCGTGGCAGCCCGCGCGTCTAATTCTGGCTTTGTATTCAACTGGCCATGTCACCTTAACACACGTGGAGGCCACATGTCACTATGGCTTGTCTTCTTATCCGTCCGCGTGTTCACAAAAGCTTGACTTCTTAACAGTCGCGACATCGCGACATGTCGTGATATCGTGAGATGTCGCGATATCGCGACCCATTGTCCCCCTACTTTCATTTTGGCAAATAATGTCGCGATATCATGACATGTCACGATATCGTGACATGTCATGATATCGCGACCTAATGGTCAACTCTTTTCTTTTTGCAAATAATGCCGCGATATCGCGACGTCGCGATATCATGACCAAACCATCCCCCTTTCTAAGTCTGCACCGCCTTTGTTCTCAATCGATATCACGTCGCGATATCGCAACAGAAACTGGCTTTGCCTTTGCTGAAGCTTTGAGGTCACGATTTCGCGACATGTCGCGAAATCGCGACCCCAACCCAACTTTTGCCCCTGCTTCACAACTTCCCCGAAACTTCCCCTTCTTTTCACAAAACTTCCCCCTTGGGTAAGGATTGGAAACAAACTAAATACAAAGTACTTAGAAAAATAAAAAAAAAAAATTAAAAAAAATTTGGAGGATGCAAGATTGCTCTTTTCTCGCTGGATGCTCCTGCATCAGACACCCGGGGTAGATTAAAAAAAGTGATCCTCACTTTTGTTTGGCTAAGGGGAGACCCAGGCGGTCAACCTCCATCTTCGACAACCAAGTTGCATCTTCAACAGGCCTACCCCTCCACTTGATCAAATACTCAGTATACTATTTGTTTCTGGTGCTTCTGCCTTCACGGGTATCTAATACTTCCTCGGCCTCATCTGGGCTTGTAGTAGATGCTTGGAATTTGCCATAATTCTGGACTTTGCATCTCTGTACCTTCTCCCTCATGATATTCCACTAAATCTGAAATATTAAAAATAGGTGAAATATCAAGCCAACTTGGCAATTCCACTTCATACGCATTTCCTGACTCCCGCTTTCCCAGTATTCTGCATGGCCCAAACTTTTTCATTTTCAATTTATTATAAGTCTTGGCAGGAAATCTCTCCTTCTCGAGATGCACCATGACCTCATCTCCTACTTTGAACTCCTTGAACCGCCGCTTCTGGTCTGCCCTCGTCTTATATTGACTATTCGTTTTTATAATTTGTTTCCTTACTTCCTCATGCAGACTTTTCATATGTTCTACAAATTCTTCTGCCTCGACACTACACTTTTCCCTCTTGTCCAACTTTCTCAGTTCAGACACATTCCTCGGGCTGTTTCCATATACTATCTGGAATGAAGATTTATTTGTGCTTTTATTAACTGAACTGTTATACGCAAATTTTGCCTACGGTAAAACCAAATCCCATCCCTTGGGTTGATCCGCTATCAAGCATCTCAGTAAATTACCCAGGATTCTATTTACCACCTCTATCTGTCCATCAGTCTGTGGGTGGTATGCTGAACTGAATTTCAGGTCTATCTTCAACTTCTTCCACAGAGTTCTCCAGAAATACCCAACAAACTTGGTATCTCTGTCAGAAACTATGCTTCTTGGTAGACCGTGAAGTCGTACCACTTCCTTGAAGAATAATCCAGCAATGTGAACTGCATCACTTGTCTTCTGGTAGGGAATAAAATGTGCCATTTTGGAGAATCGGTCAACCACCACAAATACGAGTCATTTCCCCTCTGTGTTCTCGACAATCCAAGAATAAAATCCATGCTTATGTCCTCCCATGGCCTCTCAGGTACAGGTAATGGCTGGTATAATCCTGTGTTTTGCCTTATGCCCTTTGCCATCTGACATATTTTGCATCCTTGCACAAACTTCCTCACATCTTGCTGAAGTTGTGGCCAGTAATAATTTTCATCCACTAGGGCAATAGTCTTATCCCAACCAAAATGTCCAGCCAGTCCTCTGTTGTGCTTTTCTTTGATTAAGTTTTCCCGCATGGAACTTCTGGGAATGCATAATTTACTTCCTTTGAACAGCATTCCATCTTGGATTAAGAAATCCAACCATTTTGTCCTGTCCACGATAATAGGTATCGAGCAAGCCGTCCAGGCTTCTGCAAAATCCGGATCTTCAAGGTACAAACCCTTCAGTTCTTCAAATCCCACTACTTCCATTGTCAATCTAATCAGTAAAGTCTGCCTTCTGCTCAAGGCATCTGCAACTCTATTTGACTTCCCACTTCTGTGCTTCAGCACAAAGGTATAACTTTGGAGGAACTCCACCCATTTCATGTGCCTTTGATTCAGTTTTGTCTAACTGTTAATGTACTATAAAGCCTGATGGTCAGTAAATAGAACAAACTCCTTTGGCAATAAGTAGTGTCTCCACTTTTTCAGAGCCTGAACTATAGCATAAAATTCCTAGTCATAAACTGAATATTTTTTTCGAGCATCATTTAGCTTCTCGCTGAAATAAGCAACAGGTCTGCCTCCTTGACTCAGTACAACCCCTATTGCACTGCCACTGGCATCACAGTCCACCTGAAATACCTTGTCAAAGTCTGGGAGTGCTAAAACAGGCTGTTCTATGACCTTTCTCTTTAATGCATTAAAGCTCCTTTCAGCCCCTAATGTCCACTTGAACTCTTTTTTATCCCCCCTCATTGTCTCTGTGAGAGGTGCACAAATGCTTCTGAAGTTCTTTATGAACTTCCTGTAAAAGCTGGCCAGACCATGAAATGATCTTACTTTCGTTGTGCTTCTTGGGGTAGGCCATTCGATGATGGCTCTCACCTTCTCTGGGTCCATTTTCAGACCTTCTACTGAGATTACAAATCCCAGGTATACTAACTCCTTCTTGACAAAATTACACTTTTTTAGATTTATTAATAACTGCTCCTCCCATAGCTTTTCAAAAACCCTCCTAATATGTATTAGGTGTTCCTCCGGGGTTACTGCTGAAAATTAATATGTCATCTAAATACACAATGACAAACTTTCCCAGAAATTCCTTCGACACTTCATTCATCGGCCGCATGAAGGTACTTGGTGCATTGGACAGCCCAAATGGCATGACCAACCACTCATACAAGCCCTCTCTTGTCTTGAAGGCTGTCTTCCACTCATCTCCCTCCCGGATATGGATCTGATGATAGCCACTTTTTAAGTCGATCTTTGTGAAGTATTCAGCTCCACTTAAACAGTCCATGATATCATCCATCCTTGGCAACGAGAATCTGTATTTAATAGTGATTTTGTTGATGGCCCGTGAATCTATACACATCCTCCATTCTCCATCCTTCTTTGGTGCCAGCACTTGCAGGTACTTGCGCATGGGCTCAAACTTTCCCGAATCAATCCCTTCTCTAACAATTCCTGGACCTGTCTATTTAACTCCTCGGTTTCTATAGGTGTCATTCTGTGTGCAACTTTATTTGGAAAGCTTGATCCCGGTACCAAATCTATATGGTGGCTAATTTTCCTTATTGGGGGTAAACCCTCGGGCACATTGTCGGACACAATATCTGGAAATTCCTCCAACAGATCCAGGACTTTTGCTGGGGTATCCTGGCATTCCTTCTCCCTTGCTCTAGGGATTATTGCATAACATAAATGTTCATGCTTCAACCCGTCCAGGAACTTTCTCCCCTCAACTAAACAGATTCTGGAATTGTTACATACCTTTTCATCCGCATCCTTCAAGGGCTTTAGTTTATGGCGTACACCATTCTTTGTCAGTGAGTAGGTGTTGGCACGACCATCATGCACTGCACTCCGGTCGAACTGCTAGGGTCTCCCCAACAACATATGGCAAGCATCCATAGGCAGGATGTCGCACAGGACCTCATCACAATAATTTCCAATATTAAATTTAACGGAGCACCTGTTCATTGACCAAAGCTTTGTGGTCCTTCTGTAACCATGCGACCCGGTATGGATGCGGGTGCTTCTTCCTTTCCAACTATAGCTTTGTAACCATTTCTTCTGAAACCAGGTTATCCGTGCTACCATTATCAATAATAATATTGCAAACTTTGCCCGCACACTTACATCTTGTGCGGAACAAACTTCTTCTCTGATCTATGTCCTTCTCCTCATTTAATAGGACTCTTCTTACAATCATTGCTTCCCCTCTCTTCGCTTCTTCGAAATGTTCAGACTCAACTTCTTCCTCTGCCACAGCAGCCCTGGCTGGACCCTCAGGCCTCTTGTTCGTCCTTTCTCGATGTTGTGGACACTCAAATGCCCGATGTCCTTCTTCACCACAGTGGAAACATGTCCCATGAAATACTCCTCTTCCAAATCCTCGTCCAGATCCACCCCGTCCTCTTGGGTAGCTGTTACGATCTCGGGGCTGATAAACATCCTCTTCCCTTTGATCCTGGTTACTACTAGCTTCACCAGTCTTCTTTGGGTCTTTATACTTTTCTCCATTGGTTCTCCCACCAGTTCTTCCACCATGGCCCCTTCCTCTTTGCTTGCCTTCAAACCGCCTATTCAATTTTTCTTCCACCTTTAAGGCAAACTGGTAAGCATCCTCAATGGTGCTTACCCGAACCAGGCTCAGTTCTTCCTGGATACCGAGTCTCAACCCATTGATATAATGGGCTACCTTTTCTTTGTTTGCCTCTAAATGCCCAGTTCTAATGGAGATCTTGTAAAACTCCTCGGTGTACTCTTGGATAGTTTTGTTTGTCTATCTCAAACTTTGCATTTTTCTTAGCAGATCCAACTCGTAATCTGCTGGGATAAACTGTCTTTTCAGTTTCTCCACCATTCTGTCCCATCTCGTTATTCTCTCCTTCCCTCTTCTGTTCCTCTCCAACTGTATTCCTCTCCACCAAATGCTGGCATGACCTTTCAACTTGGTCTTAGCAAATCTGACCCGATTAGGGTCTTCAACCTCCTCGTACTCGAAATACTCCTCTAAATAATTTATCCAGTCAATCACTTCTTTTGGATTTAAGTTACCCGAGTATCTGGAAACCTCCATTTTTGGTTGCTTTCCAATCTGAGAGATGGCCTTGTACAACCGGGCTTGTGCAGGATCCATAGCCTCTTCCTCTTCCTCAGATTGGTCTTCTTCTTCAACTTCGTCCTCACTTTCCTCATCCCTTCTAGGCTCGTGCCTTCTGCGTAACTCTGCTTGCAAGGCTTGAACTTGTCTCTGCAAGGCTCGGAAGTCCTCGGCCGACACCACATTTCCTATTCCGCCACGGTTTCTTCGTGGAGGCATTATATATATATTTTTTTATAAAATCCTCCACAGATCCTGGTGTAACTGCCTCTCTCCGATGATATGTTACACGCTCAGGAGCTCCCTCTCTGATACCACTTGATGGCAAGGTCGAGATTCGAACAACAAACTTCTCATAAAATTGCAATAAAATTACTTAATACAATCTTCTGTTACAATTTCCAGGCACACTTCTTCTTCCCCAATCCCGAACTCACCATCCCCCTTTACAAATTTTCCTCGAGTTTTTATTGAGGTCTCGGTCCTCCAGGCCATCAATGCCGCTGCCTAACAAAAATTTAAATTCGATTTTTCCCTCCCTCGGTCGAGCTTCCAGATTTCTGTCATAACTGCCCGATCCACCATGAAAACCTCATTAATGACCTTCCCTGACCTGCAACCGCCGCCTTGGTCAGATCGTCCTTCGGAGCCTCTGTCTCGCCCATAATGTCCTTGCTCTGTAACTATTGTGATGGCCATCTCCATATTTAATGCACACGTCTGTAAATTCTAACTTTAATCTTCATGGCAGCCCGCGTGTCTAATTTTGGCTTTGTATTCAACTGGCCGTGTCACCTTAACTCTCCATCTTTAATACACGCGTCCGCAAATTCTAACTTTAATCTTCGTGGCAGCCCGTGCGTCTAATTCTGGCTTTGTATTCAACTGGCCGTGTCACCTTAACACACATGGAGGCCACGTGTCACTACGGCTTGTCTTCTTATCCGTCCGCGTGTTCACAAAAGCTTGACTTCTTAACAGTCGCGACATCGCGACATGTCGCGATATCGCGACCCACTATCCCCCTGCTTTCATTTTGGAAAATAATGCCGCGATATCACAACATGTCGCGATATCACGACCCAATGGTCAACTCTTTTCTTTTTGCAAATAATGCCACGATATCGCGACATCGCGATATCGCGACGTCACGATATCTCGACCAAACCATCCCCCTTTCTAAGTCTGCACCGCCTTTGTTCTCAATCGATATCACGTCGCGATATCGCGACGTCGCGATATCACGACGGAAGCCCTCCTTTGTCTATGCTGCTGACCGACGTCGCGATATCGCGACGTCGCGATATCACGACGAAAACTGGCTTTGCCTTTGCTGAAGCTTTGAGGTCACGATTTCGCGACATGTCGCGATTTTGCGACCCCAACCCAACTTTTGCCCCTGCTTCACAACTTCCCCGAAATTTCCCCTTCTTTTCACAAAACTTCCCCCTTGGATAAGGATTGGAAACAAACTAAATTCAAAGTACTTAGAAAATAAAAATAAAAATAAAAATTAAAAAAATTTGGAGGATGCAAGATTGCTCTTTTCCCGCTGGATGCTCCTGCATCAACCCGTTGATCACCCACATGATTTTCTAATTTTTTTTACTTATAATAAATAAAATTCTCCTGATTAGGTTTGCGAACAGGGTCCATTGGGACCTCCACATCCATAATGAGGTTATTAAATGAGTTAGGACCTATATTAGAGACCCAAAACTCTATCTTCCATATTCTTTAGATAACATTGGTTTTATTACTAGTCAACACTCAAAAAACCAACTTACATCCAATGTTTATATACTTTGTATCTCAAGGTGAAATCATTGCTATTTAAAATATAAATAAACTAATTAAAACCTCAAGCATACAGCTGTAAACATAGGATTTCACCAGATTAAAATACGATAAGAAAAATTGGATATCTACCTCTATGTTGTTGATGTTTCCTAACCAGTCCATCTACCATCCTTTCCCGATCCTCCTTCCTTATCTCTCTCTCTCACACACTCCTCGTTCATTACCTAGCTCCCTTTCCTCTCACATTTCACTGAAAACACCATCTCCTCCCCTCAATTCATCCTTCCCATCCTCTCCACTCCGTCCTCCTTACTCTACCTCTTTTATTAATTATCAACTTATCCATTTCATAGGTGGCAAACATGAAGAGAAATCAACTAGTAATATTCATGACCCAGTGGATGCATCAATAAAACCATAAATAGAAATTACACCACATAGGGAGAAAATATCTCCATGTTGAATAAATACAATATTCTATTTATTATTACTATTATTATTACAAGTTGCCTGTTCAACAACAAACAAAGACTTGTAAAAATGTTCATCCACCATCTCGGTATCTTCATCCTGGAAAATCACAAGGCAGGACATCAGTCCAATATATCTAAATTAAGATATGCATGGGAGGATGGTGTATATATATATATATATATATATATATATATATATATATATATATATATGTCAAGTTAATTTTAAACATCTCATAAAAAACAACATAAGAGTAAAATATCATATATAAAATATCATTTGGGATAATCAATCATTCCAACAATAAAATGCATGTCATTTTCCATACAATATATGTTTTGCATAACCAGACATAAAATAGTCAGTCTATACATCAACAAAGTAATGCATCAAAATATAAATCCATCCATATTCAAAGTCTACCTAGGAAGGGTCATGACATCCTCTCCACATTAGGTCTAACACAATCGTCTATGTTTCATCATGGTTTATACATAAAATAATAATTACATATAATTCAAACAGAAATGGAAAATGTTTCTACATGTTTACCACTTTATCCCAAGTGGTATTCCCTTCGAAGTAGTGGTCCCATTGGACATTGCATTCATCCAGAGTCTCTTTCCTGATTTATTTGGAAAGAAACTTAAGAATTTTTATTGGATGAACCTATATAGCCTACAAATCCACCATATAAAATTTATAAAAGTCCCACACATGTTCAACATTAGCTACATATTTTCTACGCAATAAAATGTGAAAGTTGTCATAATGTTTGACAGAATAGATGGTAAGGCAAGTTGGTATGCTATAGAATTGGTATTTTCTATAATTTCAAAGGGTCCCACAAAATGTGGATCAAGTTTTATAGATATAATAACACTCTTCCTTGGTATCACTCTCAAAAATACTTTGTCACCCACTGCAAATTGTCTGCAACCTTTTGAGATTGACATAACTTTTCTGATGGTCAACAACTTCTTTAACCCTTTTCCTGGTTGTTCTTAAGTTTTGCTCCATTTCCTTGACCCTATTTGGTCCAAGCATAAATCTATCCTCTATATTGTACCAAGATAATGGTGTCCTACACCTTCTACCATATAAGGCTTCAAATTGTACCATGCTTAGGGTCGAATGATGAATGTTATTGTAGGTAAAATATACCAAATGTAGAAAATATTCCCACCAGGTCTTCTGATCTATACAGTACATGTGAAGAATATTCTCTAATACCTAATTCACCCTTTCATTCTATTCATCATTTTTTAACTAATATACAAAACTGATGTTTAGCCAAGTACCGATGGCTCGATGTAAAGCTTGCCAAAAATCGAATGTGAATATCGATTCTCTATCTAAAATAATCACTTTTGAAAAACCATGAAGCCTAAATATTTATCTGGAAAATATGTTAGCCACAACTATGGCATCATATTTGGCATTTTTGGGTATAAAATGTGCAACCTTGGTCAGTCTATCGACCACAACTAGGATTGCATCATGTTGGAATATGGTCTTCAGCAAACCTACAATAAAATCCATTGAAATCACTTTCCATTTATACGTTGATACATCATGAGGATATACTAGACCTACATGATATATGTGTTCTATCTTTTTATAGCATTCTAGATATTGAGCAACAAATTTAGTTATGTCCTTCTTCATTTATAGCTAGTAGAAAGTTTTATTCATATTCTCTATCATTTTTACCCCTCCTAGGTGAGCATAATATGGAGATATATGTACCTCATTCATGATCATTTTACTCAAATCACTAGCCTCTGGAATTAATACCCTATTCTTGAAGCAGAAGAAACCATCCTTGGTGTTGAAATCCTTCCATCAGATTTTCTTTCCATACTTTCCCAGATTTAATTGTAAAACTCATCTTGTTGTTGCATTTTCTTAACATGTTCCATCAAGTCCACATGGATGTGAGACAAGATAGCTATGTGTATTCTCCTACTGAGTGCACCAACAACCTTATTTATTTCACTTTGATGTATTCAATGCCAAAATCATATTCAATGAGGAATTCCATCCATCTTATCTAAATGGCATTTAACAATGGTTGAGTAAATATAAACTTCAAATTTTGATGGTTTGTTCTAAACTTAAAGAGTCTTCCTACCAAATAGTGTCATCAATATTTAAGAGCAAAAACCACTATTGTCAACTCCAGATTGTGAGTTGCATAGTTGACTTCATATTATTTTCATTTTATGGATCTGTAAGCTATTACTACCTCATATTACGAGAGAAATCCTCTCGAATATTCTAGTGATGCATTTGTACACATGGAAAAGTTACCTTGAGGATCTGGTATCTTAGTATGGTGGATGTAATAAATTTTTATTTGAGCAGATCAAAAGCTACCTCACATTCATCCATCCATTTAAACTCTTTTTCTTTCCTCTAAATATTAGTTATTGGAGTGGTTATCTTGGCATAGTCCTTCACATAACACCTATAGTATCCAATAAAACCCATGAAACTTTGGAATTATATCACATTTTTTGGTGGTGGCCAATTCAATATGGCTTCTATTTTATTGGGATCCATCATGATCCCTTTTGCTGATATAATATACCCTAAATTTTGCACTTCTATCGCATAGAATTTACATTTCAACAAATTCCCATACAACTGATTATTTCTTAGCAACTCCAATATGATCTCTAGGTGTCTATCATGCTCAATATTATTCTAGGAATATATCAAAATATCATCGAAGAATACAAGAACAAATTGATCCAAAAGCTTCTTGAAGATACTGTTCATCAAATTCATAAATATTATAGGAGCATTCGATTGACCAAAAGGCAAGAAAGTAAACTCATAATTTCCATAACGAGTTTTAAAGGCTATATTATGGGTATTCTCTTCTTGAATCCTCAACTAGTGGTATCTCGACTTTAGATCAATTTTTGAAAAGATGGTGGCATATTTAAGTTGATCGAAGAGGTCTTCAATTTTGGGTCACCTTGTTTAATATCTTATAGTCTATACATAGTCATAAGGAACCATTATTTTTCTTGATAAACAACACTGGTGCACCCCACAGTGACACACTTGGTCTAATAAATTCTTTCTCTAGTGATCCTTGTAACTACATTTCCAGCTTCTACATCTCAATCAGATTTATTCTATAAGGAGCTATATGAATAGGTTCTATTCCAGGTTGGAGTTCAATTGTAAAATCATATTCATGTTCATGGGGTAAGTAAATCCTCTGGAAATACATCTCTAAACTCCTGAAGGACTGGGTGTCTCTCAATTTTTTTTTCCTTATTCTATTCTTCTATCTCATTTAACTTCACTACTTAAACTATTCCTCCTCTCTTCATTTCCTTCTCAATTTGCATTGTAGAGAGGATCTAGGGTCGAAAAGCCCTCTATAGGTTGTACATCCGCTGTAATTTCCTTCCCTCTTTCGAGTAATCATTCCATCTATCTTGGAAATTGATTATATTCTTATGTGCTTGCAACCAATCCTTTCTTAGCACCACAAAAAAAGCATGTAGTGGTTCTACATAAAGGTACCCTACAGTTGTACCATTAGGTAAAATAATTTTTAGTCATAGGATAACACTAATCTATAGAGTAGATCTATCTTGAGCCATAATCGACCTTCCACCCATGTGCTAAGATTCCTGACATTTTTGGTATATCTTTAATTAAGGTAGTGGAAACAAAGCTATCTATAGCACCACTACAAATCAAATTATGATATTTATACCAAATATATTACCTTTTATTAGTAGTGGAGTGGCTTGCCCTTCCTTCCTTGCTTCTGATCATTCCTCCTATCTTGTCTAGGGGAATATTATTTGGTTGGTCACTTTCTCATTTCATGAATCCTACACTGTTTCTTTTTCTCAATGTCTCTTTGTCTTGCTCTGAGGCCTCTTCATAATAAAAGTTAGGCTTGAGATAAGTTTTAAATTTTCTAGATAGATCATAGGCATTTTGAAGAGTACTAGGTTCCCTCATGTTCACTTCATGACCTATTATGGGATCTGCTCCTAGTATAAACTTATGTATCTTCATTTTATCATTATATATAGGCACATACTTTAGTATATTGAAGAAGTTTTGATAGTACACCTACAAAGTCCTAGTCCCTTGTCTAATTTTGGTAAACTCTTCAAATTTCTTGGTGTAAAATTTTTTGGTGAGGAATATTTCTTTGAATGTTACCACAAAGTTCTTCCATTTTAAATCAACTGCATCCTCAATTCCTAGTTCCCCACTTATATTTACCAACAATCCAAACCAATTCCCTACAAATACAAAGTGGTATAAGATGTTCAACTACTAGTAGAATAGTTCATATTATAATAAGTGTCTATCTCTTTTAGCCAAAATTCGGCTTTGTCACCATATTCCTCTTCATTGAACTTGGAATATTTTAGATGTTTCATATCTCTTCCCAACTCAGCCTCTAGTCAAAACCTGGCCTGTTTTGCCTCTGTAAAGGGTTCCTTATCTCATCCCATCCTTGAATTTTTAGCTTGTGAATCTCGATTTACTATAGCTTCTAACAATTGTTTCTATGCTTCTATTTGTTCTCTTAGTGAATCAATTGTTAATGTGATATCCTCCCTCTCATTAGGATCATTCATGCCTAAAGTTGAAGTTTTGACCTCTACATTGTTTTTTTGAGTCTACCTCATTAATGGGATAACACACTCTCTCCTCTTGGGTGGAATTATCCCTAGCCACACACACGAGAGAGAGATGTAGTAGATATGAGTTCATAATTACATCCTTTAATTGCTTCTCCTACTAGTAATTGCATTCTTAGTTATTCTAAAAAGTACACTTCCTATTGTACTCTATCTAATGTTGCACAAGGAAATATGCATCTCTACAAACTCGCTCTGATACCAAATATCACAACCCTCCCCATATATATATTTTAAATACATTAAATATTCCAAAGATCTAGGATCTCTATTCAGGGTCAACTAATAGGTCTCTAAGATCTTCCTTAAGGCACACCCATCCTTATTCTATACATACATCCATCTATGTAAGAGCACTAGGTGATCTACTGTATGGTTAAAAATATCCATCTCATGGATCCAATGATATTGCATTGACCTCCCCTTCATTATTTTGAAAGGTGGATTCCAAGTCTATACTCTACATAAGTACTTTTATGCAGAAGGTATGTGTGTGTGGGAATTAAACATCCATATCATACCCATTTGAGATAGTCATTCCGTAAGCTTTATTTTATACTTCTTTTTATGGGTTCAAAAACGTGGCTAACCATGCTCTTCAATCAGTTTAGGATTCATTACCCTTTAGGTTTACCATTATGGAGTTTAAAGATATGTTCCTTTCTTTTCTAATTGAAACATTCCTTAACTCCACCCATTCAAAATCCTATAGTACCTTAGGAATAGTACTCAAATAAGCTATACCATTAGCCATTAATATTATGTCTTTAATGACTCCATAATTTAATTAATACAAATTATAAATTTCTTTATCCATCGAGCTTGCTATTACAACCTAAGGTGGATATATTCTTTAATCATCCACAGTCATACTCTTCTATTTTCCTTTATAAAGGATTGAGCTATTTCCCAGTAATATAATTGTATTTGTTTATTTAAATGCAATACCAAGCCTAAACTATTCCATGTGTAATTTATTATCAATCATTAGTTAACCCTAAAATGTAGCATCTAACATAAAGAGGGTTCATAAGAACTAATGAGTATGAAGGAATAACATTAACTACTATTTTATTATTATTTCCTTATAATATCAATGTGCAATTATCCTCATGTGGAAACAAGCTATAACATGATTAAATCTTAACTAATTCATGGATCCAAATTTCTAAAATGGTTGTAATTAATTATTCTCCATAGACATCATGATATTTAAAAAAAAAAACACAACCACATTCATTAATACCTTTAAGGAATTCACTATTATAAAATATAATCCACATCAATAATCACACACAAACTCTTTGTTTACCGTGGGAGAAAACCTCGAAGGGAAAATCCAACCTTAAAAAATTTCCCTTTATTATCATTTAAGCTTAACTCATACATTGAGATGGAACACTTCATACATTAATACATTATCCAAGGGATATTCAGTATTCCCTTAGCTTGCACTATGAACTATTCTTTTGTCCATAATTACATATTTGGCTCCATAAGTTTTGAGCCTATGGCAACCTGTCAAAATTTAATATCATTCATGGAATAAAATTATGGGTCTATCCCCTAAGTCACATAAATATTAGATCTTCAGGATGAACTAAAAATACTCCAACCACTCTCGATGTTCTTCCAATTCTTTGGTGCTCTCATCGATCATACAAGGAACCTGCCAATACAATAAACACATATCTTTTCTTTAAAGAGATAAGAGTTATGTAGAGGTGTGTAGGTGACATAGAGATAAATTATCCATGTAAGAGGAGATTTAAGAGTCTAGTATACAAGTGGTAATATGAGAATCCAAAGTTCAATAATAATAAAGGTCACATATCCTTAGATATATGAGGAGTGCAATAAATAAGTATCTAGTATTAGGAGTGCATGTAGGAGAGTAAGAGTCATGTAGAAATGTGTAGGTGGCATGGAGTTAAAGTATACATCTAAGAGGAGAGTGAAGAGTCTAGTATACAAGTGGTAAGATGAGAAGCCAAAGTTTAAGAATAGGAAATATCACATATCTCAGATATATAAGGAGTGCAATAGACAAGTATTAAAGATTCACATTACTATGGCTATATTATGGACATAAGTCTCCATACAATGTATGCATTCTTTAGGTTCCTTACCAATATATTTGCCATAATAATATATATATTTGGTGATAGAGAGTCCCCCTGTCTAAGACCCCTCTTCACTTTAAATGATTCTATTACTAGCCCATTGACCAACACTTAATATGATACTATAGACACATAAGTGTTAATCCATCTAGCCCATTTATTCCTAAATTTATGATACCACAAATAAAAATCCCTTTTAACACTATCACATGCTTTATTCATATCAAATTTTAGGATCATTGCCCTCTTATTTTCAAAAACTATTGAATGCATTACTTCATGAACTCTACTATGACCTTGTCTAGAATCTATCTCCCTTTCAAAAATCCTCCTTGCTCTTCTAAAATATTTTTTTTCTAAAAGTGATATTTAGATATTTTCTATCATATTGGATACTATATTATATGCCATATTACATTATCTTATGGGCCTAAATGAATCAAATAATTTTATACCCTTTGTTTTCGGACAGGGTAGAATATGTTGGATTTATTGTATAAGGTATGTATTATTTTACCCTAAATTGCTCCACTGCCCCCAATAATGAATCCTTCACTATTTATTATTTATGTTGATAGAATGCTATAGATATTCCATCTAGACCTAAGGATTTATCATTATCAAAAGAGGAAATAAATGACTAAACTTCTTCCAGAGTAATTGATTGTATTAGTTTACTATTATCTTAATTTATTATAACGAAAGGTACTTCTTACTGTAATTAAGATCATCAATCTCCTCTGATACTAAAATATTTTGTAAAAAAGCCTTACCTCCTTTTTTATTTTTCTTTGGTCATAAATCCAAACCCCTTATAATGATTTAATTCTACTAATTTTGGATGTTTATCTTTGTACTTTTGTGATCCTATGAAAAACTTTGT
Source organism: Wollemia nobilis (assembly GCA_028583015.1). Classification (NCBI taxonomy): domain Eukaryota; kingdom Viridiplantae; phylum Streptophyta; class Pinopsida; order Araucariales; family Araucariaceae; genus Wollemia; species Wollemia nobilis. The sequence goes on from JAQPPZ010002064.1 coordinate 2,772,008, forward strand.
GTTTTTACATCCTTCTTTTATCTAAGCATCTCATTTTCCTTTGAAATCTAGTTATTATACTCACCTTTTAATTTTTTTGGAAATTTCCCTTAGTTCTTTTTTTTTTGAAAAATATTCTTGAAAGTGTTCTTGTTGCATTCTTTCAATCTAGATGTCATTGATACATAGACATTGCTACTGACTTTGGCATATGTGGTTGAGGTAAGAAGGATTAAAAATATTCTCATAATGTATGAAGAAGCGACTGGACAAAAAGTGAATTTTGATAAGAGCAAACTTTATTTCATCAATACCCCCATTCCTAGGAAAAATAGCATAGCAAGGATCATGGAATGTCAGATTGCATCCCTTCCCACCTCCTATTTAGGTATTCCCCTATTTACGGGGAAACCTGAAGGATCAATGTGGAACATAGTTCTGGAGAGGATCCAAAAAAATATAGCGAGTTGGAAAGGACATACATTATCTCAAACGAGGCAAAGCGGTTTTAACTATGGCTTCACTTCAAAGTATACCCGTTTACTTCCTATCGGTCTTGAGCTCCCATCAAGGTGTATCACAAAATTGAGCGACTTCAAAAAAATTCTGCAGTTAGGGGCCGAGGATAAGAAAAGGATCCATTTAGTAAGTTGGAACAAGGTTTGCAAACCTAAAGCTGATGGGGGGTTAGGATTGAGGAGAGTTGCTCGTCTCAATACAACTTTGTTAGCCAAACAAGCGTGGCGGTTATTGACTAAGGTCGATAATGAATGGACTACCATAGTTAGGAGGAAATACCTCCAAGGTGTGAACTTACTTAATGACAACTTAGCAAGCAGGGGGTCTGCTTTTTGGAAGGTAATCCTCACAAGCAGGGATCTTGTCAAGAAAGGTATTAGATGGATTCTAGGAAATGGGCAAACAATAGAATTTTGGAAGAATCGATGGGTGAGCTGAGGAGTTATCCCAAAATCCTCGTTTGGATAGGATTCACAAGCATATGGAGCAGCATATTGGGAAGAAAGTTGCAAATTATATGTGGCAGGATATAAATATCAACAGGTGGAAACACATTAGAGTACAGGGTTTTGAAGCGGAGTCTGAAGAGCTTTATAACATTTTAACTCAACAAATTATTCCCTCTAGAGAGGATGAAGATCACATTGTTTGGGCTAATACTGAAAGTGGTGACTTCACAGTTAAGTCTGCCCATAATTTGATTCTCAATGTGGAAGGTCAATAATTTCAACCGAGTTTGGGTTGGATCAAAGGCTTAATTCCTAAAATATCCTTTTTTTCATGGCTGGTGATTCAAGGAAAAATCCTCACTATGGAAAATATGTTATCCAAAGGTATGGTTATTTCTAACCATTGCTACATGTGTAGGGCAGGATGGGAGACTACCCAACACTTGTTTCTGCAGTGTCCGATAGTGGAGTCCATCTTGGATGAACTTTTCCAAGCCTTTAGGATCTCATGGGTTAAGCCTGCTCTTATATCCGAAGTGTTCCATCAATGGTCTCAACCCTTTGTTAGCCTAAAACTTAAGTACCTATGGAAAATCTATTGGCATCATTTTATTTGGTAGATTTGGCTAGAAAGGAACCATAGAGCCTTTAAGGATACCATTCACAACCCAAAAACCATCCTCAATAGGAATATTGTCTTTGTGAAAGAAAATCTTAGCACCTTAGTGGATGAGAACCATTCATTCTTCCCCAAGAAAAACAATTAGCTCGGGCCTTAGGTATTGAGGACAAACCTTCCATTCCTTTGCCCAATCCTAGAAATGGGATTTTTTGGGAGCCACCCCCTAGGGTTGGTTTAAACTAAATTTTGATGGTGCAGCCAAGGAGAACCCGGGAAGAGCTGGAGCTAGAGGAATAATCAGGGATCATCAAGGAAATCTGGTCAAGGCCTTCGCTGAACCATTGGGAATCAGAACTAATAATGAAGTAGAATCTAGAGCCCTTTGGAGAGGGTTGCAAGTAGCCCAAGCAACTCAAGGTAACTTTTTGATTGAAGGTGATTCTATGAACATCATCAACCTATTAACCAATGGCAAAAAACCTCCATGGAGAATCGAGGGAGTCATCCATGAAGTGAGGATCCTTTTTGCGGTAAGACAAAATAGGAGGGCTCATCACGTGTATTGTGAGGCCAATAGGTCAGCTAAAAAATTAGCCAACATAGGTGTTGATGTTGGTAGTTTGGTGACATGGACACAAGGTGTGCCACGTGAAGTGGAAAACATTATTAGTCATGAAAAGAAACCTACCCGTTAAGGAGAAATATGAATGGGTGTTCTTTCCCCATGGAGCTGGTAATAACTATGGGGTTTCCCTATAAATCATACCAAATTGGAAATGAAGGTAACAAGGTGTAAGCCTTGGAAGATTTCGACAGAGAATAGGAAATGTGCAAGCAACAGGTTTCACAAGTGCAAAGTTCTAAACTTCAATTCCTGTCAATGTAAGTAATGTTTACAGTTATGTTTAGGTATGTGTGTGCTTTGTTAGTAAGGTGTTGTAGGATATTCAACACAATTTTTGGTAAGAAAGTTTCAAGGATGACTAGGATTTACAATCTTAGTAGAAGGCTAGATATTGTAATAGGTTTTGGGTTAACCTGCAAAACCCGGTAATTAATGAAGACTTTTAGTTACAAAAAAAAAATCTAGATGTCATTGATATAATTTGTTTTGGAAGTGCATACGATGTATCGTTTCCTAAAGAATTCAATTTCTACACTATCATATCAGTCAAATGAGGATGAACTTCCCATATCTTCTCATATTTAAAATATGATTTTTTAAAATTCTCTTACTACCATTATAACTCTTATTGGCCAATCATATGACCAAAGTTATTATCAAGATATTAATCTTAGCACAAGTGCTTTCATCTAGTCAATGATTCAAGAGTGTACATCTGTCTAATTTTTGGCCTATCCTATTATTGTTCTATTTATAATTGTCCTCTTCAAACTCAACCTTCCATAGATTATTAATTTGAATAAAAAATAAGAAATATTTCATACTTCGTGTCATTATCCTAATTCCTTCAATTATTTTTACAAAATTAGTTGTGGCATTAAAATATTTTATGACCATGAATCATGTCTTTTGGTATTTACTTCTCATAAAGGCTTCAATTAAACTCCATACTTTAGATTTTCTTGAATGAGTTGTAGGTCCATAGATAATAATAATTATAAAAGGAATATCTATAAATTAGCATGTGGTCAATGATGTTATTCTATGTTTTTTTAGGAATGGTTTTATAGGAGGTTCTTACAAGATTCCAACATGTTACAGTTTCCCTTGTGAAGTGGAACCAAACTAGCCAAATATTTTATTCACGAAAGGTGCTTAACTAGCATTATTTACAACAAATGTTAACCATAAAATAATGACTAAGCTATCAAGTAAAATTTGGTAACTTTAACTAAGATAACAAATTTATTCCAATGAATATGTCATCCAAATGTGCTAACATTTATAGGTTAGAATTAGATTTATAATTTATTACTAATTTAGACTTAGAAAACAATAAAATAAACTAAGCCTAATAAAACATAAGACTAGGTCTAAATGATGTCCTCATCACCTTACCAATATTGAATCGACAACATCTCATTTACATCTTGCTCATACTATTTTCATAGTTTTAGAATATTCTTTCTTTTTCATTTTAGTTTTCTATATACAAAGAACATCAAGTGTATTACTTAAATATATGTCCCTATAATATATATACTTTAAGGGGATATTAGCACATCTTGTATACCATGAGAGGGCAATCATATCTCTTTAGAGACTGATAGTCCCTCCTTTGAATTAACACAATCATTTTATTGTTTAGTAAATAGAAGCTCAATCAACTTACATTGTTTTCCTTTCTCAATGTTTGCTCTTGCTTTCCTAGCTCTCACTTGATAATTTTTACTTGCTTGTAATAAGAGTAGATGTTATTATTATACTTCTTGATATCCTTTCACAACTTTTATTTTCTTATATTTATTCTATCTTAGATTTGCTAAAGAATATTTTGACTTATCTTGCTCTTTTTTGGGTGTTTTTTTGTTAATGTTAGAGGTGTTAACATGTACCACTTTTATTCTCTTGTATAGTACATGGTAATTAAAGAGAGTCTTCAAAATTTTATAAGGCACATTCCTTATGTTTAGTAGGAATATTCATCCCCAAATAAGGATTATACTGAGTAAACGATTCCTTGTTAATATTATGATTTTATTGTACCATGACCTCTAAGATTTACTCTATATTTTCATCATAGGTTAAAACCTTAAAAGAATTGGTATTTCTTACAATATCCTTATTGGTCTCCATATTTTACTTACTTTCATATATATGAACCTATTTTTGGAAGTTAAAAACCATCTTCAATCATATCCATTAGTATGTATCTCTTGCAATTTTCTACATATGTATCTATTAAAATATTCTTAAGGCATGAACTCTCAACCTCAAGACACCTTCTATATTTGAAAGATATTATTTTATAATCAATCATTTGGATCCACAATTTACCCCCATACTTAAGAATGATTGATTTGACAAAAATTTACTAATATTAATCATGACTAGTATCCAAACATAAATATAAAAAATTCCATCTTTAATAGTTTTTAAAATATCAAGGAATTATCCTAGATTATGGTGTATTACCTTGAAGGTGTGCATTTCCTAGAGTTTAATAGAAAACCTCTAAATCATACCTTAAACTTGTACCAAGAATAAATTTATGTTTATAAATGTAAACTCTTTAAATTAAAAGTATCTCCCTTTATACTAAACTCTTATAATTTAACTTGTATTAAACTTATTCAATAATTAATATAATTATAAAAAGAAAAAATAACAAAATAATAAAATATAATGATAACATTGCCTCACTTATTTTCACGTCCCTTATAATATCTATTATTCTCTAGTTCTTTTTATTTTATCACCAAAATTTGTATTCTTTAAATTATAATTAATTATTTAAAAATGTAAAATACATGTAAAAACAAGTTTTTAATATTTAAAAAATTTAAACCTCGCCAATTCATTTCTCGTCTATGAAATTTGATTATAAAAACAATTAATAATAATAATAGTAAGTATTTTTCTGTTATTACAACGTGCAAATGATATTGCACAATACTCTTGAAAAAATATCACATTTAGTCAACCAAAATAAAAATTAAAATATGAAGCAATTGATTTTAAGTTACTTGAAAAAGTTTTAATTAGCCTTCGGAACTCTGCTCATGTTTTTTTCTTTTTACAATGAAGTTGAAGGAAATAATCACCATAAGACTGCAAAGAGATAGCGAATCTAAGCATGATTAATTTGATGTCGAAGAACTGTCTCAAGCATTACAAAAGCTATCTATTGTAGCGGAAAGACATTTCCTATGTCCGTCCAAAGAAATTCTCAAAATCAAGCTAACCCAAACTTTATTATTGGTTGGCAGATGTTTGAAAGCCACCCAAATTTATTGAATCTCAAAGAGAATCTAATAAACGCCAAAGAGATGAAATTGCACAAAAGAAGGCAATTCATAAGATAATGGAGGTTAAAGGCTTCAAGATTGATATAGAGGCAAATGTTGCTAGTACAAGGCTTCAATATTGATATAGAGGCAAAAGTTGCTAGTACAGTGGTAGGTATTTTATATGATGATCTTGTTGGAAAGTCAACATATGCTTCTACTAACGGTGGTGGCCGAAGAAAAGTAGGCTTCCCAGGTTGCAGGTGGTTAATATTCCATGAGGAGAATGTTTCAAAATGAAAGGATGTAAAATTGTTTGATTCATCCAAGCCCATAAGTCTATGTAATATGACATATAAAATAATTTTCAAAGTTTTGATAAATCAATTAAGATCACTATTAAACAAAATTATTTCAAAACAGCAAGGAGGATTTGTAAAAGGGAGATAGATTTTGGATGGGATCATAGTAGCTCATGAAGTAATGTATTCAACAAATTCTAAAAAAGAGAGTAATGATGTTAAAACTTGTTATGAATAAAGAATATGATATGGTTAACTGGGATATTCTTTTTGTAGTATTAGAAAGTTTAAATTTGGCAATAAATAGGTTGAATGAATTAAAGCTTATGTCTGTATGGAACGATATTTAATTATGGTCAATGGGATAGTAATATAAACATTTAAATACAAGAGGGATCTTAGATAGGGAGACCTTCTATCACCATATCTCTTCATTATTGTGGTAGAAGTATTGGGAAGGTAGAAGTATTGGGAAGGAACCTATAGAAGATATACAAACATGGGCTAATAAGTAGACTTAAGGCTAGTAATAACATAAATAACATTACCCATCAATGGTTTCTAGATGATACAACTCTTTTTAGGATGGCAAGAAAAAATGAGACCAAAGCTTTGAATAACTTATTTGAGCAATATGAAGAGTGTTAGGGAAGAAAATTACTAGGATAAAATTCAAAATTTACTTCCTAAATACTCTAGCTAGAATCAGAGCAAGGATATATAGGTTAATTCAAGTACCGGAGGTAAATTTTCTAGCAACGTATGTGAGGATTACCATTTTTAGGGGAGAATGAGTATATAATTGTGGAATCCAATTACAAGTAAAGTTTATAATAAACTACTAGTATGGAAAGGTATATGGTTATCATTAGTAGGAAGACTGTAACTAATAAAATCAATCTTAAAGACCATTTCAATATATTATATGTCCTTTTATATTATGTCAAAATCAGTAGGAAAATTTTAATCCATATAATGTGATCATTTTTATAGTTAGGATTACATGATAAAAGAAAATTTTATTTGGTAAAATGAAGCAATGTGTTAATGATTTAACTAGGGATGGTATTGGGTTAAGACTTATTATAGATTGAAACTTAGATCTAAAGTAATCTGTAAATTATACAAAGAGAGTCAAAGACAATGAGAAAGAATTCTTCTAAGAAAAAACATAGATCCTAATGAAATAAGCTTAATATGTATCACATTTTTACTACCAAATGGTTCTACACTATGAAATGGGTTAAAAGAAAAAAAATATCTAGTGATTAAAGGTCTAAGATGAGTGGTGATAAATGGAGGAAAAAATCTATTTGGATGGACTTGGTGTGATAAAAGACCACTCAATCTAGATTTAATTTTTAAACCATGGATGAGATTAATTTATGATAAATATAGTGATAGACTTTCAAATATTATGTAGAAGGATCAAGATGAAAGATGTAATGGAAATAAGAATATTTTATAAGTATACCAAACATTGTTGCTCAAAGGCAATTGCGTAGAAATATAACACCAATAATATTTCATGTAAATTCAAGGATAATCTCATTTGGGAGTTGAATAGCTAACGAAAATATGTAACAAGAAGTAGATATAATGTAAAGCATCAATAAAATTAAAGTACCACAATAATATGGCAAGATATTTGGGATAACACAAGCATTACAAAAATTAAAATATTTGAATGGCTAGCAGGTCACACAAGAAATTTTTATCTTGGGATAATCTAATGAAAATAAGTTTTCATGACCCTTCAAAATATGTTTTATATAAAAAATATGAGAGTATAGACCATCTCTTGGAACACTGCTCAATAATATGAGAACTATGGTAGTAGATTGTTAATATGTTTAGTAAATGCATGGTGATGAATGGTAAAATTGAAGAATGCTAAAAGTAATGGTGTAGCACTTTTAAAAGTGAGGTATTATAGAGAATTTAGATACATAAAAAGATACAATACTTTGGATTGTATGGCTGGAAAGAAAAAGAATAACATTAAAAGAAAAATAGTTTCATACATTTATATTTAGAAAAATAAATAAAAAAAATATAGAAAATAAAGATCAATATTTAAATTTTTTATGAAAAACAATGTAGGTATTCAACTATAACAACTCAATTGAGATGAAAGTTGAATGTGATTGTAAACTCTCAAGCTCTAGAGGAGAGAGTTGTAGTTTATCAAGAGTGGAGAACCCAAATACAATCCCTTTTTTCTTGATAAAAAACTCTTTACTTAATCTTAATCATAATTTAATCCTCTTAAAAAATAATTAAAAGGTAAGTAGTAATACAAATAAATTAAAAAAACAAATCAATATATATTAATAATGCCATAATGAGCTCGGGCCTCGTCGGGACTGAACACGCTTGTCCCTTTCCTAGTGCTTTCAGCGGCATAAAAGGTTTAAAATGATTATGGCATGGCGGTTATAGGGGCAGACTGCATGAAGATCTGTGTGGTAGCTTTCGGGGCAGACATCACAGAATACTGTGGCGGTCATAAAAGCTAGACAGCCTCCACCAATTCTACAATGTTAAAAAAAAAAAAAAAACATAATGAGAACATATCAGGTGAATAACTTATATCAATTTTATAAAGTATCATCTCTAATGTTAATGAGGTTGGTTAACATATTTAAAAAAATTCTGTAACTGTTTTTAATGTTTTTTTAAATTTTTATGTAAAAATTTATTAAAAACATTAATTAAATAATTTTTTTTATTATGTATAAATAATATTTTGATAATTTTTAAATTTAATTTAATTTAATATTAAATGTGGTGTTTCATATTGGTTGATCTTTTATACATTTTAGAAGTATGTTGTAATTCAAGTTCTAAGAACATAATAATAAAAGACACTCAAATCTTTTAACAAATATCAACCATTCATCGTTCAACTAAAAATTCATAATTTAAATCTATCTTTAACATTCGTGAATAATAATTAAAAATTAAAAATTGTAATATGCATTTATTATTTTGTAAACTAAAGTTCAAGCTTTATTTGAAAACAAACAACATAAGCACTTTGTCATGACATGCCACCTCTTTGTAAAAGCGAAAGAGGTGGCATGTCGTCGTAAGTTAGGAGTTCGGTAGGATTTGCAAAACACCCGGCATGACGCGATCTGATGCCTAGTTATGCTTTTTATTGAATTTGGATTTGAAATTTTTTTATTTGTTTTATAAACAAATAGAACAAATTATAATGTGCTAATAAATTATTGTTATGAATTTCTTTTCTTACTCTAGAAAAATCACTCACATTTATTAAAATAACAAATTTAATTTATAATTTAAATCTTTGAGTTAGATCAACATTGTACCATGCTTTTTATTAGAAGAAATCCATTCCTTACTTTATCTCATCTTGGGATACAAACACGTAAAATTTTCTTCACTTTCTATCTCATATGAGTCTAGGCTGCCCACATTATATTATACTCAACTACATACCACTATTAATTACTTTCTATCTCATATGAGTCTAGGCTGCCCACATTATATTATACTCAACTACATACCATTATTAATTATCCACATAACATGTGGGATAAATACATTTATCATAGCATTATAGTATTAAATATAATATGATAATACCAAGTTCCTATCTTGGGTACCTAACATTTTATCCTTATTACAAAATATTTTTTCCTTGAAATAGAAGAAGAGGCTAAATAATATGATCTTTTAATCCTTGTTGTGAACTAGTACCAATCTCAATCATTTATCCATCCTAGTGAAACTCTTATTGGTGGTGGTATTTGGTGATGTCATTATGCTCCTTTTCCACTTGAAGACCCAAAATTAATACTTTGGTTGCATTTGAGGGTAGTATCTTTTTGCTCTTCATATATTTCACTCTTCATCATCCATACTTGCATCCTTTTGCCACTTGAGTATCAAAGACTACTTTTTTGGCTCCACACTTTTGTTGCTCTACTTTGGTAACTAGAATGATGGGTCCATTTATTTCTTAATGTCATTGCATCACTCTAAAAATTAGTATTACTACACCTTCTTTGCCAAACACTACCTTACTTGGTGCCCTTATGATTCCATGTAGAATCATAATATTATTAGCTTAAGTTATGCCTCCAATATTGTTATCATTTTTTGTGGTGTGGATGGTGATATACTATGAGCTTGACTTAATATTTACCTTCTTTGTCTCCTTTATATTTTGGTCATCTATTTTAAATTCTTCTACATGATGTTCTCTTTTACACCCTTCATCTGATTTTTCTTTATGTTGTTTTAGGTCTTTCTTGAATTTTGTGCTTCATGAATAAGCGCTAACAACTAACTACGTTAGGAGATATCTCGAGATATCTGCCACTAACCTAGCTAACAAACGCGCTTCATGAATAAGCGCTAACAACTAACTACGTAGTCAAATTGACTACGACTAACCTAGGATATTTAGATAAATATCCAAAAGGTAAACAATAAATAGTAAAAGGTAACTAACCTAGTAGTAAAAGTAAATACTAGTGGTAAAAAGTAACAAGCTACTTTTTACCATGTAGTAAATAAAATCTACCTAATGTAGGGAAAGGGTAAAATATCCAAATGATGGAATATTTAGTCTAACATCCCCTTTATTACATTATTTGGGTAATACATACATATCCTCTAATACAATAATATGTCGATAAAGTATATAAGTGCCCCAATACAGTGAAAAAATGATGTCGATATGCTAGTTCTTGCTCTATCACAGTGCTTTGGCTACTTCTAAGCAAAAAAATGGGTCATTCCTCACTTTGTCTTCACACCAACGAATGTCCTTATAGTAATCACTTCATCCAACCGAATTGCATGGGTAACCAGCCACTGCAATCACTAGGTGTAGTAGAGTAGATCACTTCATACGAGATTCATTCATTTTACAATATGAGTTTGCAAAAGATAAGGTTGCTAAGGTGTCGGTCATAGCCAAAAATGCACCCTTATAAGTTCCCTCCTTCTCGTTGCAAAACATGTTGTATCTAATTTCTAAAATAAGAGTGACTAAGGTGTCGATCGCAACCGAAAATGCACCCTTATAAGTATTCTTCCCTTTTTACAAAAAATTGTGAAGAAAAAAAATGTTTATCCCCCCTTAATTACAAAAAGATGTGCAACTCAAGAGTTTTGTGAAGGATTTTTACAAACATTGCCTCCTAGGCAATTTTACACCATAAAAAGTCTCTTCTTTTTATTACAAGGACTTCAAACATTAAGAGTTTGCTATTTATGAAGCCTAAAAGAGGTACAAATCACCCCTTATTTGTAAGAACTTCAAACAAAAAACTTATGCTATTCTATGAAGCCTAAAAAAGAGAGAGGATAATGGTGCTTTGCCCAATGTGACAAACATGTGTTTTCCCTCTACAATATTGTTTTAGCAATGAGCACTCTGTGTGCTTTTTCTGAACCAAAATCAGAATATGAATTAGACACTTCACTAGCAATGTTGCCTTTGTTTTGATTTTGTGTTGTGCCTTTGTCTTTCTTGTTTTGCTTGTTTTTAAACCAACACCAATTGGTGTCATGGTTATCTTTCTTAGAATATGAGCAAAATCGTTTTTGAGATTTCTTTCCCTTGCATTTTGAGGATGATCCTCCCTTGTTATAGTTTTATTTCTTCTTCTCAACCTTATTGTGTGAATAAAGTGCACTATTAGATGCTTCATATTTTTGGAGTTGATTAGATTCTTCAGTTTGAAGCAAATTTACTAACTCCACAAAGGTGAGAGTTCTTTGTGAAACATAAAGGGATGTAATCAAACTTTTGTAGGATTCAGGAAGGGCTCTCAAGATAACTGAAGTTAAAATGGCGTCTTCAACTTTGGCCCCTAAAGCATTAAGCTTAGTCTTCAGTTCTATAGTTCTGTAGAGGAAGGTTGCTACTGACTCACCTGACTTCATATGCAGTGTATGAAGTTGGGTTTGAAGGTTGAGAATTGTGGATTGATTCTTTCCTTCAAAAATGGTGGACAAGGAATCCCATGCATCTTTTCCATTCTTTGCCTCACTAATGTGAGGTTGTACCTCATCAGAAGTGGCTAGAAGGATTAACATGAGAAGATGATTGTTCTTTTTATCCCATTCTCTTTGATCAGCTCCTGATGTGGTGGGTCTTGGTGTAGTTCCAGCAACTAAGTCCCACAAGTCCTCTACAGTCAAAATGGCTTTCATCTTAGTTTTCCAAGTTGTATAGTATGACCTTTTAGCAATTGATATTCACTCAAGTATTTGTTAATTGTTGCCATGAGGAAGGTCCTACAATGCACTAAGATGATATTTATTTCACTCTCAAGTGGTATTTAATGGCACCTTCCTGAAGATTCTCTTGAAGAGAGATAATCAGGTGGAGGAAATTAAGCCAAACACATAAGAGTTTGAAAGGTTTAATTCACTCAAACAACCATTTAATGACATCTGCCTTAACACCCTTCAAAAAGGATGAAAATTTGGAGGAATTTAAGCCAAACAAATAAGAGTGAATTAGGGGTTTTGTTTTGATTTAGGAGAATATATCAAGTTTTTAGAAATGGCTTCTAATTGTGCAATTTGAGTTACACAAATTTGTGAAATTTTGGGGTATGGTGTGTTCTTGATTCTATGACTTATAATTGCAAAAGGAAAATACAATAATCAAACAAGAAGTCCCACAAAATTATTATCACTTAGGTGTCGGATGCAATCGAGAATGCACCTATTTTGCCAATTTTGAAATGAAGGTGTCGAGTAAAATCGAGAATGCACCTTATTTCCAACTTTTGCAACAAAAATGTGTATTTGTGCAAGAATGATATTTTTATGTCTCCTACTTTGTTTTACAATTTTGCAAAATAAGTACAAGTGTTGTCTTCCCCCCTTAATTTGCAAAATAAACAAAAAATGAGCACCCCTTCCAAGACAAGTCGACACATGACCCACGTTTGAAAGGTTTCTAGTACTAGTCGACACACGACTTAGTTTTTATGGACCCAAGGCTTCAAATTCTTCTCAATTTTGCAAAAAGAATGTGCAATTTTATGTCTTATATCCCCAAATTGGAGAAAACACAAAAAAAATGGAGTGGAACTTATTGCAAAATAATTTGGTTTAATTTAAAAAATCTGTAAGTTCAAAAAACAAAAAAAATACTTTTAAAGACAAAATTTCTTTATAATGAAGCAAAATTGAATAAAAAATCAATTTAAATGTTTAAAAATTGACATTTTTCAGCAATTTATACTATATTATAAAAAAAAATATATAAAAAAATATTTAAAAAGCTTTTAAAAAACTTTAGAAAAATTAAAATTTAATTAAAAAACCAAAAAATTTTAAATTTGCCTTTGTAAAATGTTGGCGGGTGGGGTCGAACGCGAAACCTTGCATGTGTCAAGGCCACGCCTTGACCACTGCACTGCTGGTGCGGCTTTGAAATCTGTCCCTGCATGCTTAGTGTTAAGGCATGTCGAGCCTTTGAATTGGCTCTATGGGATTTATCCCACATTCATCCCGTAAGGGATGAATTAGGCATTTAAAGGCCTAAACGCGTGCCTAGAATGCATGATTGCCTATGGCAATCACTGCTCCTCCGCCCTTTGACCTTACGCCATGTCACACAGCTCGACCAATGACTAAATGCCACGTGGCCACTGGCTGCCCAACTAACCAACTTTTTGTGCCTCCTCTGCTTGTGTCACCACATGTCACCCTGGTCTATCTAGTCCACGTCAGTAATACCGCATGTCTACCCACATCAACTCCCCATGTGTCCTTACTGCCATGTCATCGATCAGCAGTTCACGTCAGTGAGTTCAGTCTGAGTCGTGTTTGTCAGACTGTGTCAGGGTTTGTCAGTGTCTAGAATTGTCAATGAGGTCATCAGACCCGAGGGTGCTCTTGCCCTTGGGTTTGGATCTAGTCCTTGTCTAGGAGGGTGCACCTACTCTCTCGAATATGTGCAGGACCCACGGGGGTAGCACTGGCGATCGTCGATGATCGGAGGGCCTCCTGCCCTCTTGGATCCTAGTCATCGATGACTTGCATCCCGATAGAGGGCGCTCATACCCTCTATCGTGTAGGTGCCGCTTGGGCTGCCAGATGCTGGCAGGGGGTCTACGTGGGCCTCCTACCGATGGGGCATCGTGGCCTATGGGGGAGGGCACTCTTCTAATGTAATTAAGGTTGCAAGTATGTATTGAGATAATATGCACAAGTGTCATGTATATATAAAGTGAGGATGTGCACAAGTATCTAGTATTAGAAGTGCATGTAGGAGAGTAGGAGTCATGTAGAAGTGTGCAAGTGGCATAGAGTTAAAGTATGTATGTAATAAGAGAGTGAATATTTTAGCATACAAGTGGTAATAAGGGAAACCAAAGGTTAAGAATAGGAAATTTCATGTACAATAGGAACCAACTTCAAGTCATGAGTGGCATAGTTCACCTCATGCCTCTTAAGTTTTCTTTATTCAAAGGCAATAACCACATCATATTGGGTCAAAAACCCTCATAATCCTTCAATTGATTCATCAATTCATACTGTAGATTGCTTATTAGGATCAGGTAAATGTAAAATCGGTGTGGTTGTCAACCTTTCTTTTAAAATCTAAAAATCCTCTTCATACTGCTTTGTCCATTTGAAGGCTTTACCTTTATTTTGAAGGTTTGTAATGGGTTGGGAAATTCTTGAAAACCCTTTGAAAAATCACCTATAATAGCCTAAAATCCCCATAAAGCTTTTTACCTCATTCACATTAGTAAGTATAGGCTAATCAATAATTACTTCTATTTTCTTAGGATCAACTAAATCCTCTCCATAGAGATAATATGTCCCAAATACTGTACTTGTGGAGTGTAGAATTCACACTAATAGTTTTCGATATAATTGATTTCTTCTAAGAATCTCAAGTACAATTCACATATGTTGATCAAGTTCCTCATTCTTGGAATAGATCAATATGCCATCCAAAAAACAAGCACAAACTTATCCAATTGCTCTCTAAAAATGTTATTCATGTGATTCATGAATGTGACTGGGGTGTTAGTTAGCCCAAAGGGTAGGAATGTAAACTTAAAATAACCATACCTTAATCTAAAATATATTTTTGAAGTATCTTCTTCTCATGTTCTTAACTGATGGTAACCAGATATTAGGTTAAACTCTGAGAAGATGGTTGCTCCTTTGATTTGGTCAAAGAGATAATCAATTCTAGGTAATGAATACCTATTTTTGGTAGTAACCTTGTTCAACATATAATCTATCCACATCCTCAAGGTACCATATTTATTCTTAACAAATAAGATAGGAGCTTCCCATGGTGATACACTAGGCTTGATTAGCCCTTTTTCCAACAAATCCTAAAGTTGTATTTTGAGCTCTTCTAGCTCAATAGGAGTCATCCTATATGGTGCTCTTGTAATGGGTGCAGCTCCAGGTAATATCTCAATAGAAAAATCAAACTCTCTTTGAGGAGGTAGCCCTGGAAGGTCCTCCAAAAATACAACCTTGAATTCTTCCAAGATATGATGCTTTTAGAAGAGGTTAATCCCTTTCAGTCTCCTCTTTTTCATTCATTTTAACTACAAAAACCATTCCTTTCTTCCTAATGATTTTCTTTATTTGCATTGCAGTCAGTGAATGTGGCTTAATAGTAATTGAGGAAATATGGGTGGATTTTATGGATGATTCTAATCAAAGTATTAGGATTCATTATTCAACACCAAGATTGATGTTGAAAGCATGCAAAGGGGCCACATAAAAATACAAATTAGTTTTTACTTATGGCAGAATGATGTGAAGATTAAAATAATGGTTGAATTGGTGGGTTTACCCTGACCCATACTCTAACTTCCAACCATTATCTAAAACCCCTAGTATTTTAGGTATATCCCTCACTAGTCTAGTGGAAATAAAGCTATCACTTGATCCACTATCTATCAAAATACACATTTATTTATCAAAATTTTCTATTTAATAAGAAATAAGTAACTTGAACATCAAGTACGGGACTACCTATGGCTGCAAATATCCTGTGAGTGGTTTCTTATAGACCTTTGTGACAAATATTAGCTCTATGGGAGCACTTGTTAGCATAATGAGCTCCTTGACATATATAACATTCGCTTAGAGGAGCTCTATTTCCTTTATTATTATTCTCATTGCTACTTTGAGATGCAATAAATTTAGACTTCCCTAGTTCTAATGGCCCTAGATCATTTATCCTAAGGCATTCTTTGCTATCCTTCCTAAGTTTGTTGTCATGAACAATATTTCTAATTTTACCTCTAGGTTTCTTGTTATGATATTTTTTCCACTTCATAAACCCAATAAACTTCTGCTTCCTCAGCTCATATTTTTCCCTTTTCATTCATTTTTTTATAATTTAAGTAAGCCTTTTTATTTCCTCGATAGAATTCTACTTTTCGAGCTGAAGTAAATGCTCTAGGAAGATTTTTAGGGTTTAGCATATTCACCTCAATCCCAATCTCAGGATATAATCCTTGTATAAAATTTTGCACCTTCATGCCCTCCATGCCCTCATAATCAGGTACATATTTTAGTAGTTGGTTAAATTTTTGATAATAAGCTCGAACTGTCATTAATCCTTGTTGCAAATTAGTGAATTCCCAGAGCTTCTCTACTATGTTATCCTCACTTGCATCATTGAACTTGGAATTCATGACCTTCATTAGGTCCTTGACCAGCTTAGAGCTCACTCTAGCACCATTTGCTCTTGTTGGATCTTTGGGTGCTTTCACAAAGCTACCTATAGGTTTCCTTTCCTTGATCAAGTCCTCAATTAGTATTTGTTGTTGATCTAGTAGATCTTGTTGTTGATTAAAATATGTTTGTAAAAATTACACAATTTTTGCAAGGTTTTCATCCTCCCTACCATGCTCATTTGGTGGAGGTTCATTCAACTGTTTCATCCTCCTTTCATGTTGAGGACCTTCTCTTCTTATTCCTATCCTTGGTCCCCTTATAAGTCTTTTAGTGGTCTCTTCCTCCCTGTCTCCCATAGTATTTCTTGAAGACCCACCTCTCAACATTCATGTCATATGACTTGTAGGAAAAACAAGTAAGTTAATATATAGGTTTACATTGATCTAAAAAATATTATTAATCATAGTTCTACAACTTAAGATATCTTATGCTCTGATACCATATGTAACAATACAAGTCTGCTCACCTGGTTGTACCACAAAAATAAGCCAAGCAATTTTAGAGGGTAATTTTTTTCTAAGTTTAATGTTTCAACCCCTAAGGTATTTTCATGTTTCAAGTCAAATGCTTTTAGGTTCATAGCATTTTGTTCCATCTAATGAATCATTAACATATAATATTAATTAGTACAAAAATATAACACCACTTTTAGATTTAGGACTGTTGTAGACAACCTCCCAAGTGAATGAGATTGGTCAAATCCCATAAAATATACCATTATGTGGAATCAACTAGTAACATTTAACGTTCTCTTGTTCTAGCATGAGGATCGATACATGAATAAGGGTATCATTTAGGGCCCATAACACCTAAAGGGTGGATGCCTATTTACCCATACCTTAACATACCAAACCTTGAAATATCCAGTTGACTAGTTCTAATAGTTGTATGTAAGGGGGTTAGTGTACATATACCTAGAGTATAGCTAGTTGGTCACTACCCGAAACTAGCTAGAGCCATGTCAATACCCAGAACTTGGACTTGATCACTCATGTTCATTATGAATCATGATCATTTATCCCATACCAAATATTGTGGTTCAACCAGATCAGTCAAATGAAAATGAGACTTACGCTAGTACTACCCAAGCAAAAACTAGAGGTGGTATCCCATACTACCCCTAATTACTAGTTCTAATCAAGTCACGTGTTTCGACCAATTCTATCAAACTACGATTGCTCCTAAGAATTTTTACGTGCATACCCATAACTCAACAACATTGGATGATAAAGGTTTGTTTTTTATGAGGAAAGTATTTTTCTATTCCTCTTCAAGAGTTTGAGAAAGGTTTTGGATTTTCTATATTGAAAAGAAATTGTTAAGTTTCCAAACAAGAATTTACCCATAGCTTAATCTGCTAGGTGGAAACCATATCTATCCCTTATAGAGTCTTACAAAATCTTAACCTTTCCATAATATTTTAAAAGATATTAAATCCTTTTTCAAAGTCTATATTTTCAATATATTCATAGGAATCATAGTAAAAATATGAACATAAGATAATTAGGCTTTTATAATATAATACAACGTTATGAAAATTATTCAGTTTCTTCACTTTAACATATCTCCGATGCCTAAGGTTTTCCAAAGGTAGTTCCTACCTTCAAATTTATTTAACCTTTATTACTTTTCTAGTTTTCTGGTCATTAGTTGGACAATTAACTACTATAGTGGACTAAGTTTGACTTCATTTTCAGTTTTCCAAACTTAAACCCAAAATAAATTATTTTTAGGTACTTATAATACATAACAATCTTTTTAACATACACTATACTAGACACTACTTAAATGACCCCACGCTGCCCACAAGACCATTTAAAGAATAATCTCATTATTTCTATTTTATTTGATTAAGGACTCCGACATTGGTTGACTCTCAAGCAAGTGGAATTGGGACTAGTTTACTATCATTATTTTATACTTAAAATTATTACATCTAAAGTTCTGATGAGGCCGAGAAATACCTCATTTTTGGTATATTTTTTACACATTAAAACTACAATTTACCAATATTTAATATTATTTTATGCCAAATAGTTGATTAAAGTATGTTAGTTTTTGATGGTTACATGATTGGATGTTTAGAAATATTGTACCCCTATTTTGACTATTTTCAGTATTTTATGATTGTTTTTGCATGATTTTTGTTGGTAAAATAACATAGAAAAATTAATGGTAAATAAATATGTTGTTATTTGTGAATAAATGAAGCAATTTGAATGTTTTACCACCTTAAAATTGAGTTGTGGAGGTGGCATGGCACCAAAACAATCACTCTACTATAAAATAGGGCATTGACAAACAATACACAACATACAAAAATAAACCACATTTCACATTAAAGGAGAACACTGAAGCAATCAAAAGAAACAATAAAAATCAGTTGGAACATGGTAAAGAAGACTAAATAAGACCTTTGATACACTTGGATGCATCCCCATGCAGTTTAGACTGACATCAATAAGATATTCCATAAATTCTACCTTAAATTTTGGAGCTCTCTGAAATGAAGGGTGAAAACAATTTGTTTCAATAAAAAAGGGTATATTTTGCAGCCATTTCATGAGGAATACAATGATGTAGAATTAGGAAAGTTGTAACAACAATTTATAACCTAATTTTGACTTATTTCCACCAGTTAAAAGATGCACAAATAACTATTGCAACAAATTTTATCTTAAAATAGACCAAGTCTCCTACAACAGAATAGCAAACCATGCATGGAAAATACACAAAATTGAATTGGTAGTTGCAAATATGTAAGTATAAAATAATATTAATAGAACTACTCCCTTATTGGTTGAGTTAGATAAAATATAAGTCAAAAGTCATAAAGTACAAATTGTAACAATCACATTTTGTAATAGCAATTTTTAATAAAGTGTAGTTTTTATTCAAACATGTGGATTTATGAGTGTGAGAGTATTTAGAGTTTAGTATTTGGTGTGAAATTATCTTCTTCTAGACCAGGGGCCAAGGTCCCACTCTTAGGGATGGAGGAAGGAGCATTTTTACAGGTTTTTGAGTGTATTCTGTTTCAATAGTTTTGTCAACTTTCTTGTTCAAATCTTGTAACAACAATTTCCTTTGTTTTTAGCATGTTTATTATTATGTTTCAAATGTGATATGTGTGAGTTTATTTTCAGCTAGATGACCCCTATTTTGTGTGCATTTATTTCCCTTGTTTTCTACATTTCAATTTCAAAAACATTTTTTCTAACATTTTCCTATAGCAATTTTTTTTGATAAGTTTTTACAACATTTTTTTGATAACTTTCTGTATTTTCAGTTTAGCATGATTAAATTTAGTTATATTTCAATTTAGCATTTTCTATTGATGTCATTTCAATTTAGCAAGTTTAAATCAGCTCTCTTCAGTAATTTCAATTCTACAATTTAGTTCAAATTCTGCAAATTAGAAGTAATTTTAATTCCTATAAATTTTAATTAGTTTCAATTCTGCAAATTACGTGTTAGTATAACCTTAAAAGACCAAACGAACCTCTGTTTGACCAAATAAATCTTATAAAATAATAAGTGAATTGTAACTTTCCAAAAATTTCTATCGCAAATAGCCTTGGACACTGCCCTAGATTTGACAAATATCTAAAATTAAATGATAAGAATAATGACACTAATTATTTTTGGTATCGTTGCTGGGGACATAGGTGTTGTTAGGAGATAAAAATCTCACTAGAGTAGAAAAGAGTTATACTACTATTAAAAAGCAATTCTTAGCAATAGTATATGCCATTAACAAATTTCATCACTACATCATTGGTTATCAAGTATTTATCCATATCGATTATTTAGCTATTAAATACTTGATGAACAAATCCATAATTAGTGTGAGAATAATTCGTCAGTTGTTACTATTGCAAGAATTTGACATCACACTAGTAAACACACCAGGAAAAGCTAATGCAGTAGCATATTTTCTATCAAGACTAAATAACATAGGATAAGAAGACTTATTTGAGGATACTTTTCCAGATGAAAAATTGTTTGCCATATTAGTACAATCACCATGGTTTGCTGATACCACTAACTATTTGGCTAAAGGAAAAATTCCTCCTCATTTCACCTCAAAATAAAAGAAACAATTGATAAGGCAAAGCTTATCCTTCAAGTGGATAAAAGGTTTATTATTCAAATGTGGATATGACCATGTGTTATGCAAGTGCATTCAAAAATATGAAGTGCATGATAATTTCCATGCTTGTCATGATGAACCCTCAAGAGGACATTATTTAGTGAAAAGTATAGTTCAAAAAATCTTGGAAACTAGTTATTATTGGTTGTTCCTTCACAAATATGTTAAAAAGTACATACAACATTGCGATGCATGTCAAATAATGGGAAAGACCACACACACAAATGAAATACCTTTAAAATCTCAGGTGGTTTTAGAACCATTTGAGAAATAAAGGTTAGATTTTGTGGGACCTATTGACCTACCATATCAAGGAAAGGTACATATCTTGGTATGTACTAATTATGTGACTAAATGAGCTGAGGTACGTGCTTTTAAACATGCTCATGAAGAGAAGGTTACTGATTTCATTTACACGTAAATTTTTCAAATATTTGAAGCTTCATGATTTATCACCACAGATCATAGAACCCAATTTGTATCATGAGTCATTGATGCTCTCATTGAAATCTATAAAATCAAGCATAGAAAATCATCACCTTATCATCCTCAAGCAAATGGTCAGGTTGAAGTCACCAACAAGGAACTGGAAATAATTTTAACCAAAATAGTAGCTTCACATAGGAGATATTTGTTAAACAAACTACCAGAACAAGTTTAGGTATAAAATACAATGTGGAAATCCACCATGGATTTTACACCTTACAAACTGGCTTATGGTAAGAAATCTATTTTTTCTATTGAATTTGAGTTAATAATATTTTGCACATCTTTGGAGGTTGGTATTGAATTGTAACATGTATAGATGGATAGGATTATACAACTCAATGCATTGGATGAACTTTTATTGGAAGCACTACATCACTCAGAACTTATCCGAGAATAAATAAATATGTGTTATGATAGTCACATTCAACAAAAAAAAATTGAGAAAGGATATTGGGCTTTATTGTTTGATTCTTTTTATGAATATTTTCTTAGAAAATTGTAGACTAGGTGGCTCGAGCCATACCTGATTGAAGAAGTGTTTGGAAATAGAGTAGTTCAACTCTCTCCCATTGACGATTCAAGGAGAAAGTTAGTGCTAAATGGATATCACCTTAGGGTATACCATGATTCAAAGAGAAATTTAGCGCTAAATGGATATCACCTTTAGGTATACCATGAGTTGACTCACATGTTTTCGAAGAATTGTTTAAAGCCAATTTCATTATTGCTACAACTCCAACAATACAAAACTCTTGAAGAGGCTCTAGCATAGGCTAGAACAATTGAAGAAATCAAAATTCAAGAGGGAGAAATTGCAAAAACCCGTAAGGAGTGGAATATGAACACAAAAGGTCATCTGGTACAACCAAAGCTGGTAGTAATTAATCAAGTTGTGATTATCATTCCAAGGCCTATGCAACCAACGCTGCCTCAAAAGGTAAACTATAAGGCCCAACATCCTCTTGTAAACTACAATAACAACACTTAGATTAATCAAGGGTTAAAAAAACATCCAAAGTAAATACTTTATCAAATATCCAACCTATGGATCCAAATAGAAAAAAGTCCAAGGGACATCATGAAGATCTATATGTAAGTACCATAGGCAGAATGGGCATGACGTACAAATGTGTTACTCATTCAAAAACCTAGTACAAGACATGATTTATATGAATGATCTTCAAGTTGATAACCCTCTTGCAAAAAGTAATCAATAAATGGGTATATTTGAAGACCCATTGGCCACTCATGAGGTGCAGGAAAATAAAGCAAAATAGTTAAACAAGGTCTATACAACACCCCCTAAAAAGGGTTCATCAAGATGGTTAGCATCATGAAAAGGAATAGGTTTTATCCAAATCAAGTCACACCACCTGTAGCTTCAAATGACATTCCCTCCATATCATAACATCCTCCACCTCTAGTGCAAAGCCCTCCACCTCGTCTAGTGGTCACCATAAAGAGTAATATTACTCAAATATTATGAACAATATTATCCTAACTCTCTATCTATGAAGCTTATTCAACAGTCTCCACCTCATCAACAAGATCTTATGGAGATTCTTAAGTCGATTGAACTACAGCCCTAGGAGTCTAGCTCCTTTATCAATTTCATGGGGTATGTTGAACAGTGCAAAGAGCCAGTAATCACATTTTATGAACATGAACTCAAACCAATATCAAATTACATGGTTGTTCCTACCTTACACATCATTGCATGTGTAAATAGAAAACCTTATAAAAGAGTTCTAATTGATACTAATTCTTCAAGAAATATCATCACCAGAACTACTCTCCGACATCTAGGTCTTCCAGCATCCCACATTGTTGCATCCATGTATACCCTGTGAGCATTCAATGATACTCTGTGATCAACGGTTGGCACTATAGTCTTACCTATTCAAGTGGGTTGTAAAACCATACCAAAATTGTGTCACATATTAGAGGGTGCAAATGGCCTATAATATCTTACTAGGTAGACCCTAGATTAGGAACATGAAGTGCATGATATTCATAGCTCACCAATGTTTGAAGTACACTCATGAAGGGAAAGTACATGTCATATATGTAGAACTTGAGCCCTTCAAATACTGCAACTTGGTGCAACACATCCCAGAGTCAACCTTGCCATAAAATCATTTGGAATTCTATCCAAATATATCCATTCAAAGTATAAATTATTCATTATCACCTTGCATTGATCCATTAACATCTTCTTCTATACCATCCTTGTCATTGGTACCTTCAAATATACCTTCATCATCATCACATGTCAAAGAGACCTCTTGACGAGACCGCTCCAATCATCTCTACTATTTCCACAAAATAAGTTCCTATTCTAGCAGATGAGAACCACCTCATGAAGCAAGCATTGATTCATCTCAAGCCTCACTTTCATCTCCTCCATCCTCACCATCATAAGTCACAATCTATATGGCTACTACTGGTTTAGGATAATACCTAGTAAGGAATATTACAACTCTAGCCATTGAGATAGTACAAAATATGGGATGACCTCATTTTTCCATAGGTACCATCGTACCTCTAGGTATACCTACCAATCAAATGAACTTCATATATTGGGGTATTGAATATGGCACAAAACTATATCCTCAGAAAGAGCAAGATGAAGAACCCTTTTATGAAGACATCAATTATATGTCCAATCCCAACTTTACCATGTGATATCTCCATTACTACCATTGGTATTGCTATGGTTTGGGGTTGTACAAACAATGTACTTACATTACTTTCCAGTAGTAATATCAAATGTCATATTATAAATTTGGCTTAGACACAACAAGTCTGCACCTCTCAACATCCTCACAGATAGTTTAGAACACCTGGGTTTGAACTATAAGGATGAGCTTGCACATGATGCTTACACTAATACTAATCATGTCCACTATTTGGGGGATTATTTCCCCATAAATATTATATATCAAAGGATATCTCGTAATTTCACCCGATCCTATGAAGAAGGTGAAGGTTCGCATACTCTTCCATCCAATAATGAGGAAGAGGATCAAGGTTCCCCTTATGAATGAAAAACTGATGATGAATCAGATTACAATGTAACACTTATTAAATCCCCTAGTTTAGATGAAGAATACAAATCGATCATCCCATTGGATGACGAAGAAGATTTCTATATATGTGTGTTTCCATTACCACATCCCATCTAGTCATAGCTTCTATCATTCAAGGAGTAGGCTCACCCCCTTCCACATCAACCACATCTGGTTGTTCCACCTCCATCGCAACCACATTTGCAAGTCTTGTGACAACATATTGTTAATATACCCAACCGCCCATCCAATGAATATCATCCATCCATCCATCCATCCATAGATATGATTCCTAAAAATTCAAGAGGGGGAAATTGCAAAACCCCATAAGAAGGAGTGGAATAAGAACACAAAAGGTAATCTAGTACAACCAAAGTTGGTGGCAATTAATCAAGTTGCCATTATCATTCTAGGGCCTATGCAACCAACACTGCCTCAAAAGGTAAACTATCAGACCCAACATCCTCTTGCAAACTACAATAACAACACTCAGATGAATTAAGGGCAAAACTAGAATCTAAAGTAATTACTTTACTAGATATCCGGCCTATGGATCCAAATAGACCAAAGTACAAGGTACATAATAAAGATCTAAATGTAAGTACCATAGGCATAATGGGCATGACGTGCAAATGTGCTACTCATTCAAACACCTAGTACAAGACATGATTGATAGGAATGATATTCAAGTTGATAACCCTCTTGCAACAAGTAATCAATAGATGGGTATCTTTAAAGACCCATTTCCCACTCACAAGGTACAGGTAAATAAAGAAAAATAGGTAAACAATGTCCATACAACATCCCCTAAAAAGGGTTCATCGAGATGGTTAACATTGTGACAAGGAATAGGTGTTATCCGAATCAAGTCACAACACTTGTAGCTTAAAAAAACATTCCCTCCACATCATAACCTCCTCCACCTCTAGTGTAAAGCCCTCCACCTTGTCTAGTGGTCACCATAAAGAGTAAGCTTATGCAAAGCTTGCGAATGACATCATCCCAACTCTCTATCTATAAGCTTATTCAACAGTATCTACCTCATCAAGAATATATTATGGAGATTCTTAAGTCGATTTAACTGCAGCCCTAGGAGTCTAACTCCTTTATCAATTTCATGGGGCACGTTAAATAGTGTAAAGAGCCAATAATCACATTTTATGAACATGAAATCAAACCAATATCAAATGACATGGTTTTTCCTCCCTTACACATCATTGCATGTGTAAATAGAACACTTTCAAAAATATTTCTAATTGATACTAGTTCTTAAAGAAATATCATAATCACAACTACTCTTCGACATCTAGGTATTCCAACATCCCACATTATTGCATCCATGTATACCCTACGATCATTCAATGATACTCTGTGATAAACGGTTAACACTATAGTCTTACCTATTCAGGTGGGTTGCAAAACCATACCAAAATTGTGTCACATCTTAGAGGGTGCAATGGCCTATAATATATTGTTGGGTACACCTTATATTAGAAACATGAAGTGCATGCCATCCATAGCTCACCAATGTTTGACATACACTCATGAAGGGAAAGTACATGTCATCTCTATAGACCTTGAGCCCTTCAAATACTACAACTTGGTGCAGCACGTCCCCGAGTCGACCTTACCATAAAATCATTTGGACTTCCATCCAAATATATCCATTTAAATTCTGACTCCTTCATTATAACCTTGCATTGATCCATTACCATATTATTCTATACCATCCTCATCATTGGCACATTCAAATATACCTTCATCATCATCATATGTTAAAGAGGCCTATTGACAAGACCCCTCCAATAATATCTACTATTTCCACAAAATAAATTTGTAGTCTAGAAGATGAGGAACCACCTCATGAAGCAAGCATTGATTCATCTCAAGCCTCACTTTCATCTCCTCCATCCTCACCATCACAAGTCACAATCCATCTGGCTACTACGGGTTTAGGAGAATACCTAGTAAGGAATATTACAACAACTACAGCCATTGAGATAGTACAAAATATAGGATGATCTCATTTTCCCATAGGTACCATTATACCTCTAGGTATACCTCCCAATCAAATGAACTTCATATATGGGGGTATTGAATATGATACATAACCATATCCTCAACAAGTGCAAGATGAAGAACCCTTTTATGAGGATATCAATTATATGTATAATACCAACTTTACCATGTGATATCTCCATTACTACCATTGGTATGGCTATGGTTTGGGGTTTTACAAACAAGGTACTCGCATTCCTTACCAGCAGTAATATCAAATTCCATATGATAAATCTGGCTTAGGAAACAACAAGCCTATACCTCTCAACATCCTCATAGATAGTTTAGAGCACTTGGGTTTGAACTATAGGGATGAGCTTGCACGTGATCCTTACGCTAATCCTAATCATGTCCACTCTTTGGGGGATTATTTCCCCATAAATATGATAGATCAAAGGATATCTCATAATTTCACCTGATCCTATGAAGAAGGTGAAGGTTCACATACTCTTCCATCCAATAATAATGAAGACGATCAAGGTTCCCCTTATGAATATAAAACTAATGATGAATCAGACTATGGTGTAATACCTATTAACTCCCATAGTTCAAATGAAGAATATGAATAGATCATACCATTGGATGACAAAGAAGATTTCGATCTGCATGTGTTTCCATTACCACATCCCATCTAGTGATAGCTTCTATTATTCTTGGAGCATGCTCAACCCCTTCCACATCAACCACCTCTGGTTGTTCCACCTCCATCGCAACCACCTTCCCAAGTCTTGTGACAACCTTTTGTCAATAGATCCAACTGCCCATCCAATGAATATCATCCATCCATCCATAGATATCATTCCTAAAAAATTCTAAAGGTACTCATAAACCCTTTGGTCATCCAAAAAGCCACAAAGGTACCCATAAACCCTTTGGTCATCCAAAAATCCCCAAATGTACCCATAAATCCTATGGTCACCAAAATCCCCAAAGGTACCCATAAATACTTTGGTCACCAAAAAACCCCAAAGATACCCATAAACCCTTTGGTCACCAAAAAATCCCTAAAGGTACCCATAAATCCTTTGATCACCAAAAATCCTCAAAGGTATCCATAAACCCTTTAGCCACCCAAAAAGCCCCAAAGGTACCCATAAACCCTTTGGTCACCAAAAAAGCCCCAAAGGTATCCATAAACCCTTTGGTCACTCGAAAACCCCCAAAGGTACCCATAAACCCTTTGGTCATCCAAAAAGCCCCAAAGGTACTCATAAATCCTTTGGTCACCCAAAAAGCCCCAAAGGTACCCATAAACCCTTTGGTCACCAAAAAATCCCCAAAGGTACCCATAAATCCTTTAGTCACCCAAAAAGCCCCAAAGGTATCTATAAAACCTTTGGTCACCCAAAAAGCCCCAAAGGTACCCATAAACCCTTTGGTCACCCAAAAAGCCCCAAAGGTATCCATAAACCCTTTGGTCACCCAAAAATACCCAAAGGTACCCATAAACCCTTTGGTCACCCAAAAATCCCCAAAGGTACCCATAAACCCTTTGGTCACCCAAAAGAGCCCCAAAGGTACCCATAAACCCTTTGGTCACCCAAAGAGCCCCAAAGGTACCCATAAACTCTTTGGTCACCAAAAAGAGCCCCAAAGGTACCCATAAACCCTTTGATCACCCAAAAAGCCCCAATGGCATCCACTAAGCCCATTGGTCAAAATATATATATATATATAATCATATATATATATATATATATATATATATATATATATATAAAATCTAAAAACATCATTAAAATAATAAAAATACAAAAATATTGCATTACATTTCATATCGTTGCATTATACAATCACTTGCATTAAGCATACCCATAATTGCATTTTGTATTCTAGAGTTGCTCATACATGTCTAGCACTAGGTCTGTACACTAGCCATCCTTCAAAATCAACTTTGTCAAAATTCATTATTAACACCCATCTACATTACAATTATCATTTCCATCCACATTCCCCACCTTTTGTATTTGTGTATGTTTCCCTTCACCTAGTCATTTGTTATAAGGCATCATTAGGGTTTTTGGTCACTCAACCATCTCTAGTTTTCTTTTTAAATTTTGTAGAAAGCTATCCTAATTTTTAGAAGGTAGAGTCTTTATTTGATTATACCTTGTATACATCATAATCCCAACACATTCTCACATTAATAAATCCATGTTTTGCACAAGGAAAGATGAAACCTACAAAGTGGTCCTTGTTACCTTAAGTAAAAATTTTACCTTGCTCATCCCCCTATGTGCATGGTTTAAAAATGCTAATAATTGATAAAAGGACAAGCTCCTCCCTACCCAAAGCAATAAAAATCCCTTACCCCATGCCAAATCTGGGCAAGTATTCAAAGAGCAACAAATACAAAAGCAAAATCCCCAAAATAAAAAGTGTTTTTTACCACTAACAAAAGAAAAAAGAAAAATAAATAATGGTTCTCACCACTACAAAAATCCCTTGCTCACCAAAACAAAAATGAGCAAATCCCTAGAGCAATTCAAAAATAAAATAAAAAAAGGAAGTACTGAACTTGAATCCCTGGAATTCTCAACATTTGACAACCATGAGGTGATCCTCATTACAGGTTGGGTGGCATCAAGACTACCTGTCAATGGCAGTATCATTATGTGTGATGATATGTCTATCACATTAGCAACATTATTTTGTACAGATCAATGTCAGCTTATGGATGAGCTAGATTTTGGTAGCTTGTATTACCTAATGGTCTAATCCAACTAACATACAAAACTCAGGATCATGATACTCGCAGGGTGATCTTCATTACATATGGGCTGCATAAATCCTGTTTGGTATTGGGGTAACTTTATGCGTTATTATAGCAATGAACTCACATGCACACACATGGATATGGAATATCTTGGTCATCCTAGCAGATTTATACCTTGCCAAAAAGTCTTGCATGGTTAATATATAACTTTTGACTAGTTCACTAGAGTGTTTGAGTCTCATGAAAACCTCAAGGACATTCTATAACATCTTACTATTCATTCCATTCCATACCATTTTATCACATGTTTGTTAGTTTACATTTTCATAGTCCATTACATAATCCTATGATAACATTAAAAATAAATCAATGAATTTTATACAGTCTATGGTGCTAGCATCTAGTGTGTCAAATAGTATTCATAATTCATCAATACATATTAACAAATCATCCATTTCATTATGCATACACACATGTACATATCATTAACTAACATCATATTACAATACATGCATCCATGATATTGCATCCATAAATACATTAGAAAACCAAGAAGCAAATATAAATGCATATCTTTGCTCACCATAAAAAATCACAAAACTAACAAAAAATCAAATAATCATCAAAAATTTCAAGTGAGCCTCGTATTCAATTATTTACCCTATAAACTTGGTGGTTGCATCGACTTGCACTCCATGCAATTTGGAAATATGATTAAATTACCATAAGGCCATTTGAACCAAATTATTCATTGATGAATTGAAAAGTCTACACTTCAATCCCTAAGAAGGCCATTGTGGTCATACTTCTCCACGGGAATGAGGTATTCATTTTCTTTCTTCCATGAAATATCATAAAAAACCACCAAAATCTTAACAAAACTGATAAATTTCACAATGGGTAAATCTGAAGGAACCCTAATCAAGTCATATTGGTCAAGTGACTCATCGCTTTCATTATTGGTCATTCCCTCATCGAATTATCACTTGAGGGGGTAGTCATAATTACAAATTCATAATCAAAATCAACACTCAAACACTCAAAAGTGCAACTTGCATACATTCAAAATAATTATTGCCAAAGATAATTTCAAGCCCACATTGGGGCACATAATTAAGCACCAATTCCACAAAACAAAGTCTTGGTCTCCTTGAAGCCTTGGGATAACTCTCGAAATAGGCTTATAAGTGAAACAAGGAACCAAGACCAAGTATACCATAAGCCTAAACCTATTTGAACAATGCAGTTGAAAGGTTTACCAAAATCAAATCCTTCAAATATTTCAAAAGCAAGAATTCTAATAATTTATGCTTCTTCCATGATGGGGGCATCTAAAGTTGGTTAGGTTAATGAATAACCTAAATAAGTTCATATTTTAGTCATCTATTTTTACTCCATGCTTTTTTTCACACAATGCATCCCAAAAAGGTGTACCAGTAGACACTAAAATCGTATCAATACAATTAGATTACCAATACACACTCTTATCAACACCATATTACCTTCTTGGGCAAACCTCAGGGGTTAAATAGTGGTCCTTACCACTTTTGGGAAGTTTTATCCCACTTTTGGGAAGTTTTTGGCCATGCAGCCATGGCCGCCCCACCCCGGGATGGCCACCAAGTTCATGGCCATCCCACCCTAATGCTACAAACAAAAACCATCCCTGGGTGGGATGGCCACCAAAAACCACCACTGGGGGGATGACCAAGCCCCTAAACTCTTAAGAAGTCAAGGGTATGAAAAATGGCAATCAAATTTTGTCATTTATTCCACCCACTAATTTATGATAGATTGAGGTGCATCAATTAAGTCACAAACCTACAAATTGGAGGCCTGAATTGGAGGTTTCTCCCAACCAATGCATGGCAAGGTTTTGACAAATGGTGATACTTGTATCACATGGAAAAACTTACCCATTTAACCTTGTGCTCTCTTGATCTGTAAAGTGGAGCCAATCCACCCAATTAAAGGGAGTATTTTGTAATATTTTACCATGAAGTGCTACCGAGATTCAATCCCATTTTCACCATGTTTTTTCCCTTGAAATCTCCATCAATCGAAGGAGGTTTCCAAGTGATCCCAAATACGCAAATCCATTTCAAAACCCACCCATTTTAGTGAATTAGATCACCAAATTTGATGAGAACACACCTAAGAATAGTTTGAACTAGATCCTAGAAGAATTGGAGGTAAGAACCACCAGGTTTGGTGGCTGCCCCACCCTAGGATGTTTAATAGTCATAATTGTAACACCCAAGGATGACCATGAATTTTGCATTTGATTTCATTTTTCTTTTATCATAAATCATTTCTAGATTAGAGTATATTCACTATACTAAGTTTTGGTTCCATTTTTGAGTAGTTTTGCATCCTCTATTATGCTTTTTGATTTTCATATTCACTATAACATGCATCACTTCGATTTCATTTAAATTTGCATATGCTATTAATGAATTTGAGTTCTTTGTGTGTAGATCCATGTATCTTAGCACACAAGGAAGGAGATACAAGTTCAAATACATATAGATCATCGCAGCTATACCAAAACTCACTCTTAGGCAATTCATGAGTGTGAGGAAGGCCTTGAAGTGCATCTAAGTCATTGAAAGGATTATATCCTTTGACACCTTGTAATTATTGTATCAATTCAGATCCCTCAAGGGGACACATTGTAACCATGAATTTGACAAGTTGATTAATATAAAGAGGACCCCATTTCTTATATATATTGTTATCATGTTTACATTAAATGTCACTTTTGAATGCTTAAATCAATAGGTGCAATTCATTTCCATTTTTCTAGATGCACCATTTTTTTTCTCTACAAAATCCATATCGAAAGAGGAAATACTCATCAACTAAAGATTGAGTATAACTTTATGTTGATTAAAGAAGAAATTAAAAAAAAAATATTATTTCTAATATGGATAAATTTCTTTATGCCTTAATTATGAATGTTTAATATTAGCTAAGATTAGTATGGAAGGAAATAAGTTACCTATTTTATAGAGATGAATACTAGTTATATCAATTTTAGCATAACATTGAGTTTTTGTTGTATATTAGTTAGAAATTGTTCAACATCAAAGATAAATATCGAAGGAAACCCTTGTAAACATATACTTCCACAATATATTATGGTTTAATCTAATCAAAAATAATGTTTTGAGAAATATCAACAATTTTAATGTTTTTATAATAATTCCACATATTAATAATATCCATTCCACCTAAGGAGAATGCCTTATAGAGACATGGAATAAGTATTTACATTATTTGTTGGAATTTTGATCTTATAGGTGTACATCTATGAGGATATTATTGATTCAATTTTTTTCGTTTTATGCAGATTATTAGTTTCTATTCAATAGGGTTAGGTCATTTTTTACATGTATATATTCAATATTAAAACCATATCAAATATTATAATTATCCATATGTCTTTCAATTATCTATTCTATGATGAGATATATTATCTAATCCTACTAGAAGAGCATATCTAATTATTAATTCATTATCCATACATTGAGTAAAGTGGTAAAATTTTATGCTTTTTCTAATATCAATTATAACATATCAAATTTTTAGTTGTTTCATAAACAAATAGAATAAATTATAATGTGCTAATAAATATTGTTATGAATATATTTTCTTATTATAGAAAATCACTAACATTTACTTAAATAACAACATTCATCTATAAATATTATGTGCAATAATCATTTCACAATAAGACATGACATACAAACTAATATAGATTCAATTTATAATTCAAACCTTTGAGCTAGAGTAAAATTTTAACATGCTTTTTATTAGAAGAAATCCACTACTTACTTTATCTAAACTTGTGATCCAAACATGTACATTATTCTTCTCTTTCTATCTCATATGAGTCTAGGATACCTACATTATATAATACTCAACTACATACCATTATTGCTTATCCACACATGTGGGGTAAGTTCATTTATGATAACATTATAATATTAAATATAATATTATAATATCAAGTTCATATCTTAGGTATCTAACATTCTATTTGTAACTAATATGCACAGTGTAATTGTAGACTTTCACAGAAAGATATTGGAAACTTCACATATCTCCTTGCTTGAGACCAACTCAAGATTTTCCAATCTATTTTGTTTATAAAATAAAAATAGACTACCTATTCTTCTCAGGTAGAAATTTCACATTATTTATCCACAACTACAATTATTTCTAGGTACCAAAGAAAGCAATAAGTTCTTAATTTATTTCATTTAAGAAAAAATACACTCACAACCTCATGGCAACATCTACCAACATACTTATACTTAGAGAATATTGATTCATACAACAATAAATAAATTTTTCAAGCATTACGTTGCTCTCAGTACAAATACACATATTAGCATAGTAATTTATCCAAATATAGCATTGCTTTCAAGTAAGAAGTAACATAACATAATGGTAGTACTTTACTAGCATACCATTGCCTTCAATTACAAAATAACATAGCATCAATTTTCAAAAAAATATTTCTTATCATTTTCAAAATTACGTATCTCTTTTCATAGGTCATATCATAGGTAGTCTAGCGGTTTCATTATCAATACATCAAATAAAAATAGGTACACTTAAAAGAAACATTATGAACATCTCCAACATGATGGAGTTATTAGAATAACTAAGCTGTATTCCATGCTTCCCAACAAATATAATTTGATGTTCTAAATACATCTTGCCACGGATGATCAATGTTCTCCACTACAACATTCCCTTCGTCTGTATTTTTCCTTCATTTTTTCTACTCCTTTTCCAAAAAATTCTCCCCCGAACTCAGTAAGTTGTTTTCCTCCTCCCCCCTACGTCATGCTAGATTTCCATCCCATTTATTCCTCAACCTCATACTCTTAACATTCCATCATGGGTTTTCCACCATTACCAAAATTTTGTCTTAGCTATTTAACAACATAGGAGGTGCATCCATCGGTACGAAGGCTTAACCATATTTGCTTAGCTGATTATCAACCATTTTTTTATTATTTTAAAAACAAACCAACAACCATAGTGATATGAATTATTTATCACATACTTCAAACAAATCAAGATTAGAAATATGCACAAGGTCTAACATGGAGAGATTTTTGACAACCATTCATCGTACGTCATCCACCATCATAACTATGAATGGAAGGTCTCACTTTCTTCTACTTAATCAACTAATCACCATAGTTCCTTAATACAAAATGTAAAGTAGTACACAACAAAATTTTTCTCAATTGCACAAGGTTTCCTTATTTTTTTTTAAAAAAGATAAAAATAATTATCTTGCTTTATACTTTCTATTCCTTTATAAAATTACGTTTCATAAAATCATGAAAGAATAAAGAAAATATTTTCAAAGCTTCACTCAAGCAATTCAAGGGTGGTTCTTATTATTAAGACATTTTCATAGCCACCTCTAATCACACAAGATTTTTTTTATTAAAACAATAGAGCATTTAAAATATTATACATACATACACATATCTCAATAAGCAAGAAAACACATGCCTTTCCAAACTAATGGCTCTCATCATCATCGCCACTATAAAACATTTCTCATTCTTTGCCAACAAACAATATTCAAACCAATTTAAATCACACAGAGATGAAATTTACAACACACCTAAATGATATGCAAACATAAGTTTCCATGTGCTTACGAGCTGAATCATCACTTCCCATTTCTTACCTTTTTCCACTGACTTTCTTTCTCTTATTTTCATCTTGCAACTATCCTACACTCACATAGACTATCAACAGTACCTTGTTTCACAAGAAAAGGTAAGTATATACATATTTTTAATATTTTTTATTAACCGTGTGAGGAGTGTCGTTACATCCTCCTCCACTAGATATAAACACAGTTCCTGTGTTTAAAGATGAGTGAAGCAAAATAAATATTTTGAATATCCATAACTTTTACTCAAGCAAATTTACTTTTCCATTTTAACTCAAAGTATTGCCATCACATTTATCATCATAAAAACACATATATATATATTTTTTTATGATTATTATATAATCACGTCATAATAAAATTAAATACACTTATTCATCATGATCCAAGACATATTTCCTAGCAATACCAAAACATTTATAATATACTCTACTCAGTAATTCTATTAATATTTTTTATACACATATATAAAATTTGTAAAAAGTTTAAGATAAAGTGTTTTTCTACTCAAACAAATAAGGAAATTGTCACTGCATATTTGCCACATATTTTTGCATAATATTTCGATCTGAGTAGTGGTCCCATTGGACCCGACATTGCTCTATACTCAATTTTCTCAGATGCTTGATCTGAAAACCAAGTAGGCGAACGTGTCGCACCTGAATCTTTAATGGATTGATCATATGCAAGTTGGAAATATCCAAAACATGAGTAGGATTAGAAATGTACTTTATAAATAGGGACAAATAAAAGACGTTATGAATTTTGGATAATATTGGTGGTAGAGGTAATC
Source organism: Wollemia nobilis (assembly GCA_028583015.1). Classification (NCBI taxonomy): domain Eukaryota; kingdom Viridiplantae; phylum Streptophyta; class Pinopsida; order Araucariales; family Araucariaceae; genus Wollemia; species Wollemia nobilis. The sequence goes on from JAQPPZ010002064.1 coordinate 2,807,503, forward strand.
TATGCACAATGGGGCTTATCTTAGCTATGATCTCAAATGGACCCATGTATCTGGAGTCAAGCTTGGAATATTTTATTGAAATTTTAGTTGGCTTCACCCTTAAGAATACTCGGTATCCCAAAGAGTATTCCCTCAATGTTATTTTGAGGTCTGCATAGCTCTTTTGGTGATCTCTGACCTCCTTCGGCTTCTGCTAAATGCCTTTTAATTTCTCTTCCATTTATTTTACCATTTTTATTTTGATCACTACTCGATCCTCTAGATTATTCCAAGACAAGAGGATTCTGCATCATCTCCCATATAGGGCTTCGAAAGGTGCCATACCTAGCGATGCATGGTAATTGTTGTTATAGGAAAATTTCACTAGGTATAAGTAGTCTTCCCACTTTTTGTGATAAATCCATGTAGTACATTTGTAACATATGTTAGGATTAAATAACAAATACGAGCAATAATATAATGCGGAAATAAACATAGAAGAAATTATGCAATACACAATAGACACAGGTATAATGTAGTTCACCCAAACTGGGCTACTCCATGGAGAAAATAACCAGGCCCTTTGTATTCCATCCATAAAACCCCTCTATATACAGTCGCACACCTCATTTACCTTTAGTCATTGTACAACCTCCTCTTATAATAATGCATTACAATTTTAGGGTAAAAAACCCACCTAAAATCTATTGTCCGATTTGTGACCTAATATGAAATGGTCCAGATTTACATAAAGGAAAAAACATCTATTTTTAGCTTTGTATTCCATCCAGAAAACCCCTCTATACACAACTACAAACCTCATTTACCTTTAGTCATCGTACAACCTCCTCTTATAATAATGCATTAAAAATTTAGGGCAAAAAACCCACCTAAAATCTACCGTCTGATCTGTGACCTAATATCAAATGGTCCAGATTTACATAGAGGAAAAAACATCTACTGTCATCGCCCCCCATGGACCCCCCTGGTGATAGTATTAGGGGGGCTAATGCCCCCTCTACACCCTCTTATTTCATGTAGTGGGTCTGAGTACGGCTAAAACAAAGGCCTCTAATTTAAACAGGCTCCATAATCAACAATCTCCCACTTAGATACTGATCACAACAACTCCACTACTACTGCACTTGCTGGACTATGCTTCAGATTTGAGCTTGGAAATTTTCTCACCTTTACTATGATGCTTTAAGACCAACTGAAACTGAGCAGAAACTCAGTTTCTCCTTGGTTACTACCTTTGTGAACATATTTGCAGGATTCTGGCTAGTGTGTATCTTCTCCAATTTTAATTGTCCATCTTCCAATACTAAGCATATGAAATGGTACTTGGTATGTATGTGTTTAGTCTTGGAATGGAAAGATGAATTATTTGCAAGATGAATGGCACTCTGACTATCACTGTATAATGTGCTATTCTCCTGCTTCTTTTCTAACTCCTCCATAAACCTTTGTAACCAAATCATCTCCTTACTAGCCTCTGTAACAACAACATACTCTACTTTTGTTGTTGATAGTGCAACAACCTTCTGTTATTTTGAAATTCAGCTTACTGCAATTTCACCTACAGTAAAAAATACCCTGTGGTACTCCTCCTGTTGTCTATATCACCTGTCATGTCTAAATCAACATATCCCTGTAAAGTAGTATTAGATCCTTCAAAACATAATACCTGATTGACAATACCTCTCAAATACCCGAGAATCCACTTCACTGCCTCCCAATGCTTTCTTCCTGGATCACTCATAAACCTGCTCACAACTCCCACTGCATGTGCACATATGGCCTTGTGCACACCATAACATACATCAAACTACCAACTAATGATGAATAAATAACCTTGGACATGTAGTGCATCTCCTCCTGTGTCTTAGAACACATCTCTTTGGTCAGTTTGAAATGATTTCCCAAATGTGTGCTAGCAGGTTTTGCATCCTGCATAGTGAATTTTTCCAACACCTTCTCAATGTGCTCACTCTGAGACAATGTTAATTTACGATTTTTCTAGTCTCTTGTTATTCTCATACCAAGGATTTGCTTTACAACACCCAAATACTTCATTGCAAATGACTACCAATTTTATTTTGAGTACAATTATATCCTAAATGTTAGACCCTACAACAAGCATATCATCTACATACAATAACATGATAATATAGTTACCATTATCCATTCTCTTAAAATAAATACAGTGGTCAGAATAACATCTACTATAACCCCGATCTGACATAAACTTGTCAAATTTCATATACCACTACCTTGGAGCTTGATTCAGGCCATACAGGCTCTTTTTCAACCTGCATACTAATTCCTCCTTTCCTTTGACCTCATACCCTTGTGGTTGCTGCATATAAATATCTTCCTCAAAATCCCCATGGAGAAAAGCTATTTTTACATCTAACTGTTCAAGGTGTAAATCCTCTATAGCCACTAAGCTTAAAACAGTTCTAATTGAAGTCATTTTAACAACAGGAGAAAAAATTTCATCATAATCAATACCTTTCTTCTATGCAAACCCCTTTACAACCAGTATAGCCTTATACCTCTTTTTTCCTCCATCTTCTTCTTTCACCCTGTAAACCCATTTGTTCTGCAATACTATTTTTACTGTATTCAACTGAACCAGATACCAAGTCTGATTATTTATCAAAGAGTCCATCTCCTCTTCCATGCCTTGCTCCCACTTCTTCTTGGTTTCTACCTACATTGCTTCTTGATATGTTTCTGGTTCACTAAAGTCAGACAATAATACATAATATAATGATGGAGAGTAACATACAGGAGGTCTACTTATCTTGGTAGATTTTCTAACAATAGTTGCAGGAGTTTGAGGTGCTACTTGTTGCTGTTGTTGTTGATTTTCTAGCACCTTTGGAGTTTCAATTTCATCAAACACTATGTATTCTGTGTTTTCCTTTTCCTGTTTATTTTCCTGCAACTGATCCTTATACATGAACTTATCATTGAATATTACATCTCTATTCCTAATGATTTTGTGATTTGCATAATCCCAAAAACAATAACCAAAATCATTAACTCCATATCCAATGAAAAAACACTTCTTGGATTTTACCTCAAGTTTAGTTCGATTTTCTTTACTGATATGCACGAAAGCTTCACAACCAAAAGTATTTAAAAATGAGTAATTAATAGGCTTACTTGTCCATGCCTCTTATGGATCCCACCATCTAGGTAACTTAAAGGCCCTCTGTATATTAAATAAATTGTAGTATCCACAACATCTGCCCAAAACTATAAGGGCAATCCTGCATGTATTCTCATGCATCTAGCACGTTCCATGATAGTATTGTTCATCCTTTTTGACACACCATTTTCTTATGGAGTTCGTGGAACCATATTCACTCTATGAATCCCATGGTATGAATAATAACTATCAAAATATTTGCTATAGTACTCACCTCCATTATCAGATCTGAGATACTTTAGCTTATTTCTTGTCTCATTCTCAACCAAATATTTCCATTTCTTAAATGTATCAAAAAATTTGATTTATTTCGAATACAGTAAAACCATGTTTTTCTAGTTGCATCATCAATAAACGTAACATAATAATGAGAGCTACCAAGAGATGATACCTGAGCTGGTCTCCATACATCTGAATGTACAAGCTCTAGCTTTTCATTCTTCTTTTATTTTCTAACTCTGAGAAATTTGACTCTTTTCTGTTTTCCATAAATGCAGTTCTCACAGAATTCTAAATCAACCTACTTCAAACCTAGCAATAAATTTCTTAAATGGAGAATATACATCCCCTTCGCACTCATGAGCCCAAGCCTATGATGCCACAAAGCTGTATCCACTCCTGTAGAAGCTAAAGTAATAGAAAGGTCAGTATTACCAGTACATACATACAATGTACCTTATTTTATTTTGTTAATAACATTGATCTTTTAGCGACCTTCCATGATTTTGCTAAGAATGTAACTATACATCCTTCACTATCCAACTGCCCTATGGAAATTAGATTTCTTCTTAATTCAGGAATATGCCTTACCTTTTTCAACAACCATTGGTTTACATTTGGTAACTTTATTTGTATGTTACCCTTTCTTGTGATTTTACATGGTCTATCATCACCTAGATAGATCTATCCAAAATCACCCTAAAAATAATCTAGAAAATATTTCCTATGGGATGTGGCATGATATGATGCACCTGAATCTAGCACCTAACAATCATTAATATTATCTAGTGAAAGAATTAAAGCATCTTGCAATACATCACTTGCAACATTTGCTTCCTGATTACCCTGTTTTTCTTTTCCCTATTTTTCTTTTTGATTCCAACAATATCTTTTCAGGTGTCCTTTCTTACCACAATGCCAGCATTCCAACTACTTCCATTTGGATTTGGATCTACCTTTCTTTTATTTTCCATGATTACATGGGCTTTTTCCTCTCTCTCTTTGTCTCCCCCTATTCTCTACAGTCAAAGCATTACCTGATGTTTCATCTGTGCTTTTTCGTCGTATGTCCTCGCTAAGGATAACACCAATAACATCATCAAACTTTAAAGTATTTGAACCAGAGACATAATTACCCACAACCATTACCAATCCATTCCAACTTTTTTGCAATAAGCAAAAAATCAAGAGATCCCTAACCTCATCATCAAAGTTTACTCCCATAGAGCTTAACTGATTTGTAACCATGTTAAATTCATTTAAATGATCAGTAACAGACCCACCTTCTGACATCTACATATTAAATAAATGTTTCATAAGAAATACCTTGTTCAAAGCCGAGGGTTTTTCATATAGTTTAGCCAACACATTCATTAAACCCTTTGTTATCTTTTCCTTAGAAATATTGAAGGCCACCAACAATGCCAAGCACAACCGTATTGTTCCTAGTGTTTTTCTATCCATAACTTGCCATTCTTCATCAGTCGTTGATGCCGAATTGTTTGCTACTCCACCTAATTGTAGGTAAAGATCTTTATGATAAAGATAATCCTACATTTACATCTTCCATAGCTGGTAGTTTTGGCCATTGAATCTCAACCCTAAATCTACCTTCTTCTGCCATTGCTCCTACTCGAACTAGAAACCCTCCTTTCAAGTGTGTTTTTCAAACCCTAAGATCTGATACCAATTGTTAGGATTAAATAACAAATACGAGCAATAATATAATGTAGAAATAAACATAGAAAAAATTATGCAATACACAATAGATAGATATAATGTGGTTCACCCAAATCGGGCTACTCCACAAAGAAAATAACCAGGCCCTTTGTATTTCATCCAAAAAATTTCTCTGTACATAGCCACACACCTCATTTAACATTATTCACTGTACAACCTCCTCTTATAATAATTCATTACAATTTTAGGGTAAAAACCCGCCTAAAATCTACCATTCGATCTGTGACCTAATATCAAATGGTCCAGATTTACATAGAGGAAAAAACATCTATTTTTAGCTTCACCGACCCCCTAGACCCCCTGGTGATAGTAGTAGGGGGGCTAATGCCTCCATACACCCCCCATCTTTCACATAGTGGGTATAAGTGTGGCTAAAACAAAGGCATCTGATTTAATCGGGCTCCATAATCAACAACATATCCTCAAGAACTTGATTCACCATTTCAGTTTGTCCATCTGTCTCTAAGTGATAAGCAATAGTGTTATTCAGTTTGGTCCCTAATGTTTGATGTAGTACTTGCAAAAATTCATAAGTAAAATGAGAATCTCTATCAAATATTATAACTTATAGAAAACCATGCAATATTAACACTTCCCTAGAAAACTTACTTGCTATAATGGTTGCATCATATTGTACATTGCCTAGTATAAAATGTGTGACTTTAGTTAATTTATCTACAATAACTAAAATTGCATCATTTTTGAATCTTGTTCTAGGCAATCCCACTATAAAATCCATTGATACTACTTGTCATTTTTGTGCAAGTATCTCATGTGGGTATAGCTTTCCAACTAGATGCAGGTGTTTTGATTTCACCCTTTGGCAATCCAATCATTTAGCCACGTAGTTGGTAATATCCCTTTTCATAACTAGCTAGAAATATGCTCTATTAATATTCTCACGCATATTTACCCCTCGTGGATGCACATAATAGGGAATATTGTGGACCTCCCTAAGGATTGCTTCCCTCAATCCTCTTGAGATGGGTACTATCAACCTATTCCTAAATTAAAGTAGATCATATATGAAAACATATTTTGTATCCTTGTTTGCTTTCTGTCCATCCTTATCAATATATGATTGGAAAAAGTCATATTTTTCCTACCATATTTTAATTTGATCCAATAGATCATATTGGAATTTTTTCATTGTGGTAATATGCTCTCTCTTGCTCGGAGAATCAACGACCTTATTATATTTACCATTAATGTACTCAATACCAAAATCATACTCTGCTAAGAATTCTATCCAACATCATTGACTAGCATTTAATAAGATTTGGGTAAATATATACTTCAAACTCTAGTGGTCTATCTTTAACTCAAATGGTTTTTCCAGTAAATAATATCACCAAATTTTTAGAGCATGTACTACCACTACCAAATCTAAATCATGAGTGGTATAATTTACTTTGTGTCTCTTAAGTTTCCTGGACTCATATGCAATAACTACATTATCTTGGGTCAAAATCCCATATAACCCCTCGATTCATTCATCTATACAAACTATAAATTGCTTATTAGGCTCAAGTAATTACAATATTGGTACAGTCGTCAACCTTTCTTTCAAAACTCAAAAAACCTCTTCACAATGCTTTGTCCACCTAAAGATTTTCCCTTTTATCTGAAGGTTTGTAATGGGTTGAGCAATTATCAAAAAACATCTGACGAATCATCTATAATACCCTGCAATTCCCATAAAACTTTGCACCTATGTAACATTAGTAAGTGTTGGCCAATCAATGATTAATTTAATTGCTTTGATTTTTAGCAGAGACAATATGTCCAAGATAAGATGGAGAGTGAGAAAGGTAGCGATCGAGTGGCAGATGGAGAACGATTGGGAGGATACGATAGAAATGAGGTAGGAGGATCAGGCGAGAGTCCAGGAGGGACTATTCATTTTACGATTGATGGGGTAGTGGCTAATGCATTAGGGGCCCAAGTGGATGGATCATACAGGAATGGAAAAGACCCTCTTGACAAGGAGGGACAAAAGGGGAGGCTAAATCTAAACAAAAAAGAGTCCTACACTCAGGTCCTGAGGCCAGGATCCTCAAAAAAGCAACCCTCCCAGGAACTACTTCCTTGTGGAACAAACCAGGTAATCCTTGAAGACCTAATGGATAGCTACATGGAGCTTGAGCATTTCACTCTGATTGGCAAGTTTGTAGGAGGGAGACTAGACATGGAGACCATCCGAAAATGGGTGTTTTACAAGTGGAAAACCAATGAAAACATGGAAATAGTTGCTCTCTCAAGGTTTCTTTGCCATCAGACTTGATACTCAGGATTGTTGCAACATATTAGCTGGGGGACCATGGTTCCTCGGACGCAGGAGTCTCTTTCTTCAAAATTAGGGGGACGATTTTAACCCTGAAACTAAAATCATAAACGTAGCTCCTCTGTGGGTTTGGTTGCCAAACCTCCCTTTCTAGTTCTAGCATGAGGATGTCATTCGAGGGATAGCCCGCTCCATAGGTGAGCTCATTGTCATCGATCCTTCCAACAAAGTTCAATCCAGGATGGGCCATGCCCACTTCTATGTTTCTACTAACTTGGAAATAGAGCTACCGTCCTTCATCAATTTGTACAGAGGATCCCATATGGTCGGGAGGCAGCCCATCGAGTATGAAAACAAGCCTTCCTTTTATACTCACTGTTGCACCAAAAGTCATATATCGAATTAGTGCCCTGGTTTGAGGATCGAGAACCAAAAAGCAGCAAGTCCAACCAAGGGCATGTAGAGGAACTAGGGTATCCCCCCTCTCAACAAGGAATCATCGGTAGGCCCGAAACACATCTTGCGTAATCTTGCTCATCGAGCACCTCAGGAGGCTGGCCAGAGTGCCATTGTAGAACAAGGCAAGCAAACCAATGAACAAGGAGAAGGATCTCTTCCAGGCCAAAAGGAGTAGGAGGCACTCCCAAAATATTTGGTTCTCACTAGTACTAACATAGAGGATCCAGTGGCCTAGGTAAAACCCCCTCCCAAATAGTTTTTCCAAATTATTATATGGATGAGTACCTGGTGAGCAATAGAAATTCCCCAAATTTCTTGAATAGGGGAGAGGCACCCTTTTCTCCTTCATCTAAAAAAGAAGGCCCATCTCTCTCGAGAAGGATCAGCCCCAAGAACACTAGGAGCAGGAAAAAGGCAATAGACTATGGCAGTGAAAGGAAAATAGGGGGACCCACTAAAAATGAGAAAAGAAACAAGGAAACAATGGAGGATATCACAAATGGGACCCAGTCGACGCTTTTCTTCGATGAGTCTGACAACGATAAGCAAGTAACCAAACCCCCCTTCCAGTTGGTGAAGGGAAGTAGGAAAAACCCTAAACCCTTGAGATGAAGGTCCTCTCATAGAACATGAGGGGCCTAAACGAGGCATCCAAGCAGAGGTTGGTGGATGACCTAAGGAAAATGATCAATCCTTCCATATTTATTATGCAAGAAACCAAAATTGACGAATTCTATTATTGAAAGGCTACCAAGGCCATTTGAGCCAATGGATATTACCTTATAAGTCCTGCTCAAGGCACGTCAGGGGGGCTTATGTGTCTTTGGGACCCTACCTTGGTCAAAGAAAGGCTTCTGTCATCCTCGAATAGGATCCTAAACATTTTGTTTCATTCCAAGACCAGTAAGCAGTTTTGGATTCTATCAAATATTTACGCCCCAAACTCACCCATTGAGCGGGTCGCGATGTGGGAAACAATAACTCAAATGAGGACCACCTTTAACACTTTTCCTTAGATATTAATATGGGACTTCAATAGTCCTTTGCATCCATCTAAAAAGAGAGGAGGCAACCAATATTACAGCAAAAGCATGGAGGATTTTAGAGGGTTTTTCAATACCAATGAGCTCATGGATGTTCAACTCAAAGGATCCTCTTTTACTTGGAGCAATAGGAGGATTGATAGCGAAATCATCCAGGTGAAGTTGGATAGGTTCCTAATTTCTCAAGAAGCTATCCCATGGTTTGGTGATGCCACTCTATTAGCCTTACCTTGGATTGGATTAGACCACAATCCCATCCTCCTTGAATCTGGTAGGCCTCCCTCCTTCAAAACTCCTTTCTGTTTCAAAGCCATGTGGACCCAACATAAGGATTTCAAAAATCAAGTGTCCTCTTGGTGGCATCAAAATGTCATAGGGTCTGCCACTTCTCAGTTGGCTCAGAAGCTAAAGATGGTCAAAGAAAACCTGAAAATCTATAATAGGGAGGTCTTTGGAAACCTTTTTTCCAATACGAAAGAAATTACTGAGAAACTTTAGGAGATAGAAAGGAGAATCAAAGTAGGGGATCACAACAGCCCCACTAGGGAGGAGGAAAGGAACCTCCTAGTAGAATTCCATAATATCTTGGCTAGAGAGGAAACCTTTTGGAGGCAGAATTCAAGAGACCTATGGGTTAAGGAAGGCGATGCCAATACAAGGTTTTTTCATGCCTCCACCATGCGACACAGAGCATCCAACAAGATCAGGGAGATCGTGTGCAGCAACGGATCATCTTCCACTAACATTGTGGAGATTAGGACCAAAGTAGTGTCTTTATTCTAGAACCTCTTAGGAAGTGCCTCGGAGGGTGACAACCAAACTCAGGATACTCTTCTTTCTAATATCCCCTACATCGTTCCTTAGGACTTGAACTCCAGACTGGTGGATCCCTTGACCTGCGATGAAGTTAAAGAGGCCTTTTTTTTAATGCAACCCGATAAAGCCCCTGGACCAGATGGTTTCTCTCCAAGGTTCTTCCAAACTATGTGGGATGTGGTGGGGAATGATGTATGTAAGGCTATTAGAGAAATTCAAGAAACCAAAGTTGTCCCTTGTAGTTTCAATTCCACTTTCTTGGCCCTCATCCCGAAAGTATTTGCTTGCAAATCCATCTCTTATTATAGGCCCATCAACCTATGCAATGTCATCTACAAAGTTTTGACCAAGGTTATGGCCAACAGGTTGAAGGCCATACTTCCCCTCATCATTGATCAATCCCAAGGTAGCTTGATAAAAGGAAGGAACATCCTGGATGGGGTCATATCGATCCATGAAACCTTGCATTTAGCCTCAATGTCAAAGAAGGCTGCCCAATTTCTTAAGTTGGATATGAACAAAGCCTTTGATAGCGTTGAAAGATGTTTCCTCCAAAAGATCCTTTTTAAGTTCAGCTTCCACCCCCTATGGGTCGATCTCATCCAGGTCTGCATTTTATCTCCCTGGTTTTCAGTCCTAGTCAATGGCTCTCCCATAGGGTTCTTTCAGAGCTCAAGAGGTTTATGCCAAGGGGATCGTCTATCCCCCATCCTTTTCATTATCATTGTAGAAGCATTGGGAAGAGCTCTCAAGTACAGCCAACATTGAAAGAAGGTGACAGGTATCCTCACTACCTCAAATATTGATGCGATCACCCATCAACATTTTGTGGATGACACGCTTCTGTCCATCATTGCTTCAGTAGCTCAAGCTAAATCCATAAAATAAATCCTTGGAATCTATGAGAAGGCTATCGGAAAAAATGTAAATTACATCAAAAGCAAGATATTTTTCATCAACACCCCGACCAGGCGTCAAGTTTAGATTGCAAGGATCCTGGGCTGCTCTATTGACTACCTTCCCACCACCTATCTTGGCCTCCATCTTTTCTATGTTATGCAAAGGAAGGGATGTGGAATATGGTGATTGAGAGGATCCACAAAAATTTGGCATCCTCGAAAGTCAAGTAACTGTCCCAAGCTACCAAGACAACCCTTACCATGGCATACCTCCAAGGGATTTTGACCTTCTTCATGTCTGTTTTTAGATTGCCTGCCTTAGTTTTTCTTAATGTCGAGCAGGATCAACATAATTTCCTTTGGTCAGGCAATGAAAATAAGTCCAAGATTCCTCTGGTAGCCTGGGACAAAGTGTGTAGAAGCAAAAAGCAAGGTGGATTAGGGCTTAGAAGAATGTCCATGATGAACCTAGCGCTCATTGCCAAACACATTTGGAGGATCCTAATCGAAAAACCGGTTGAATGGGTTAGGATTGTCAGGAGGAAATACCTCAACAACACTCTCTTTTTTGAGGGTGGAATTCCCACTGGGGGGTTGGATTTTTGGAAAGCCATTAGCCAATATAGATAGTTGATCCAAAATGACATCAGGTGGATCCTTGGGGATGGTTAAAGTATAGAATTTTTGAAGGACAGGTGGGCCCTAGAGGATCCTCTATCAGAACAGATCAGGCTGGTTCAATTTAAAATTTTCTCAAATAACAATGTTGGGCAGAAAGTGGTCGATTTCATTGAATGGAGAAATGGCTCCCTGTAGTAGAAAGTCATCAATGCAGAAGGGCTAGAGACGGAGGTCGACTTCCTATCCTCCATTCTCAAGGACATCATCATCCTCAATCCTTTTAAAAACCCTAAGCTCCATTTCCTATGGAATGCTTGCTTCCACAACTTTCTGTGGTAGGTATGGTTGGAACGTAATGGTCAGGTCTTCGATCACCCCCCAAGCGATCCTCCCTCAGTCGCTCATAGGGCCATCACCTTTGCCATTGATAATGCCAAGCTTATCCCCAACCCTTGGCCCAAACATGTGTTCAAAGAAGGATTGGTCAAATCCTTGAAGCTATCCAGGGAGAGTAAGGAGTGTTGAGCAAGGTGCAACAAAAAATATTGTCATTGTTGTCAACACAGTCAGACAGATCTGTTGATGCAGTGGACAGGAAGTTCAAAATCTAGTCAGATGCAGAAAACAAGAGTTCAAAGGTTACTCAGAGTATGTACAGTGATTCTCCAAGAAGACCGAAGTGGACCACTTGCAAAAGGTCAAAGAAAAAGACAAGTAAGAAAAGTGTCACGATATCGTGACATATACAGCAGGCAAGAAAAACTGTCACGATTTCGCGACATGTTAGAAGAGAGAGAAGAAGAAAGAAAAACTATCACGCAACATGTTGGAAGAGAGAGAAGAAGAAAGAAAAACTGTCACGATTTTGTGACATGTTGGAAGAGAGAGAAGAAGAAAGAAAAATTGTTGTGATTTCACGACATGTTAGAAGAGAGAGAAGAAGAAAGAAAAACTATCGCAATTTCGCGACATGTTGGAAGAGAGAGAAGAAGAAAGAAAAACTATCATGATTTCGCGACATGTTGGAAGAGAGAGAAGAAGAAAGAAAAACTGTCGCGATTTCGTGACATGTTGGAAGAGAGAGAAGAAGAAAGAAAAACTATCGCGATTTCATGACATGTTGGAAGAGAGAGAAAAAGAAAGAAAAATTGTCGTGATTTCGTGACATGTTGGAAGAGAGAGAAGAAGAAAGAAAAAGTGTCACGATTTCGTGACATATTGCAAGGAAGGTTGTACGGACGAAAAAGTGTCGCGATTTCGCGACATATTGCAAGGAAGGTTGTACGAACGAAAAAGTGTCGCGATTTCATGACATATTGCAAGGAAGGTTGTACAGATGAAAAAGTGTCACGATTTCATGACATGTTGTAGGAGAGAGAGTCCAAGAGAAAAAATGTTGCGATTTCGCGACATGTTGTAGGAGAGAGAGTCCGAAAGAAAAAGTGTCACGATTTCGCGACATAATGCAGGAGAGAGAGTCCAAAAGAAAAAGTGTCGCGATTTCGTGACATGTTGCAGGAGAGAGAGTCCGAGAGAAAAAGTGTCGTGATATCATGACATGTCGTGTTTTGCGACCCGAAGGCAAGAAAAAGCACTAAGGAGAAAAAGTGTTGCGATATCGCGACATGTCAGGTTTTCGTGACTCGAAGGCAAGAAAAAGCGCTAAGGAGAAAAAGTGTCGCGATATTGTGACATGTCACATTTTTGCGACTAAAGAAGGAGAGAGAAAAATATGTCACAATTTTGTGACATGTTTCTTTTTCGTGGTCCAAAGTGAAGAGAAAGAGCAGAGAGAAAAAGGTGTGATTTCGTGACATGTTTCATTTTTGCGATCCAAAGTGAAGAGAAAGAGGAGAGAGAAAAGGGTGTCGTGATTTCGTGACATGTTTCATTTTTGCGGTCCAAAGCGAAGAGAAAGAGGAGAGAGAAAAATGTGTCACAATTTCGGGACATGTTTAATTTTTGAAGTCCAAAGCGAAGAGAAAGAGGAGAGAGAAAAAGGTGTCGCGATTTCGTGACATGTTTCATTTTTGTGGTCCAAAGCGAAGAGAAAGAGGAGAGAGAAAAAGGTGTCGCAATTTCATGACATGTTTCATTTTCGTGGTCAAAATCTAAGAGAAAGCATACAGAAGAAAAAGTGTAGCGATATCGCTACATGTTGTTTTCTCATGGGCCAAAGCTAAGAGAAAGCGTACGGAAGAAAAAGTGTAGCGATATCGCTACATGTTGTATTCTTGCGGGCCAAAGCTAAGAGAAAGCATACGGAAGAAAAAGTGTAGCGATATCGCTACATGTATTCTTGCGGGCCAAAGTTAAGAGAAAGTGTACAGAGGAAAAAGTGTAGTGATATCGCTACATGTTGTATTCTCGCAGGCCAAAGCTAAGAGAAAGCGTATGAAGGTGAAAGTGTCGCGATATCGTGACATGTTGTGTTTTCATGACAAAAGCAATAGAAGAGTTACAGAGGCAGTTTAAGCCGACGAAGACCGATGTTAGCCGATGAAGATTAGGGTTTGCAGTCGATGAAGATTAGGGTTTGCAGCCGACTAAGATTAGGGTTACAGCCGACTAATATTAGAGTTTTTCTTCATGAAAATGTTGTTATAAAAGCAAGGCTATTTAGAGAATTGAGGGTTGTCAAAGATATCGTCGCATAAGTGTCAAAGCGAGAAATGTGGCCGTAAGAGTGCAAAAGCGGTGAGATGATGGCAAAGTGCACAAAGTGGGTAAAAGAAGTCGAATCGTGCTAAGTGTAAAATTTGCAAAGGAAGAAGAGTGCGCAAAATGGAGAAGATGATCATGAAGCTCGACAATGAAGTAGCAGATTGTGCGAAGTGATTGCATAGAGAGAGCAGAGTGCATAGATAACACAAAGGTGAAGTAGACCAGTTAGGGTCTTGTAAAAGCAAAGGTATTTTATCATCAAACTTATAGATTCAAAATTGAAGTCCAGGTTGTAGTCTGGCATCAGGGGTTGGTGCTCCTTCCAGTAGGTGCTGGTAAATCATGGGTTGTTACTCCTTTTTGTTGGTATAGATAAATCAGGGGTTGATGCTCCTTCCAATGGAAGCTGGTAAACTGTTTGTAAAGTTGGTGCTTTGCAAAGGCTAGATTTGGATGGTAGTCCAAGCAGTCATTCTTGAGGAGTAGCCAAATTGGTGAACCTCGTTAAAATCTTGTGTTGTGTGATGTTCTCTTGCTGTACTTGTTGTATCTATTTATAAGTTTTTAATTGCTGCTATTTTAAGAGCTATAAATTCATGATTAAATTACCACACTGATTCACCCCCCCTCTCAGTGCCATTGTAATACTAACAATTGGTATCAGAGCCAAGTTCCCTTATCTAGCTAAATCAGCTAGGGTTGATCTTGGATTAGTACACAATGGGTAAGAAGAATAGTTCTTCCTCCAAAAGGGCATCTCAGCCAATTTTAGTTCTTGTGGAAGAGAAAATTAAACCAGATGAGGTTGAAGGCTTTCTATCAAAGCACCTTTGTTTGACAAAACTAATTACACGACCTGGAGAATCAGGATGTAGGCATACTTTTTTGCTTTGGGGTATGACGTTTGGGATTTAGTAAACAATGAATACACAATACCCATCACTCCTCCAACCGATGCTGCTGGTAAGAATCTGTTTGAAAATGACTCAAAAGCAAGGAATGCTATCAGGTGCATATTAGTAGACAGTGAACTGGTAAAGACCAAGAGTTATAAAATGGAAAAAGAAATATGGGACAAACTGAGGAGTATTCATGAAGGAGACGATGAGATCAAGGAGGTCAAGTTACAAAAACATCAAGCTTAGGTCAAAGCTTTAAAGTTGAATAACGTGTTGGCAATTTTGGGTACCTTGGGTACATTGCCTTTGCTCAAGTATAGTAGTTGTCATTGATGTCAAAGAAGTTCTTGAAGCAATTTGATTTGATGTCAAGGAATTTGTTTTGTTGAAAATTATTCAGAGCATGGACAGTGAGTTTCCAGGAAGTTCTCAGTAGCCCATTTGCAAAAGATCAAGAAAAAGACAAGTAAGAAAAAGTTTGCAGTAGGCTGGAAAAACTGTCGCGATTTCGTGACATGTTTGAGGAGAGAGAAAGTTTTGGCAAAACTGTCGCGATTTTGTGACATGTTGGAAGAAAGAGAAGAAGCTAGAAAAATTGTCACGATTTCGTGACATGTTGGCAGAGAAGCAGAGCAAGATGGAAAGTGTTGCGATTTCGTGACATGTCGCATTTTCATGACTCGGGAAGTGCAAGAAGGTAGAGAAGGAAAAGTGTCACGATTTTGTGACACATTGCCAGGAAAGTTGTACGGATGAAAAGGTGTCACGATTTCATGACATAATGCAGAAAAGAGAGTCCGTAGTGTGAACTGTCGTGATTTCGCGACAAGTTAGAAGAGAGAGAAAGTTTCATGAAAAGTGTCATGATTTCGTGACATGCTGCAAAAGGCTAAGTGAGGAACTGTCACGATTTCGCGACATGCTGCAAAAGTCTAAGTGAGGACTGTCATGATTTCGTGACATGCTAAAAAGCTCGAAGAGAGAACTATCACGATTTTGCGACACGCAGCAAAGAGGAAGAGTCTAAAATGAGAAGCGTCACGATTTTGCGACAGGCTACAAAGAAGTTGTACGGATGCAGGAAGTGTCACGATTTCATGACAGGTTGAAGAGAAAGCTTGCGAATGTAGAAAGTGTCATGATTTCATGACAGGTTGAGATGGCAGCTTGTAGTTGGAGAAAGTGTCATGATTTCATGATAGAAATAGTTAGCAAGTCTTCAACAGAAGAAGCATCATGATTTCACGATGAATTGAAGAAGGAAGAGCTCGAAGGCGAAAGCATCATGATTTCATGACATGTTCTAGTTTCATGGGTGTAAGGCAGAGAGAAGCTCACGACAGCGAAAGTGTCATGATTTCACGACAAAAGCAGAGAAGAAGGCAATGAAGACTAAAGTGTCACGATTTCACGACAGGAGTGAAGATGACGTCAGCAAAAGCGAAAGTGTCACGATTTCATGACAAAAGCTGAGAGGAAGGCCATGAAGATAGAAGGGTCACGATTTCATGATAGAATTGAAGATGACATCAGCAAAAGCAGATGTGTCACGATTTCGTGACAAGGACGTAGTCAAGGCAGACAAAGGCTAAAGTGTCGCGATATCGTGACAAAAGCCATAAGATAGTGTACGGCTGCAAAAATGTCATGATATCATGACATGTTGTAGTTTTGCAAGAAAAGCTATAGAACTACAGAGGCGGTTGAAGCCGACAGAGTTAAATCTAGGCCGACGTAGTTTAGGGTTTGCAGTCGACGTTGTTTAGGGTTGTGCAGCCGACTAGGATCAAAGTTTTGATCTAGAAATTTTTAGTATAAGAGGAGGGTTGTTTGAAGAGATTGATCATTGATCGAAGTGTGCGTTCGAAGTGTGATTCGTAGATAGAGTGCGAGGGAGAAGTTTGATCGTCGAGAAGCAGAGTGTGCAAAATCTATGTTGTTGTGATTGCGTAGAGGTGCATAGGTTGATGTTAGATCGAGTGCTGCTATGTTTTTCGTAGAAGTGCATAAGTTGATCAAGTGTTGCTGTGTTTGCGTGTTTAGTGCAAAAGTTGGTTTCGACCAAGTGCGGCTGTAACAGAACAGAAAGATATTTAAGGACAGAATTGTGCCAGATCGAAGGACTATGTTTTGTGCAGACCAAAGAATAGAGGAAGAGGATAGACTTGTGCCAGATCGAAGGACTGTGTTTGGTGCAGACCAGAGAAATAGAATCGAGGACATTTGTGCTAGACCGAAGGACTATGTTTAGTGTGAATTTGAGGACCGGCTTTGCAGTGATAGAGTTGAGGATAGAGATCTCCAGCCAGAGTAGGGAAGATAGGTGTCTTCTATGGATAGAGTTCCACTTGCTAAGGGCAAAGGAGGTAGAGGTCTTCTAGAGGATCACCACTAAAGAGCAGAGCTAGGGGAAGGTATCTCCTTTGGGTTGGTGCCCATAAACATTGTAATCGGGAAAGGTTTTCCCAGATTTTGAGTTGATAAAATTTAGTGAAAATTTTATCCGTGGAGTAGCCCGCATTGGGTGAACCACGTAAATTGTTGTGTCTCTTTTGTGGATGGTGTTTTGTGCCTTGCTTTGATTACTGCTTTTAATACTGCTATCTATTCACTGCATAATTCTGATTTGAAAGTTGTTTTGAAGTAAAAGTAAAAAGTGGTCTTATACTGTTCACCCCCCCTCTCAGTATAAGCTTGTGTTCTTCAATTGGTATCAGAGCGGGTTCCTTCGAAAAGGTTTAACAGCTTGAAGGAAAAGCTAGCAAAGAACACAATGGATTATTCAAGTGGCAATGCAGCACCCATCCTTGATGGATCAGATTTCGGTCTGTGGAGTGCCAGAATGAAGGTTTATCTAATGGCTCTTGGTAATGAGGTATGGGAAGTGATTGAAGACGGGTACACTATCCCTAAAAATGGTCCTTATACTAAAGAAGATAGGCTCCTACATCACAACAATTCAAAAGCAATGAATGCAATCTTGAAGGGTTTATAGAAGGCAGATCTTACCAAGGTGATTCACTGCAAGACAACTAGTGAAATGTGGAAACAATTGCAAGTGGTTCACATAGGTGATGTAAATGTCCGAAAGGCCAAGCTGAGACACTTCAAAGGTATGTTTGAACAACTCAAGATGAATTATGATGAAAAAATTAGTGACTACATGCTTCGTATGGATGAGGTTGTTAACTCCATGAAAGACTTAGGTCTTGAGCTTGCTGAAAATGATGTGTGTGATAAGATTTTAAGATCTCTTCCTAATAGATTTAGTGAAAATATTTCTGCTATTGAGGAAGCTAAATATTTAGATAAGTTGAAAAAGGATGAGCTCCATAGTATTCTTGCAGCATTTGAGCTGAGAACTCAAGTGAAAGTTGATGTCAAGAAAGAGGCAGCTTTCAAGGCTACCAAGAAATCTAAGGGTAAACAGCCTCAAGAAAGTGATGAGTCTTCTAGTGATGAAGAAGCATACTACAACAAGAAAGGCAAGTTCTCTAGGAAGAGCAAAAGCATGAAAAATATAAGATGTTTTAATTGTGAAAAGTTTGGTCATTATGCTACTGACTGTACTATTTCAAAGAATGAAAGTGATGAAGAGAAACAAGATGTTAAGAGCAAGGATTCTGAAAAACACAGGTATTACAGAAAGAACAAAGATGATCACAACAATCAAGGAAAGAGGTATTCACACAAGAACAAGAAAATTTTCTACCTAGACAAAGCAAGTAAGTGTTCTAGCAGTGATAGTGAAAGCTCTTCAAGTGATGAGGAAAATGAGATGCTGTTCATATCAAAAAAAGAGGAAGAACCGAAACATAGATTCATTATTATGAAATGTCTTAGATGTGGAAATTTTGGGCACCTTGAGGATGATTGCACAAATAATGAATTGGTTGCTAGTATGTATAAGGATGCTTCAAAAAATGATAAGGAAGATGCATGTATGGTTTTTGAAAAGGGTAGCACCTCTAGTGATAAGAAATCTGAAAAAGGCCTTGATGATTCAAAATGCAATCAAATAGAGGATCTTGAAAGTGAACTTACTAATGCTCTTAGTGTTTTGAAAAAGGAAAGAAAGAAGAATGCTAGACTCAAGGATAAGTTAGATGAATGTTGTATGGAGAGAGATGAACTTATAGAAAGTCTTGACGTCTCTATGGCTAAGACACAAGAACTCAAGAATGAGTTAGAATCTAAGGTGCGTGAGTATAGTGAATTAGAACATAAAATGGCTTCCTTGAAAGAGGAAAATAAAAAGTACAAGGATAAGCTGTACAAGTTTCAAGAAAGCTCCAAAAAGGTTAAATCTCTTATCAAAGGTCAAAGAAAGACAACAGATAAAATAGGTCTTGGTTTTGTTAAACCACACAAGGAACAGGTTGGGGAATCTAGTAAAAGATTTCAAAAAGAAGAGAGTTCTGATGAAGAGAGTGGTTCAGAGAAAGAGTCCATGAGTGATAAATGCGCAAAAATAGAAAATAGAATTTTGAATGCGAAGAAGAAGTATTCGGGACCCAAGAGGTCAAACAGAAGAATATTTCACGGCAGATGTTTTGCATGTCATAGGTTTGGTCACACGGCTTCTCAGTGCATAGATCAAATGAAGAGGGTAAACAACAATTTCAGAAGTTTTAGTTTCTTTCAAGGGTATTGTTACTCTTGTCAACAGTTCGGGCATAAGGCAATTTTTTGCAAGGCTAATTATAGGAACACGGTTAGTCATAACAGGCAGATTCAAAGAACAGGTATGCCGAACAGAAATAACTTTGTTACTTGTTATAAATGCAACAATGCAGGTCACACAGCTAGACAGTGCAGAGCTGAACTGCCAAGGTACAGGAACAGGAAAAGTGGTATGAACAGGTCCGTGGATCAAGGCATGGATAAGAACAAGAATGAGAACAAGAACAAAAATAGTGACAAGAATAGAAATACGGACAAAGAATTCAAGAGAAGGCCTGGCAAGGAAATTGTAGACACTGATGATGATGAGTGTCTAATGGGAGTTTTACTCCCACCCCTATTTTAATCACCTCATCAAGAGGTGGGGGAGGGACTAAGCTAAGAGGCTCATTCTTAGTCCCGAGCCCCAAAGGTGACCCTTTGCCATTGATGACAAAGGGGGAGAGATTTGAGTAAGGGGGAGAGATATGAGTAAGGGGGAGAGCTTCAATGAGAAGAGGAAAGCTTCAAGTCAGGGGGAGCAAAACTTCAAAAAGAGATTCTCAGCTGTTAGCATAGTTGGTTTCAGTTTTAGCTCCTGAGACGTGTTTTTAATAAAGGGTTGCCATCAATGACAAAGGGGGAGATTGTTGGCAATTTTGGGTACCTTGGGTACATTGCCTTTGCTCAAGTATAGTAGTTGTCATTGATGTCAAAGAAGTTCTTGAAGCAATTTGATTTGATGTCAAGGAATTTGTTTTGTTGAAGATTATTCAGAGCATGGACAGTGAGTTTCCAGGAAGTTCTCAGTAGCCCATTTGCAAAAGATCAAGAAAAAGACAAGTAAGAAAAAGTTTGCAGCAGGCTGGAAAAACTGTCATGATTTCGTGACATGTTTGAGGAGAGAGAAAGTTCTAGCAAAACTGTCGTGATTTCGTGACATGCTGGAAGAAAGAGAAGAAGCTAGCAAAACTATCATGATTTCATGACATGTTGGCAAAGAAGCAGAGCAAGATGGAAAGTGTCACGATTTCATGACATGTCGCATTTTCATGACTCGGGAAGTGCAGGAAGGCAGAGAAGGAAAAGTGTCACGATTTCGTGACACATTGCCAGGAAAGTTGTACGGACGAAAAGGTGTCACGATTTCATGACATAATGTAGAAAAGAGAGTCCGTAGTGTGAACTATCGCGATTTCACGACAAGTTAGAAGAGAGAGAAAGTTTCATGAAAAGTGTCACGATTTCGTGACATGCTGCAAAAGGCTAAGTGAGGACTGTCGCATTTTTGTGACATGCTGCAAAAGTCTAAGTGAGGACTGTCACGATTTTGTGACATGCTAAAAAGCTCGAAGAGAGAACTGTCATGATTTCATGACACGCAGCAAAGAGGAAGAGTCTAAAATGAGAAGCGTCGCGATTTCGCGACAGGCTACAAAGAAGTTGTACGGATGTAGGAAGTGTCACGATTTCACGACAGGTTGAAGAGAAAGCTTGCGAATGCAGAAAGTGTCACGATTTCGTGACAGGTTGAGATGGCAACTTGCAGTTGGAGAAAGTGTCACGATTTCGTGACAGAAATAGTTAGCAAGTCTTCAATAGAAGAAGCGTCGCGATTTCACGATGAATTGAAGAAGGAAGAGCTCGAAGGCGAAAGCGTCGTGATTTCGTGACATGTTCTAGTTTCGTGGGTGTAAGGCAGAGAGAAGCTCACGATAGTGGAAGTGTCACGATTTCGTGACAAATGCAGAGAAGAAGGCAATGAAGACTAAAGTGTCATGATTTCACGACAGGAGTGAAGATGATGTCAGCAAAAGTGGAAGTGTCACGATTTCATGACAAAAGCTGAGAGGAAGGCCATGAAGATAGAAGGGTCATGATTTCATGATAGAATTGAAGATGACGTCAACAAAAGCAGATGTGTCACGATTTCGTGACAAGGACGTAGTCAAGGCAGACAAAGGCTAAAGTGTCACGATATCATGACAAAAGCCATAAGATAGTGTATGGCTGCAAAAATGTCACGATATCACGACATGTTGTAGTTTCATGAGAAAAGCTATAGAACTACAGAGGCGGTTGAAGTCGACAGAGTTAAATCTGGGCCGACGCAGTTTAGGGTTTTGTAGCCGACGTTGTTTAGGGTTGTGCAGCCGACTAGGATCAAAGTTTTGATCTAGAAAGTTTTAGTATAAGAGGAGGGTTGTTTGAAGAGATTGATCATTGATCGAAGTGTGCGTTCGAAGTGTGATTCATAGATAGAGTGCGGGGGAGAAGTTCGATCATCGAGAAGCAGAGTGTGCAAAATCTATGTTGCTATGATTGCGTAGAGGTGCATAGGTTGATGTTAGATCGAGTGCTGCTATGTTTTTCGTAGAAGTGCATAAGTTGATCAAGTGTTGTTGTGTTTGCGCGTTTAGTGCAAAAGTTGGTTTCGACCAAGTGCGGCTGTAACAGAACAAAAAGAGATTTAAGGACAGAATTGTGCCAGACCGAAGGACTGTGTTTTGTGCAGACCAAAGAATAGAGGAAGAGGATAGACTTGTGCCAGACCGAAGGACTATGTTTGGTGCAGACCAGAGAAACAGAATCGAGGACATTTGTGCTAGACCGAAGGACTGTGTTTAGTGCGAATTTGAGGACCGACTTTGCGGTGGTAGAGTTGAGGACAGAGATCTCCAGCCAGAGTAGGGAAGACAGGTGTCTTCTGTGGATAGAGTTCCACTTGCTAAGGGCAAAGGAGGTAGAGGTCTTCTAGAGGATCACCACTAAAGAGCAGAGCTAGGGGAAGGTATCTCCTTTGGGTTGGTGCCCATAAACATTGTAATCGGGAAAGGTTTTCCCAAATTTTGAGTTGATAAAATTTAGTGAAAATTTTATCCGTGGAGTAGCCCGCGTTGGGTGAACCACGTAAATTGTTGTGTCTCTTTTGTGGATGGTGTTTTGTGCCTTGCTTTGATTACTACTTTTAATACTGCTATCTATTCACTGCATAATTCTGATTTGAAAGTTGTTTTGAAGTAAAAGTAAAAAGTGGTCTTATACTGTTCACCCCCCCTCTCAGTATAAGCTTGTGTTCTTCATAACGATGAGAACATAGAGGCATATATGCTGAAAGCTAATGAAGTCCTAGAGGATGAGTCTAAAAGAGAAATAGAAAAAGAATAGAAATGTGATGAAGAAGAAATTGATGCAGAAATAAATTTGAAAGAGGGACTAATTGCAGCTTTGGATGAATTGAATATAGAAAGAAAAAGGAATAAGGAAATCTCAAGAAAGCTTGATGATGCAAATGAAATAATAACCAGGTTGAAAGTACAGGTAGAAGAATTCAAAAGGATTGAAGAAACTCTCAGGTCATAGATCAATGAGAAAGAGATTGGTTTCTACAAACAAGAGGAAGAGACTATTTTATTGAAGAAACAACTAGAAGAGGCCAATACAAATCTCAAATTCGAGAAGAGCACAGAGTTGCTAGATAAAATGATAAACCAACAAAGAAGCTCCACGGATAAGCGTGGTCTTGGATATGAAGCTGAACAACCTTCATATTCCAACTCTACAGAAAAGAAGAAGTTCACTGTTGAAGGATCGAAGCAAGAAAAGTTTGAAGCTGAATCTTCATAAGGAAGAAAATATCAAAGGAGATCTACAGCAAAGCAACCACAACAAAAGAGGTTCTATCACTCTCACTCTATTCATAATAATACTTTTAATGGCTATTGTTTCAGATGCAACCAAGTATGGTCACAAGGCAACTTATTGTGGATTGAATAATAAATCAAATAGTTATGATGGTAGAAATACATCTGCGTTTCTGAGTAAACACTATGTACAATGTTTTCAATGTAATGGTCATGGGCACATAGCAAGGTTTTGTCCAAGCACTTTTGTATCTTATCTAAGGCAAAACAGTAGATTTCACCAGACGCAAAGAACGCAACACAGATAGGAAAATAATCATTCATCAAGGATGCACAAGAGACAACCACACAAGAGAAATGTTCGAGTTCACAAAAAGGTGCAAAATAGGGATGCAGCTAAAAAATCCAAGCCCGAGTTCAAGAAAGTTTGGAGAAAGATAGAAGAAAGGAAATCATGTCTCTTTGGACTGAAGGAGACTACTCCTCTATTGCACTAAGCAACTCCAGGTAGCACATCCTCAGGGGGAGCAATCTTAAAGTTTTATTTTAATGCTCCTATGTATTTTTTTGGGTTTTTGAGGATGAAAGGCAAGTAGTTAGGGGAAGTTGTCGTATAGTTGTTGAAGCGTGTTCTCAGTACATGTAGTTGTTTGTGGAAGTTTCGTGAAGGGTGGTGATTAAATTGAGAGTTCTAATTATTGGTAGTATTGCTATATGTCATTGTTGTACTGGTGATGGTTCTTACTACCACCATCCAAAGTTAAGGATTATAATAGTTCAGATAAGTTGGTTTGTGAAAGAATGTTGCTCTAGCCGTATATATGTGTTTCGATAAAAGCAGTGGGTATTTGGACTACACATTGATAGGAAGATTGTTAGATCTATTTTTGATGCTGTGGTGAAAAATATTGAAGTTTGATCATTGATTCATGTTTAGCTCATCAAGATGAGCAACTTTGCTTTGTGAATCATACCTATCCGAGGTCCAGAAGTATGAGTTTGAGTAAGGTGCACTTTAGTTGGCCGTAAAGTGTTTAACAAAATATTCTCCTGATTCGAACAGTTGAAAGTAAGGTGTGACCAGCGGTGACTGTAGAAAACATAGACCAAGTTGAAAATATAAAAAGGGATTTGGTTGTGTTGTGGTACAGTGTTTGATTCTTGCACAGATTTGGTAGTAAAATTGCAGTGTTGGTACAGTGCTGAACAAAAGTTGGTACAAGTGTGAGTCACTTATCAATTTTGTTGACAGATGTGAAATCAGTGTTTTGAATGGGAAGCTTGAAGAAGATGTTTATATTGAGCATCCGGATGGTTTCCAGCTTGGTGATATTCCCAACTTGGTTTGTAAGTTGAAGGTATATGGCTTGAAACAAGCACCCCGAGCATGGTATGCAAGGCTAGACAACTATCTCACTCAACAAAGGTTTGAGAAGGATCTATGATTGGAAGCTTACTATACCTAACAACTATCAGACCAGATATCTTGCAGGCAGTATGCATGGCAGCACGATTCCAGGCTAATCCCAAGGAGACTCATATGATAGCATTATGGTGGTTGATTTCTAAAATATCATCGAAGGGAAAATAATTATGTGTGACAGTAGTTGGTTGATACATACTTGGACTAGGGTTGTGTGAGAGATGATGGGTTGAGTTGATTCGATTGAGCCTAGTCAAGTTATGTGTGAAGTGATTTTTAAAGTTCTATGAAGTAGATTTGATTTGAGATCATCATTCTTTTTGAGTACTACTTGAGCATGATTGATTGAGCTTTTGAGAAGGCCTTTTGGAAATATTTGAGGACAATGCTAGGACAGATTGCTAGAGAAGATTCAGACAAGTTTTTAGAGAGCTTGGTGGAGCAGATTTGGACAGGTTTTGAATGAGCTAGTTATTCAACATTGGACAAGTTCCATGTGAGCTTGTTACGCAGGTTCTGTGTGAGCCTATTGAGAAGGTTCTTAGTGAGCCTATTGACTGAGGTTTGGAGGTGACTGAGTATAGAGGATAGAGTCTCAATGGATAGAAATCTAGCAGCCAACACAGTTGAAGATAGACCTGAGTGAGGATTCTTCAAGTGAAGAAGAGGTCCACCGACCAATGCAAGCAGAGAGAAAGAGTCTTCTATAATATCACAAGGGTACTATGGAGTATGGGTTATGGTATCTAAAAGATGCAGATTGGGCAGGATGTGTAGATGACAGAAAGAGTACCAGTGGAGGTGCATTCTATCTTGGGGACAGATTGGTCATGTAGAACAGTAAGAAACAAGAGTCAGTTTCCTTATCCATAGCAGAGGCAGAATATATTACAGCGATAACGTGTTGTACGCAGGAGAAAGTTGCAGAAAGTGAGGTTAAGTTGGATTTTTATTTCAACGATAGATTGTGGAGTGGTCAAGTTTCCCAAGAATTGACTAGCTACAGGGATCACATTCTCAGGGGGAGCATTTATATATTTAATTATCTTTTTGCTCATATTTGTATTTTTTTGCTAACTGTCATAACGTGTGCCTGAGAATGTTGTGCATGGACTCAAGGGGATTTTGCAGCAGCCCTTTGGTATTATTGTCAAAGGGGGAGAAGAATTACAGGAAAATGCACATGTGTTGCCAACAATTCCAAAGGGGGAGATTGTTGAGCAAGGTGCAACAAACAGTATTGTCATTGTTGTCAACACAATCAGACAGATCTGTTGATGCAAAGTGGACGGAAGTTCAAAAGCTATTCAGATGCAGAAAACAAGAGTTCAAAGGTTACTCAGAGTATGTACAGTGATTCTCCAAGAAGACCAAAGTGGACCACTTGCAAAAGGTCAAAGAAAAAGACAAGTAAGAAAAGTGTCGTGATATCATGACATATACAGTAGGCAAGAAAAACTGTCGCAATTTCGTGACATGTTAGAAGAGAGAGAAGAAAGAAAAACTGTCGCGATTTCGTGACATGTTGGAAGAGAGAGAAGAAGAAAGAAAAACTGTCACAATTTTGCGACATGTTGGAAGAGAGAGAAGAAGAAAGAAAAACTATCGTGATTTTGCGACATGTTAGAAGAGAGAGAAGAAGAAAGAAAAACTATCATGATTTCGCGACATGTTGGAAGAGAGAGAAGAAGAAAGAAAAACTGTCGCGATTTTGTGACATGTTGGAAGAGAGAGAATAAGACAAAAAAACTATCGTGATTTCGTGACATATTGGAAGAGAGAGAAGAAGAAAGAAAAACTGTCACAATTTCGCGACATGTTGGAAGAGAGAGAAGAAGAAAGAAAAAGTGTCACGATTTTGCGACATATTGCAAGGAAGGTTGTATGGACGAAAAAGTGTCGTGATTTCATGACATATTGCAAGGAAGGTTGTACGGACGAAAAAGTGTCACAATTTCATGACATATTGCAAGGAAGGTTGTACGGACGAAAAAGTGTCACGATTTCACGACATGTTACAGAAGAGAGAGTCCAAGAGAAAAAATGTCACGATTTCGCAACATGTTGCAGGAGAGAGAGTCCGAAAGAAAAAGTGTCATGATTTCGCGACATAATGTAGGAGAGAGAGTCCGAAAGAAAAAGTGTCACGATTTCGTGACATGTTGCAGGAGAGAGAGTCCGAGAGAAAAAGTGTCGTGATATCGCAACATGTCGGGTTTTTGCGACCCGAAGGCAAGAAAAAGCACTAAGGAGAAAAAGTGTCGCGATATCGCGACATGTCGGGTTTTCGCGACCCGAAGGCAAGAAAAAGCGCTAAGGAGAAAAAGTGTCGCGATATCGCGACATGTCACATTTTCATGACTAAAGAAGGAGAGAGAAAAATATGTTGTGATTTTGCGACATGTTTCTTTTTCATGGTCCAAAGCGAAGAGAAAGAGGAGAGAGCAAAAGGTGTCACGATTTCGTGACATGTTTCATTTTCACGTTCCAAAGCGAAGAGAAAGAGGAGAGAGAAAAAGGTATCACGATTTCGTGACATGTTTCATTTTTGCGGTCCAAAGCGAAGAGAAAGAGGAGAGAAAAAGGTGTTGCGATTTCGCGACATGTTTCATTTTCGCGGTCCAAAGCAAAGAGAAAGAGGAGAGAGAAAAAGGTGTCACGATTTTGCGACATGTTTCATTTTCACGGTCCAAAGCAAAGAGAAAGAGGAGAGAGAAAAAGGTGTCACGATTTCGTGACATGTTTCATTTTCATGGTCAAAAGCTAAGAGAAAGCGTATGGAAGAAAAAGTGTAGCGATATCGCTACATGTTGTATTCTCGCGGGCCAAAGCTAAGAGAAAGCGTACGGAAGAAAAAGTGTAGCGATATCGCTACATGTTGTATTCTCGCGGGCCAAAGCTAAGAGAAAGCGTACAGAAGAAAAAGTGTAGCGATATTGGTACATGTATTCTCACGGGCCAAAGTTAAGAGAAAGCGTACAGAGGAAAAAGTGTAGTGATATTGCTACATGTTGCATTCTCGTGGGCGAAAGCTAAGAGAAAGCGTACGGAGGTGAAAATGTCACGATATCATGACATGTTGTGTTTTCACGGCAACAGCAACAGAAGAGTTATAGAGGCAATTGAAGCCGACAAAGACCGATGTTAGCCGACGAAGATTAGGGTTTGTAGCCGATGAAGATTAGGGTTTGCAGTCGACTAAGATTAGGGTTACAACTGACTAAGATTAGAGTTTTTCATCATGAAAATGTTGTTATAAAATAAGGGCTATTTGGAGAATTGAGGGTTGTCAAAGATATCATCGCATAAGTGTCGAAGAGGGAAATGTGGCCGTAAGAGTGCAGAAAGCGCAAAAGCGACGAGATGATGGCGAAGTGCACAAAGTGGGTAAAAGAAGTCAAATTGTGCTAAGTGTGAAATTCACAAAGGAAGCAGAGTGCACAAAATGGAGAAGACGATCATGAAGCTCGACAATGAAGTAGCAGATTATGCAAAGTGATTGCGTAGAGAGAGCAGAGTGTGCAGAGAACGCAAAGGTGAAGTAGACCAGTTAGGGTCTTGTAAAAGCAAAGGTATTTTATCATCAAACTTATAGATTCAAAATTGAAGTCCAGGTTGTAGTCTGGCATTAGGGGTTGGTGCTCCTTCCAATAGGTGCTGGTAATTCAGGGGTTGTTGTTCCTTTTTGTTGGTACAGATAAATCAGGGGTTGATGCTCCTTCCAGTGGAAACTGGTAAACTGTTTGTAAAGTTGGTGCTTTGTAAAGGCTGGATTTGGATGGTAGTCCAAGCAATCATTCTTTAGGAGTATCCAAATTGGTGAACCTCATTAAAATATTGTGTTGTACTTGTTGTATCTGTTTATAAGTTTTTAATTGTTGCTATTTTAAGAGTTGTAAATTCATGATTAAAGTACCACCTGATTCACCCCCCCTCTTAGTGCCATTGTAAGACTAACAATTGGTATGGTTGGAATGTAATGGTTAGGTCTTCGATCACCCCCCCAGGGATCCTCCCTAAGTCGCTCATAGGGCCATCACCTTTGCCATTGATAACGCCAAGCTTATCCCCAGCCCTTGGCCCAAACATGTGTTCGAAGAAGGATTGGTCAAATCCTTGAAGCTATCCAGGGAGAGTAAGGAGAAGGAGGATCCACGGGTCTCCAAGAAGAATGTCAGGTGGGTTAGGCCTCCTCATGGGTGGTTGAAGCTAAATTTTTGTGGGGAATCTCGTGGCAACCTAGGGGCGGCCGCTCTAGGGGGGTTAGTTAGATATCACAATGGAAAGCTTGTTATGGATTTCTATGAAAACTTAGGGCATCAAACCAATCATGTCATAGAGGCTAGAGGAATACTGAGAGGACTCGAGCTCATGATGGAGGATCCCCATCCCTTGGTTGTTGAAGGGGACTCTTTGAACATAATTAAATACATGACGACTTCCAAGGATCTGGTATGGAATGTTTACAATATCATCACTGAGGCCAAGAGCATCCTAATTTGGAGGAACCAGGTCCAAATCAAGCATACCTATAGGAAGGGCAATGGTCTAGTTGGTCACTTAGCAAATAAATGTTTAAAGTCCACATGTCTTGTGGTGTGGTGTCAGTGTTTCCCAGTGGACATTGAGAAGATCGCCAACCAGGACATTATTAATGTCTCCACATAAGAGTGATGAAAGGAACAATCCTAGGTGGACGGGATTGGGGAGAGCCATGACACCTACGCCACTGGGTCCAGTTGGCCCTTCTATCATGATGGTTCATGGTAGGCATAACAAGAATGATCCTTTCCCAAAGGTCCTCAGAAGGTGGTCCAACAGATCCCCGGTCCTGTCCCTCGTGCTTGGTAAAGTTCAAAGATAGGTGGGTGTTTTTTCATCTCCCTTGTAGAGATTTGGACGGGTCTGACGTACCCAAGTGAAGATCACCATTGGCCATCTGTTGGGCCACCTTGAGAGGATTTTCTGACCCACCTCTCTAGACACAACTTCCAAAGGCACCACTACCTCTGGCAATGCATGGCACCTTCGAATATTACGTGTCCACCTCATAATCAATCCTTGCCACCACCCTAGATCTAACACTATCTTTGGTAATTATGGCCCTTCCTTCATGCATGTGAGGCTCATATCCAAAGAAAATCTATTTAATTTAGTGCTATTTTGGGTGAGACTTGTCTTTTCTAGTGTAAGGTGTCCCCTGGAGTCTGGTGTAAAGTCATATGGCTTCCCTGTCCTAGCTCCTAGAATGTGTTTTCCTAAATCTATGGCTTCTCCTTACGTCGAGCTGACTGAGCTTTCCCTGTGTGATGAAGCTATGATTTTTATGAAGGCCAAGGGTATGCTCACTTTTATCCAAAAATTCCAAGGGCCTAAAGACGATATCACCCACACTTTTGTGGACTCCTGGAACTGGGGTGAGATTGTGGTGAGGGGGCTAAATTTTAAAATCTCCATTGAGATTCTAAGTGAGGTTACTAGGTTTTCGATGGTAGGTCGTAACATCTAGAGTGATCATCACA
Organism: Wollemia nobilis; assembly: GCA_028583015.1. NCBI lineage: Eukaryota > Viridiplantae > Streptophyta > Pinopsida > Araucariales > Araucariaceae > Wollemia > Wollemia nobilis. The sequence goes on from JAQPPZ010002064.1 coordinate 2,837,597, forward strand.
ATTGGGAAGAGGAATTGGATCAATTACCAGACAAAGGATGAAACCTTGGGTGGGATAAGTCAGCCCTCCTTCGCTCTGCCCTCCTTGAACCTTGGAGCCTTGCCATCATCCCTATCCTGTAGTATGTTACTTGCGATGATCCCAACAAGCCTCTACGTAGTTTCCACATCAATTTTTTGAACCATCTGAGGGATGCCAAGTAGGTCTATATTCCCAACTATCTTGTTTACTCCCTTGGCCTCACTATCAAAAAGATAAAGAAGTCATCATACCCTCCCATCCACCAGGGGTTAATCAATGTCATCTTCTGCCATGTAGCTACGAATTGTCCTCTGCCCCAGGTGGTCCATCCTATTGCTACCCAAGCCCTGGGTAGTCTTGTGTTTGTTCAAGAGGATGGGACTTCCAACTCTATCCGAAGTAGCCCCGCTGAGGTGGCTAATCCTGTGTCCCTCCAAAGAGTTTCTCATAGAAAGCCATCCAAGTGAGGGTAGAGTGACGCACCGATCCCATCCTAGCCGTCTCTACGGCTCAAGAAGGTGAAGAAGGAGAAAGGGACTCCACTGCAACAAATCAACTACAACACTAAGAGTGAGGCAGAGGGGTTTTCCCCCCAGTTCTTGTTAGACATGACGGTCAACATCCTATCCTCTACCAATGCAATGGTGAGGATCCTCAAGTGCTTTAAGGGGTGTGATGCCCAGGAGGATCAGGAGGATTTGGACATGTAAGGGAGGTTCCTGGGACGTGATCATTTTTGGTTTCTGGTGGTAGCGATCTATATAATGGGTGCTTATGTGTTTTTTTTATGGTTTTTCTAGTTTTTTTGACCCCCGTTGGGAGGGTTTGATGTAGCCCTCATGGGCATCAATTTGGGGTTTTTTTAGAAAGTTTTAATATGGTACCTAATGTATTATCCCAAGGGGATCCTTCTATTGGTAAAGGCTATGACCTCTCATTTTATAAGGTTTTGGTATCCTCTTAAAAAACCCATTTTGTATATAAATTAATCTACTTACCAAAAAAAAAAATGTGCAAGATACTATATTTTTGGAGTATAAAAATCACACTTGGTTGATTTGTCATATAATTGATTCTTTCTAATAATATCAAGCACTATTCTCATATGTTGATCATGCTCTTCCTTGATTTTGGATTAAACTAAAATGTCATCCAAAAATGCAAGTACAAACTTACCGAATTATTCTCTAAAAACACTATTCATGAGGTTCATGAATGCAGTTGGGGTATTGGTTAGCCCAAAAGGTAAGAATGTAAACTCAAAATCTTAAATATATTTTAGACAAGAAGGTTGCTACTCCCAATTGATCAAATAAATCATCAATCCTTGGTAACGAGTGACATTAAACTTATTCAACATCTGATATTCTATGCACATCCTTAAGGTATCGTCTTTCTTTTTGACAAACATGATAGGAGCTCCCTAGGGTGACACACTAGATTTGATTAACTTTTTTTCAAGCAAATCCTACATTTACGTTTTGAGCTCTTACAACTCTATGGGTGTCATCCTATATGGTGACCTTGTAATTGGTGCTACACTTGGTAACAATTATATTGAGAAATCAAATTCCATTTGAGGAGGTAACCCTGGTAGATCCTCAGGAAATACATATTAAACGCACCCAACATCGGGTGTTTCTAGAAGAGGTCAGACTCTTTTTCAGACTCTTCTCTCATATTCATCTTAACTATGAAGACCAAGCTCTTCTTCCTGATAATATTTTTAATATGCATTGTAGTCAATAGATGTGGTTTAGCCTCCCTTCATCCAAAATTAACTCTAATCATTTGATTAGATCCATCTACAAATTCCATCTATCTCTCTTCAAATATTAAAAGAGCCTTGTGCACTTTTAACGAATCAAATCCTAATATGATATGAAACGCATGCAAAGGTTTCACATATAGATGCCAGTTGATCTTTCCTTCTAGAAAGGAGATGTGGAAATGAAAGAGACATTGGTTAACATGGTGGGTTTTATCTGATCCATACTCTACCTTCCAATCATTGGCCAAGAATCTAGGTCTATTATGCAAATCCCTCACTAATATAGATGAGATAAAGCTATCAGTTGAGCAACTATGAATCAAAATTTGCATATTTTTATCAAAATATTTACCATTCATTAATAAAGGAGTAATTTGACCATTGATTTGAGAACTGCTTGTGGCCACATAAATTCTGTGGCTAGCCTCTTCTAGAGATTTCAATGGTAGATCAGCTACGAGGGGGTATTTATTAGCATAATGATCTCCTTTAAATACATAGCATCCATTTGGTGGAGCTCTTTTTTATTTGTTGTTGTTTTTATTTATATTAATAGTTATAGTTTCCATATCCCTTCCTTGACCTATTGGTTTCTGCTCATATCTTTTGGGAGACTCTTTAACATACTTATTGTTAGGTTTATTTCTACCACCTTGCTTATTTTGATCTCCTCCTTTGGATTTATTATTATGTTCCTTTTCCCATTTCATAAAGACAACACTTTTTTGCTTCTTGAGTTCATATTTTTCTTTTTCAGATAGCTTTTGGTAATTAAAATACACCTTTCTCATTTTTTGATTAACTTCCTCTTTTCTTGCTAAATCAAAAGTAGTAGGCAGATTGATGGGATTGTGCATATTTACCACTGTCATAATTCTAGGATGTAATTCCAAAATGAATTTATGAGTTTTCATTTCCTTATTACTTTAATATTGTGATGCATACTTTAGCAAATATATAAAATTTTTGTGATATTCTCGAACTGACATGCTTTCCTATCTCAAATTTGAGAATTCTTCAAATTTTTCCACATAATATTGCCTTGTCAAGAATCTATCTCTGAATTCTTTGATGAATTCTTCCCATTTGAGATTAGCAACTTCTACCTCATGTCCTTTCTTATATTATTTCCACCAGTGTAGGGCTATTTCAACCATATTCATAATTGCCAAGGCCAACTTAGATTTAGAGGATAGAACCACTAGAGAAAAGTAGGACTCTAGTTCACTCAACCAATTTTCAACTTATTCTCCATCGCCATTTCCATTAAACTTGGATATTACAATATTTTTTAGACTTTTATCCAATTCCTTACTCACCCTTTTAATTCCAACACTGGATCTCTCAAGTTCCCTTGGCACTTCCATTGTCCTGTCCAATCCAATTTCTCTTCCTCTAGCTAAGTCATCTATGACCCATTGTTGCTGAGCAATAAATTCCTATTGCTAGGGCATGTAAGTTTTCTAATGGGTCATCTCTTCTATTTGGTATTTCATATGTGTTTGTAATAGCTGAACCACCTTTGTGAGGTTCCCTTATTCCTCACTAGTTTCATTTTGAGGAATCTCATTAACCCTTTTTTGCCTTCTTTCATGTTGAGGATCTCCTCTCGTTAAATTTGTTTGTGGTCCTCTTACATGTCGTTCGGTGACTTCCTCCTCCCTGCCTCCCACAAGATTTCCTAAGGATCCACCTCAAAGCATTCATGTCATATATCTTGTATGTGAAAGAGGTAGTATATCAATTATTATTAACTATTTTATTTCACATATAGATTTATACAACTTAGAATAATTTTTGCTCTGATACCATATGTAACTAATATGCACACATGTAGTTCTATAATTTCATAAAAAAATATTGGAAACTTCACATATCTCCTTGCTCGAGACCAAATCAAGATTTTCCAATCTATTTTGTTTATAAAATAAAAATAGACTACCTATTCTTCTCAGGTAGAAATTTCACATTATTTATCCATAACAACTATAGTTGTTTCTAGGTACCAAAGGAAGCAAGAAGTCTTAATTTGTTTCCTTTATTTCCTTTAAGAACAAATACACTCACAATATCATGACAACATCTACCAACATACTTATACTTAGAGAACATGGATTCATACAACAACAAATAACATTTTTTAGCATTACATTGCACTTAGTACAAATCCACACAATAGCATAGTAATTTATCCAAATATAACATTTCTTTCAAGTAAGAAATAATATAACATAATGGTAGTACTTTTTTGATATACAATTGCCTTCGATTATGAAATAACATAGTAGTGCTTTTTAAATAAACATTTCTTCTCATTTTCAAAATTACGTATCTCTTTTCATAGGCCATATCACATGTATTCCAACGGTTTTATTATCAACACATCAAACAAAAATAGGCACACTTAAAAGGAAAATTACAGACATCTCTAGCACTATGGATTTATTAGAATAACCAACCTATATTCCATGTTTCCCAACTAGAATAATTCAGTGTTCTGAACCCCTTTCCGTTCCTCACACGTCTTGCAATGGATGAATAATTTTCTCTAGTGCAACACCCCCTTCGTCTATATCTTCCCTTTGTTTTTTCTACTACTTTCCAAAAATGTTCTCTTCCAAAATTGGTATGTTGTTTTCCTCCTCTCCCCTCCATCGTGCTAGATTACCACCCCATTTATTCTTCAATCTCATACTCTTAACATTCCATAATAGGTTTTCCACCATTTTCGATATTTTGTCTTAGCTATTTAACAACATAAGAGGTGTGCCCACCAGCATGAAGGTTTAACCATATTTGATTTATTGATTATCAACCATTTTTTGTTATTCTTAAAATAAAGCAACAACCATAGTAATATGAATTATTTATCACATACTTCAAATAAATCAAGATTAGAGATATACACAAGGTCCAACACAGAGGTATTTCCAGTAACCATTCATTGCACGTTGTCCACCATCATAACTATGCATGAAAAGTCTCATTTTCTTCTACTTAATCAATTAATCACCAAAGTTCCTTAATACAAAATGTAAAGCAGTACACAACAAATATTTTCTCAATTGCACAAGGTTTCCTTGTTTTTAAAAATAAAATAAAACTAATTATCTTTCTTTATACTTTCTATTCCTTTATAAAATCACCTTTCATAAAATCATGAATGAATAGAGGAAATATTTTCAAAGCTTCACTCAAGAAATTCAAGGGTGGTTCTCATGATTAAGACATCTTCATAGCCACATCTAATCATACAATATTTTTTTATTAAAATAATAGAGTTTTCAAAATATTAGACATACACACATGTCTCAATAAGAAAGAAAACACATACCTTTTCAAAATAGTGGCTCCCGTCATCATCGCCACTATAAAAATTTATCATTCTTTGCCAACAAGCAATATTCAAACCAATTTAAATCACATAGAGATGAAATTTACAATGCACCTAAATGATATGCAAACATGACTTTCCATGTGCTCGTGAGCCAAATCATCACTTCCTCTTTCTTACCTTTTTCTGCTGACTTGCTTCCTCTTATTGTCATCTTGTAACTGTTTTGCATTCACATAGACTGTCAAAAGTACCTTGTTTCACAATAAAAGGTAAGTATATACTAGGGTTATGCGTAAGAGGTTGGCCCAAAAATTTATTTATAAAAATTTTGTGAATCAGTTTCGAAATCCAAGTGAATAGTGTCCAAACACATATAGAAGGTTCACTATTATTAGGGGCAATGTTAGAAATTTAAACTTAAAATGGTCAGATTATTATAAAATTGGGGTGAATTGATGGGCCCTGATAAAGGATCCCAAATATTAGTCAATTCTAAATTTTGAAAAATCTAATTTTAGCCAATTTGGCGATAAATAGCCGCTATGCATAACATATTTTTACTCTTTTTCATTAACCATGTGAGGAGGGTCGTTACACTATTCCCCTTCCAAAATTTGTTATCCTTGAAATAGAATAAGAGGCTAAATAACAATATCTTTTAATACTTATGGTGAACTAGTACCAATCTCACTCATCTATCCATCCTAGTGAAACTCCCATTGGTGCTGGTATTAGGTGATGTCATTATTCTCTTTTGCCACCTGAAGTTCCAAAATTAATACTTTGGTTCCATTTGTGGATAGCATATTTTTGTTGTTCATATATTTCACTCTTCATCATCCATACTTGCGTACCTTTACCACTTGAGTATCAAAGACTAATTTGTTGGCTCTTCACTTTTGTTGCTCTACTTTGGTAACTAGAATGATGGATCCATTTATTTCTTAATGTCATTGCACCACTCTAAAAATTAGTGTTACTATACCTTATTTTCCAAACACTACCATACTTGGTGTGCTTATAATTCCAAGTAGAACCATAATATTGTTGGCTTAACCCATACCTCTAAGATTATTGTTACTTTTGGTGGTGTGGATGGTGATATAATATGAGCTTAACTTAATGTTTACCTTCTTTGTCTCCTCTATATTTTTGTCCTCTTTTTCAAATTCTTCTACATGATATTCTCTTTTACAATTAATTTGATGTGTCTTTACATTGTTTTATGTCTTTCTTAGCTTTTGTTATTGTTTTTCTCATGGACTTTGCTATTATTGTTTCTCCCATGTGTTGGAGAATATTACATTATTTGGTACATGCTAAGCTACCCCCATGGTACCTCTATGGTATAAAATTAAATATGTAATAGATTAAGATTGAGACTAGATGAGGGATTTATTTTTCCCTTTTATGTAAGTTTTTATGTGTAGGATATGCACAAGTCTCACGTAAGTAAGGGTGCAAGTGTGTATTGAAAGAATATGCACAAGTGTCATGTATATGCAAAGTGAGAATGTTCATAAGTATCTAGTATTAGGAGTGCATGTAGTAGAGTAAGATTCATGTAGAAGTATGCAAGTGGTATAGAGTTAAAGTATGCATGTAAGAAGAGTGTGAAAACTCTAGTATACAAGTGGAAAGAAGAGAAGCGAAAGATCAAGAATAATTAAGGTTGCATCTATCAAATATGTGAGGAGTGCAATAGACAAGTATTGAAGAGTAACATTACTATGGCTATATTATGGACACAAAGCTCCATATAATGTATGCATTCTTCATGTTCCTAATATATTTTCCATAATAATATAAATATATGGTGATAAAGCATCTCCCTATCTAAGACCCCTCTTCACGTTAAATGATTATATTACTAACCCATTGACCAACACCGAATATGATACTATAGAGACACAAGCTTTAATACATCTAACACATTTATTATTAAATATAGACTTTTATGATACCACAAATAGAAATCCCATTTAGCACTATCATAGGATTTATTTATATCAATTTTTAGGATCATTGCTCTCTTATTTTCAAAAACTATTGAATGCATAACTACTATGATATCTTCTAGAATCTATCTCCCTTTCAAAAATCCTCCTTGCCCTTCTAAAAGAATTTTGTCTAATAGAGGTCTTAAGATATTTTCCATTATATTGGATACTATCTTATATGCCATCTTACGTTTGCTTATGGGTCTAATTGAATCAAAAAATTATGCACCCTTCGTTTTTGGAATCAGGGTAGAATATGTTGGATTTATTGTATAAGGTATGTATTATTTTACCCTAAAGTGCTCCATTACACTATCATATCAATCAAATGAGGATGACCTTCCCACGTCTGGTAATATTTAAAATATGTTTTTTTATAATTTTCTTATTACCATTATAACTCTTATTGTCCAATCATATGAAACAAGTCATTATCAAGGTATTAATCTTAGCACAAGTGCCTTCATATAGTCAATGATTCAAGAGTATGCATCTGTCTAATTTTTGGCCCATCCTATTTTTGTTCTGTCTAATTAAGAAATATTTCATACTTTGTGTTATTATCTTAATTCTCTCTATTTTTTAAACCAGCTTATTTATAGCATTCAAATATTTTATGATCATGAATCAAGTTTTTTGATCTTTACTTCTCATAAAGAATTCAATCAAAATCCATACTTTTGATTTTCTTGAATGAGTTGTAGGTCCATAGATAATGATAATGATGAAAGAAATAATTTTAAAGCAACATGTGACCAATGATGCTATTAAATACTTTATTTTTTAAATGGTTTATGTATCGCCCAAATTTTTTGCACCCTTACCTTCAGGCTAAAGGATCCATACCCGAAAGGGGGTGAGAAAAGGATGGAACAATACCTCGGACGGAGAGGCCCTTTGAAGGTCGTGCCTCTCGGGGGAGGGGTATAAAGGTGAATTTTTGACGGATGGTGGGGTTCACCAGGAAACTTTGAGTGGCAGTTTCCACGCCTAGGTTGAGAATGGGTTTGATTTGTTCGTTTTATGTTCAATCATTCAGATTCCTAGGTTGGCCAAAATGAAGCTAAGCTATTCTATATGAAGATTCTGATTTATATGAAGACAAAAGACATAAATGAATCCTAATGTGATTGAATACAGAGAATATATAAAATGGAGAAGAGTACACCTGATTTTTGATGTCTGATGAAGATTTTGAAGCTTGTAGGAGTCCAGATCATCCCGGATATGACAGGATCATCTGTAATTGTACATAATAATCCCAAATCATAGGAGATCATCTGAGATCACCCAAGATCATCGACGACATCAGAGCGAATTCTCATCAAAAACCTGCAATCAAGAAAACAGACACCAAAAACCAAAAATACAATTGCAAGAATGATGCAAAATGATAGAAATAAGAGTATAGATGTTTGAATGATAAATCCAGATATCAAATTAAATGAGATGCACTATTTTGGAAACTTATTTTGAATTTTATCATGCAATTATGCTAAATGAGGTGAACTCCAAGATGCAAAACAGAAGTAAATTAATCTAATGCACCAATAAATAAGGAAAATGAGATAGAGAATGCAAACTCAGGGCTCTGATTGCCCCCAAGCTGAATTGCAGACCGGATCATCTGTAATCATACAAGATCATCGTCGATCTTGACAGGATCATCTAAAATTGTAGTTGAATCACCTACGATGATCCGAGCTACCTCCAACTGAAACACAGTGAAATCCTGCAACAAAACTTGAAAACACAAGTGCAAATGATGGGAGATCACAACAAAAACTAAAATTGTAGGGAAATAATCAGCCAGGCAGCCAGGTAGGGAGTCAGGGGGATAAACTGGGAAAATCCTAGTTTATATAGGATTAGGGGAGGTTAGGAGGTTGGGGATCATCCCAATCTAGGAGATCCCCAATGTGGGAATCTCCAACCACGCAGACACGCTTCTGCCCAAGTTGGAGAGGTCGTTGGAACAGAAGCTAATTGCAAAAATTTGGTTTTGGGATGAAATCGTCTAGACGTTCTATTCTAGATGAATTCATCCGATTTGGGATGATATCGTCAGATCGACGATGATATCGTCCAACGGTCACAACAACCTCTAAAAATGGCATGAAAAATGAGGTAAGCGGTTAACGGGCGATTTCGAGGTTAAAATTCAAATTTCTACTTTTTATTGATGGTTTAACTGCGCCAATTTTAGGGTGCTACATTTTGCCCCCTCTTTAGCGAATTTTTCAAAAAAAATGTGTTAAAGACGAGTTCTTCACGCTTTACGAGAAAGCAAAAATTTATTCCATTTTTTAGACGATGATTCTAGGTCGAATCGTATGACTATTTGCTATGGTGCCCCCTCCGAGTTTTTACCCAAATCGAACGTTTGAGGTAAAAGCGCGAAAAAGAAAAAATTAAAAAAATGTCATTTTGAATAAAAATAAGAAAAATAGGGTAAAACCCTAATTCATTTTTACTATTCACTTTCGTTATTTCAGAGCTCTACAGGCGAAATGGTGGAAACGACGCACAGATCGACAGAGATCCGATGCGGGTTGCGGGTAAGGATCTAAACCTAGTTTACTATGTTTTTAACTTGATTTACTTGATTTTTGACTTGAATTTTAAGTGTTTTTGGGCGTCGCGGCCATTTTTAGGCCGTCGACGAAATCGTCTCTATATTGTCGATTTCGTCTAGGGACGAAATCGAAGAAATAGGGGCGATCCCGTCCAATAAGGGGCGATCCCCAAATTGAAGAACGAAGATGATTTCATCCTATTAAGGATGATTTTATCTAAATTTGGTATGATATCATCCAATAATGGGTGATATCAACTTTTATGGGATGATTTGATTTTAATTGATTTTTTTTTAATGATTATGTACTAATGATTTTTGTTGTTTTATTGCTTATTTTGTAGAGGGGATTGCTAAAGAGTCGGGAGTGGAAATACGGAGGTCTAAGAGATGATTTGGCCATGCTCGATCAGGTCGAGTGAGATAGATTGGCAGAGGTAGGACTACAGCATGTGGCAGAGATGCCACAAATTCCTACAGACATGGGGCTACTGACAGCCCTAGCAGAGAGATGGTATCCAGAGTCATCCTACTTTCGGCTACCGATAGGGGAGATGACTCCCACTCTAGAGGATGTATGGAGGATCTTGAGGATCCCCATACATGGTCGATTCATGACCCCTTCGGCCAATCAGGGCCATGCTATGATGAGATTGTGCGAGGACCCGAGCTTCATCCTGGAGAAGGGCGGAGTGAACATCGAGGCTTTGAGGTGGATGCCTAGGGCATCTCGGTTGACCCGAGTTTTGGTAGGGGTGGTGGGTGGCCTTCTTCTATGCCACCAGAGTGGATGCAGATTACCGTGGCTACTTTTAGATGTGGTCTATGACATGAGAGACCATGGATACAGGTTTGCTTAGGGTAGCTTTGTACTATGTCGCTTGTATAGGATCCTTTACGAGGTCGTATACAAGGGGGTCGATGTCTGGTGTTGACATCGCTTCTACAAGTTTGGTTTGGGAGCACATTGTGCGAGAGGCCGGTAGGGCTTCCACTGATAGGAGTTGATCGAGAGAGACCCCAAGTTTTCTATTGGTGGCTCCAGAGAGGGTCACAATGATGGATAGATCTATCGATGTCCCGAAGGTTGTTGGATGACCTCACCCTAGATCGGATCACCTGGAGACCATGGAGAGAGCATCCAGGGTGGGTAGAGGATGGACAGGAGTTGGCTCGCATCAGGCGAGTCATATGGTTGAGGACAGAGTAGGGAGAGGTAGAGCTCCATCGCTATGATCAAGTTTTGAGGTAGTTCGGTCTACAATAGGGGATCCCTACTCTTAGGGATTATGAGTACTCCTAGACTATGTGGGATAGTACCACACTGAGCGGGGCTCCAGACATGCAATGGTTCTAGAGTCAGGATGTTGATGATGCCCCCATTCAGCCAATGGATGGGGATGATGCGAGGATAGCAGATAGATATGATGCCTGGTATGCAAGCATCCACCCTCCTCGGATGATGAGGGCATAGGGTCCGATGCACGCTATAGTGCAATGGATGGAGAGGTAGTGCTAGGCTACCATCGATGCAATAAGGAGTCACAGAGGGAGGGATCAACGATGGCCTCCTCAGGAGAGACGTCGAAGAGTACCATAGGCTCTAGAGAGACAACAATAGCCAGAGAGGAGGGAGGAGAGGAGAGAGGAGAGGAGAGAAAGACTCCCTCCTCAATAGAGGGATAGGCCACCATCGCCCGATAGGGGCAAGGGTGTCGAGGTGGGGGAGAGCAGTGAGATGGTAGCTCTCGAGTGGAGAATGCCCACCTACGAGCTCAGGTGCAGACTCTATAGGATGAGGCTACATGGCTCAGGGCTCAGAGTGGAGGGGTGAGCATTCTAGAGCTGGTATGATCGGTTGCTCAGACCATGTTCTATCAAGGAGTGTACTACCAGCTGGTTCTAGAGGGCCAGAGGATACAGTTGCCAGTCGACATTATGGAGCCGATCAAGATGGGGTCATCGAGGACATCATCATGATCGACGTCGAGGACCCATGATACAGGATGAGCTTCGATGGGACCACCTCCTCCACCTCAGGGTGGGAGAGGAGATGAGGCTGAGAGCTCGAGGTCTTCTCGAGACTAGATGCACATTGTACATAGACTATTTTTGAGATGATTGAGTATGCCAGGGTATAGATTGTGGCATACCAATCCGTTTTGATATGATGTATATACTTCTTGATATATATATGATGTTATTTTTGTGATATGACTTGTGCATATGTTTTATGATGCTTTAATATTTTAATTGTTGATTGACTATTCATGTAATTATGTCATTGAAAATATTATAATTTTATGTCATGCTATAAAATTAAATGAAATAATCTGATGTAAACAAACTGGTTGTTGTGGTGTGTTTTGATGAAAATAAAGTGACTTCTAACAATAATTTCAAAGGACATTGTCATTGTTACATGACCATTTCATGGAGTCACCGCTCGCTAGGTCATCAAGCTAATCCCGGTATGAGAGAAATATTGCTAAAAGTAAAAGGGTGCTTAAGAGACTTTCTTAAGACTTTGTGTTGTGATGATGAAAAATGATGATAGTGATGATTTGTTTTCAGATTTCCATGAAAATATTATGCATGAAATATTAAAAATATGATTTTTGCTAGGCATAAAATTCCTAAGTATGATAGAAATTTGAACAATTCCCTAGGAATTATACCATCGTCACAAAAAAAATGAATGTTGACATAATGAAATGAAATAGGAAAGTTTTCATTCTTTTTAAAGCACAATTGTGTAACATAATGATTTAAGCCATATGCTTTTATGGATTAAATAAATGGGAAATAAAATTAGAATGATGGTTTGCGCTAGGCATAGAATTTTAGGTATAGACTTATACCATCATCGCGAAATCCAAAGAAGAAATTGATATAATAGTTTTATTGCATAGTTGATTTTTGATTTTGAGATAAACAGAAAATATAAAAATGAGGACTTGCACTAGGCATAAAATTCCAATTTAGGTTTAGGAACTATACCATCGTCGTGAAAGTCGAAAATATATAAATGTGACTTTATTGCTAGATTTTTGAACATGTTTTGCAAGAAAATTTTGGATTTTTGAAAAAAATGTATTTAATTGATTTTACGCTAAGCAGATATTCTCAAGTAAGAAAGTCAAATTATTCCAGAAGATTTGAATAAATATTTTAAATTATCTCAAAGACAAAATTTAGATTTATAAGGAACCCCGTGTGCATACGTGAGTTCATTGCCGATCTTGATCTATCATAATGATACAAAATCTCTCAAACACAAATGTGTGTGCAATTGTAATGTTCATTTACCGATTTTGAGCAAGATAATTTGATACAAGTAATTTGAATTAACCAAATGAGTGTTCGTTGACCATGATTTATATGCATGTAACCGTACCAGACTACTATGTAAGTCGGGTCATCAAGAGCTAGCTGATCCATAAGCGGACATAGGTCTATACAAAAGAAGGTCGCTAATGTGACAGACATATCACCATGCTAGGAGTTACCCAATGTCAAGCAAGTTGGGCACAAATCACCTGTTATGGGGTTTACCTCACAGTTTTCGAATAATTGAGAATTCCGGGGATTCAAGCTTCACACTTCCTTCTTTCAAAGGGGGAGGGATTTATTGCTTTTTGCTTTTTCTTTTCTTTTCTTTTTCTATTTTTTTTATTTTTTTTGACACTGAGATAATGCTGAAATATTGTTGAGATGGTACAAAATGATACTGAAATAATGCTTCTGAATAATTTCTCTTTTTCTCATGATTTTTCTTGATTTTATTTTTCTTTTTCTTTTTCTTCCTATACTAGGGATACTTGCTCGGATTGGCTGTAGAGCAAGGGATTTTTATTATGGGCAGGAGTGAGCTTGTCCTTTTGTCAATTCTCAAAGATTCTAGACCATGTGCATGATAGGATAGCAGGGGAAACTTTTCGCTCAAGAGACCACTTCTACTATGTAGCATCATTTTGAATTTGCAATGAAATCATTTTAATGTGAAAAGGTGTACTTGGTTCAAGTAAATAACAAGATCGAGTTCTCTATGCTCAAAACTTTATTTAATTCAACTGTGGACTTCGATATAAGAGAGATTAATAATCATACCAAATAAGATCAAGATATTTATTCATGTGAGTGTGAAAGTGAGGGATTCCAGATAAATGCTAATTTATCCAAAATAACTGAAAATATAACTGCAATACTTCAAGAATTGACAAGTGCAAAATAGAAGATGTTTTTGAGGATTTTGATGATTTTGATTTTTTTATATTTTGATTTTAATTTATGAATTGAGAGAATACATAATATTACTATTTTTTGAAATTTTTATATGAATTACTAATATGAGACAATATGTATAATATATACAGTGATGAAATTACCAGATTTATGCATAATAGCGCTTAAGATGCATAATGTTCATAGGTTCTTTAAGATCTTTACCATCTAAGGTAGCTAATATGTATGCTCCCGATCCAAATTTAGCAGTGATAATATATGGCCCAAGCCAGTTAGGCTCGAATTTGCCTTTAAGGTCTTTAGTTGCATTAGTATTTTTTTTATTTTCTTTTAAGACGAGGTCATCGATCTCAAAGGATCGATTATGAACTTTCTTGAGATATGCTCGTTTGAGCTTGTTCTAGTAGGCACGAAGATGCTCCAAAGCATTAATGCACTTCTCATCTAGGAGTTCCAGCTGACTAAATCTGCCAGCATGATATTCATCTCCTACTTCAGTATCTTGAAGTAGCAGAGCCAAAGAAGGAACTTCTAGTTCAAAGGGAAAAACAACTTCAATGCCATAAACCAAAACAAAAGGTGAAGTGCCCGTGGGAGTACGAATGCTAGTTCGATAAGCCCACAAAGCAGGATATAATTGAATGTGCCAATCACGACCAGATTTATTGACCAGTCTCTTGAGGATTTTAATTAATGTTTTATTAGATGCTTCTGCTTGGCCATTACCCTGAGGATAATAGGGAGTGGACCAACGATGTTGAATTTTATATTTTTGACATAGTTTCTTTACATCTTTGTTTTTGAAACAAGTTCCATTATCCGAGATGAGATTTGTAAGAATTTTGAACCTACAAATAATTTGATTAAGAATAAACTTGGAAACTTGCGTTCCAGTGCAAGAAGCTAAGGGCATAGCTTCGACCCACTTCATAAAATACTCGATGGTGGTTATGATGAATTTGTGTCCATCAGATGACACAGGATTGATTTTTTTGATGATGTCTAAGCCCCATTTTGAAAAGGGCCAAGGAGATGAAATAGCCTGTAGTTCTTGTGCAGGCGCATGGACAAGGTCAGCGTGTTTTTAGCACTTGTCGCAATGGTGCACGTAATCATGTGCATCATTCTCCATGGTAGGCCAAAAATATCCTATCCTAAGGAGCTTCTTAGCAATGGCGCTACCACTAAAGTGTCCCCCACAAGATCCATCATGGGCTTCACTCAAAGCTGATCTAGACTCTTCTAGATTCAAACATCTCAATAGGATACCTTCAAAAGATCTCCTATATAACGTATTGCCAATTATTACGAAGTGACTTGCTCATCTACGTAATAACCGACATTGGTTTCTATTAAAACCTTTAGGGAAGGTCCCATTTTGAAGAAAATTGAGGATGTCAGTGTACCAAAGTTCAGGAATAGTTTCATTGATTAGAAACACGTCCAAAGGTTCCAAGCATGATTTAGTTGAAGCGGGTTCCTGGAGTCGATGAATAATGATGGTAGCATATTCGTCATCTAACTCCAAGGGTAAAAGAGATGCAGTTGCGGCCATAGCGTCAGCCACATGATTGCTAGTTCTAGGAATAGCTTCCAAGGTAACTTGATCAAATAAAGATATTAATTGTAATACATATGCTTTATATGGGCACAATTTATCATCTCTAGTCTGATAAACATCATTAATTTGATTTATAACAAGTTGAGAATCATCAAAAACTAATAGATTTTTAATTTTTAGTGCCAAGGCAGCTCATAATCCAAGGATTAGAGCCTCATATTCAACAGTGTTATTAGTACAGGCAAACATTAATTTAAAGGATAGAGGTATGAGATGTTTCTATGGAGATATCAAAATAATACCTGCACCAACCCCACTCATGCATCGGGCTCCATCAAAGTATAGGGACCATTGCTCTGAATGATCCACCTCTAGGTTAAGGCATTCATCAGGAAACTCAATGATGAGGGGATGGGTGGACTCTAAGGGTGCAACAACTAATTGATCTGCTATGATTTGACCCTTAACAGACTTATATCCTATAAACATGAGTTCAAACTCGCTTAGAGCAAGAACCCACTTCATTGTGCGACCAGATAAATAAGGTCGACTCATGAGATACCGCAAGGGATCAGATTTAGCAATAACGTATGTTTTCTGACTGAGCATATAATGGCATAGTTTTTGTGTAGAAAATATGACTGCTAGACATAACTTCTCTAATGTTGTGTAGCGGGTTTCATAACTAATTAATGTTCTGCTAATGTAATAATTAGCACGCTCTCTTTTCTCATCATCAAGTTGAGCTAACATAGCTCCTAAAGCAAAATCTGAAGCAAAAATATACAAGATAAATGGGCGATCGAGGTTTAGGTGGTGAAAGTACAGGTGGGTTAAGAAGATATTGTTTGAGGAGTTCAAATGCTTCCTTACATTCATCATCCCAATGGAAAGAGACATCCTTCTTAAGAAGCTTAAGAAAGGGTCCAGTTTTATCCGCCGGCTTATCGATGAAGCGACGGATAGCTTGAAGCTTACCTTGTAGACTCCGTAATTCAGATATATTTGTAGGTGCGGGCATATCAGTGATAGCCATAATCTTGAGAGGGTCAATTTTGATGCCACGTAAAGAAACTATAACCCCCAATAATTTACCTGACTTAACTCCGAATATACATTTGGCTGGATTCAATCGGATAAGATATTCCCTTAACCGATCAAATACTTTTCTCAAGTCATCTAAATGGTCATCTTCTTTAGTAGAACGAGCTATAATGTCATCTACATAATCATGTAGTATATCATGCATCATATCATGAAAGATATAAGTCATGGCTCATTGATAGGTTGCACCTGCATTCTTCAAACCGAATGGCATCACTTTCCAACAGAAAGTCCCCCAAGGGGTAATAAAGGTTGTTTTAGCTTGATCTTCAGGAGCTATCCTGATCTGATTATAACCAGAAAATCCATCCATTAAGGATATCATTCCACTCCCAACAGTAAAATCAATGATCTGATCCATATTGGGAAGGGGAAAATCATCTTTAGGGCATGCAACATTAATATCTCTAAAGTCTGTACAAACCCTAATCTTAGTAGCTTCTTTCTTAGTTACTAGAACTACATTCGAGATCCATTCAGCATAATCAATGGCTTGTATAAAAATAACATTCAAGAGTTTTTCTAACTCCCCTTTGACTAGTAAGGCCACTTTAGGATGCATTTTTCTAAGCTTCTGCTTAACAGGTTTAGCATCCGGATGCACTACTAGGTGATGCATAACTACAGAAGGGTCTAAACCTGGCATATCTTCATATGTCCAAGCAAAAACATCTTCATATTCTTTAAGAAATGCAATGTATTTATCCTATTTTTCTTGACTCAATTCTGATCCAATGTTGATTATGTGAGGGTTATCGTCGGTTCCAATGTTAATTTTTATGACATTTTCTACTTCCATGTGTAGATCTCTCTCAAAATTAGGTGGGGCGGGTGAAACGCCCAATTCTTGTAATTCTTCCAAGGTTAGCTTGGATAATTCATCTTGAGGAGTCGTGGCCTCAAGCTGGGCTATACTAGGTATAGAGCCATCAAAATAAAATCCATTATGTAATAATTCCTCAATGGAGACATCGTGAAAGATATCTCCCTCCAACTCATCATCGGATTCAACGATCATCTCAGGATAAGCTATAGATAGCATATTACATGTGAATGTCTTATTCATTAAATGCAAAGCATCACGTTCATCTAAATAATCTTGGTAACATATAAGATGGTCATCATCCTCAAATGGGAATGGCTGACCCTTACTAGAAAATAGGCCCACACCACATCGGGCGGGCCACGCTTCTACCTCAAAAGGTTCTTTCATACCATTCTAGAAAGGTCCCAAACCTTTCCCTTTATATCCCAATTTAAGCATTATAGGTTTGGCTTTAATATACTCATTAGTAAAATAACATCGAGCATATCCATCATAATGAGTTATGATGTTTCTGGGTATTCTACCCCAGTCATATCCCTTATAAATAAAGGCACAACTCCCGACTTGGTAAATACTTCCCATAGGTTATGGGAGGCCCAAGGTATGAGGAGATGGTGGCAAATTATTTAAAATAAGGGAATCTTGCATAGAAGCATTCATTTCTTCTGATATAAGAATTTTAGATAGATCGGGTAAGAGCTCGTCAGTAAGAGCATAAGAGGTAGAAGGAACATTCCCTACATCTTTCGATGCAGAAAATATGAATTTTGTGGATGTAGACGGTGTAGAGGTGTCGATAGATGGGTCTATTAAAGGTATGGAAGTTATAGGAGTAGAACAAGAGACATTGGTTGTGGGATTAGGATCTTTCTTAGGTCCTAATGTGGTTTGTTCAGAAGATGGTTGAGCTATATGTGGAGGTGCAACTGATGGAGAAGAAGTAGATGACGTTGTGGGTGTGAGTTTCACATGTTTAGATGGATAATGAGAATTAGGATGTGTGGATGACAGAGCGGGGCAAAATTGAACTCCAATAGGTTCTACCAAAGCACACATATCAAAGGGTCTTGGATCACCATGAATGGTAACCAACTGATTCTTAAATTTGAACTTAACACATTGATGTAAAGTTGAGGGAACAACTCGCATCGCGTTGATCCAAGGATGACCCAAGAGTATATTGTACGATGCAGGGCAATGTACAATAAACACGATCGTATCCAAGGTTCTTGGACCAACTTGCAATGGAATGGTAATAACTCCACACGTTTCTTGTGTTTCGTCATTGAAAGCTTTTATGATCATATCAGTTCTTTTCATTTCATCACTTCTAAACCCAAATATTTGGTAGAAGTCAAAAGTGCAGATATTTAAAGATGAACCATTATCAATCAAAACTCGTTTGATTGCTACATCTCCAATTAAGGCAGTAATATACAAGGGGTTATCTTTATGTAAACTATGTTGCGGTATGTCTCTATCCCGGAAGTCAATACAATCAACTTCATGAGTTATTATAGTATCGGCCATGGCTTCAGGTTGAATGTCTTGTGGTACCATCATCTGACTTAATGTGAGCATTAATTCATCTCTATGTGTAGGAGAAGATCTTAAAAGGTCCAAGAGAGAAATTCTAGCTATAATATTTGATAATTGTTCATTAATATTATAAGGAGGTTTAGGTTGAACATTAGGTGAATGATTCCCTTTATTAGGAACCTTCAAAACAAATGGAGCTGATCCACCATTCTAAATTTGATCTTGTTGAGAATTTTGAGCATGTTGTCTAGTAATAACTCCGATGGTACCCACAATATTATTCTATGGATGATGAATGGGTCTTGGTCTAGCATTTATAGCTAGCTCATTAGAAAGTAATCGGTGAGATGATGGTCTAGTAGTGACTCTTCTTGGAAATGGCTCTTCTGGAACCATATAACTTGTGATAGGGTGAATAGGATCTGATTCATCTTTAGAACTATTCGATTGATTTGATGTGATTTCCATATCACTCTCAGTCTCGTATTCTGTATCACTAAGATCAGGTATCTGAATATTATATAGAGGCCTGGTTGTAACCATGGATAAAGTTGTGTCAAATATTTCCAGATCATGAATAGGTAAATGCCCACTAATAGTTCCTACATATCGGGCAGGAGGAGGGACATTATGATGTTCAACTTGATTAGCCACCTCCTTACCATGTTTTGGTAAGGGATGTTGAAATATGTCCAATGAGTGATTGGCATTCGATTCTGGTTTTGTGGGGTGTTCTTTTGAACATTATTAGGAGGATTTTGCTTAGGTTGAAAGGCTTGCACCTCCATCTCATTGTTATCAATCAAGTCCTGTATTTTATGTTTTAATATTTTACAAGAGTTGGTAGTGTGTCCAGGTCCTCTATGGAAGTCACAGTGTAAATCTGCTCTGTATCCGGGTATAGTTGGATCAGGTTCCCGAATATTTGGTAATTGAATCAAACCTCATTCTAATAATTGTGGTAGAATAGTTGATAAAGGTTGATTTAACCTAGTAAATTCTCGAGGAGGTCTATCAGGAGGTTTCAGTACAAACTTCTCCATTGTCTTCGCAGCATTAACATTAGCAATATTTCTGCTATCGGTGACTCCATCACCCACAACTTGTTTATTCTTATATTGATTTTTGGATGTTTTCTCATCGTCTCTCTTTTTAAGTTGGCCTCTCCTAATGAGAGCATCTTCCACTCTTCGGGCTAAGTCTATAGCCTGATCGAAGGTGGTCAAGGTAGCGATTGATAATTCGTAAGATAGTTGCTCTTGCAAATTATTAATAAAGATGTCCAACATCTCCCTATAAGGTAACACAAAGTGCAATTTTCCTATCAACTGTCTCCACCTAGCTAGGAAATCAGCAAAGCATTCATCTTTGCCCTGTTTTAAGTTATACAAATCTTTAATGGTCACATATCTTTCGATGTAGGCACTAAATTGATGAACAAAAGACTCGGCAGTTTCTTCGAAATTCCTCAAAGAATTAGTGGGTAATTGATAATACCACTCTAATGCCATTCCTCCCAAGATTTTTGGGAACATTTTTAGTAATAACAAGTCATCATGTGATATATCATGACATGCTATCCTAAACATACGAAGATGCTCTATGGGATCTTCGGTTCCTTTATATATGGGAAGAACAGGCATAGGAAAATGTTTAGGATACGGTTGTGCTACGACTATAGGATCTAAAGGCTGACTACACATCTCTCGATAATTGTACGAGGGATGGTAGGGATCTATCTGGTCCATGCGGGAAACTAACTGTTTCACCACGGCTTCAAGATTGCTAGTTTGTCCACCATATTGGTTCGGTGGCACATAGGTATGGGATCTATGAGTGTATGATGGTGTGACATAAGGATTAGATGTTATATTGCTATTATGCAAAGTGTTGGTAGGAAGAGTATTATGAAGGGGATTTGTAATAGTATTATGTTGTACCTTAGATTGTTGGTAATTGGTGTTCGGTTTTGTTTTGGGTTTTTGTTGATTTGAGGTATGTTGATCAAGAGCTTGGCAAAATAGAGCAGTAAATGATGGTTTCTTTTGTGTGGGAATGACCCTAGGCTTGTTAACAGGCACTTTAGATTGTTGGGTAACCTGCTGTTGTTGCATGCTCTGGATCGCAGCTACTATATCCAAATTGGATGGTCCAGCTTGATCACTCTCTTGTTCAATAAAGGACAAGGGATTAGTGTGTGTTTGAAATACTTCTTCTAGAGTTGCTTGAGTGTCACTAATTCGATCCTTGTCCATATGGGCTGCTCTATTAAAAACACCAATATTAGTGTTAATGAACTTCCAGAATTGTTCCATGTTCTCAAAAGTGATAGCTCCTCCCGGAGACATTTTAGGGGATGAGGATCCTTCCTCTCTAATAGTTTCTTCTTGTTCATTTCCTACAACAAGCTCTTCTTCTTGCTGGTCTAGGGTTTCTTCTTCCTGAACTTGGTCCTCAGGAGGGACATTTTGGTCAATTAATGGTCTTCCTAACCAATCTTCATCTTCTTCGGTTTGTTTTCCATTCCTAAGTCTAGGCATTGTGCTAAACTTAGGTTTTAGCAAATATATATACTTATATATATATATATATGTGATAGGGTTGAGAGGTATATATTTTAACTATATACCTACTATAATACTTTAAAAGGAAATGTTTTGTTTTTTTTTTTGTGTGATTTTATTATATTATTATTTTGCGAGAATAAAAATAACAAACAACATGCTAGTTGTAAGAAACAATAGTAGAAAGAATCACTTAGCTTTCTATGAATAGTTTATGGATATCATTGATAGGGTCAAGTTCATCAAGAGTCATGAAATGCTCCTCTTCAAATTGGAAGTTGTTTTTCAAGAACTTGACAAAGTGTGCTATGGTAATATGATCTATTTCAGACTATGACATGTAAAAATAAAGTTCATGGCAATACTCTCGATACAACACAACTCTAGGAACTCTATTCCATCTCTTTCTATCCATAAGAATGACTTCTTGATCCTCTACACGAGATAGAAATTTATGTACTACAACTACGTTCTCAAGGTATTCCTCAAAGGTGTATAATTCAGAAGACACAAGTGCTCTTTTATCGGCTAACCACCTATGGCAAGCTCTCTGAAGTTCATGATACAAAGTCACCTGATCAGGATCCAGGATTCTATCTAGGACAAACCTCTTAATTTGCCTAAGTTCTGCAGATCTAGATTCAATAATACCCAATCTCCTATCAAGTTCATCCCACAAAGGTTGGGCTCTATATGTTTGAGGTACTCTAAGCACAGAAGTAATCTCTATGGCCGTTAATTGATTTTCAACATTTATGGAGACAACTCGTCTTCTATTATAATCTACCATCTAAGTATGATATGCAAATTTAACAATTTTCTAATGATTCTAGATGTTCTTAATAATGTGTTTTTTTTTTGGATTGTTTTCAAAAGGTGTTTTTAGTTTCACGTCGGGTTCACCAAAATGTATCGCCCAAATTTTTTGCACCCTTACCTTCAGGCTAAAGGATCCGTACCCGAAAGGGGGGTGAGAAAAGGATGGAACAATACCTCGGACGGAGAGGCCCTTTGAAGGTCGTGCCTCTCGGGGGAGGGGTATAAAGGTGAATTTTTGATGGATGGTGGGGTTCACCAGGAAACTTTGAGTGGCAGTTTCCATGCCTAGGTTGAGAATGGGTTTGATTTGTTCGTTTTATGTTCAATCATTCAGATTCCTAGGTTGGCCAAAATGAAGCTAAGCTATTCTATATGAAGATTCTGATTTATATGAAGACAACAGACATAAATGAATCCTAATGTGATTGAATACAGAGAATATATAAAATGGAGAAGAGTACACCTGATTTCTGATGTCTGATGAAGATTTTGAAGCTTGTAGGAGTCCAGATCATCTCGGATATGATAGGATCATCTGTAATTGTATAGAATCATCCCAAATCATAGGAGATCATTCGAGATCACCCAAGATCATCAATGACCTGATGAATTCGTCAAGAATTCGTCAGAAACCTGCAATCAAGAAAATAGACACCAAAAACCAAAAATACAATTGCAAGAATGATGCAAAATGATAGAAATAAGAGTATAGATGTTTGAATGATAAATCCAGATATCAAATTAAATGAGATGCACTATTTTGGAAACTTATTTTGAATTTTATCATGCAATTATGCTAAATGAGGTGAACTCCAAGATGCAAAATAGAAGTAAATTAATCTAATGCACCAATA
The DNA here is from genome assembly GCA_028583015.1 of Wollemia nobilis. NCBI lineage: Eukaryota > Viridiplantae > Streptophyta > Pinopsida > Araucariales > Araucariaceae > Wollemia > Wollemia nobilis. Next base: position 2,860,813 of record JAQPPZ010002064.1, read on the forward strand.
AATAAGGAAAATGAGATAGAGAATGCAAACTCAGGGCTCTGATTGCCCCCAAGCTGAATTGTAGACCAGATCATCTGTAATCATACAAGATCATCATCGATCTTGACAGGATCATCTAAAATTGTAGTTGAATCGCCTGCGATGATCCGAGCTACCTCCGACTGAAACACAGTGAAATCCTACAACAAAACTTGAAAACACAAGTGCAAATGATGGGAGATCATAGCAAAAACTAAAATTGTAGGGAAATAATCAGCCAGGCAGCCAGGTAGGGAGTCAGGGGGATAAACTGGGAAAATCCTAGTTTATATAGGATTAGGGGGAGGTTAGGAGGTTGGGGATCATCCCAATCTGGGAGATCCCCAATGTGGGAATCTCCAACCGTGCAGACATGCTTCTGCCCAAGTTGGAGAGGTCGTTGGAACATAAGCTAATTGCAAAAATTTGGTTTTGGGACGAAATCGTCTGGACGTTCTGTTCCAGACGAATTCGTCCGATTTGGGATGATATCGTCAGATCGACGACGATATCGTCAGATCGATGATGATATCGTCCAATGGTCACAACAACCTCTAAAAATGGCATGAAAAATGAGGTAAGCGGTTAACGGGCGGTTTCGGGGTTAAAATTCAAATTTCTACTTTTTACTGATGGTTTAACTGCGCCAATTTTAGGGTGCTACAGTTTAATAGGAGGTTATTCCAATATTACATGTTAGAATTTTCCTTGTGGAGTAGAACCAAACTTAATGTTTACCTTCTTTGTCTCCTATATATTTTGGACCTCTATTTCAAATTCTTCTACATGATATTCTCTTTTACACCCTTCATATTATGTGTCTTTATATCATTTTATGTCTTTCTTGGACTTTTCAATTGTTGTTTCTCCCATGTGTTGGAGAATATTACATTATTTGGTACATGCTAATATACCCCCATGGTACCTTTATGGTAAAAATGTAAATATGTAATAGATTAAGGTTCATACTAGATGAGGGATTTATATTTCCATTTAATGTAAGTGTCTATGTGCTGGATATACACAAGTCTCATGTAAGTAAGGGTGCAGGTGTGTATTGAGAGAATATGCATAAGTATCATGTATATGTAAAATGAGAATGTTCACCAAGTGTTTAGTATTAGGATTGCATGTAGGAGAGTAAGAGTCATGTAGAAGTAAATGGGTCCATGATAGGGTACTTTCAGAGCTACAGAGGCCTCAGAAAAGGGGATCAAATCTCCCTTATGCTCTTCATAATTGTTGCGAAAGCCCTTGGAAGGACAGTAAAAGTTGCTTGTAATACTAGTCTTATCTTTGGGATTAAAGCAATATCCCTAACCAATCTGGAAACTCACCAATTTGTTTATGATACTTTGTTTCTCACCTTGGCTTCTGTAGGAGAGGCCAAGACAATCAAACATATCCTGACTCTTTAGGAGGATGCTGTGGGCCAGAAGGTAAACTTTAACAAGAGTAAAATTTAATTCCTCAATACCTATGGCCCCAGGTAGGCCAAGATAGCTAGGATACTTGAGTGTTCTATATCCACCCTACCTACGCCTTACTTGGACCTTATGCTATTCACAGGTGCTCCAATCGAGTTGATGTAGAATAATGTGTTGGAAAGAATTCAAAAGAAACTCATTGGGTGAAAAGGGCACCTCTTGTCCTAGGTTGGCAAAGAAAATATGACCATGGCCTCACTCCAAAGTATTCCAATATATTTTTTATCAGTTTTAAAGCCCCCAGCTAGGGTGTACAATAAAATAGAATAATATCAGAAAAAATTCCTTTGGTCAGGCTTGGAAGACAAGCAATGCATATGCCTAGTTGGTTGGAACAAGGTCTATCGACTAAAGGAGAATGGAGGATTAGGTCTTAGAAGAATTATCCATATAAATATAAAATTATTAGTCAAACAAGTTTGATGCTTGATTACCAATGTTGAGAATGAGTGGAACATGATTTTAAAAAGGAAGTATCTTCAAGGAACATAAATTTTGAGCAGTACAATCCCAAGCATAAGATCAACCTTTTGGAAAGCCATACTAACAAGTAGAGACACAAAAAGTAAATATTTTAGATGGATCTTAGGGAATGGCTAAAATATCAGGTTCTAGAAGGACAAGTGGGTTAGAGGCGAAGCCCTCATCCAAGATCCTCACCTGACAAAGTTAAAAACCCATATTGATGAAATTTTTGGATAAACGGTGATGGAATTTGTGTGTCAGGATAGAAATAAGTCTATATGGAGACCTATAAATATTTAAGGTTTGGAGGCTGAATCCAAGGCTCTAGAAAATATCTTGAGGTAAAAATTCATTCTCTTAGGAGGGGAATAAGACCATGTCCACTAAGCTACAATAGAGAGTGGCGACTTCTCTGTTAAGTTGGACTATAAGCTATTATTAAGTCTTGAGGATCCTCTGTTTCAAACCCAGCTAGTGTAGTCTAAGAAGATGATTTCCAAGATATCCTTTTTTTCATGGCCTATCATACAAGGCAAAATTATCACCATAGAAAACATGATTAAGATGTTGCAAGTGTGAATAGGGTTTCTACTTAAGTGGCTTAGAAAAATCTTTTTCTAGTCCTAAGTGTGAAAAATCTTAAGCTTTGTCGGCACGATTATTTTTCTCCCTATTTTTATTTTTCCTCCCTCCTATTTCCCCTCCTATATTCCCTCCATTCCTTTCCCCTTATTCCTCCAACCTCCTTATCCCTTCACGCTCCCTTTCCCTTATTCTCTCTAACTCCCTTCATCTTATGCACACTATATAATGTGCATTGTCAATTGAATGTTTGTGTAAGGTTGGGGTGCACAATTAAATAAAGATTTTTCCGCTGCGTTTATTTGTTCTGTTTTATTTTGTACTTTGTGCTGCATCAAAGTGTGGACCTGGACTATCACTGGTATCAGAGCCAGTCGGGCACGGTTCCCGAGGTGAGGCCAGTCGGGCACGAATCCCGAGGTAAGAGTCAGCAGGGCTCGGATCCTGAGGCGGATCGTGAGCAGGTTCGGGCATAGATCCCAAGGCAGATCGGGCATGGATCCCGAGACGGATCATGCACAAGCTCGACATGGATTCTGAGGTGACACATGGCGGCTAGCTAGGTGCTGACCGAGCAGCATGCGGATCGAGGTAGCTGACGTGACGGCTGACGTGGCAACAGTTGACGTGGCGACACGTGGATCGAGGCGAGTGATGTGGCGACGAGTAATTGGTAGCTGACGTGGCGGGCGTGTGATTGGTTTAAAATTTTGCCACGTGGTAGTTTGTGATTCGTCGACATGGCAGTTTGTGATTGGAGGTAGTGGCGGCAAAACAATCGTAGTGTGATTGCCCGAAGGCAATCGAAATTAACTGCGCGTCTTCGGGTTTAAAAACCCTCTGCGCATCCTCTGCCCACTGCATGTGGGATAAAAGAGGGTTTGTTTTTTTTTTTTAAAAAATTGTCGCCGCATTCGTTTAAATAAAACCCGCTCCACCTTTGAATCTCGTCCGGACGCCTAGCGGAGTTGGTTAGCACTGTTGCTAGCGGAGAAAAGGTCCCGGGATCGAATCCCGTCGGGGGGGTTTACGGAAGAAAATATTTTTTTTTGTTAACATTGCCGCCGCCAAGGTACAAGGGAGGATTCGCCGTCTTTGTCCTCAGCACAGCCACGTGGTGCAGCGGCTAAGACCGCCCGCCGGTGTTTGGGAGGTCGCGGGTTCGATTTCGCCCGCTTTAAAAAGGTAAAAATTTTTTTTTAAGGTTTTAATTTTATAAAGTTTTTTAAATTATTTAATAATTTTAAATTATATTTTTTAAAATTATCTTTTTAATAATTTATTTAAAAGGTAATTTAAAAAATATAAAAATTTATTAAATTATTTTTTAAAGACTTTATAAATTTTTAAAAAACCTTGTTTGATGAGCATTTGTGAAAAAGGAGAAATAATGTGCCCTTGAAATGTTAGATGATCCGGTCAGTGGGGTGCTATAATGCACTTCTCTCGATTTTGAGAAGAGAGACACCATAATCCTTTGATGAAAGGGTTCGACGAACAAGTCTCCATACAGTTTTTTGTCAGCTGGAAAATCAGGTGATTGCTCATCTGAGGAAACCGGATTCAGGGTACGAGGGAGATTCTGAAGACAACATCTTCGGACAAAGGATTGAAGAGTCTGAGACCGTGGAAGTTGTACCAGAGGACCAAGCAAGTGCCAATCATACACCTAGTGTACTGGTAGCAGAATCAAGTGAGAGCTATTCACCACGCTCTCCTAAACCAGAAGAAGCAGAAGAAGAAGAAGAAGAAGAAGAAGAAGAAGAAGAAGAAGATCCAGAGGAAGTGGATCCTGAAGAACCTGAGGTCATAGTCATTAGCAACAGTTTCGAAGCCGAACCTGAATGTTCTAAAAAGGCGAGATTTGATTTGAATCATTAATCTCTTTGTACTGCTTTATATTTCTTGTGTGCTCCAAATAAAGTTTGTTTTTATTCTGCAATGGCATCCAATACTAGTCTACCGATTCCTGAATTCAATGGAGGAGACTATGAGTATTGGTCAATTAAAATGAAAACCCTTTTGATAGGAAAAGGTTTATGGGATGTAGTCGAAGAGGGCTACACTGAACCTATTGCTGCTGAATGGGCAACTTTCTCTAATGCTGATAAAAAGGCTAAAAAGGAAGCTCAGAAAAACAATGCTTTCGCCCTTTATCACATACATGCTGCCCTAGATAAAAGTATCTTCCCTAGGGTTGCCTCTTATGTAATTGCACAAGATGCCTGGAATGCCCTAAAAGAAAGTTATAGAGGTAGTGACCAAGTAAAGCAGGTAAAGTTGCAAACATTGAAACGAGATTTTGAAAATCTCAAGATGCAAGAAAATGAAAAAGTGGGAGATTACTGCGTGCGAGTGAAAGCCGTAGTTGATAAAATGGTCACACTAGGGGAAGATATTAAGCCAGAGGTTATGGTGAAGAAAGTGTTGAGAACACTTCTTCCTAAGTGGAATTCTGTTGCAATAATTATTGAAGAATCCAAAGACTTAACCTCGTTGTCTTTTGATGCTCTTACTGGTTCACTTCTCTCACATGAAGAGAGGTTACAAGAAACTCCTACCACCAGTTATGGAGGAGATGATAAAGCTTTTGCCTCACATGAAGGAAGAGGTAGAGGCCGTGGCAGAGGACAACAAAGAGGCAGAGGAAGGAATAATCAAAGAGGAGGAACTCCTAACAGAGGAGGATCATCCAACAGAGGAGGAAATCAGAATCGAGGAGGACAACAACAATATAGAGGGAAACAATCAGGCAAAGGAAAAGGAGGAGATAAATCAAAACAAGTTTGCTACAATTGTGGCAAACCTGGCCATTATGCTCGAGATTGTTGGTCAAAGTCTTCGAAAGGAAGCAACGAAGAACCAGAGCAATCGGTTTGGAAATTTTGGAGAAGAGGAAGAGTCCACAAATCTCTTTCTTTCTTATGGCAGACAGAGCAAAATATGAATGATACATGGATTTTGGACACAGGGTGTTCAAATCACATGAGTGGCAAAGAAGAACTCTTTGCTACTTTAGACTCCTCATACAAATCTAGCATCCGATTGGGAGATGACAAATCATTGGCAGTTGAAGGCATTGGAGCCATGGAGGTTCCAACGAAAGAAGGCGTCAAGCAAGTAAGTGATATCTATTACACACCCCATCTTCAACACAATCTTTTAAGTGTTGGTCAAATGCTAGAAAAGAATTACAAGTTGATTTTTGATGAGGGTAAATGCACCATTTTTGACAAGAACAATAGTAATAGAATCATTACACAAGTGCCAATGTCAAAGAATAGATTATTCCCTTTAAATTTTGGCCAAGCAAGGGGGAAATAAGTTAGCAAATGTTGCTATTACCAATCCAAGTGTCCTATGGCACTTGAGATATGGTCATTTGAATTCAGCAAGTTTGAAAATGCTAACTTCACAAGCAATGGTAACTGGACTTCCCAAAATTCAAGATAGTAAGGAAGTCTGTGAAGGGTGTGCCTTGGGCAAGCATGCCAGATCAAAATTTCCTCATGGACAAGCATGGCGGGCCAGCTATCCACTCCAGTTAGTGCATTCAGACATCTGTGGTCCGATGCAGACCAAGAGTCTAGGTAACCACTCTTACTTCCTACTTTTTATTGATGATTGCACAAGAATGTGTTGGATATATTTTTTGAAGCATAAGGATGAAGCATTTGCATGCTTTGTTGATTTTAAAGCAAAATTTGAAAGTGAGAGTGGATATTCTATAAAATGTCTTAGATCAGATAAAGGAGGAGAATACTCCTCTAATCAGTTTTTGAATTTTTGTAAACATCATGGCATCAAGAGGCGATTCACAATTGCCTACACTCCATGAAAAAAATGGTGTAGCAGAAAGGAAGAATCGCACCATTGTGGAGATGGCAAGATCAATGCTTCAGACAAAGCATTTGAGTAATTCATATTGGGGAGATGCAACAAGGACTAGTGTTCACATCTTGAACAGAAGTCCTACTTCAAGTTTAAAAGGGAAGACACCTTACCAAGCCTGGTATGGTAAGAAACCAAATGTGAAGTATTTCAGAGTATTTGGTTCATTGGCATATGCTCACATTCCTGATGAGCTGAGAAAGAAACTTGATCCAAAGAGTCAGGCATGCATTTTTGTAGGATACTGTGAAAACACAAAAGGTTATAGACTCTACAATCCTACGACTCGAAAGATAGTGATTTCAAGGGATGTGATTTTTGATGAAGGGGGAGAATGGGGTAAGCCCCAAATATTTAGTGATGTTGAAGCCACTGATATTGTTGCTCAGCAGGTGCAACCGCAGATACCACAGAAAGGAAAGCAGTCTCCTCCCACACATCCTCCAAGTCCATCTTCTGATTCAACTTCTTCACCAAGTCCTTCTCCACAACGATCAGTAAGTTCCTCACCAATGGACATTGATTCTCCATCCAAAGGTAAGAGAACTCTACAGTATCATCCATCATCTCAGATGTTGGATAAAAAATTTTCAAGAAGATACACTAGGAGTCAAGCTAGTGAAATGGAATCTGTTTTACACAGATTAGAAAGTATGCACTTGTATGGTGATGATGACTCCCAGCAGGAACCTAGGGGAGATCAAGTTAACTATGCTTTGTTAACTAGTGCACAGCTTGAACCTTCTAGTTATGAGAAGGCATGTACTCAGAAGATTTGGCAAGATGCCATGAAAGAGGAGATAACCTCTATAAAAAACAATGACACTTGGGAGCTCGTGAAGCTTCCTAAAGGAAAGAAATGTGTTGGCTGTAAGTGGGTCTACAAGACCAAGTTTAATGCTGATGGTAGCATTGAAAGGCACAAGGCAAGACTCGTTGCAAAGGGTTTTACTAAAAAATATGGAATTGATTATGAAGAGACTTTTGCTCCTGTAGCCAGACAGGAGACGATCAGAACAGTTCTTGCCTTAGCTGCACACAAAGGATGGAAAGTCCAACACATGGATGTAAAGAGTGCATTTCTCAATGGTTACTTGATAGAAGAAGTGTATGTTGAGCAACCATAGGGATTTGAAGAGCAAGGTAAGGAACACCTTGTTTACAGATTGAAGAAGGCACTCTATGGTCTTAAACAGGCACCAAGAGCTTGGTACTCATGCATTGATGGGTACTTCAAAGATTATGGGTTCACCAGGAGCAAAAATGAACCCACACTCTACTACCTAAAGCAAGGTAATGACATCCTCATAGTTTGCTTGTATGTGGATGATCTCATTTTTATGGGTAGTAATGAAAAAATGAATATGGAGTTCAAACACTCCATGATGACGCAGTTTGAGATGAAGGATCTTGGCTTAATGCACTACTATCTTGGAATGGAGGTTCATCAGTCAGATACAGGGATCTTCATCTATCAACATAAGTATGCTCGGGACATGATCAAGAAGTTTGCTATGGAGCATTGCAAACCAGTTGCAACTCTAGTTGGACATGGGATCCAATTAAGCAAAGATGATGGAGCACCAAAAGTTGACGTGACCACTTTCAGAAGCATGGTTGGGAGTTTGATGTTTCTCGCCAACACCAGACCAGATATTCAATATGTTGTATCTCTTGTTTCTAGATTTATGGCTAACCCATCCGAGCTGCATTTGCAGGCAACTAAAAGAATTTTGAGATATGTGAAAGGTACATTGGATTTTGGAATCCAGTATCATAAATGTGACACTATCAAGCTTGTAGGCTTCAACGATAGTGATTGGGGTAGCAATATTGATGACAGGAAGTCAACATCAGGAAACTGTTTTAGTCTTGGATCAGGACTAATAACTTGGAGTTCCAAAAAGCAGATAGTAGTAGCGCTATCTTCAATAGAAGCTGAGTATATAGCAGTTACTTATGCAAGTACTCAAGCCTTATGGCTAAGGAAAGTACTAGAAGAGATTGGAGAACAACAAAGTGGTCCGACCAGAGTCTACTGCGACAACATCAGTGCCATTCAGTTGGCATATAATCCTATCCACCATAGCAGAACGAAGCATTTTGATATGAAGTACCACTTCATCAGAGATATGGTGGAACATGAAATTGTTGAGCTTCAATACTTTCACACTTTGGAGAACGTCGCGGACATCTTCACCAAGGCGATGACTAAAGCTCAATTTGTAAAGCTGAGAGACTGTGTAGTTAGTCCTCTCAACTTTAAGGGGGAGAATGTTGCAAGTGTGAATAGGGTTTCTACTTAAGTGGCTTAGAAAAATCTAGTTTGTTTTTCTAGTCCTAAGTGTGAAACCAAGATTTGTCGGCAAGGTTTTGCTTTGTCGGCACGATTATTTTTCTCCCTATTTTTATTTTTCCTCCCTCCTATTTCCCCTCCTATATTCCCTCCATTCCTTTCCCCTTATTCCTCCAACCTCCTTATCCCTTCACGCTCCCTTTCCCTTATTCTCTCTAACTCCCTTCATCTTATGCACACTATATAATGTGCATTGTCAATTGAATGTTTGTGTAAGGTTGGGGTGCACAATTAAATAAAGTTTTTTCCGCTGCGTTTATTTGTTCTGTTTTATTTTGTACTTTGTGCTACGTCAAAGTGTGGACCTGGACTAGCATAAGAGAGGTATTATAGTTCCTAATAGATATTGTCTTTGCAAGGCAAATTGGGAGTCGATTCAACATTTATTCCTTGAATATACGGTTTCCACTTCCATCTTGAATGGGTTGTTTCAAAATTTTCATATTTCCTGGGTTAAACTGGCCTCCATATATGAGTTATTCCAGTAATGGACCAACCCCTTTATTAAAATTAGGCTTATATTCTTGTGGAAAATATGTTACCATCACTTCCTGTGGCAAATTTGGTTGGAGAGAAACCACCGAGATTTCTCTGAGTCTAGAAAGTCTCCTGCGTCCATCACTAACAAAATTCTAGCCTTTGCTAGAGAGAATACCATTTTACATATTTTATCATTCCAACTAGTTTCTTCTAGTGATAAGTACTTAGGATAATTCTTGAGCATCCCGTTAGAGTACACTTCCCCTTCAGGTCATCCTAGAATTAGATCAGAATCAAAGTGAATTCCTCCTCACTAGACTGGCTCAAGTTGAACTTCGATAAAGCTGCCAAGGGAAACCTTGGTAGGGCTGTGAAGGAGGATTGATGAGGAACCACCAAGGACACATTGTATTTGCATTTGTAGAGCAGCTAGGCACCCATACCAACAATGAAACAGAAGCTAGAGCATTATGGAGAGGAGTGGCTTTAGCAAAGGAGGTCTAAAGCGTATTGATAGTGGAAGGTGATTCACTCAACATCATAAACCTACTAAAAAATAATAGAAACCCCCCTTGAAGGATGGAGTCCTACATAAAAAAAGTGAGGATCTTGCTAGGGTCCAAAAATGACACAGTAGTCCAACATGCCTTAAGAGAATCCAACAAGATGGCAGACAAGCTGGAAAATTTTGGTGTGAATTTTGATGGATTGATCACATGGACCCAAGGAGTGTCGCATGACATGGAAGTTCTTATTCAAAATGAATAGAGATGAAGTGGATGACATGGATCACGAGTGCTAGGATAAAGTTTTTATTTTCAAAATTTGTCCAATTTGATCCTTGTTATCAGGTCCCAAGGAGGAAATCTCTTTTTTTGCCACTTCGGCTTGTTAGGTTTTTGGGAGTGAATAGCCTTAAAAAATATAGAATCAAGCATGTATCTTATGGGTAAGTTGAAAAAGCAGTTTACATTCACCCTTAGAGTGCTAATAAATGTTGGACGTAGTCCTGAGGATAGTGCTTGAAGCCATTCTCATCGAGAGGGGTTTCACCTCTTTTTTCAACCTATTTTTTGGAGCTGAGCATTATATCATCGTGGCAATGTTGGAGTCATGGGACGATGGAAAAGTGGCGGTCCAAGGGTAGGAATTCATCATTGATGTTCACCTGCTAGAAACTATCATGGGACAAATGACCAAAGGTAGGTCAATATATAGGAAAAAGCATTATTGGGAGGTGGAGTTAAAAGAATTCAAAGAAAATCTAAGATATACAAGGAAGCCAAAAATGACTTGTTGAGGACTGACCTCCCAACCCCATGAAACTCTGTCATGAAGAATGTAATGGAATTTATCACTATTGAGGACCCTAGTAAGGTCCTCATTAGTTTTTATTATACCTTTATGAATTTATTTTGTGACATAAACCCCATAAGAATTCCGTATTTCTTGTTTAACTCTATCAATTACACCATCAACTCATGTAGGAAGAAGAAAGAGTCAGACCTGCCTATCCACTAGGGCATGCATAAGATTATTTACAACTACATTTTGGCCAATTCCCATAAGAATGAACCCCCTACCATTCCCTAAGCTGAATGTTCCAGAGGTAGGGATAGCCCTAGGATTCCTAAGCCTTTTGTAGTGTTCCAAATGAAGAGAAATATGGTGGAGATCCCGGCCAAAAGAGGGCCCACGAGGAAAATGCTGAAGACCAAGGACATCGAAGGCCCCACAAGATCTTCGCAGCACCTAAAAAATAAAAAAATCCAGGGGAGCTCAAAAATCCTCAAGGTGGAATCTGAGGATGAGGATCCCGACCCTACCAATACTATCCTCAAGTGCTATGACGTTACAACTTCCTCAAACATCATCCAATAGATGAAGGGGCTCCATGATGCACTAAATACTTTTTTCTTCAACGAAGGCTACCAGGACCTAGGTGAGTCCAATACTATAGAGGCCAATTATGAGCTGGACACAAAGGATGAGGACAAGTATGATGAGAAGGATGAGGATGAAGACCTCAAGGAGGTCTAAGCTGTTGTGTTTTGCTACATCCTGCTAGTTGCCCTGTGTGGAGCCATTTTTAGTTTTAAGAGTTTAAGTTTTGCTGTCCTTTTGGCTATCCGATTGGAAGTTTATGTGTCTCATTTGTGTTGTCTTTTTGGCTGTTCTACCGACTGTCTAGATGTATGGATGTCTTGTTTTGCTGCCTCGATGGTTATCCTATTGGCTGTCCTAATTTATGGGCATTATCCTAAGTATGGTTAGTAGTAATGTAGGACTGAGGATCCTTAGCTCTGTAAAGGTTGTTTGGTTCAACTTCTATGTTGTATTTTGTACATAGGTTTTGGGTCAACCTATTAAAATCTGTACTTAATGAAATCCTTAAATTATATAAAAAAAACACTATGTATGTTGAAGTATGATTTTTTCCAATTACAAAATCATCCTACAATTAGGATCAAAATCCTCTCTTGCAAAGAAAATGTATTTCTCCAAGGTTCTTTCACTTAATGTCTTTATATACCATTCATATGTATTAAAATAAGTGCTTGAACTATCTCAATGGTTTGCAAGTAACTGATAACAAGGGGCCTAGAATTTAGGTAGTTAACTTTAAATTCATCATGTGCTATGCATCATTGAATCAAATTCTCTCTTTAATGATTAATAAATAAATTTACCTTTTGAGTTTGATCCTAAAAATTATGCAAACTTATTCTATAACCTCAAAATAATGGTTAATTAAAATGCTCCAAAGAATTTTGAAATAGATTTTAATTTAGCATTTTTAATTAACTTTAAAATTTCATAAACTTTAATAAAACAAAAGTTTATGAAACTTTAATAAAATTAATTAAATATAAACCTTAATTATAAAGTTTGGAATTTATAATATTCAAACTTAAGGTTCTATTTAATTTAAATATTGGTTCATCCAAATATGAAATTGAAATTTAAATATTTGAAGAATGAACAAATATAAAAATAATTAAACCCAAATTATAAGGTTTTGAACCTTAATAATTATGAAAATAGGGTTTAATGTAAATCTTGTCTATGAACTTTTAAATTTGATGATACTAAAATAAAGTTCATAAAAATTTTCCTTTCCGTAATATTTATTTCTCAAATATTTATTGAATAAATATTTGAAAATAAATATGAATCTCAAATGTAAAGTTTGGATTCTTCAATGATTTAACATAAAATTATAATAAGCCAAACTTTAATATGAATAGATATCAATTATGAATTCCCAACTTTATGAAGTTAAAGTTGAAATCCAAATAATCATTTATCCTCGGTAATGTTTTTATTCAAATATTAATTGAATTTAATATTTGAATAATAAATAAATTTAAAACCTAGTTATAAAGTTAAACTTTATAAAATCAAACTAGGTTAAATGCTTGTAAATTTAATATGAAATAAATTTCAAAAGTTTAAAGTAAGGGAAATAAAGTAAATCTTGGACAAATAACTACAAAATAGAATGCATAGAAACTTAAAAACTAGATTTATGCCAACCAGCGATCACACATACAACAATATAAATGGTGCTATCTTCAATGGAAATTTAAAATAAAACCATATCAAATAATTTAATTAAAAATAAAATATCATATTCACGCATATCTAAACAAAATAATTTGATATAATTATTGGATCTTACAATAAAGTCTCTGAAATATCTGTAAATCCAAATATTTGTAGTCTTCTTTCACTTTCACCTTTTGCTCCTTTCAATCCTCTTATCCTTCCTTTGCCCTGCAATTGTTCGACCATGTTCTTGGCTTTTCATTCTCCATTTATAGTTTGAATAATTCGTTATATGGTTGGTTCTTTCCCATTCCATTATGGTTTCCATACAGTTGTAAAAATGAATTCTTAATGAAACCCTAATGTCACCAACGCCTTCACATTATAACATATGGGTTTCATTTAAACCATACATTATAATTATATAATCTTCAACTCATTTATTTGAATTTGGCTGGCCTTCATAATGATCTCATGGGTGCCGTATTATTTTTATTTAAATACCTTTTTCAAAGGATTTAATATTTCTCCTCATTGGCATTCAAAAATTAAAGTTAAGACATGCCCATGAAACCCACAAACACATCCTCTATTCAACATACTTTAATAATCCTGCAAACAAGACATATATTAATCAGAATATAAAACATTTATAAAATAATCTTCTTAAATATAATTAGATTATAAAGTTATAAAACTTTAAAATTTAATTAGTTTAAAACATATTTATAAAATAACCATTCTAACTATATTAAATTATAAAGTTATAAAACTTTATAATTTAATTAATTTAAAACAACTTTATAAAATAAAAATTTAAATATATTAAATTATAAAGTTATAAAACTTTATAATTTAATTAATTTAAAACAAGTTTATAAAATAACCATTTTAAATATATTAAATTATAAAATTTTATAATTTAATTAATTTAAAATTTTATTTTAAAAGAATATTTGAAACTGAAGACCAAAAAAATAGAAATAATAAACCACCCATTCTTCCACATCATACCAATACCTGAAACAATAAAAACCAACCAACAAAATAATAATAAAATTTTAAATTTTTTTTAGTGGGTCCCCAAAATTTGGGGTCGTTGTGAAGGACGTCATAACAAATGGCGACTCTACTGGTAAATGTCCCTGGACATTTCGAACAAGTACCTAACTCTGAAAATAAAAAAACCTAAATTTTAGAACCATGAGTGTCAATAATATGTACAAAATGTGAATAGATAAATTTAACATGAAATATTAGAATCATTAGCATCTGCTTGGTGTGTGTAAAGCGATTCATTCTATATCCTTAAAATCGTTTAAGTTTCCATTGCCAGTTTTGCATTTAGGTTATGAACATTTTATCTTTGAAGTACACCTCTACCTTGCTCTCTTTAGATATTGCTTTACTGTCGGCCAGGCATTTATAGCCTCAGTAGAGATTATCTGAATCTCCCATATATTAGGTAAATTTTATATTTTTACATTTCCTTTTATTCTAAACATAACTTCACTGCCATATGAGCGTCTATAACTCTGGTGAGGGTTATCTAGTTTATGGTGATAGATTTGACTTTACTTTTCTTTGTATTCATCATTTTTTAATTTTTTTTTTTTTCTTATTTTTCTTTTATCCAGTAATATGATACTTTGCAAAAAGTCCACCTGCTATTTGGGTTAGAGATTAAGTAAGGCTGAAAGAGTATATAATATTTTTCACCTTAATTTGCAAAACTGACAACTTCATACTTCCAGATTTTCAAAATATATTCTTTAATGTGTTTGTAGTACTTGTGAAGATTTTGTAATATGATTCTAATATTTCAAATTTCCTTATCTTAGTCCAAATTCATGAAGATATACATTAACATATTATTTCCCCTTTTCTTCAGGTTTTACATGTTTTCAAAATAGGTAATTTTATCCTAAATGACCCATGACCAAATACCATATAAAATCATCAAATGATTAGTGTCCAAGTAACAACTACAAAATATAGAAATAACATCAGAACTTCAAAATTTGGCAAAAGCTAATTTATTGCTAAACTAACAAAATGAAAAACAACCAAAATCTAACAAACTCTAAACAAACTAACATAAACATCAACAACATCACCAACTAAAAAAATCAGCAAAATAACACATTAACAAGCTCACAAAACAACAAGCTATACAAACACAAATTTGCAAAACCAAAATTGCAAGATTGATAAAGCAAATAAACCTACTTCCCAACCTTGACAACATTGATAATAGAACAAATAACAAACATTACAAAACCACAACTTATGTACAAACACAAAAACAAGAAGATAAAATTCAAAAGACTATTTACAACAATATATATTATATACAATACATTGTAAAATTCTGCCATCATTTCTCCAGATCCCAAACATGATTGGCACACTGTAAAATACATATATGATTATATGCATGCCAAGTTTTATAGGAATCCAATAAAAATAAGATTAGGCAAAAAATAGAAATTTTCATTGTGCCTATCTCATCCCATTGATTTGATTCAAGTTGATAAGCAATTCCATGTTTAAGAATTGATTCATTAAATTTAAAATTGAATACATGATTTTCAATTATCTTTTGTTTATTTAGTGCAATGTGAATTTCAAACCTTAATTCATCACTCTCATTTAACTTTTCATATTCACAAGCATATAGAAATTATTTTAAATAAGAAGCTATTTCTGAAAGTTTTAAAGCAAGATCATCATCTATGTTTTTATGCCAATCATATTCATGCAAGAATTTGCAAAAATCTAGGATATTTATAAAATAATAATCATTATAGTTTTGTATCCTGATGGAGGAGCCTATCTTTAGAGGGGTTTTTTAAAGAAGTTTTAAAATAATTTTTTTATTACTCAAAATGGTATTCTTTGATGCAAAAATAATTTGCCAAAAATGGTAATTACTAAAAAAGATAAATTTTGATGAAAAATAATTTGCCTAAAATAGTAATTACTTAAAAAGGTAGTTTTTGGTGGAAAAATAAATTTGTCAAAAATAATAATTTTTTATTTTTAGGGATTTAAGCTTTTCTTTTAGGGTTTCTTTTAGGGCTTCAAGATTTAGGGTTTTCTTTTAGGGTTTCTTTGGGAATATATATTCCCTTGGTATTGCATTGTAAAAGGGGGAAGTGAATCCATGAATGAGAAAATAAAATATTTATTGATTTATTTCTATTTATTATAGTTTTTATGTGAATGGAGGGTTTTACTGATTATTTTTATTTATTGCAGTTTTTATGTAAATGGAGGATTTTACATATTTTTATTTATCATATTTTTTATATAACGGGAGGTATTTTGTTTTGACCTCTTGCAGCTGGATTTACATCATTTGGTATCAGAGCAAGTTGGATCTTGCTAGGGAAGAAAAGAGAAAAGAAGAGGAGAGCAAAAGGGCTCCAAGAAAATTGGCACTCTATGCAGTGCTTGTAGAAGGTTTATAAAACCTTGGAGAAAGAAATTGACACTCTATGTAGTGCTTGCAAGAGGTTTTTTTAATGTAAAGCCTCATAGAAAGAGATTAGCACTTTGTGTAGTGCTTGTAGAAGGTTTGTAACACCTTGGAGAAATAAATTGACAGGAATTGGCACTCTATGTAGTGCTTGCAGAAGGTTTGTAAAACCTTAGAGAAAGAAATTGACATTCTGTGTAGTGCTTGCAGGAGGTATTTTTTTTTATGTAAAACCTCGAAGGAAGAAATTGGCACTATGTGTAGTGCTTGTAGGAGGTTTGAGATATAGAACCTTGGAAGAAGATTGGTACTTTAAGGAGTACTTGCAAATGTGTGGCTCTATATGAAGAGCAATTATGAGTTTGATCAAAGGAACTCGCAGGAGCAAAGTTCTTTTCAACCAAAGGAGAATGATGGAGGAGTCTATTTTTAGAGGGGTTTTTTTAAGAATTTTTAAAATAATTTTTTTGTTAGAATAAGTGAATATTCTCTTAAGTTCACTAGGATACACACTTGAGTTTCCACTCCTCCATGTGTCAGGAGAACTCCAAGTTGTGTCTTCATCAGGTTTGATGAAGTTGTTGTAATATAATGACTCTCAATGATCAACTCTACTATTTATACAGAGTTTATCCTAGAGATAAATCAATCAGTTCCACTCTTCTCTTCATATTTTGTGTAATACTTTGCATATCTATTATTGTAAAATTCTAACATGGTACCAGAGCAGGATAGATTTTGCTAGTATTCTCTCTTGAAGGTTCTAGGATCTGATTCAGTTACTTTGAATATTATTTTTTTGGCTATCTAACTTCAAAAGTTTTCTTTAGTCTACTTTTATCCATTGTTCAACATATTTTTTTCCTATATTGAAATTGTGTTAGAGGAAACTTTTAAGAAAATATAGCTATTTTTTTCCTGTGTGAAGGCATTGGTTTCGTGCCCTTCTCTTCAAAGGAAATAGCCTATTTTTTAAAATTTTCTTATATTTATTCCTCAACGTTTTTCATTTATATCTAGCACTTGGTAAAAAAAAATTTCCCCGGCTATTCTCCGAGCGGAATCTCCAAATACACCAAGTGTTATTTTTTTATGAGTTTTTTCTTTTAGTTAAACTCATCATTCATGTGTTATTTTCGTTTGCTCTATTAGTCCCTAGAAAGCATTTGAGAAGGTTGGCATTCACGTAGTCTTTGCCGCTCCTTTAAGCCGCCCGTTGCAACTTCACTTCTTGACATTGCAACTTAACTTTCACTTTCACAGTTTGGCCTGAGCAACGTCTATATCAAGTGGTTTGGCGCACTCATTGACGTCTTCAAGTTCGCTGGTGCACTTGCGTTTGGAAGCCGCACAACCTTGGCGCACTCATTGATGTCTAAAGCTCCTCCAAGAATTCGTTACAGCACTTGGTATTTATATCCGTCAAGCTTATCAAATTTTTTCAAATATTTTTTCAGCGCCTTCTCTGAGAATTTCCAGAACTCAGAGCCATAAGTCTTTCTAAATTTTTCAAGTGAAAAAATTTATTTTGGGTTTGTCGAACGTCTTTCATTATTATATTCTTCCTGTACTTCTTATGCAGTATATTAGCTTTATTTTTCAACTAAAGTTCTCTGCACGTTTTCAAAGGCAACATATTTGATTACATTCAATTTTCATATCATTTTTTTATATAAATCTCTTGGTTTATTAACAAAGTATTTCTGCAGGTCTCTTGAATACCGAAAGTTGGTTTATTAGTTATTTTTTCAGCAATATATTGTTTCTAATCTCTCACGCTTTTTCATGAATCATTTCAAGGTTTTTTTGCAGTGTTACACTAATATTCCATCAACCTCTATTGCACTTTGGAAGCACAAGTTCTCTGCATGTTTTCAAAGGCAACATATTTGATTACATTCGATTTTCATATAGTTTTTTTTTTATAAATCTCTTGGTTTATTAACAAAGTATTTCTGTAGGTCTCTTGAATACCGAAAGCTGGTTTATTAGTTATTTTTTCAGCAATATATTGATTTCTAATCTCTCACGCTTTTTCGTGGATCATTTCAGTCTTTTCTGCAGTGTTACACTAATATTCCATCAACCGTTGTTGCACTTTGGAAGCACCAGTGCCCCTATGGAAGCATACCGATCGTTGTGCAAGGCGTATGGGAAGATTTTTCGTTTCCTCGAGGACTTAGCCTTTGGTGATTACCTATTTTCTGACTCTTCCTACTTCGTAGAGATTGGTGCATTTTATTTTGTTTCTTGTTTATGTTTCCCCTTCGATTCGAATCCTTATCTATGTTTTGTGGTGGACAACTTTTTTGTTCTCAAACTCCACAAACACAGAGGATTCAATTGTAAATTTTATAATAAAAATTTATCTTTTGTGGGGATTGGGGGGCTCTTTCTGATTGTCTTTACACTCTTATGTGTAAATAAAGGGGTGTTATTACTTTGCCTTACTCTTTCATTAATTAGGGGTGTTAAAACTTTGCATTACATCTTTCATTAGTTTTTTTTAGATATCTAATATTTTATTTTTTATATACATATATTTCACATATTTGTTTATAAAAGTATTTCTTTTCATGTTAGATGTCTAATATTTGTTATTTATACAAAAAAAATTCATTTCATTATTAAATATGAATATCTAAATAATTTTTTAATTCATATTTGGTTTATATATTAATTATTTCTTTACATTAATTTTATTGAAATATTTTAATAACCAAAGTATAATTATCAAAAAATCATAAAAACTGGGATATATTTCTTTATTCCTCATTTTTTCCTCTAAATATTTTGTCTACGTTCCATGTATCATTGTCCATAAAAACTAATAGTCTCCCTCTCGTAAGGGCGAGTTTTTGGACAATTGGTATAAAGGCCTGACAAGATATTTTCCTAATAACATTTTTTTTGGAAAATCTCTTAACTTATAGTCTCCCTCAAGTCAGGGCGGGTTTTGAGACAACCATTTAAACGAGTTATCCCTTGCATTCCAAACCAAAACCCTTCTATTGCTCACAATACTTATAGTTTCCCTCAAGTAAGGGTGGGTATTGTGATCCATTAGAGGATTTGGCACTCCAAAGCAAACAATTATAGGCCCCATTATACTTACAGTTTCCCTCTCGTAAGGGTGGGTATATTTGGGTTACCTATTATTGAACAAGCTTCATTATTCATTTTTAAATATTTTAAAGGGGGGAAGTTCTAATCAACTTTAAATCCTCAAAAATGAATTCAATTGAACCTCTCACCCCTCATAATTTTCACACTTGGAAACCTAAAATTCTAAATCTCATCTCTCAAAAAGGTCTTACTCATTTATTAGAAGAAGAACAACCAAAATTTGATAAAGAATATGAAATATTTGTTCATAAAGGGAAAATGCATGAAACTATGGGTATTATTAGCACCAATGTTCATGAAAGCTTGTGGTTTCATATTATAGATTGCAAAACTCCTCATGAAAGTTGGGAGAAATTAAAAACCCTATTTGGAAAGGTAGATCAGATGAGATCAATGCAACTAGAAGCTAAACTAACTTCTCTATCTCCTAAAGATTTTAGTAGTATTATCGATTTCCTCACTAAGTTCAAAGAAATCCTCACTCAATATAAAGGTAGTGGGAAGACTAAGTTAGAAGAAGAATGCATTTATCTAATCCTTTATAAACTAAATGGTGTTTTTCAAATATTTACAACCACCTTCATATCTACTAAATATGCTCTTGGTGCAACCTTTAAAATGCCCTCTTTAGAAGAATTTTGTGATAGATTAACTAGGGAAGAAACCAAAATTGCTAGATATGAAAACACTTCTTCAAAATCCTTAGTAGCCTCCACTTCCTCTAAAGAAAAATTTAAAAAGAAGGAAAAGACTCCCATTACCTGTACTCACTGTAAAAAGAATGGTCACTCTGCTAACAAATGCTAGAAAATATTACAACAACTAGAGGCAGCTATAAAGGATCAAAATATGGAAAATAATAAGCAAATAGGAAAAGCCCTTAATGTTCATGACGGAGACGGGAAAAACAGGGACCTTACTTTCTTTGCAATCTCATTCCAATTTCAAATATTTACATGCATTAAAATCAAATAGCCCGCAGGCTTACAATGGCCGGTCTCGGCTTCGGCTCTGTTCTCCCCTGTCCTCCTTCCTCCAATCCCCGAACTCCCCGCAGCCCTTACAAATTTTGAGTTTTTATCGAGGCCTCGATCCTCTCGGAAACTAATGTTCCCGCCTAACAGCCATTTCAAATTTTACCTTCTCCCGGTTCCATTTTCAAATTTTTGTCCTTTATCATAAATGTGCAACTGCCTGATCCGCCTAGGGGTGTGCATTAATGGCTTCCCACACCCTGCACTGGTTGCCTTGTTCTGATTGTACTCTGTACTACCCTTTTCTTCTTTAAAGCCATCCTCTGTAAATACTGTGTTGCCAGTCACAATAAAGAGGAAAGCGTGGCCGACACTTCCCTTCAACAACCTTCGAGAACTTCATCTTTAGTCTCTTACACGCGGCCACACTATCTCGCCATGCCCCCGTATTGTCACCATTTAGTTGTTCCACGTAGATTTTACAATGGTCAAGATACACGTGGCCTCCATGCTCTCTTCCCACGTGTCAAAACTGGTCTTGCCTGGTTGCCTGCAAGACCCCCTTCCCCCTTTAACTGCGCCTCCTCTTATCGAAGTCTTCTCTACGCCTTCTGTTTTGTGTTTGCTTTTGGGCCACCTTAAGACTCTGCCATGTGGCGGCTTCACACTGGCCGCGATATCACGACAGGACTCCTTCCTCCGCTTTGCCTTCGAAGACCGTCGCAATATCGCGACGTCGCGATATCGCGACGTCGCGATATCGCGACGTTGCGATATCGCGACGTCTAAGGTTCCCCCCTTCAATGCCAAATGATAACGTCATGATATCGTGACGTCGTGATATCGCGACGCCTGAAGCTCTCCTCCTCTGCTTTGGACTACGGTCGCGATATCGCGACGTCGCGATATCACGACAAAACTGGCTCAAGCCCCGCCAAGCCTTTTGAGGTCGCGATTTCGCGACATGTCATGAAATCGTGACATGTCGTGATTTCGTGACCCCAACTCAATTTACGCACAAACTTTACAAACTTCCCCCTTCTGCTTCGCACAACTTCCCCTCCCGGGAATGAATTAATGTAATTCAAAATACAAGTACTTGAAGAAAATTTTGAAGGATGCGAGATTGCCCACACTGTCATCGGATGCTCCCTGCATCAGATTCCCGGGGTAACAAGAGAAGTGACCTTCACTTCTAAGCCGTTCGGTCTGCATCCCTTGTAATATCTCCGAACACTCAACAACCTTTACAATTCGCTCAAATCCCACTTATGGGCAAGATTTTCTGCCCTCTACCAGACAAATTCTGGCATTGCTACACACCTTTTCATCTTCCGTCTGCAACGGATTCAACTTATGCCGCACTCCACCTTTCACCAAGGAGTAAGTATTAGCATGACCATCATGCACTGCACTCCGATCAAACTGCCATGGCCTACCCAACAGCAAATGACAAGCATCCATGGGGAATACATCACATAGGACTTCATCCTGGTACCTCCCAATATTGAACGTGACTAAGCACTGTTCCCGGACCCAAGCTCTGTGGTCCTTCCGCAACCACGCAATTCGGTATGGGTGCGGGTGTCTCCTTCTCTCCAGCTGCAACTTAGAAACCATTTCCTCAGAAACTAAGTTGTCTGTACTTCCATTGTCGATGATCACATTGCAAACTTTGCCTGCACTCTTGCACCGGGTGCGGAACAAACTTCTCCTCTGCTCAGATTTGTCTTCCTCAACCTGCTGGGTCCTCCTCACAATCATGGCCTCTCCCTTTTTAGCTTCTTCAGAATGCTCCGAGTCAGCATCTTCAACTGCTATAACTGCTCTGGCAGGACCCACCTGTTTCTTATTTACTCTTTCTCGGTGTTGGGGGCACTCAAATGCCCGATGTCCTTCTTCTCCGCAGTGGAAACATGTTCCTCGGAACACTCCCCTTCCATACCCGCATCCAGATCTACCTCTTCCTCTCGGGTAGTGATCATTCTGAACTTGCGGTTTTGGGTCTTCCTCTTCTCTCTGATCCCGGATGCTGCTCTCTTCTTCCTTCTTCTCTTCCTTTCCTTCTTTCTTTCCACCATTCTTTCCTCCCGGTTCTTTCACTTTTGGCTTGCTTTCAAACCTTCGGTTCAATTTTCCTTCAACCTTTAAAGCAAACTGGTAAGCGTCTTCGATGGTGCTTACCCGAACCAAGCTCAACTCCTCCTGCACACTCGGTCTCAACCCATTGATGTAACGGGCCACTTTTTCCTTGCTAGCTTCCAAATGCCCGGTTCTGATGGAGATTTTATAGAATTCCTCCGTGTATTCTTGAACTGTCCTGTTCATCTGCCTCAAGCTTTGCATTTTTCGTAGTAGATCCAGTTCATAGTCAACGGGGATAAACTGTCTTTTTAACTTCTCCACCATTCTGTCCCACCTCGTTATTCTCTCCTTTCCTCTTCGGTTTCTCTCCAGCTGCACCCCCTTCCACCAGATGCTAGCATGACCCTTCAGTCGGGTCTTAGAAAATCTAACCTTGTTAGGGTCTTCAACTTCTTCGTATTCAAAGTATTCTTCTAATTCATTCACCCAGTCTATCAATTCCTTTGGGTTCAAGTTCCCGGAATACGTGGGAACCTCTAACTTCGGCCTCTTCCCGATCTGGGATATGGCCTTGTATAGCCGGGCCTGTGCCGGGTCTACATCTTCCTCCTCTTCTTCAAACTCATTCCCCTCTTCCACCTCATCCTCACTGTCTGCATCCCTTCTCGGTTCATGTCCTCTGCGTAGCTCTTCTTGCAGGGCCTGGACTTGCTGCTGCAAAGCCCGAAAATCTTTCGCTGCCATGCCTCTGCCACCCACCGGGTTTCTTCTCGGAGGCATCTTCTCTGAACTCAAGCCCTCCCACACGTCCTGGTACAACTGCCTCTCTCTTTTGGTGATCTATTGTATGCTCAGGAGCTACGAGCTCTGATACCACTGACGGAGACGAGAAAAATAGGGACCTTACTTTCTTTGCAATCTCATTCCAATTTCAAATATTTACATGCATTAAAATCAAATAGCCTGCAGGCTTATAATGGCTGGTCTCGGCTTTGGCTCTGTTCTCCCCTGTCCTCCTTCCTCCAATCCTCGAACTCCCCGCAGATCTTACAAATTTTGAGTTTTTATCGAGGCCTCGATCCTATCGAAAACTAATGTTCCCGCCTAACAGCCATTTCAAATTTTACCTTCTCCCGGTTCCATTTTCAAATTTTGGTCCTCTATCATAAATGTGCAACTGCCCGATCCGCCCAGGGGTGTGCATTAATGGCTTCCCACACCCTGCACTGGTTGCCTTGTTCTGATTGTACTCTGTACTGCCATTTTCTTCTTTAAAGCCATCCTCTATAAATACTGTGTTGCCAGTCGCAATAAAGAGGAAAGCGTGGCCGACACTTCCCTTCAACAACCTTCGAGAACTTCATCTTTAGTCTCTTACATGCGGCCACACTATCTTGCCATGCCCCCGTATTGTCACCATTTAGTTGTTCCACATAGCTTTTACAATGGTTAAGATACACGTGGCCTCCATGCTCTCTTCCCACGTGTCAAAACTGGTCTTGCCTGGTTGCCTGCAAGACCCCCTTCCCCCTTTAACTATGCCTCCTCTTATCGAAGTCTTCGCTACGCCTTCTATTTTGTGTTTGCTTTTGGGCCACCTTAAGACTCTGCCATGTGGCGGCTTCACACTGGCCGCGATATCGCGATAGGTCGCGATATCATGACCTATCGCGATATCGTGACAGGACTCCTTCCTCTGCTTTGCCTTCGAAGACCATCATGATATCGCGACGTTGCGATATCATGACGTCTAAGGTTCCCCCCTTCAATGCCAAATGATAACGTCACGATATCGTGACGTCGTGATATCGCGACGCCTGAAGCTCTCCTCCTCTGCTTTGGACTACGATCGCGATATCGTGACGTCGCGATATCGTGACAAAACTGGCTCAAGCCCCGCCAAGCCTTTTGAGGTCACGATTTCGTGACCCCAACTCAATTTACGCACAAACTTTACAAACTTCCCCCTTCTGCTTTGCACAACTTCCCCTCCCGGGAATGAATTAATGTAATTCAAAATACAAGTACTTGAAGAAAATTTTGAAGGATGCGAGATTGCCCACACTGTCACCGGATGCTCCTGCATCAGTTCAAGGAAAAACCTCCAAGTCTTCCTCTAATTATTGGGTCCTAGATTCTAGAGAAACTCATCAAATATCTGCTTCAGATAAGTCCTTCTCTTCTATCTCCTCTAGATATACTCACAACATAGAAGTAGGGGACTCATTCCTGTCAAAGGAAAATAGGATATAACCATTGATGGTGGCTCTATAAAAAATATTCTCTATGTCCCAGACATTTCCACTAATCTCCTATCCATTTATCAAATTTGTACTTCTGGAAATGAGAAAACTGTTCTCTTCTCCCCAATAGGAGTTGAGATAAGATATTTTAAATTCCCTCATTCTCTTATAGCAAAAGGGAGTATTGATCATAAATCTCATATTTTTTTACTTCAAAGGCTTTCAAAATCCAGAAGGAGCCTCCTATTTTGTGGCTCATAGTAATCTTGAAAGTCAAAAATGGCATGAAAGGTTTGGTCATATTAATTATAACTACCTAAAATATTTGTGCACCCATAATATGGTTAAAGGACTACCCCAAGTATCTTCTTCTGATGGGGTTTGTCCTAGATGCACTCTTGGAAAGCAGCATCAAGATCCTTTCCACCCGAGTAGTTCTCTAAAAACCTCATCTCCTCTAGAATTAATCCATAGCGACTTAATGACCTTTCTTGAAACATCCTTTTAGAAAAGTATGCTCTTAAATTTATTGATGATTTCTCTAGAAGGTCCTAGGTCTACTTCCTCAAATATAAAAGTGCTATGTTATCTCACTTTAAAATCGTTAAAGCCTTAGTTGAAAATCAGGCTTCTTGAAAATCAAGAAAATTTGTATTGATAATGGGGGGAATACTATAGTAATGAATTCTTCATATTTCTTTCTAATCATGGTATAATTCATCAACATTATGTATCCCATAATCCTCAATAAAATGGTATTGCAAAAAGGAAAAACCAAATATTGAAAGAGATGGCTAATTGTATGCTCCATTCAAGAGATCTTCCAAAAGTTTTTTGGTTAGAGGCTATTAACTGTACAAATTATATTCAAAATAACACACCTCATAAAGCCCTTGACCAAATAACCCCTGAAGAAGCATGGTCTGGCTTAAAACCAGATGTTTCCAATTTCAATATTTTTGGATGTATTGCTTGGGCTCACATCCAAAAGAAGAAAAGGAAGGCTCTTGATAAGAACATCAGAGAACTCATATTTGTCGATTATTGTGAAGAATTGAAAGCTTACAGGCTTCTTGATCCCTCAAATCATGAGGTATTATTTCATAGGAATGTCCAATTTTATGAAACATTCCCTCAAAAATAACCTCCAAAGGACTCTTCCTCCATTGAGCCTTCTCCTATAATGGAACCTCAATATTATGAACAACCAAACCTTGAAGTTAATTTGGTAATTGATAATCAAGATGAAGAACTTGTAACTCCTTCTCAAAGCCTTTCAACTCCTTCAACTCCTTCTTCTATGCCAAAATGGGCCCGCACAATTGTTAAAGAAGCTACTCCCTACATTCATAATATTTCTTCTAACAGATCATCCAACCCCACAGGATCTAGTCTTGTATGTCAATCCATTTCTTCTGATCCTCAATCCTTCAAAGAAGCCTTAGGTATAAAATAATGGGAAGATGCCATGGATAACGAATTCTCTTCCTTGATAAAAAATGATACTTGGGATTTAGTTTCCTTACATAAATGAAGAAAATTAGTTCGATGTAAGTGGATCTTCAAACAAAATATGGGTGTAATGGGGAAATAGATAAACACAAGGCTGATCTTGTAGCAAAATGTTTTTCTCAAATAGAGGGTATTGACTATACAAAAACCTTTGTTCCTGTTGCTAAAATGGATTCTATTAGATTAGTTATTGAACTGGCCGCTTCCCATAAATGGAAAATCTACCAAATGGATGTAAAAAGTGCCTTCTTACATGGAAATTTAAAAGACAAAATATTCATGGAACAACCCGCTGATTTTACTCAAGACTCCTCTCTTGTTTGTCAGTTTAAAAAATATTTATATGGCCTCAAACAAGCCCCTAGAGCTTGGTATGAAAAGATGGACTCCTTCCTTATTTCAGTAGGATTTTCTCATTGTGAGTCTGATAATACAGTTTACATTTGGAGAAGTAAAGGAAACATCACCATTCTTGTTATTTATGTTGATGACCTCCTTCTCACTAGTAGTAACCTCACTCACATTCAAAATATAAAAGATTCCCTCTCTAAAAAATTTGAAATGGCTAATCTAGGTCTAGCTCATTTCTTCCTTGAAATTCAAATAAAACAAAATAAAGCAGGCATCACCTTATGTCAACAAAAGTACACTCAAGATCTCCTTAAGAAGTTTCAAATGATAGATTGTAAACCTTCTCCTACCCCATTTCAATATGGCATTCATCTTAGTACTTCCTACTCATCCCCTCTTTGTAATTCTACTCTATATCGTCAACTTGTAGGTAGTCTGTTATACCTCACTCATACTCGCCCAGATATCTCATATGTTGTTGGGCTCATATCTAGGTTATCTCATAACCCTCATCTCAGTCATTGGCAAGCAGCTAAAATAATTCTTTTTTATTTGCAGGGTACTACAAACTTTCGGCTCATCTATAAAGGAGACTCCATGGATATCATTGGCTATACAGATTCAGATTGGGCAGGTTTAGTGGATGACAGATGTTCTACCTCTGGATATGTTTTTTGCCTTGGCTCTTCTCTAGTAGCTTGGTTATGCAAGAAACAACATACAGTAGCATTATCTTCTACAGTGGCAAAATACAGAGCAGTAGTTACAACCAGCCAGGAAGCCCTTTGGCTTCGTCAAATTCTCAAAGAATTTGGTTTTTTCCAAGAAGTGCCTATAACTCTATGGTGTGACAATCAAAGCACAATTCATATTGCATGTAATCCAATTGAACATCAACACACCAAACACATTGAGATCCACATGCACTTCATCAGGCAACATATTCAGAATGGGGATATACTTTTAGAATATATTCCAATAGAGAATCAGCTTGCAGACATCTTCACCAAGTCATTTCCTTCTCTCGTGATACCTTCAGTTGCGAGAGAAACTTGGAGTGTTAAAACTACATTGACAAAGAGGTCTTCCACCTCTCACTATATTGTAAATGAGTACCTAAAAAGACCTTCTTGTCGGGACTCACCTTTTATTTATTAAAGAGGACAATCTTCGCCATCCGAAGACAAGCCTCTTTCATACTTATTTGATTTTGATTGGTGGCTTTTCCCACTGGGTTTTTACCATCATTTCAAAACAAAGAGGTGATAGTTGGTTTTTCCCACTAGGATTTTTTCCACCAACTATCTATGTTGTACATGAGTACCTAAGCAGGACTCGTTGACGAGACTCATTTATAGATTCTCCCCTAGTATCACTTAAGGAGAGGTGTTAGAATAAGTGAATATTCTATTAAGTTCACTAGGATACACACTTGAGTTTCCACTCCTCCATGTGTCAGGAGAACTCCAAGTTGTGTCTTCATCAGGTTTGATGAAGTTGTTGTAATATAACTACTCTCAATGATAAACTCTACTAAAAAAAAGTTGATCCTAGAGATAAATCAATCAATTCCACTATTCTCTTCATCTTTTGTGTAATACTTTGCATATCTATTATTGTGAAATTCTAACATTTTTTATTACTCAAAATGGTATTCTTTGATGCAAAAATAATTTGCCGAAAATGGTAATTACTAAAAAAGGCAAATTTTGATGAAAAATAATTTGCCAAAAATAGTAATTACTTAAAAAGGCAATTTTTGGTAGAAAAATAAATTTGTCAAAAATAGTAATTTTTTATTTTTAGGGCTTTAAGCTTTAGGGTTTTCTTTTAGGGCTTCAAGCTTTAGGGTTTTATTTTAGGGTTTATTTGGGGATATATATTCCCTTGGTATTGCATTGTAAAAGGGGGAAGTGAATTCATGAATGAGAAAACAAATATTTATTGGTTTATTTTCATTTATTATAGTTTTTATGTGAATGAAGGGTTTTATCGATTATTTCTATTTATTGTAGTTTTTATGTAAATGGAGGGTTTTACATATTATTTTATTTATCACAATTTTTATGTAATGGGAGGTATTTTGTTTTGACCTCTTGTAGTCGGATTTACATCATATCCTAGATTGAATTATTAGCCGTTGATGAACTTGATTCAATGATTTAAGCATATTTTATTTTTAACTTATTAATGCAATATTATTTGTGGTGGGAGTGGAAATTCATTCTATTGCTTCATCAACCTCTAATGATATCTCATCATAAATAACAATATATTCAAATAGATGATTATGCAAAAATTTACCTGATTCTTGAATGTTAGAAAACAAAAGATAAGATTCTACATTTTGTACACTTTCATTTACCACTACTTGATGAGCCATTATAGTCTTTTCTTTTTATTTATGATCTCTATTATCATAATCATCATTTTGTATTCCTTAATCAATGACCATTTATTCTCTTTCTATTATAGCAAGATTTTCTACAAACTCATGTTCAAAATGATCAAATTTTGGAATCTGTTCTAATTTTGAAATTCACATGTCATTTTTTGATTTCATAGGAATTGCAAAATCTTATTTTGAAATAGAAGTTTCAACATCCTGCATATCAAGTGAAGCATAATTTTTATCAGTAGAAGTATGAGAAAACAATGATTCACCATACATACCCCATACATTATAATAATTATTTTCTAAAGCTAAGGGATGAGATTTTATTGTGACTTTAGAAAACATGTGATTCTTTGAATATACAGGAATTGTAGGCTCTTCATGTAAGATATCAATTTTAGTATCTTGCATATCAGATGAAGAAAAATTCTTATCAGTAGGTATAAAAGAGAATTATTCATCATATCTTCCCCAACCATTATAAAAATTATCTTCTATAGATAACGGGTGAGGTTCAACCATATCTTTTGTGCAAAATTTGGATAGGTCTATAATTTCCTTTTTAAATTAACCTTTATCAATCACCTGATATGAAGACCTACTGATTTCATATTGTATGAGCATTGTAGAATCCTTAAGTGACACAAGGCTTTCAATTTCCTGCACATCATCTGAGATAAGAACTTCTTTGGAAATTGTGAATAAAGTGAATAATTCTTCTTCATGATATGAAATAAAAAAATCTTTCCCTTTCTTAAGCACTTGGTAACATTCCTATTTTATTTTATACCATCTTTAGATTCATTTTTAGATTCACCTTCTTCAATAAAGAATTCATCTCCAATTTTAAACAATTCATCTTCTTCAAGCAATAAGATTTTAGGATCAATCATTTGAACCATCATCATCGAGGTATTATTTTCTTATAATCCCTTGCAATCTTCAATGAAATCACATCTATAATCATTCAAATATTTAACTTACCTATTTGAACATAACACTCATTATCCTCCTAAAACAAATGATGACAATCTATCATTTCTTCTATATATTCTTCATATTCATTTTCAAATTCATTTTCTTTAATTTCAAAAAATTCATATTTTCCATATTCATCCTCCTCAATTTCAAATAATTCATCTTCCTCAGATTCGTCCTTTGGTAATAAAAGGGTTTCTTCAGTGGGATCAATTTCTGTATTTTGTTTTATAAGATCATCCCAATCCTCTTTTGTGAATAATGGCTCTAAGTTAGTTTCTAAATTTTGATAAACTTGATCATCATAATTTTCATTGATGGCTATTGAATCTTAAACCTGCACTTCATTCTCAATATCTAAGGTAGTTGTGACATCTAAACTATCAATCTCAACCTGACTCATTTGCGATATTTGATTATGAGTTTTAGGTCTAAGTCTATATAGTTGTTCCATATTAACACCTTGAGATATCAATGGTTGTTCAAATGTTACTGCCTCGTTTTAAGCTCTAGGTAATGATGTAATTTTAATACCTTTTTCCCAAAAATATAAAAGTAATGTAATATAGGGCTCCCATGTATATTTGAGTAGCACTTTCTTCTAAAATGATATAATGTAACCCCACGTCAGTATACAACCTATAGAATTTATCATTAAATGATCTCATGGGTTCGTTAATTTTTTTATGGATAGATATTAAATTGATTTAACATCATAACTGGATCATCCAACTTTCCAAAATATTTGAGAAATTCTTCTTCTAGTTTAAACCAAGAAGTGGTAGAACTTATAGGTAAATGTAGGTACCACTCAAACACAACTTCATCCAATGCGTATGAAAAAAACCTACAAGGAACATCTCCCTGCATAAGTTACAAATGAGTTAACACACTCTTGTACCTATGAATATGTTCTATGGCTTGATCCACATCATGCCTAAACTTGGATAAACAAACTTCTACACCTTTAGGAATTTTATGAATAGGCAGGTTTAAATTGCTATAATAATCACTTATCCAAGATGCAACTCTTTTCTTTGCTGAAGTAAACAATGCCATTAGTGAAATTTAAAAAACACAAATTTAATGCCAATTTTATTAGTCAAATATATATATCTTGCAAATAAGCATGAAATGACTAATCAATTGATAGAAAGATATGCATCAATTAAACCTTGGCATTAAATAACATCCTTCAATTTGTAATTTTTTTTTAACTAAGATTTGAATGACTTCAAATGAAAATCAAATATTTACCTTTCATGCCCTCCTTCTAGCGCCATTTCTATTGAGATATGGTTTTTTCCAATAATAAAATCACCCTACAGATAGGATCGAAATCCTCTCTTGGAAAGAAAATGTTTTTCTCCAAGGTTCTTTCACTTAATGTCTTTATGTATCATCCA
Source organism: Wollemia nobilis (assembly GCA_028583015.1). Taxonomy (NCBI): domain Eukaryota; kingdom Viridiplantae; phylum Streptophyta; class Pinopsida; order Araucariales; family Araucariaceae; genus Wollemia; species Wollemia nobilis. The sequence continues at coordinate 2,892,192 of JAQPPZ010002064.1, forward strand.
TATGTGTTAAAATAAGTGCTTGAACTATCTCAATGGTTTACAAGTAACTGATAACAAGGGGCCTAGAATTTAGGTAGTTAACTTTAAATTCATCATGTGTTATGCATCATTTAATCAAATTCTCTCTTTAATGATTAATAAATAAATTTACCTTTTGAGTTTGATCTTGAAAATTATGCAAACTTATTCTATAACCTCAAAACAACGGTTAATTAAAATGCTCCAAAGGATTTTGAAATAGATTTTAATTTAACATTTTTAATTAACATTAAAATTTAATAAACTTTAATAAAACTAAAATTTATGGAACTTTAATAAAATTAAATAAATATAAACCTTAATTATAAAGTTTGAACTTTATAATATTCAAACTTAAGGTTCTATTTAATTTAGAAATTTTTTCATCCAAATATGAAATTGAAATTTAAATATTTGAAGAATGAGCAAATATAAAAATAATTAAACCTAAATTATAAGATTTTGAACCTTAATAATTATGAAAATAGGGTTTAATGTAAATCTTGTCTATGAACTTTTAAATTTTATAATACTAAAATAAAGTTCATAAAAATTTCCTTTCTGTAATATTTATTTCTTAAATATTTATTGAATAAATATTTGAAAATAAATATGAATCTCAAATGTAAAGTTTGGATTCTTCAATGATTTAACATAAAATTATAATAAGCCAGACTTTAATATGAATAGATATCAATTATGAATTATGAACTTTATGAAGTTAAAGTTGAAATCCAAATAATCATTTATCCTCGGTAAATTTATTTTATTCAAATATTAATTGAATTTAATATTTGAATAATAAATAAATTTAAAACCTAGTTATAAAGTTAAACTTTATAAAATCAAACTAGGTTAAATGCTTGCAAATTTAATATAAAATAAATTTCAAAAGTTTAAAGTAAGGGAAATAAAGTAAATCTTGGATATATAACTACATAATAGAATGAACAGAAACTTAAAAACTAGATTTATGCCAACCAACAATCACACAGTACAACAATAAAGATGGTGCTATATTCAATGGAAATTTAAAATAAAACCATATCAAATCATTTAATTAAAAAGCAAATATCGTATTCACACATATCTGAATAAAATAATTTGATATTTTTATTGGATATTACAATAAAGCCTCTGAAATATTTGTAAATCCAAATCTTTGTAGTATTATTTTACTTTCACCTTTTCATCCTTTCAATCCTTTTATCCTTCCTTTGCCCTCCAATTGTTTGACCCTATTCTTGGCTTTTCATTCTCCATTTATAGTTTGAATAATTTATTATATGGTTGGTTATTTATCATTCCATTATGGTTTCCATACAGTTGTGAAACAAAATTCTTAACAAAACCCTAATGTCACCAATGCCTTCACATTATAACATATGGGTTTCATTTAAACCATACAGTATAATTATATGATCTTCAACTCATTTATTTGAATTTGGCTAACCTTCATAATGATATCGTGGATGTCGTATTATTTTTATTTAAATACCTTTTTCAAAGGATTTAATATTTCTCCTCATTGGCATTTGAAAATTGAAGTTAAGATATGCCCATGAAACCCACGAACACATCCTCTATTCAACATACTTTAATAATATTGCCAACAAGAAAAATATTAATTAGAATATTAAACATTTATAAACTAATCTTCTTAAATATAATTAAATTATAAAGTTATAAAACTTTATAATTTAATTAATTTAAAACAACTTTATAAAATAACAATTTTAAAGGTCCAAGGTATAGACCAATTGGTTCATCCAAACCCCATAAGGGGGGTGGAGGTCCAAGGTTCAAATCTCGAGCCTCATTGGACTGAATGCTTGTCCATTTCCTGGTGCTTTCAGCGATGTAAAAGGTTTAAAATGATTGTGGCATGGTAGTTATAGGGGCGGATTGCACGAAGATCTGTGTGGTAGCTTCTGGGGTGGACAATGCAGAATACTGTGGTGGCCATAAAATATGGACAACATGCCCGGATTCGTGGTGGCTACCGATTCCACCATGTAAATTCAAAAAAATAAAATAAAATAAAATTTAAATATATTAAATTATAAAGTTATAAAACATTATAATTTAATTATTTAAAAAAAGTTTATAAAATAACCATTTTAGATATATTAAATTATAAAATTTTATAATCTAATTAATTTAAAATTTTATTTTAAAAGAACATTTGAAACTGATGACCAAAAAAATAGAAATAATAAACCACCCCATTCTTCCACATCATGCCAATACGTGAAATAATCAAAACCAACCAACAACATAACAATAAAATTTCAAAATTTTCTGAGTGGGTCCCCAAAATTTGGAGTCATTGTGAAGGATTTCACAACAATGTAGAAGTATGCAAGTGGCATAGAGTTAAAGTATGCGTGTAAGAAGAGAGTGAAAAGTCTAGTATAAAAATGGTAATAAGAGAAGCCAAAGGTAAAAAATAGTTGAGGTTGCATCTCTCAGATATGTGAGGAGTGCAATAGACAAGTATTGAAGAGTAACATTACTATGGCTATATTATGGACACAAAGATCCATATAATGTATGCATCCTTCACGTTCCTTCCTAATATTTTTTCCATAATAATATAAATATATGGTGATAAAACATCTCCTTGTATAAGACCCCTCTTCATTTTAAATGATTCTATTACTAATCCATGGACTAGCATTGAATATGATACTATAGAGACACAAGCTTTAATCCATCTAATTCATTTATTCCTAAATTTAGACTTTTATGATACCACAAGCAGAAATCCCATTTAACACTATCATAGGCTTTATTCATATCAAAATTTAGGATCATTGCTCTTTTATTTTTAGAAACTATTGAATACATTATTTCATCAACTACTATGACCTCGTATAGAATCTATGTCCCTTTCAAAAATCCTCCTTGCTCTTCTAAAATATTTTTTTCTAATAGAGGTCTTAAGATATTTTCCATCATATTGGATACTATCTTATATGCCATATTACATTGGCTTATGGATCTAAATGAATCATACAATTATGCACCCTTATTTTTTGGAATCAGGATACAATTATTACTAATCCATTGACCAAAACTGAATATTACATTATTTGGTATATGCTAATATACCCCCATGGTACATTTATGGTATAAATGTAAATATATAATATATTGAGGTTGAGACTAGATGAGGGATTTCTATTTCCCTTTAATGTAAGTGTCTATGTGCAGGATATATACAAGTCTCATGTAAGTAAGGGTGCAAGTGCATATTGAGAGAATATGCATAAGTGTCATGTATATGTAAAATAAGAATGTTCACAAGTGTTTAGTATTAGGAGTGCATGTAGGAGAGTAAGAGTCATGTAGAAGTATGCAATTGGCATAGAGTTAAAGTATGCATGTAAGAAGAGAGTGAAAATTCTAGTATACAAGTGGTAAGAAGAGAATCCAAAGGTAAAAATAGTTAAGGTTGCATATATCATATATGTGAGGAGTTCAATAGATAAGTATTTAAGAGTAACATTACTATGGCTATATTATGAACATAAATATACATCCAATGTATGTATTCTTCATGTTCCTTTCTAATATTTTTCCATAATAATATAAATATATGATGATAAAGCATTTCCCTATCTAAGACCCCTCTTCACTTTAAATGATTCTATTACCAATCCATTGACCAACACTGAATATGATACTATAGAGACACAAGATTTAATCCATCTAACACATTTATTCCTAAATTTAGACTTTTATGATACCACAAGCAGAAAATCCATTTAACACTATGATAGGCTTTATTCATATCAATTTTTAGGATCATTGCTCTCTTATTTTTAAAAACTATTGAATACATTACTTCATCAACTACTATGACCTCGTATAGAATCTATCTCCCTTACAAAAATCCTCCTTGCTCTTCTAAAATAAATTTTCTAATAACGGTATTAAGATATTTTCCATCATATTGGATACTATCTTATATGCTATATTACATTGGCTTATGGATCTAAATGAATCATACAATTATGCACCCTTGTTTTTTGAAATCAGGGTAGAATATGTTGGATTTATTGTATAATTTATGTATTATTTTATCCTAAAGTGCCCCACTACTACCAATAATTAATCCTTCACTATTTCCAAGTTATTTTTATAGAATTCTATAGTGATTGCATCTAGATATAGGGATTTATGCTTATCAAAAGAGGAAGGATATGAATGAAATTCTTCGAGAGTAAACATTTGTATTAGTTTACTATTATATTAATTTATTATAACTAAAGGTACTTCTTACAGGTTTTTATCATTAAGATCATAAATCTCCTCTGATACTAAAATATGTTGTAAAAAAGCCTTACCTCATTTTTATATTTTGCTCTGGTCATCAATCCAAACCCATTCTACTGATTTAATTCTACTAAAGTTGGATGTTGATGTTTGTTATTTTGTGATACTATGGAAAAAATTTGTATCTAAGAAACTCCTTTTCCTTTGAGTTTGGTTTATTATGCTCATATTTTAAATTTTAGAAATTTCCCTTAGTTCATTTTTCTTCTAAAAAATATTCTTGAAAGTGTTCTTCTTGCATTATTTCAATCTAGATGTCATTGATATAATTTTTTTTGGAAGTGTATATGACGTATCGTTTCCTAAAGAACTCAATGCGTACACTATCGTATCAATCAAATGAGGATGATCTTCCCACGTCTGGTCATATTTAAAATATACCTTTTATATAATTCTCTTACTACCATTATAACTCTTATTGGCCAATCATATGAACCAAGTCATTATCAGAATATTAATATTAGCACAAGTGCCTTCATCTAGTAAATTATTCAAGAGTATGCATCTGTCTAATTTTTATCCTATCCTATTTTTATTTTATGTATAGTTGTCCTCTTAAAACTCAACCTTCCATAGATTATTATTTTGAATAAAAACTAAGAAATATTCTATACTTTTTGTCATTATCCTAATTCCATCAATTTTTTAAACTAGATTAGTTATTGTATTAAAATATTTTATGATCATGAATTGAGTTTTTTGATATTTACTTCTCATAAAGGATTCAATCAAACCCCATACTTTCAATTTTATTGAATGAGTTGTAGGTCCATAGATAATGATAATGATGAAAGAAATAATTGTAAAGTAGCATGTGGCCAATGATACTAGTCAAAATTTCAATGCTTTATTTATGAATGGTTTGATAGGAGGTTCTTATAAGATTCCAACATTTTAGATTTTTCCTTGTGAAGTGGAACCAAACTAGCAAAATATTTTATTTACAAAAGGTGCTCAAATAGCACTATTTACAACAAATGCTAATAAAAAAATAATGACTAAGCTATCAAAAAAATATTGATAACTTTAACTAAGATAACAAATCTATTCCAATGGCTATGCCATCCAAATGTGCTGACATTTACAAATTGAAATTAAATTTAAAATTTATTACTAATTTAGACTTAGAACTTTAGACTTAGAAAATAATAAAATAAACTAAGCCTAGTAAAACATAAGCCTAGGTCTAAATGATGTCCTCATCACCTTACCACTTTGGAATCCACAACATCTCATTTACATCTTGCCCATACTATTTTTCATAAAATTAGATTTTTTTTTTTTTTTTTTCATTTTAGTGTCCTAGATACAAAGAACATCAAGTTTGTTACTTAAATAGATGTCCCTATAACATATCTACTTTAAAGGGGTATTAGCATACCTTATGTTCTATGATACGGTAATCATATATCTTTAGAGGCTGATGGCCCTTTATTTGAATTAACAATATCAGTTTGTTGTTTAGTGAAGATACACTTAATCAACTTAGATTATTTTTCATTCTCAATGTTTGCTCTTGCTTTCCTAGCTCTCGCTTGATCCTTTTTACTTGCTTGTAATAGGATTAGATGTTATTATTATATTTCTTAATATCATTTCACAAATTTTATTTTCATTAGATTAATTCTATACTTTATTTTCTAAGGAATCTTTTGATTTATCCTTCTCATTTTTGGGTGTTTTTTGTTAATGTTAAAATGTTAACATCTAACACTACATTTTCTCTACCACTTTATTCTCCTGTATAGTACATGGTACTTGATGAGAGTCTTCAAAATTTAATAAGACATATTCCTTATGTTTAGTAGGAATGAAAATACCCAAATAAGGATTTTACTAAGTAAATAATTCCTTGTTAATATTATGATTTTGTGGTACCATGACCTCTAATATCTACTCTATGTATTTTTCATAGGTTAAATCCTTAAAAGAATTGGTATTTATTCCAATATCCTTATTGGTGTCTATCGTTTACTTACTTTTATTTGTATGAACCGATCTTTACAAGTTTAAAACCACCCTCAATCATATCCATTAGTATGTATCTCTTGCAATTTTCTAAATATTCATCTATTAGAATATTCGTAAGGCATGATATCTCAACCGTAAGACACCTTCTACATTTGAAAGATATGCTTTTATAATAATATTTTTTATCCTCTTGTCTTAAGTTTTATTTTATTAAAAAATATATGAGGATTCCATTCTCGTTTTCATGAAGTTTTAATATTATAAAATTAATAATCATCATATTCATTACTATTGAAACAAAATAATTTTTGTATATAGTTTTATTGGTTACATTTATTTCTACTTTAACTTTAACTTTCAATAAATGATGATAAAAATGTAATAATGAAATTTAGTACTTTAGTTTGTAAGTTATACTTTTTATCATTTTATTCCTCAATTAGAATAATATTTTGATCTTAAATTATCCAAAGATGCTTATGAATTGCAAGTTGATTTTGCTAAATTAATTTCCATAACAAGATTTTGGGGTCTTCATTGGTTTTTTTAGTATCAAAAGCATTTTTACATTTTTACAATAATCAAAATAAGCTCTTACTCTAAGTTTTTAATACCTTGAAAGTAAAGTAAATAAAAATATGTTTGATCAAGTGGGTAGGTAAACCTCTCTAGTTGCTGAGAGGCCCAGGTTCTAATCTCTCGCCTCACATGTTGCGGATATGTTATGTAATGGTTCCCTCGTGGTCACAGTCTGTTTACCCCTTGTGGCCACCACCAAAAAAAAAAAAAAAAAAAAAATGTTTGATCAAACCTAAATAAACTTGAATTCATAAATATACACAAAAAATTAAGTTGATGTTACTCATATAGGATGAAGTTACAAAATCTATTTAGTTACAAAATCACTTGTTATATGTTCTTAGACCACATACAAGGATTAGTATATTATAATTACATATTAAATACCCTTCTTAGACATTTTAATCATGCATACATTTATTAGCAACATTGAAAAGATAAATAATTGTTAGTACATAAGTCTTCAAAAGTATTTTGATACAATTTATCACATCAATTATTGTATAAAAAAATCATTGGAATGGCTATACAAAGGGGTTTAATATAGAACATGAAATGTAAATTTACCTAGCAATATATGACTAAAGAAAAATCAATATCGAAAGAGGAAATGCTCATGAACTAAACATAGAGTATAAATTTATGTTGATTAAAGATAAATCTTCAAAATAATATTTCTAATATGGATAAATATATTTATGCCTTAATTATGATTGTTTAATATTAGATAATATTAGTATGGAAGGAAATAAGTTACCCATTTCATAGAGATGAAATATTAGTTACTTATATCACTTTTAGTATAGAATTAAGTTTTTGTTGTATATTAGTTAGAAATAGTTCAACATCAAAGATAAATATTGAAAGAAATCCTTGTAAATATATACTTCCACGATATGTTATGGTTTAGTCTAATAAAAAAATTGTTTTGAGAAATATAAACAATTTTAATGCTTTTATAATAATTCTAGATATTAATAAATTTCATTCCATCTAAGGAGAATACCTCATAGATACATGGAATAAGCATTTACATTATTTATTAGAATATTGATGTTAGAGGTCTCTACATCTATGAGGATTTTATTTTAGTTTTTATGCAGATTATTAGTTTGTATTCAGTAGGGTTAGGTCATTTTTTACATGGATATATTCAACATTAAAATCATAGAAAATCTTAGAATCATCCATATGCCTTTCAATTATCTATTCTATGACTAGATATATTATCTAATCCTGCTAGAAGACCATATCTAATCAATAAACCATTATCTATACATTGAGTAAAGTGGTAAAAGTTTGATGCTTATTCTAATATTAATTATAACATATCAAATTTTTAAATTTTCATAAACAAATAGAACAAATTAGAATGTGTTAATAATTATTGTTATGAATCTCTTTTCTTATTATAGAAAAATCACTCACATATATGGAAATAAATATATTCATCTATAAATATTAAGCACAATAATTATTTCATAATAAAACATAGAATATTCATATAGATTCAATTTATAATTCAAACCCTTGAGGTAGAGCAACATTGTAACATGCTCTTTATTAGCAGAGATCCATTCCTTACTTTATCTCAACTTGTAATCTAAACACATACAATATTTTTCTCTTTTTATCTCATATGAGTCTAGGCTCCCCAAACTATATAATACTCAACTAATTACCACTATTGCTTATTGATACATGTGGAATAAATATATTAATGATAATATTATAATATAAAATATAAAATTATAATATCAAGTTCCTATATTGGGTACCTAATATTATATCCCCCTTACAAAATATTTTCTCCTTGAAATAGAAGAAGATGCTAAATAATATGATCTTTTGATCCTTATTATGAACTAGTACCAATCTCAATCATCTATCCATCCTAGTGAAACTCTCATTGATGGTGGTATTTGGTGATTTCATTATACCCTTTTACCACTTGAAGATCTAAAATTAATACTTTGGTTCTATTTTTGGGTAGCATCCTTTTTCTGGTCATATATTTCATTATTTATCATCCATACTTGCGTCCTTTTGCCACTTGAAAATTAAAGACTACTTTTTTGGCTCCACACTTTTGTTGTTCTACTTTGGTAACTAGAATGATGGGTCCATTTAATTCTTAATATAGTTGCACCAATCTAAAAATTAGTGTTACTACACCTTCTTTGCCAAACACTACCATACTTGGTACCCTTATTATTCCATGTAGAACCATAATATTGTTAGCTTAAGCAATGGCTCCATGATTATTTTTGCTTTTGGTGGTGTGTATGGTGATATACTATGAACATAATACTAATGATTTTGTTAGAAACTTAATTATTCTCTTAAGTTCTACTAGGATAGACTTACTTGAGTTTCCACTCCTTCATGAGTTAGTTGAACTTATAGTCTACATAAGATTTGATGAGTTGTTGTAATCCAATGGCTCTTATCAAGTTTGTTATTTATACAAAGTTGATCCATGGAATAATCAATCAGTTCTATTTTATTTCTTGAAACCTTGTAATGCTTTGTAGTTCTACTCTTGGGAAATTATAACATGGTACCAGAGTAGGATAGATTTTGCTAGGTATTCTCTCTTGAAGGTAGCCTCTCGAACTGGTTCTTACTCTCTTATATTTTGTTTTTTTTTTAAATAAAGAGGTTTTATATTTATTATAGATTGTTTTTTTATATCTGTAATTTTTTTTGAGGAATTTTCTTATGGTAATATCTAGATAATTTTCTGCAATTTTATGTGTCCTCCTCATATGCCTATGTTTTAAATTTTTTTTCTCCATCTCGAATGCAGATTGCTTCGGATCCATTTAGTCATCATTGCATATCACTCAAAAGTGGAGACTAAAGAGTCGTAGGCATTAATATTTTGGTGGGCAATATAAATTTTTAATTAAAGTTTGGATTTCATTATATCTTCGTGATATATTTAATTAAAGGAAGCATCACTCCTCACATCAAAATAGAATGGACTTTTGGTCTAACTTTGAATAGACCAAAGTCCATTTATTTTTTTAGAAACATGGATTTTTGCCATCGCTTATATTGGTGCGCATAGAGACTACATCTCATAAAATGGGCATTTTCAAATTAAATATCTATCATTCGAAGATCTTGTGATTTCCAAATATTCATTCAACTCGAACTTATTCTATTTTTTTGTCCTTCGGTGCTCAGGAAGAACTTAAATAATTTTTGGTATATAATCATCTTAACACTGTTTGAATAATATTATTCTCTTGTTTTGAATAGTGTTTCTTTATTTAAGCATTATACTGATGATTTTTTAGTGGTGCCTATCATCTTCTATCCTTTGAGGATCTCTACAAGTGTGCCATAGATGGATATTCAACAGAACTCATTATGTGTTTTTTGTTAGGTTTTTTTGATGCCTAACATCTTCTATTTTTAAGGAATATCTCTATGTGTGTGGCATTGTTGCCTTCCTCTTGTCTTCCGGGAAGCATCTCTTCTCACCGCCTTCTCTGCTACTTCGGGCACCTTCCTTGCGTTTCACATACGCAACAAGAGGTGGTATTCAATTATTTAATTTTTTATAAAGTTCACTTCCTTTATTAACCTTTCAAGTGTAGTGATAGAAAGCAAATATTTAAAATTTCTCATTTTTGAAGCTCCAATTCAATTTATCGTGGATGTCGATCCTTCAGGTATCGTTATAATATTTTATGTTTCTACCCTATTCAACTCTCAGTGGAACGAATCATAGCTTTTCAAAGCTCCTTCCTCGCTGCCCATTGGTGTTGCTTGTTCGTTGACAGATGCAACATCAATGTTTCTTCACTGCCTCTTGTCCTCTATCTGATGTCAATTAAATTTTAGCTCAGATCTGCTAAGTTTTTAAAGATAAAAATATACATCTGATCTCTGTCTAAATTTGTAGCCTTCAAAATTTTCTATCCTTTTTCTTTCCAGCCTCTCCTTGGCCCAAATATATAAAGGACAGTTGTAATCTCTATAATATAATTTTTTTGGGGGGGTTTTATACATACCTTTTTTGCACCTATCATAGCATCAAGGAGGGTTGTTATTGCGTCAATTTTTACCTCTTTTATTTTTGCCTCATTACCTTTGTTATAAGTCATTTGTTTATATATATTGGTAATGAAATATAAGTGAGGATAATTGATTTCAAATTACATTCCTTAATGCATTAAATATCTTAAATAAAAACATTTTATTCTTTCTTTAATTCCTTCTTAAAGCAAATCTCTATATTAAACAACTTACTTTGTTCTAATTATTTTTCTTTCCAAAGTTATTTAATATTATATAGATTTTTTTAGTGGATGAAAGTGAGGATATATCATTAATATATATTATTTCATTATTTCCTTTCTTGCAATAGGTCTCTATATTAATGAACTTATTTTGATTAATTTTTTACAAAGAGTTTCTTAATTTATATAATTTTTTTTTATAAAGGAATTTAAGTGAGGATATCTCTTTAAATTAACCCTTGTTAATCTATTTTATTCTCAATTCATTATTCCTTTCTTAAAATTTTCTAAAGATCAAATATATTAAATCAACTATACACCTATATTGGAAATTCTAAATAACTTATAGTTTCCTTCATGTAAGGGCAGGATATTAAGATAAACAAATATAGGAGTCTAGCTGATTAAAATCCCATGTTCCAAGTATCAAATATACTAAATAATTATAGTTTCCCTTTCGTAATGCGGGTATTTGAGGAGAAAATATATATAGGCTTGGAATATTTTTTCTCATTAGCCTAAGATTAATATCAAATCTCCTAAAAATTACTTATAGTTTCCCTCTCATTAGGGCGGATATTTTGAGATATTTGGTGTTTCTTAAAAGCTTCTATTCACTAATATCCATTGCATTCTCTAAATTAAAGTTAAAGGGAGGAAGTTTGGGTTCACTTCAATTTTCTTTGGCAAAATGAATTCAATGAATACAATTGATCCTCTCACTCCTCATAACTACCATACATGGAAACCCAAAATATTAAATCTCATTTCTCAAAAAAGGCTCATAGACATATTAGAAGAAAAGCAACCTTAGTTGAAAAAGAATATGAAAAATTTGTTCATAAAGGGAATATGTATGAAACAATGGGTATTATAAGCTCTAATATAAATGAAAGCTTATGGTTTCACATTACAGATTGTAAAACTCCTTATGAAAGTTGGGAGAAACTAAAGAACTTGTTTGGGAAAGTAGATCAAATAAGATCAATGCAACTAGAAGCAGAATTAACAACATTATCTCTTGAAGACTTCAGTAATATTGTTGACTTTATCACCAATTTGAAATAAGTCCTCATTCAATACAAAGGCAGTGGAAAGAATAAAACTGGAGAAGAATGCATTTATCTAATTATTTCTAAACTAAATGGTGTATTTCAAACCTTTTCAATCACCTTTCTATCTACAAAAGATGCTCTTGGTGCAACGTTTCCAATATTTCTTCATGAATATCAGACACCCTAATGATGTCTTTTAAGACTCCTCAATGAATGTGGGCTTGTGGACCACCGGTAGTTTACTAGTTTTTGTGATCTCTTGCTCCTTTCTGTGAGTTCTAAAAAATATGGTTAGAGGATTTGGGGGTCTGCCTTAGTCAAGACCCTTGTTGATGAAAGATAAGAAATATACAAGAAAATTATGCTAAAAAATTATTAAAAACTGCATAAAACACTATTAAAGCATGAAACAAAGCATACCTACTAAAATTGCTAAGATGGATTTACTGCATGATCAATTCGTATGGAAAGGGGTGAATTGGAACCTAGATTCATAGGTCAAAGGGTGAATTGGACTTCTGATGACTGTGGGACCAAAATTTTTGTCTGAATGGATGTCTGAAGTTGTCCTTTACTATTTATATAGTGTAGATTTCATAGATATAATTCTAGACTATTTTTAGTAGAGTTTTTGTATGGTGACTGAAAGGGAGAGAGAGGTAGAATAAGGGGAGGTATCCCCTATTTATATGAAATTATAAGGTTAGGGAGGGTGGTTAGGTAAACCAACCTTAGGGTCAGATCCTGATGAGGTTAAGTTAGGGTTTGGATAGGTGTCAAACCCACATGCCTTAGGGAAATATCTCTTCCTCACACATGTGTGAGGAAGAGTTAGGATTAACTAAGGTTAGTTATATCCTAGGTTAGGTTAGGGTTTAGTTAGGGCATTTGGAAATATCATAACTAATCTCATGTGCTTAGGGCTAATTTGTCTTAGGACCTTAATTAAACTTACTTAAGTGAAAAAGTGCATTTAAGTGAAATTCAATGATGAATAAGATCACTAATCATCCTAATTAGGCTTTTAGATAGGGACAAGGTCCCATAAGAGATAATTAGGTGTAGGGAGGTATTAAGTTGCCTTAGGGGCTAGTAGGTGGTCTCCTAGTGGGTAGGATGCATTTTGGAGGTGTTTTACCTAGTTTTGTAGGTTTAGGAGCCTACGGAAGACTACGACAGCCTACAAAAGTGTACGATGGCCTATGATAGTATATATCAGTATAAAAGTGTGTATGTATATGTACAACTACCTAGAAGTGAGCATGTGTGACTTTTAGGTATCTACACCAACATGTTAGAATTTTTCTTGTAAAGTGGAACCAAACTAGCCAAAGATTTTATTCACAAAGGGTGCTTAAATAGCACTTTTTACAACAAATGCTAGCCATAAAACAATGACTAAGCTATCAAATCAAATTTTATCACTTTAACTAAACTAAAAATTCTATTCCAATGACTATGCCATCCAAATGTGCTGACATTTACAAATTAAAATTAGATTTATAATTTATTGCTAATTTAGACTTAGAACTTTAGAGTTAGAAAATAATAAAATAAACTAAGCCTAGTAAAACATAATATTAGGTCTAAATGATGTCCTCATCATATTGCCACTCTAGAATCCACAACATCTTATTTACATCTTTCCCATACTATTTTTCATAGTTTTAGAATATACTTTCTTTTCAATTTTAGTTTCCTAGATACAAAGAACATCAATTTTATTACGTAAATATATGTTCCTATAACATCTCTACTTTAAGGGGGTATTAACACACCTTATGTTCTATAAGATGGTAATCATATATTTTTAGAGGCTAATGGCCCCTCCTTTGAATTAACAATATCAGTTCGCTATTTAGAGAAGATAAGCTTAATCAAATTAGATTTTTTTTCTTTCTCAATGTTATAGGTGTAGATGTTTAGTGAAGAGAAGCTTAATCAACTATAATTTTTACTTTCTTTTAATAGGAATAGATGTTATTATTATATTTCTTAATATACTTTCACAACTTTTATTTTCATTAGATTTATTCTAACCTAGATTTTCTAAGGAAACTTTTGACTTATCCTTCTCATTTTTGGATGTTTTTTTTATTAACGTTAGAGGTGTTAATGTCTAACACTACATTTTATTTATCACTTTTATTCTCCTATATGGAACGTGGTACTTGAAGAGAGTCTTTAAAATTTGATAAGGCACATTCCTTATATTTAGTAGTAATGTTCATCCCCAAATAAGGATTATACTAAGTAAATGATTCCTTGTTAATATTATGATTTTGTTGTACTATGACCTCTAAGATCTAATCTATATATTCTTCGTAGGTTAAATCCTTAAAATAATTTATGTTTCTTCCAATATCCTTATTGGTACCTATCGTTTACTTAATTTCGTTGTATGGACCAATTTTTGGAAGTTTAAAACCATGGTCAATCATATCCATTAGTATGTATCTCTTGTAATTTTCTACATATTCATCTATTAGAATATTCTTAAGGAGTGATATCTCAACCTCAAGAAACCTTCTTCAATTGAAAGATATACTTTTATAATCAATCATTTGGGTCCATAATTTATCCCCATACTTAAGAATGATTGATTCTCATAAAGACTTAATAATATCAATCATGACCAGTATCCAAACATAAATATAGAAGACTCCATCTTTAATAGTTTTTTAAATATCAAGAAATTCTCCTAGAATGTGGCGTAATTACAATGAAGGTGTGCATTTCCTAGATTTTAATGGAAAACCTCTTACTAAGAATATATTTGACCAGTATCCAAACATAAATATTGAAGACTCCATCTTTAATAGTTTTTAAGTATCAAGAAATTCTCCTAGAATGTGGCGTAATTACAATGAAGGTGTGCATTTCCTAGATTTTAATGGAAAACCTCTTACTAAAAATAGATTTATGTGTTAAGGTGTAAACTCTTTAAATTAAAAGTATCTCTCTTTATACTATACTCTTATAATTTAACATGTATTAAACATATTCAAATTATTAATATAATTATAAATTGAAAAAAAAAAATAATAATAAAATATAATGATAAGATTGCCTCATTAATCTCTTATAATATCTATTATTCTTAATTCTTTTAATTTTGTCAAAAAAAATTATTCTTAAAATTATAATTAATTATTTAAAAATTAAAAATATATTTAAAAAATTAAAAATAAATTTTTAATATTTAAAAAACTTAAACCTCATCCTTTATAAAATTTGATTATAAAAATAATAATAATATATATATATATATATATATATATATATATATATATATATATATATATATATATATATATATATATATTTTATTACAACGTAAAAGTGACTAAATATCACATTTAGTCAACCAAAATAAAAACTATAGTCTGAAGCAATTGATTATAATTTACTTGAAAAAGTTTTAATTAGCGTTTGCAACCAAACTATACGGGCAACTTCTGCCTCTATATCAGTCTTGAAGCCTTTAACCTCCATTGTCTCACAAACCGCCTTCTTTTGTGCAATTTCATCTCTTTGGTGTTTATAAGATCATCTTTGAGATTCAATAACTTTGGGTGGCTTTCGAACCTCTGCCAACCAATAAATAAAGTTTGGGTTAGCTTGACTTTGAGTCTTTCTGCGGACATAGGAAATGTCTTTTTTGCTCCGACACTGAGATTTTATCCGTGTCTTCCTATCCTGTCTAAGTGATAACGTTTGTATTGCTCGAGATAGTTGGTCGGCTTCAAATTCAACAGAAGTACATTCGCTATCCCTTTGCAGTCCTATGGCGACTGTTTCCGTTAA
This sequence comes from Wollemia nobilis, assembly GCA_028583015.1. Taxonomy (NCBI): domain Eukaryota; kingdom Viridiplantae; phylum Streptophyta; class Pinopsida; order Araucariales; family Araucariaceae; genus Wollemia; species Wollemia nobilis. Next base: position 2,908,216 of record JAQPPZ010002064.1, read on the forward strand.
TCAATGGCAAGATCGCTTCATGTTCGGTTTGACTGAAGAAATGTCTATCCCGACAATGAATTACCCGAAGCAAAGCAACAAAGCAAACTTTAGAAGGTCCGAGGTGTAGACAAATTGGTTCATCCAAACCCCATAAGGGGGGCGGAGGTCCAAGGTTCAAATTTTGGGCCTCGCCGGACTGAACGTTTGTCCCTTTCTTGGTGCTTTCAGCGGTGTAAAAGGTTTAAAATGATTGTGGCATGGTGGTTATAAAGGCGAACTGCGCGAAGATCTGTGTGGCGGCTTCTGGGACGGACAACGCAGAATACTGTGGCGGCCATAAAAGCTGGACAGTCTGCCCGGATTCGTGGCGGCTACCGATTCCACCATGTAAATTCAAAAAAACAAAAAAAAAAAAAAAACTTTAGCCATACAACAAAGCTCTCGACAAAATAATGTATGATTTTACTATAAGAGCTTACAATGTATCCTTTATAGCAATTGAAGGTAAAAGACTAAGTTTTGCATTAATTTTAAAGTGGTAGATATTTTATTAATTTCCATAACAAGATTTTGGGAACTTCATATTTTTTTTAGTATTTAAAGCATTTTTACAATAAACAAAATAAGCTCTTGCTCTAAGTTTTTAATACCTTGAAAGTGAAGTAAATAAAAATATGTTTGATCAAACCTAAAAAAAACTTGAATTCATAAATATACAATTCAGGTGATGTTACTCATATAGGATGAAGTTACAAAGTTTATTTAGTTACAAAAGTACTTGTTATATGTTCTTAGACCACATGGATTATTACATTATAATTACATATTAAATATATATATATTTTTGGACATTTTCATCATCGATACATTTATTAGCAACATTGAAAAGATAAATAATTTTTAGTACATAAGTCTTCAAAAGTATTTTGATACAATTTATTACATCAATTATTGTATAAAACTTTCACTGGAATGGTTATACAAAGGGTTTTAATATAGAACATGAAATGTAAATTTACCTAGCAATATATGGCTAAAGCAAAATCAATATCGAAGAGGAAATGCTCATGAACTAAACATAGAATATAACTTTGTGTTGATTAAAGAGAAAAATTCAAAACAATAATACTGCTAAAATGGATAAATATATTTATGCCTTAATTATAATTGTTTTATATTAGCTAAGATTTATAAAAGGTTGTGGGGTCCCTTTCAAAACCCTCTTTCTTCTTAATAGTACTAAAAAAAATACTAGCTAAGATTAGTATGGAAGGAAAAAAGTTACCCATTTTATAGAGATTAAATATTAGTTACTTATATCACTTTTAGTATGGCATTAACTTTTTATTGTATATTAGTTAAAAATAGTTCAATATCAAAGATAAATATTGAAGTAAATCCTTGTAAATATATAATTCCACGATATGTTATGGTTTAATATAATCAACAAAAATGTTTTGAGAAATATAAACAATTTTAATGCTTTTATAATAATTCCAGATTAACAACTTCCATTCCACCTAAGGAGAATGCCTCATAGAGACATGAAATAAGCATTTACATTTTTTATTTGAATATTGATTTTAGAGGTCTCCACATCTACGAGGATTTTATTGATTCAAATTTTTAGTTTTGATGTAGATTATTAGTTTGTATTCATTAGGGCTAGGTCATTTTTTATATGGATATATTCAATATTAAAATTATAGAAAATCTTAGAATCATCCATATGCCTTTCAATTATCTATAATATGACTAGATATATTATCTAATCCTACTAGAAGACCATATCTAATTAATAAATCATTATACATACATTGAGTAAAGTGGTAAAAGTTTGATACTTATTCTAATATCAATTATAACATATTAAATTTTTAATTGTATCATAAATAAATAGAACAAATTATAATGTGTTAATAAATATTGTTATAAATCTCTTTTATTTACTAAAATAACAATATTCATTTACAAATATTAAGCACAATAATTATTTCATAAGAAAACATAGATTTAAACATTGATAAATATTAAGCACAATAATTATTTCATAATTAAATATAAATATAAATATAAATATTGATATAGATTCAATTTATTATTCAAACCCTTGAGGTAGAGCTACATTGTAACATGCTATTTATCAGAAGAAATCCACTCCTTACTTTATCTCAACTTGCGATCCAAATACATACAATATTCTTCTCTTTCTATCTCATATGAGTCTAGGCTACCCACATTATATAATACTCAACTACTTACCACTATTGCTTATGAATACATGTGGGATAAATATATTTGTGATAATATTATTATATTAAATATAATATTATAATATCAAGTTCCTATCTTGGGTACCTAACATTCTATCCCCATTAAAAATATTTTCTCCTTGAAATAGAAGAAGATGCTAAATAATATGATCTTTTGATCCTTATTGTGAACTAGTACCAATCTCAATCATCTATCCATCCTAGTGAAACTCTCATTGATGGTGGTATTTGGTGATTTCATTATACCCTTTTACCACTTGAAGATCTAAAATTAATACTTTGGTTCTATTTTTGGGTAGCATATTTTTGTTGGTCATATATTTCATTCTTTATCATCCTTACTTGCATCCTTTTGCCACTTGGAGCAAGAAACAGTCTAACAGAATCCATTTTGGCAAATGGTGGAAATTTTTTAGAATAATCAATCCCTTCGATTTGAGAGAAACCTTTGGCTACCATGTGGACTTTGTGTTTGTCAATTTCTTCATTAGGTCCACATTCAGTTATGTAAATCCATTTACAGTGAACTAATTTCCTCCCTTTAGGTAGGGGAACTAAATCCTAAGTTTTATTTTTTATTAATGAAGAGAATTCATTCTCCATGGCATCATCCCATTCTTTAATACCAGTTGCTTCTTTGAAGGATTGAGTATCTGTAGAAATGGAATGACAGACAAGACCAGTGTCTGCGGATTTACCTAATCTAGATGATGGAAGATTTTTTATGTAAGGAGTAGCTTCTTTAATAATGGTGCGGACCCATTTTGGCATAGTGGAAGGAGTAGTAGGAGTGGTTGGATTTTGAGTTAGAGTTATAGGTTCCTCATCTTGATGATTAATCTCTAAATTAATCTCTAAATTTGGTTCTTCATTATATTTAGGCTCTAACATTGGAGAAGGCTCAAGAGAACCAATGGTGGAAGATGATGGTTGAGGATATTTATGAGGGAATGTTTCATAAAATTGGATATTCCTATGAAAAAAGACATCATGAGTTGTGGGATCAAGGAGCGTGTATGCTTTCATTTCCTCACAATAACCAACAAAGATGAGCTTTTTGATTTTATTATCTAGAGTCTTCCTTTTCTTCTTTGGGATATGCCCCTAAGTAGTACATCCAAAAATATTGAAGAAGGAGACATCAGGTTTTGAGCCAGTCCATGCTTCCTCAGGAGTCAAATGGCCAAGATCTTTATGAGGTGTATGGTTTTGAATATAGTTTACACAGTTAATTGCTTCTACCAAATTTTTTTTTGGAAGATCTCTTGATTGGAGCATACAGTTTGTCATTTATTTTAGAGTTTTTTTTTTCCTCTCTGCAATACCAATTTGTTGCAGATTATGAGATATAGAATGTTGATGAATTATGCCATGACTTGATAGAAAAATTGATAACTCATTACTGAAGTATTCCCCCCATTATCTGTATGAATTTGCTTGATTTTGCAAGAGGCTTGATATTTAAGTAAGGCTTTAAATATTTTGAAGTGGGATAGAACATCACTTTTGTTTTTTAGGAAGTATACCCAAGTTCTTCTGGAAAAATCATCAATGAAGGTTAAAGCATATTTTTCTCCTTTGAAAGAAGGCTTTGGGAATAACATTAAGTCACTATGGATTAACTCTAGAGGGAATGAAGCTTTTATAGAACCACTTGGGTGGAAAGTATCTTGATGTTGCTTTCTAAGAGCATGTCCAGGACATACCTTCAATTTGAGAAAAACCTTTGGCTACTAGACAAGCTTTGTGTTTGTCTATTTCTCCATTAGACCCATATTTTAATTTGAAGATCCATATACAATGAACTAATTTACTTCCTTTAGGAAAGGGAACTAAATCCCAAGTTTTATATTTGATTAAGGAAGAAAATTCATTTTCCATGGTATCATCCCATTCTTTAATACCTGAGGCTTCTTTGAAGGATTGAGGATTAGAGGAAATAGATTGACATACAATACCAATTCCTATGGGGTTGGATGATCTTGTTTAAGTAATATTTGGATGTAAGGAGTAGCTTATTTAACAATGGTGTAGGCCCATTTTGGCATAGAGGAAGGAGTGGAAGGATTTGAAAGACATTGAGTTGGAGTTACGGGTTCCTCATATTTATTATCAATGACCAAGTTAACTTCAAGAGATGGCTCTTCATAATATTTAGGTTCTACTATAGGAGAACACTCAATGGAGGAAGAGGGTGTTTGAGGATATTTTTGAGGGAATGTTTCATCAAATTGGACATTCCTATGAAATAAGACCTCATGAGTTGAGGTATCAAGAAGCATGTAAGCTTTCAATTATTCACAATAACCGACAAAGATGAGCTTTTTGCTTTGCTTATCAATATCCTTCATTTTCTTCTTTGAGATGTGAGCCTAAGCAGTACACCAAAAAATATTGCAGTAGGAAACATCTGGTTTTGATCCAGACCATGCTTCTTCAGGAGTTAAATGGTCAAGAGCTTTATGAGGTGTGCGATTTTTAATATAATTGCCATAGTTAATATATTCTGCCCAAATAAATTTTGGAAGATCTCTTGAATGGAGCATACAATTTACCATTTCTTTTAAAATCTGGTTTTTCCTTTTTGCAATACCATTTTTCTGTAATGCTTTGCATATCTATTGTGAAATTCTAAAATTTTTATCATTCGTACTTACATATTTTTTCCACTTGAGTATCAAAGACTACTTTGCTGGATCCACACTTTTGTTGTTCTAATTTGGTAAACTAGAATGATGGGTCCATTTATTTCTTAATATAGTTGCACCACTCTAAAAATTAGTGTTACTATACATTCTTTGTCAAACATTACCATAATTGGCGTTCTTATGATTTCATGTAGAACCATAATATTGTTGGCTTAAGTCATACCTCCAAGACTGTTCTCACTTTTGGTGGTGTGGATGGTGAAATACTATGAGCTTAATACTGATGTTTTTCCTTCTTTGTATCATCTATATTTTGGTCTTCTATTTTAAATTATTTTGCATGATGTTATCTTTTACACCCTTCATCTGATGTTTCTTTATGTTGTTTTATCTCTTTCTTAGACTTTATTATTGTTTTTATCATGGATATTGTTATTGTTATTTTTTCCATGTGTTGGAGAATATTATATTACTTAGTACATGCTAATATACCCCCATGATACCTATGTAATGGATTAAGGTTGAGACTATAGTTTAGATGAGGGATTTATGTTTCCCTTTTATGTAAGAGTCTATATGCAGGAGATGCACAAGTCTCATGTAAGGGTGCAAGTGTGTATTAAGAGAATGTGCACAAGTGTCATGCATATGTAAATTGAGGATATGCACAAGCGTCTAGTATTAGGAGTGCATGTAGGAGAGTAAGAGTTATGTAGAAGTGTGCAAGTGGAATAGAGTTAAAGTATACATGTAAGAACAGAGTGAAGAGTCTAGTATACAATTGACAAGATGATAAGCCAAGTGAAGAGTCTAGTATATATGTTTTTTTTTATAATTATCTTACTACAATTATAAATCTTATTGGCCAACCATATGAACCAAGTCATTATCAAGGTATTAATATTAGCACAAGTGCCTTCATCTAGTAAATGATTCAAGAGTATACATATATCTAATTGTTGGCCTATCATATTATTGTTTTGTGTATAGTTATCATCTTCAAACTCAACCTTCCATAGATTATTATTTTGAATAAAAACTAAGAAATATTTCATACTTCGTATCATTATGCTAATTCCCTCAAATTTTTTAACCATCTTAGTTGTGGCATTAAAATATTTTATTATCATGAATCATATTTTTTGGTCTTTACCTCTCATAAAGGCTTCAATCAAACTCCATACGTTTAATTTTCTTTAATGAGTTATAGGTCCATATATAATGACAATGATGAAAGGAATATTTGTGAAGTAGGATATGGCCAATGATGTTATCAAATACTTTATTTTATTAATGGTTTCATAGGAGGTTCTTACAATATTCCAACATTTTAGAATTTTCCCTATGAATTGGAACCAAACTGGCCAAAGATTTAATTCAGGAAAGGTGCTTAAATAGCACTATTTACAACAAATGCTAACCATATAATAATAACTAAGCTATAAAATCAATTTTTATAATTTTAACTAAGCTAAAAAATCTATTCCAATGACTATGCCTTCCACATGTGTTGACATGTACAATTTGGAATTAGATTTGTAATTTATTGCTAATTTCGACTTAGGAATTTAGAGGTAGAAAATAATAAAATACACTAAGTCTAGTAAAACATAAACCTGGGTCTATATGATGTCCTCATCATCTTACCGCTCCTAAATCCACAACATCTCATTTACATCTTGCCCATACAATTTTCATAGTTTTAGAATATTATTTCTTTTTTCATTTAGTTTCGTAGATACAAAGAACATACTTAAATAGATATTCTTATAACATATCTACATTAAGGGGGTATTAACACAACTTATGTTCTATTATATTGTAATCATATATTTAGGGGTTGATAGCCCCTGCTTTGAATTAACAATATTATTCTATTGTTTAGTAAAGAGAAACTCAATCAACTTAGATTGTTCTCCCTTCTCAATGTTTACTCTTTCTTTCCTAGCCCTCACTTGATAATTCTTACTTGATTGTAATAGGAGTATATATTATTATTATAATTCTTAATATCCTTTCACACCATTTATTTTTATTATATTTATTTTATCCTAGAATTGCGAAGGAAATGTTTGACTTATCCTACACATATTTAGGTATTTTTTTGAAAATGGTAGGTGTTAACGTCTAACATTACATTTTATCTACTATATATCTTCTCCTGTATAGTACAACATTCCTTATGTTTAGAAGGAATATTCATCCCTAAATAAGAATTATACTAAGAAAATGATTGTTAATATGACGATTTTGTTGTATCATGACCTCTAAGACCTACTCTATATATTATTTGTAGGCTAAAGCATTACAAGAATTGGTATTTCTTCCAATATCCTTATTGGTCTCCATAATTTACTTACTTTCATCTTAATGGATCTACTTTTGAAATTTAAAAAACTATCCTCAATCATATCCATTAGTATGTATCTCTTGCAAATTTCTACCAATGCATCTGTTAGAATATTTTTAAAGTATAATCTCTCAACCTCAAGACACCTTCTACATTTGAAAGATATATTTTTATAATCAATCCTTTGGACCCACAATTTACCCCCATACTTAAGATTTTTTTTTTTGGTAAATAAAAGTTGTCATTAATTATCGGGTTTTGCAGGTTAACCCAAAATCTAATGCAAAATCTATCCTTATGCTGACATTGCGGATCCTAGTCATCATTAGAATATTCTTTTAAAAAATTCTGTTGGTTACTATACAACACCTTACACTTACTACAGAAATACAGTTCAACATGACAATTACAATTACTTAAAATGATAGCCATTTGAGTTGACTTAGAGAAAAAACTCTATGCTTATCATGAAAAACTTGGGGAAAAAGCACCCTTCCACATTTCTCCTTAATCAATAGTGTGATTTTCATGTCTAAGAATATCTTCCACTTCACATGGTACCCCTTGTATCCACATCATCAAACTTCCCACATCAATACCCACATTGGCTAATTTGTCAGCCGCTTTGTTGGCCTCACGAAACACATGGCAAATCCTCATGTCCTGTCTTGCTGCAAAAAGGATCCTTACCTCGTGGATGATGACCTCAATCCTCCATGGAGGTTTTTTGCCATTGGTTAACATGTTGATGATATTCATGGAATTTCCTTCAATCATTAAATTTCCATGAGTCTCTTGGGCAACTTTTAACGCTATCAAAAGGGCTCTAGCTTTCGCCTCATTATTAGTTCTAATTCCCAATGGTTTAGCGAAGGCCTTAACCAGGTTTCTTTGATGACCTCTGATTACTCCTCTAGCTCATGATCTTCCCAAGTTCTTCTTAGCTACGTCATCAATGTTAAATTTGAACCAACCCCTAGGGGGTGGCTCCCAAGAAACTCCATTTTTGGGATTGGGTAGAGGGATGAAAGGCTTTTCCTTAATGCCTAAGGCTAAAGCAATTTGTCTTTCCTGGGGAGGGATTATACGGTTCTCCTCAGCAAGGATACTAATTTTTTCTTTCGCAAAGGTAAGGATTCTATTGAGGATTGTTTTAAGGCTATGAATGGTGTCCTTAAAAGCTCTATGATTCCTTTCTAATCATATTTGACATAGGAAATGGTGCCAACAGATTTTCCAAAGGTACTTAAGTTTTAGACTAACAAAGGGTTGAGGCCATTGTTGGAACACTTTAGAAATTGAAGTCGGCTTGACCCACGAGATCCTAAAAGCCTAGAAAAGTTTGTCAAGGATGGACGCTACCACCGAAAACTATAGGAAAAAATGTTGGGTTGAATCCTACCCAGACCTGCACATATAACAACGGTTAGCAATAACCATACCTTTGGTCAACATATTATCCATCATAATAATTTTTCCTTGGATCACCAGCCATGGGAAAAAAAATATTTTAGGGATTAAACTCTTGATCCAGACCAAATTCAGTTGAAATTATTGGTCTTCATTTTTGAGGAGTAAGTTATAGGTGGATTTGACCATAAAATCTCCACTTTCAGTCTCGGCCCAAGCAATGTGATCCTCATCTTCTCCTGAGGGAAGAATTTGCTGTATTAAAATATTATGAAGTTCTTCAGAATCAGCTTCAAAACCCTGTACTCTGATGTATTTCCACCTAGGGGTGTTCATATCCTACTAGATGTAATCATCCACCCTTTGCATAATATGCTACTCCATGTATTCTTGGATCCTAGCCAATCGAGGATTTTGGGATAATTCCTCAGCTCTCACCCATCGGTCCTTCCAAAAGTTTATCATTTACCCATTCCCAAGGATCCATATAATCCCTCTCTTGACTAGATCTCTGCTTGTTAGTATTACCTTCCAGAAATATGACCCCCTACTCACCATATTATCATTGAGGAAATTCAATCCTTGGAGGTATTTCCTCCTGACTATGGTCGTCCATTCATTTTTGACCTTGGTTAGTAGCCGTCATGCTTGTTTGGCTAGTAGATCTGTGTTGAGATTAACAACTCTCCTAAGTCCTAGCCCCCCTTGTACCTTAGGTTTGCAAAATTTTATTCCACCCTACCAAATGGATCATTTTTTTATCCTTGATCCTTGACCAAAGAAAGTTCTTTTGAAATTGCTCAATTTTATGATACACCTTGCCTGGAACTCTAAAAATCGATAAGAAATATACATGTATACTTTGTAGGGAGGCCATTGTTAAGACTGCTTTGCTCGCTTGAGATAATAAATATCCTTTCCAACCTGCTAGATTTTTTTGGATCCTCTTCAGCACAATATTCCACATTGACCCTTTCAATTTCCAATAGAAAATGGAAAGGCCTAAGTAGGAGGTAGGAAGGGATGCAATTTGGCATTCCAAAATTCTAGCAATGTTGTTTTGCTTGGGAATGGGGGTATTTATAAAATACAGATTGCTCTTATTAAAATTCAATTTTTGTCTGAACGCCTCCTCATACATCTTAAGAATGTGTCTTATCCTTATTTCCTGAACCACTGAAGCCAACGTAAGCAACGTGTCGTCAAAAAATTGATGATGGGTCACTGGGGCTGTTAACAAAGTTGCCTTTATGCCTGATATAAGTCCAGATGCTATCGTTGCCTTGATGGTTCTTCCTAAGGCTTTTGCTATAATGATGAAAAGCATGGGACTAATGGGATATCCTTGTCTCAGTCCTTGTTTGCTTTGAAAAAATCCTACTGTAGGCCCATTTACAAAGACTAAAAACTAGGCCTTCGAAATACATTCTCTGACCAGCTTGACCCATTGAGTGTGGAAACCGAATTTTACTAAACTGCCTCCAAGAGATCCCAATTTATCCTGTCAAAATATTTGTTCATATCTAGCTTTAAGACCATGAATGCCTTCTTAGTCTGGGCAGCCGTATGGAGAGCCTCATGAAATGTGATAACTCCATCTAAGATTGATCTCCCTTGAACCAAACTTCCATGACTTGGATAAATGATAATAGGCAAGACCTTCTTCAAGCGATTAGCTAAGACTTTGGACAGTATTTTATAGGATACGTTACACAGGCTAACTAGCCTGAAATCAGCCATGGTCTTAGGATTGAGGCCTTTGAGTATCAAAGCTATAAAAATTTAATTAAAACCCCTGGGAATGTGATTAGAAGTTTGGAACTCCCTAATGGCAACGATGATGTCTGCACCAACAATATCCCAAAAAACTTAGTAAAAATGAGACAAGAAACCATATGGCCCAGGAGCCTTATCAGAATTCGTACTAAAAATGGCATCTTTGATCTCTTCATCAGAAAAGGCCATTGTGAGGGACTCATTGGTCGTATCGTCAATAAGTTGGGGGATAAATTGAAGAAGAGAATCCTTTGCTTGGGCATTGCAAGCTGGTCCTTCACCTATGAAGGAGGTAAAAAAATTCATAGCTTCATCCCTGATCTCCTGGATATTCTGGGTTGAGAAGCCATCCTCCTTGGTTAACATTCTAATATTTTTGTTGCTTCTATTCCTCAAAGTTGTAACATGGAAAAACTTCAAATTTGAATTGCCTTCCTTCAGCCATAATGCCCTTGATTTCTGCCTCAAATACATATATTCACAGACTAGGATATTATGGTACTCACAAAGTATTTCCTTCTCTTCAATATTTGTTGCCTCATCATAAGTTCCATGTTAAATTTTTCCTTCTATTATTTTTATTTTTTCCCCCATTACTTTCTTGTTCTCAATTTTTTTTCCAAAAACTTCTTTATTCCAGACCCTTAAGGTTGTCTTTTATCATATTTAGCTTATGTGAAAGTTTGAAAGAATCACTACCTCGGATAGGCTGCTGCCACCATTCCTCAATTTGTTTCCTTAAGTCCAGATGTTTTACCCACATCGATAGAAATCTGAATGAATTTTTGAATGGTATAGTCTGCATAGCCTCCAAAAGAATAGGGCTATGATATGAAGCACATTTGGGAAGGGCTTGTAAATGAATCACCAAAAGTAGTTATGGCTTCCTTGGATAAAAAGAATCTGTCCAACCTTTCCTGAATCAGCTGACTCCCTATCCTCCGATTACTCCATGTGAATTTGGCCCCTTTTAGTCTGACATTGATAAACTAATTTGTGTTAATGAATTCATTAAAGTCCTCCATGCTTCTAGAAGGTAACCCAAATCCTATTTTTTTATCAGACGGGTAAAGGGGAGTATTGAAGTCACCCCCAATAACCTAAAGAATGTTTATGAAATCTTGATGTAAATGACCCAAATACTCCCATACCTCAGATCACCCTTGGATAGAGGTGGGGGCATAGACATGTGACATGATCCAAGACTTATTATTATCGAGATCGTGAAATAACACTTCCTTCTATTTTAATTGGATTCCACAGGATCATGAGGCCTCCAGATGCTCCTATCGCTTGCTAAAAGACCACTATTCCTTGCTTCCAAACCCTACTTGCAATTAAAGCTAATTGTACCACATCTATTTTTATTTTCTAAAGAAAAATAATGGTAGGATTTCACTCCTTCCCTATTGAATTAATCACCCTTTATTTTTATGGATAGTTTAGGCCTCTCACATTCCATGAGAGAACCTTCATTTTGCCTGTTTGTTATTTTGCCCTGCCCCCTTCCTTGAGCAAGAGGGGGTCTATCAATTTTGATATCATCCTGGCAAGTAATAGCTTGCTGTAAAAGTGTTCTTTGATTCCCATTTGAATTTTTTTCATTGATACTTAGTCTATAATGCTATGCAGTAGATATTATCCCTTTCTTTCTTTCACTACCATAATCTATGAGAGACTTGGCGGTGCTTCTAGTATGTTTTGGACTAAAATGAGGGGGCATATACTATGATAATTTGGGGCTGGATCCTCTTTCCTCATTTTTGAGGTTTTTATTTCCCTCTTAATCTTCATCCTTGTTTTGGTTGGCCTCTCCTATATGGTTCTCCTTGATCAGAGGGCTTTCCTTCGAGGAAAAATTTTGATATGGGATAATCTACTCCACAATAGGACTGGAGGCTGCATTTCTAACCCCTACTTCAACTACTTCAACTCTTGACTCGAATCCTTCCATGTTTAGGCTATATCGTCCTCATATTTCATATTTTCCTTAAGAAAATATATTAGGGTTTTTCTTGGTGACTATGGATGTTCACATATTTGTGATCGGATAAAAATAAAATTTTATGGTATTGTGCACCAGAAAATCATTTTGTTTATGGGATCATTTACGTATGGGGAATAAAGGAAATTATCAAATATCTAACTGACTATACCTAGATCTCAGAGAAATGACAATTTTATCGATAAGACCTTCATAATTGTAGCAAATATCTTATTGTAAATAATTCAGATTCAGGAGAGAAAGAGGCATTTACCTATTACAGATATGGTGTGATTTGAAATATTTTATCTTTCTATTTTTTCATCATTTAGAGAAATGGGATTCAAGTTATTGAGTCAAAGAAAACTTACACTTAGTGAAGGTGAGTTTTAGACATAGAACAATTCCTTTTGTCATGTATCCTTGATTGATGCAGCCTTAGATGCTTTGATATTCTAAGATTCTAGTATCAAGCGAAAGGTTACACCTATGTAATAGGTCTCAATGGTCAAAACCACCTATATGATAAGAACACATAAAGGAAAAAGCACTACATGTGGGAATCGGCAACACAATTTTAAGCTTCATTATCATACATGCCCCCATGTTTAAAAGGACATTTTAAAACAGAGAGGGGAGAGGGGCCCTTTTCATTTTATATTATAAGGGGTTAGTGGGAATGGTTGGGACAAAAAAAATCCATCTCTAAGGTATTTCGTATTCCCATATCATAGAACCATCGAAGATTGTTGAAGTGACCCCTATAAATAAAAGTGCTCAACTTAGCTCATAAAATATGGGTCGGGCCGAGCGGCACAACAGTGCGTTAATGTTTATGAAAGCTCTCTATTTTAAGGGTTAGAGGTTACCGTTCTAAAATAGAGAGGTAGTGCTAAGATCCCTGGTGTTCAAAAAATATTATAAGCTTTTTTATGGCTAGAGATTCATCGCAAATACACTAGACCCTATCAATTCATAATATAGGGTAAGAATTTCAAATTTTATAACGTGGATCAAATTTTTTAAAGCTTAAGGGTGGGCAAGTCCTCAATATGTGAAAAAAAGGAGCTCTTTAAAAAATGAGAATCTCATATCTCCTCTCGAAGCGGAGATCATTTTAATTGAATGAACGACCTGGATGTCAGCTCAATCCGAAGGGGAATATGTGAAAGATTTACCTAATTATTATGAATCCATGCGGTTAGAAATTGACCCTTTTGATCGAATTTATATACTCTATAATATAGGTCTTATTCATATGATCCCTCCAAGGGGAACATACCAAGGCTTTGAAATATTATTGGAGGGCTCTTTAAACAGACGAAACCCATCTTAACCACAAGCTCTTAATAATACGACCTTGATATGTCATTATGTGTGGCTATCTGTACTATAGAATGAATTTTTTTAGAACATTTTTTGAAGAGCGAGGAAGGACAAGAGAAGAGGATTTCTATTTCTATTTATTTAGAGGAGCTTAAAATATTTAAAAGGTGAAGGTTTTTTATTAGCTATAGTGAAAATATCATCCCAGAGCCTTTTTAAGGAATAGAGAAATAGAGCCTAGATATTCTATGGATAAAATCATTCAATTGATGGGAAAAGCACCATAAAGATCAATTATTGAAAGTTTGGGCTGATATGATCAAATATGCTCATTAAAAAAAATAAGGAATAAACTTATGTAATAGAGTAGATTTACTAAGCTATTGAGTAGTGGTGTAGCATCAGATCCTAAAGATGTAAAGTACTAACCTACCAATTTCAGACGGCTATAAAAGTAGTACTCTTAAAAATCTCTATACATAACTGAGATAGTTACCTCTAAAAAAGACTTCTATTCGGATAATCTGAAGTAGATATCTTTTTTTCTATACTTCATCTTTCTAAGGGTGGGATAAAATAGAAAACCTGATCATTAATTGAAAGTTAAGTTTGAAACTCATGGCATTGACCCTTTTTGGTCCTTCGGTTAACTTGAACCTATTTCCAATGAGTCATTTTCCATTTTGGAAGTTTGGGTCAAGGACTAAAGAATAGTGAATTGAGATGTATGAGGTAGGAAACTCTAAAGTATGATTCTATGGGAGGAAAAACTTTTTCGAGTTGACCTATCCCAATCGAGGAGAACATGCCATTCGACAGGGAGATCTTGAAATTGCGGAGGCTTGGTTTGATCAAGCTATTGATTATTGGAAAGAAGCTATAGCGCTTGCTCCAAGCAATTACATTGAAGCACAAAATTGGTTAAATATGGGATGCTTTGGAGAATGAGAATCTCTCTTCTATTATAATACCAGGAAATCATTGGGATTACCAAATATTTTCCCCGTTAGGGATAAATCAATGGAATTTTTTCATATATTTCCTCGAATTAGACCCCCTATTGCGCTGGCATCTCATAGGAATATATTTACAATATAACAAAGAATACCTTTTATGGATTGTTAATGAAAGGGATATTTTGAATTGAGTAAAATTCATCCAAAGATATTTTTTATTAATGATCCATGAATAATTCAAAGTTATTGTGATTCGTAAATTTGATATGGGACATATGGGTTCGTATATATGGATAAATAGATTCAAATATAAATGGGATAATGATCCTTACATCGATAAATGATTTTTCATGTTGGGTGGGAAAGACTATTTCCTAAATAAAAAATGGTCCATTGAGCACCTAGTGGATATGTCATAATAAATTTGAACACCTGCCTCAGATTGACTTTCGTATCATAGTCGATCCAGATATGAACTAGAAAATAAAAAGAGGAACGAGTTGAAAACATATATCTCTCATTCAATAATTCCTTCCTGTTGGTGGGTTTTTTCCTATGTCTCGTCTGGAAAGAGGAGAACTCAATGATCATTCATTCACCAAAACCAAAAGTAAAGATCATGGTGGAGAGGGATCCTATCAAAACCTCTTTTGAAGAATGGGCCAAACCTGGGCATTTCTCAAAGACACTTAGTAAGGGACCTAATACTACCACTTGGATTTGGAACCTACATGTTGATGCTCATGATTTTGATAGCCACACTGATGATTTGGAAGAGATCTCTCACAAAGTATTAATACTATATTAATACTACTTAAAGGTGTCTTATTTACCCGTAGCTCTCGCTTAATACCCAATAAATCGAATCTTGGTTTTCATTTTCCTTGCGATGGACCTGGGAGGGGAGGAACATGTCAAGTATCTGCCTAAGATCATGTTTTCCTAGGGTTATTCTAGATGTACAATGCAATTTCGATGGTAATATTCCATTTCAATTGGAAAATGTAGTCTAATGTTTGGGGTAGTATAAGTGATCAAGGAGTGGTAACTCATATCACGAGAGAAAACTTTGCATAGAGTTCCATTACAATTAATGGGTGGCTCTGTGACTTTTTATGGCAACAAGCCTCTCAAGTGATTCAATCTTATAGTTCTTCATTATCTACATATGGTCTTTTATTTTTAGGTGCTCATGCTTTTAGTTTAATGTTTTTATTCAGTGGCCATGGGTATTGGCAAGAACTTATTGAATCTATTTTTTGGGCCCATAACAAATTGAAGGTTTCTCCTGCTATCCATCCCAGATCCTTGAGCATTGTCCAAGGACGTGCTGGAGGAGTAGCTCATTACCTTCTGGGTGGAATCGCCACAACATGGGAATTCTTCCTAGCAAGAATTATTGCAGTAGGATAATTGCTAGGAGGATTTGAAAATCTTAAAAAGGGCATCAATATTTCCAAATTTTAGCCAATGAAAGTCTCCTTCCCGCCTTTTTTCTTTTCTTGCATTACCGAACACCTTTCTCGCTTCACGAGAGATATAGATCTCATTTGTCTATCCCTTTGTGGAAGAAGGTCTTTCATTCATTTCATATAACTATGTAATAGATCTATCTACCTATAGTTATTAGCTTTATCTTGGCAATATAAAGTCATGAGTTGGTTTCTAATACCAGAGACCAATCCGTCCTTATTTTGAGTTCTCCATCACTCATTTCAGAAAAGAAGCAAAAGCTCGATCTCAACGAGTCGCACACTAAGCATAGCACTGTTCCAGGATGGTCAATCTAATTTCTATTTGATCTGATAGAATTGATAATTTATCATCGGTCAGATTATGGAAAGGATCAATTATTCTTCATCCTCAAAAATCCAAATTTTGATACCTAATACTCCATAAATGGTTTGAGCCGCATAATAACCATAATCAATTTTAGCTCGAATGGTCTGTAGGGGAACCCTACCTTGCTTGGTCGATTCGGCACGGGCCCTTTCTTTTCCATCGAGACGTCCTGCGATTTGGATTCGAATACCTTTTACACCTGCCTCTTTAGCCAGTTCCATAGCTTTTTGCATTGTTTTTCTGAATGGAACTCTATTCTTTATTTGTAGCGCAATATATTCCGCAAGAATATTAGGTTCTCTATAAGGTTTCGCGACTTTTTCTAGAAAAATGAAAAGTTCTCGGTGCACAGAAAGCCTATTTTGTAAAACCAAATATTGTATATCGTTTCTTAATTTTTTCATTTCTTGACGTACACCTGGCCTTTTGGTTAACAAGTTGGGAAATCCAATATAAATTTTGATATTAAACAAATCAATCTTTTTTGCAATCTCTATACGTGCAAGTCCCCCATAATTCGAGGAGCTCTTTATAAGTTGTATATAATTTTCAATGCAATTATGTATTTTTTCATCTTCTCGTAGATCTTCGGAATAATCCCTTTGTTGTGCAAACCAATGGGAACGATGATTTTGGGTGAAACCAAGTCTAAAGCCAAGTGGATTTATTTTATTTCCCATACATATTTTCCTTTTTGGTATTCTCTCAAATAATTGTATTATTCGATCTATCTGGATATTTCTTCCAATACAATAGTTATATGACAAGTGGGTTTCTGGATTTGATAACCACGTCCCCGAGCTCTAGGTTTAAATCTTTTTAAAAGAGCACCTTCATTCACTTCGGCTCTACTGACAAATAAATTGGCTTTGTTTAAACCCATATTGTGATTAGCATTTGCGGCTGCAGAAGAAATTAACTGTAATATGGGATAACATGCTCCATAAGGCATCAGTTCCAGTATCATAAGTGCTTGCCCATAGGAACGACCACGAATTTGATTAATTACTCTACGTGCTTTATGAGCAGACATACATATATGTTTAGCCCAAGCTCGTATTTCTGGACTTGGACTCTTATTTATCATTAACCTTCATCCTCCCCAATCTACAAATACTATTAACGATAAGATTTCTTATCGTTTTTTGATTTGTTATTGTTTTTTTGATTTCTTATCGTTTTTTGTCGTATGTTCCCGGAAAATTACAGTAGGCGCAAATTCCCCCAATTTGTGGTTTACCATACGATCTGTTATATAAATTGGTACATGTTCCTTTCCATTATGAACAGCAATTGTATGACCAATCATTGCGGGTACAATGGCAGATGCCCGGGACCAGGTCACTATTATCTTCTTTTCTCCCTTCTTGTTTAGATTTTCAATTTTCCTTAATAAAAAATTAGCTACAAAAGGATTTTTTCTTAGTGAACGTGTCATGGCCAATTACCTTTCTTTTGAATTACCTTTCTTTTTGTTGAAAGAAAAGATAAAATGGATTTCCAACTATTGAAGCATCACTATATCTATTCCTCTTCCGACTCTTCCTTCCAAGCGCACTATAACCCTAGGGGGTCACGGGTTTTTTTCTACCAATTGGGGCTCTTCCTTCGCCACCTCCATGAGGATGGTCCACAGGATTCATAACTACTCCTCTTACTTCAGAACGCTTACCCAGCCAACGTTTTGACCCAGCTTTACCTAGAGTTCTATTGTTCGAATTGACGTTACCTACTTGTCCTTTAAAATATTGTTGAGTTATTTTCAGATATTAAACGAACCTCCCCAGATGGTAATCTTATTTTGGTCAATCCATCTTCTTTTATGATCAGTTTTGCTACAGCACCCGCCGCTCTAGCTAATTGTCCCCCTTTTTCGATTTGTATTTCTACATTATGTATAGTCATGCCCAAGGGCATATTAGTTGAAGTAGACCTTTAGTTTCCCGATTTGGATAGGGATTCTAGGATTTTAGGAAACTCAAAACATGGAGTTTCATCCTATTATTTTTTGGTATTAGGGGCGAAAGTTCATCGACTGGCTCCTTCCTTTTCCCTTTCAACATTTCCAAAAAAGTTGGGCCCTTGCTCACGGCTCATGTACCCCAGTGGGACCCTTTGTCTAAAAATTTATTGGGAGTCCCTTTAACCTTTTTGAACTACACTGCTAGGGAATCTTGTCCCTATCCTGCTACAAATTGATGGCCTACCTTTGGATCCTCTCCTTCAACCTGTTCAAGATTCTCGCCTGCCACCTTCCCTCCTCCTCCACTTTCGCCACTTCCTCCATAGTTCCCCTGCTCTTCCATATTTTTATAATTTACTAATATCAATCATGACCAGTATCCAAACATAAATATAGAAGACTCTATATTTAAAAGTTTTTGAAATATCGAGGAATTCTCCTATTGTATTGTATATTACCTTGAAGTTGTGCATTTCCTAAAATTTAATGGAAAAACTCTAAATCATACCCTAAACTTGTACTAAGAATATATTTATGTTTTTTTGGTGTAAACTCTTTAAATTAAAAGTATCTCCCTTTATACTAAAATCTTATAATTTTACATTTATTAAACTTATTCAAGTTATTAATATAATTAAACATTGAAAAAATGATCAAAATAATAAAATATAACGATAACATTGCTTCACTTAATTTCGTGTGTCTTATAATATCTAGTTTTTTCTAGTTATTTTTCTTTTGTCACCAAAATTTTTATTCTTAAAATTATAAACATATTTTAAAAAAAGTAAAAACAAATTTTTAATATTTAAAATTTTTTAACAAGTGTCATTTCACATCTATACAATTTAATTATAAAAAGAAATTAAAAAAAAAAACATTTATCATTTTTATTTTTACAACGTACAAGTGATACTGCACAACACTCTTGAAAAATATCATTTAATCAATCAAAATAAAATTACAATCTAAACCAATTGATTATAATTCACTTGAAAAAGTTTCAATTAGCCTATCCACTAAAGTTTTATTTATTTTTAAAAAATGGAGTTGAAGGGAACACTCACCATAGGATTGCGAAGGGATAGCGAATCTAGACCTGATTAATTTGATGTCGGAGAACTATCTCGAGCATTACAAACGTTATCTCCTGTACATGATAGGAAGACCTGGATAAAAGCTGAGTGTTTTAGCTGAAAGACATTTCCTATCTCCATCATATAGGAATACCCACCAGTGTATTAGTAACTTATGCCTCTATATCAGTCTTGAAGACTTTAACCTTCTTTTGTGTAATTTCATCTCTTTGGCGTTTATTAGATTCCCTTTGAGATTCAATAACTTTGGGTGGCTTTCGAACCTCTGCCAACCAATAACTAAAGTTAGGGTTAGCTTGATTTTGAGTCTTTCTGCGGACATAGGAAGTGCCTTTGGAACCTCTGCCAACCAATAACTAAATTTTGGGTTAGCTTGATTTTGAGCTTTGTAATGCTAGGTGATAACGTTTGTAATGCTCGAGATAGTTGTTCGGCCTCAAATTCAATAAGTACATTCGCTATCCCTTTGCAGTCCTATGGTGACTGATTCCGTTAATCAATTGCAAGATTGCTTCATGTCGCTTTGAGAGGGAGCTGCCCAATTTTATAGCAATCAATTCATCAGATCTAAGGTCGCGTCACTTCACTATCAAGATCATTTCATGTTCGCTTTGAGAGGAGGTGCCCAATCTATAGCAATCAAATCATTCGCTAGAGTGAAGAAATGTCTATAGATAAATATTGAAGGAAACCCTTGTAAATATATACTTCCATGTTATGTTATGGTTTTAATCAAAATAAATGTTTTGAGAAATATAAACAATTTTAATGCCTTTATAATAATTCCAGATATTAATAACTTCCATTCCACTTAAGGAGAATGCCTCATAGAGACATGGAATAAGCATTTACATTATTTATTGGAATATTGATCTTAGAGGTCTCTACATCTATGAGGATTTTATTAATTCATTTTTTTTTTTTAGTTTTTATGCAGATTATTAGTTTGTATTCAGTAGGGTTAAGTCATTTTTTACATGGATATATTCAACATTAAAATAATAGAAAATCTTAGAATCATCGATATGCCTTTCAATTATCTATTCTACGAATAGATATATTATATAATTCTAAAAGAAGATCATATCTAATTAATAAATCATTATCCATACATTGAGTAAAGTGGTAAAAGTTTGATGCTTATTCTAATATCAATTATAACATATCGAATTTTTAATTATTTCATAAACAAATAGAAAAAATTATAATATGTTAATAAATATTGTTATGAATATCTTTTATTATAGAAAAATCATTTACATTTACTAAAATAACAATATTTATCTACAAATAGTAAGCACAATAATTATTTTATAATAACACATAGATATAAACATTATTATAGATTCAATTTATAATTCAAACCCTTGAGGTAGAGCAACATTGTAAGATGCTCTTTATTAGAATAAATCCACTCCTTAATTTATCTCAACTTGCCATCCAAACACATACACTATTCTTCTCTTTCTATCTCATATGAGTCTAGGCTATTTCAATCATCTATCCATCCTAGTGAAACTTCCATCGATGGTGGTATTTCATTATACCCTTTTAGCACTTGAAGATCTAAAATTAATACTTTGGTTCCATTTGTGGGTAGCATCTTTTTGCTGGTCATATATTTTATTTTTCATCATCCATACTTGTGTGCTTTTGCGACTTGAGTATCAAAGACTACTTTGCTGGATCCACACTTTTGTTGTTCTACTTTGATAACTAGAATTATAGGTCCATTTATTTCATAACATAGTTGCACCTCTCTAAAAATTAGTGTTACTATACGTTCTTTGCAAAACACTACCATACTCGGTGTCCTTATGATTCCATGTAGAACCATAATATTGTTGTCTTAAGTCATGTCTCCAAGATTGTTTTCGTATTTGGTTGTGTGGATGGTGATATACTATGAGCTTAATACTGATGTTTTTCCTTCTTTGTATCATCTATATTTTGGTCCTCAATCTTACATTCTTTTGCATAATGTTCTCTTTTACACCCTTCATCTGATGCGTCTTTATGTTATTTTATATCTTTCTTGGATTTTATTATTGTTTTATCATGGACTTTGCTATTGTTATTTCTTCCATGTGTTGGAGAATATTATAATATTTGGTACATGCTAATGTACCCCCATGGTACCTTTATGGTATAAATGTAAATATGTAATAGATTAAGGTTGAGACTATAGTTTCACATTAGTAGTATCTGATCCTTACAAATAAATTATGCATTTAATAAATAGGTTTTTGGATGGTTATTACATAATTCCTCCCTAAGATTAAACATAGTCCCTGTGTTTGCATTTCCCATTAAGCATATAAATAATATTTCTATGGATAATAGAAAATCAATGCAATACACCAATACATTTACATTTTCAAAACTGATTCATCATTTAATGTAAATACTAAACATACACAAACATAAAATATATTTATTATACTTCACAAACCAAGATATGATTATATCATTGTTCAAAAAAAATGAAACTATGATATGATGATAACACTATTCAAACACTATTAAAAAAAATGGAAACTATCTTTTCATGATGACCACATCCTCCCACGTATCATTATTTTTAGAGAATTGGTCTGGTTGGACCTTACACTACTCAATATTCCACTTTATTAACTATTTTATTCAATATACAAGGATCTTAATAGGTCGTAGTTCAATGCGCATGGGTTCATCCATATGTAATTGATCAACATTTCAAATATGTGAGGGCTCAAAAACATATCTCTTTAGAAGGGACACATGGAATGTAACATGAATTTTTGAGAAATTGGATGGCAAGTCTAATTTGTAAGCGATCGGGTTCAGTTTATCAAAAATTTCAAAAGGCCCTACAAATCGTGGACTAAGCTTAAAGGATTTGATAGAAATTTTGATAGGTTTAACTCTTAGGAATACTCTACCTCCCACAGTGAATTCCCTGGGTGTTCTATTAAGATTCATATAACTCTTTTATCGATATGAGGTTTCTTTGAGCCTTTGACAAATTTCATTGAGTTGGTCTTCCATTTCTCTGACCATATTCATCCTGATCATCACCTGATCCTTCAGATTACTCCATGATAATGGTGTTATGCACCTCCTTCTATATGGAGCCTCAAATAGAGCCATACCTAAAGAAGTATGGTAACTATTATTATAAGCAAATTCTACCAAAAAAAGATAATCTTCCCATTTTGTTTGATGATCCATATAATACATGTGGAGCATATCCTCTAAGACTTGATTCACCCTTTTTGTTTATCCATCTATCTAAAGATGATATGAAGTACTAATATTGAGCTTTATTCCCCATACTTGATGCAAGGTCTACCAAAAATTGAATGTGAATCGAGAATCCTTGTCTGATATAATTGTTTTAGGAAATATGTGTAGCTGTACCACTTTCTTGGAAAAATTTTGAGCTAAAATAAGAGCTTTACCTTTAATATTTCCAGGCAAAAAATGTGCCACTTTAGTCAATTTATCAACTACTACCAGAATGGTATCATGCTAAAAACAATTTTTAGGCAATCCAACAATAAAATCCATAGTCACAACCTACCATTTGTATTATGGAATGTCATACAAAAATAAGTTTCCAACTAGGCATGGATGTTCCACCTTCACCTTTTGACATTCTAAATATCAAGCCACAAATTCAGCGATATCCTTTTTATTCCTGGCTAATAATACTCTATTCTCATATTTTCATACATCTTTATATAGCCTAGATAAGTGGAATAAGGAGCACTATGTACCTCTTACAGTATCATATTTATCAAGTTTTGATTATTAGGCACTACCATTCTATTTTTGAAGAATAATGTATCTTCCCAGATTCTAAATTCCTTTGCTTTATCAGAATCTTGCTGAACCAGTTCCTGATACTTCCAAGAATATTCATCTTGAATTTGTAGTTTTCTTATTTGATCAATTATATCAGATTGACAATGTGACATAGCATTGATATGTCTTCTTCTACTTAAAGCATCTACTAATTTATTTTCTTTTCCCTTTATATACACTATACCAAAATCATATTTTGTCAAAAGTTCCATCCAGTGCCTCTGTCTAGCATTGAGAATTGGTTGAGTAAACATATATTGTAAGCTTTGATGGTCTATTCTAAGCTCAAATTATTTACCAAATAGGTAGTGACACCATATTTTAAGAGCATGCACTACTACTACCAATTGCAAATCATGTGTGGCATATTTTAATTCATATTTCTTAAGTTTTTGTGACTCATAAGTTATAACATCGTCCTCTTACATAAGGACCCCACCTAATACTTCCATGGAAGCATCAATACATACTAAATGGTTGTTTGGGATATACTATTCAAATAATAGGTGCTAATGTGAGCTTTTATTTAAGATTTTTAAAAGCTTATTCACACTGTTCTGTCCATTTAAAAGATTTTCCTTTATTTTGGAGATTAGTTATTGGATAAGCTATCTTAGAGAAATTTTGGATAAAACGGTGATAATAACCAACCATCTCCATAAAAATTCATACTTAAGAAACATTTTTTGGAGCATGCCAATCAATAATAGCTTCAATTTTCTTTGGATCAATAGACACCCCTTAAGTAGAAATGACATAACCCAAATACTGTACTTGGGTTGCGTAAAAATCATATTTTGATATTGTTTCATACAATTGATTCTTTCTACGTATTTCAAGAACAAGTATTATATGAAGATCATGATCTTCTTTGCTCTTGGAGTAGATCAATATATCATCTAGGAATATCAACACAAACTGATCTAGTTGCTCTCAAAAAACACATTCATAAAAGTAGCTAGATCATTGGTCAATCCAAATGGCAACACTGTAAATTCATAGTGACCATATCTAGTTCAAAAAATAATTTTATGAGTATCTTCTTCTCAAATCCTCAACTGATGATAACTAGATCTGAGATCAATTTTGGAGAATATTGTGGCTCCTTTTAGTTGATCAAACAAATCATCTATTCTGGGAGAGAGTACATATTCTTAATAGTCATCTTGTTTAACATTATGTATTCAATACATAGTCTTAGTGATCTATCCTTCTTTTTCACAAATAAAACTGGTGCACCCCACGATGAAACACTAGGTTTAATATGTCCTTTTTCTAAAAGTTCTTGAAGCTAAGTCTTAAGTTCTTGCAACTCTATTGTAGTCATCCTATATGGTGCTCGAGCTATAGGAGTTGCTCCTGGTAAAATTTCTATAGTAAAATCAAATTTTCTTTGGGGTGGAAGATCTGGTAATTCCTCAAGAAAGACATATTGAAAGTCATTCAACACTAGATAGGTTTGGAAAAGACTTACTCCGAACTTGTTTTCTTCCTTTTTATAAATTTTAACCACAAAGACTCTACTACTCTTTATCACTGTTATTTTAACTTACATTTTTGTCAAAATATGGGGTTCTACTGATTCACGTTCGTAAAAAATAAGAATCCTTCGCTTGATGTCATCATTGAGTTCCATCCATATTTCCTCAAAGTTTAACAATGCTTTATGTACCTTAAGCCAATCAATACCTAAAATTATTTTGAAGGCATGTAATAAAACTACATATAAATACCATTAGGTTTTCCCTTGATGTATTTGAGGGTCAAATAGACATTTATTAACGATATAGGTTTACCCATAACCGTACTCGAATTTCCATCCATTAGGTATAAATCTAGGTACTTTCGGTATGTCCCTAAAAATATTTGGTGAAATAAATCTATCAGTTGCTCCAGAATCAACCTAAATACAAAAAATTAGATTTCCTTGATATTTTAGATTTCCCTTGTTTCCTTGGTACCTATTTTTATTTTTGTCAAACTTGTGTTTGTTCCCATTACCATGATTCTTGTTCTAATTCCTATCTTCTTTTGTTGGACCTACATTTTTCTTTTATGTGGTTCTTCATTTTCAGATGATTATTGATAATAAGATTTCTTGGCCAAAAAAAATCCTCTTTCTATCAAGCCAAGTCAGAGGCAACAATTAACATAGCATGTTTTAACATTAGAATCAAGTGTACAATTTTTGGATGTAACCCTAGAATAAATTTCTGAATTTTTATCTCTTTTCACTACTCATTTTTAGGCATGTATTTGAGAAACTATACAAATCGCTGTTAATATTTGATTACGAATATATTACCCTGTATTAACCTTGAAAAATTTGCAGTCCTTTTAAGGTAAAATTGTGGTGATATAAACCTATATTTGAATGCTAATACAAATGTATCCCAATGAACATCGGTAGCCTCTACATTGTGAGTTTTTCTATAGGTATCCCACCAGTCAGTGACAGCTCCAGTCAGACAAAAAAATGCCCATGAGGTTTTTGATTTGGATGAAAGGGCTCTAACCATAAAGTACACCTACACACGATTCAACCATCTCTTAGCCTCTTCCCCATCACCTTTGACATAAAATTTGTCTATATCAAGGCTTCACATATCCTTTTCCAACTCGAAACCTAATTGTTTTCTTCTTGGATCAATAGTTATCTCATCCTCAACTAAAACCGTTTCTTTTCCTTTAGATAAATTTTCTATTGTTTTTTGTTGATGGGAAATCATATCTTGCTATTGAGCCAGTTGAGCTTTCTGTTGCTCCACATTTTATAATATTTGAGCCTTTTTTTGAGCTATGTGTTCAACCATTTGAGCACTTTACTGCTTCATTTGTTCTTTTTTTTTGGTAGATAAGATACTATAGCATTAATACCAGGTTTTACAGGTTGACCAAAAACATTTTACAAAAATTATCCCAGGGATGTTGATGAACATATCCTTACTAAGGATCCTATATATGTAAAATCTACATGCCACCAAAGCCATTACATCCAGTAAGGGACATAGCCTATTATCAAAAAGAAACTTCCCATACAACATTTTAGGTATACCCTGAGAAAACACACATGCATCATAATTACAAAAAATAAATACACATGGATCCCTTCCTTGAGAAAATGAAGAAACAAAAAGCTGTAGACACACATCGCAGAGTACTAAAAAAAACTCCCACAAGCTTTGTATTGATAGTTACTCTTAATAATTCTTTGGTAATTGCTTTCTTCTATATATGACATGCTTTGGTACCACATACTATCTTGGCCAATCAGCCTTGGAGAAGTGAACCTGCTGGCTAGATTTATGGCGGTGGCTATTTGGTGGTCCACATGGCTTTGGTTCGAAGTCTTATATTGTTGTTTCTTTCCTTCCCTATGATTATCAACCAACCTAAAATTACTAAGATAACTAGGAGCCATGTTATCTAACATGTGACTATCCCCATTAGTCTTTGTGGTATTTTCAAGCAACATCCATGAAGACTGATAGATCAGATAATTTTTATTGTGAGTTCAATTCAAAAAAGAGACAGGAATACTCCTAGCCTTCGAACTTACAGTGTCTTTCCTGTTGGTAAATTCAACTATAATTATTGGCATTCTTGTTGAATAACCTCCTCTACTTCACTTGGGACACCGTGTTCCCATTTGAAAAGTCCATCACCATCGACACCCAAATTGGCCAGCTTATCGACAATTTTGTTAGCTTCCAAAAAGACATATTGGGATTTTCTATCTTGTCTTCCCTAGAAAAGGATCATAGCCTCTTCAACAATTGTTTTAATCATCCAAGGAGGTGTTTTCCAATTATTGAGGAAATTTATAACATGCATAGAGTCTCCTTCTATGATAAAATTGCCTTCTAAGTCTTGAGTCATTTGAAGGCCTCTCCACATAGCTCTAGCTTCAGCTTCATTGTTCGTCCTTGTTCCCAAATATTCAAAAAATGCAAGCATCATATTTCCATTATGATCTCACACAATACCACCAGCGCCTACTCTTCCAGGATTTTCCTTAGCTGCTCCATCAAAATTAATCTTAAACCAACCCGTAGGAGGTGGAGACCACTTAACATTGGCTCTGGGGTTGACTACCCTAGGCACAGACTCATCTAACATGGTTAACCTTAAATATTGAGCAATCATGGTCTCCTGTAGATGAGGTTTACAACTATCAAAAGGGATAAGGTTCACATTATCGTTGGCAAAGGATAGGATCCTGGCAGTGATAGTTTTATGATCATGGATAGACTCATTAAAGACTACTCCATATTTGTTCTTTTTGTTGGCTCATTTTCTCCTACAATAATTGCACCATCCAGACCATTTTATCCTCTTTGGTAGCTGGTTCTTTTTCCTTCCTCTTTTCTTGAGGATGTTCTACAGCTTCCTCTATAGCCCCGATCCTCATCACTTTTTGAAATGCCCTTTTAGCATGTTTGGTCAGCCCTTATTGCTGAACCACCGTAGATCTACTTGAGGAATTGGCTTTTTTCTGGATGCCATTGCCTACCCAAAAAACAAAGAGCCTTGTCAAAATTTCAAGTTTAGGTGAACACATTGGTAACATAAATTAGATTTGACATAGGTTTTCTAAAATTTATTGTCTAAAGATTCATGACCTTTGCTCTGATACCAAATGTAACAATACAATTTTTGCCCACTTGGTTTTCCAAGAACTCCAAGTCTACCCGCTTGGTTATCCAACATCAGAGTTATAGTAAGAGAAAATTTTTCTTCTATTTCAATATTATTTAATTCATTTTCTAGTATGAGTGTCATTTTGTTGCAGTAAAAAAACTCATGAGATTGAGATTGGTCAAATCCCGTATAGCTACCCATTTTGAACTTCATTCTCCACCCGAGATCCTAAATTTAGGCAGTGGATTTATTTTCCTCTAGGGCCCATAACACCTATAGGTATGACACATAACTTTCTGATGTATTAACATGAAATCATGAACTTATATCTTGTACTTACGTCATGTAAGACTTAGTGCATACATGTTCGAGCTAGATGATCATCCAATATTCATGGACCATTGTCTAGGATCTGGCCAATGCCCTGGTAACCACTTGGAATTTTGTGTTGATTAACCAACATGATGTCCCATACCATCATACTTTTAGTATTACCTAGTCAAGCACAATTTACCATTCATCACTAGAAGGGATAACCTAGAAGAGATGCCCATACAACTCTTTGTTACCTCCCATTTTGACCTTTTCCTATCAAAAGTACAATTAGAGCCCTGAATTAGGATGGTTGCCTACCCGCAAGCATCATTAATAATTCTCTTCACAAGATTGTCCTTCCCACAATCTTGAAAAATACAAGGTTGTCCTGCCCACAACCTTAGGTTGCGAGTTAAGATTGTCTTTCCCACAATATTAGAATCTCTTAAACAAAGGCTTAATTAAGGTTTGAATTGTTTAGAAAAGTCTAACTATGCAATGGTTTGCAAACAATTACAACTTCCTAATCAATCATAAATTATACTATATTTTATAAGATTTCTAGTTTCCATATGTCTACTATATGTTTGTTATTAAGAGAGAATAAAAGACAAAGGATTTATGGAAACATTACAACTGAAACTAAAGAAACTTAAAACTTACTATAATAATTTTATTTAAGATCCCTTTTATTTATCTATCTATTGAAGTAGGTGCTACTCTAAAATTTATTCGTAAAACACATCCTTTTTCTATATTACACTATAGAATTCTACTACATAATCATGAAATAGAGCAGACTATTTTTATAAGTTAAGTATGGATGCAATTACTCTATTGTTTAAAGTCTAATATATAATCTAAATGTGTTTTAAAAAGACTTTTGATTCACAATGTTTTTAATTAAGGTAAGTAATACTACTCAGGCAATTTTTATAAAGCACCCTCACTCCATATTACCTATGTCATCCTGCACACCTATTTTATATAATTATGATATCTCATTACATACGAAAGTGACTTACATTTTAAACATCAATCCCTTATCTCTTTTCAACTTATGCGTAGGGAATTATAATAATAACAAATCATCTAAGTGTTCTAATTCTGGTTTCGATTTTACACCGACTCTTTCATTCCCTAGTTTGGAACAATGCTATCATTGCTTTAACATTAGATTTCCCATTTAGATTTCTACACTTTCTATTGCATATATCTAATGTATAGGATCTATTCAAAAATAAAATTGAATATAAATAAATCTCATACTGAATAAGATATTCAAGTTCGTTATATCACCCTATCATCGTGATGATTCTTATCAAATCGGGTTAACCTAGCTAATACCTTATACAACCATATCATGCTGGTTTGGCTAGAAAACCTTATGTTTTTAAAGCATCATCTCTTCTACAATCCTATAACTTAAACAAAGGATTATACATTGCAAATTCGGATGTATACAAAAGAATAGATTCATATTCGTAAAGAAAATATGAAATTATAAATTTCATTTGCAATGGTTCTCATCAACCAGTACATTCACCAAACAACTATCGATTTGAAACATAGAAATTTTGGTCATAAAATTCTAAAGTTTCCTTGGACAGTTTACCTAGATCTACGTCTTTGGGATTATTCTCATCCATTTCCATTTGCTCTCAAAAATACTAAATACATGTAGAACATGGAAGCATACGAAATAGAAAAACATTATTTCGTAAAGAAAAGCATATATTAATAATTTTTAATCCACAATCTGGTTTCCATATCAATTGCATGCATCATTTTAAAATAGTGTATGTATGAAATACCAGACTCTTCCTGAATGTATATCTTATTCCTCATCTATTTTAAAGATACACAATAGAATTGCTTTCATTTCATCAAAATATTCATGGAATACTGCCATGCAAATTCCTCAGGGTCTATGTTCATCAAAAATACATATACATACAATGTCAAAATTTATTTTAACTTTCTAAAAACCTAGATTTCATCATTCCACTGAGTGCTATTTACAAGCATCTACAAAATGATAATAATTTTTCTCCCACTTAGATGCAGCTCTTGATGTCGTACACAGATAAAACAACCAATAGATAACAAGCAAATAACTTTGCAGAGTTCTTCAAATTTCTTCAATGAATTTTTGGTGGTTTTTCAAGGGTCAGAGTGGTCAACTACCATGACAAGCAGCTAGTCCTATCATATCTATAGTATTTACACTTCTAGCACATCATGTAGAAATATTATAAACTTTCCAACACTTCATAATCTTCCCAACACGGTATGCATTTATCACATTATACCTCAGCACAACATGCATCATAAATAAAGTTTCAATACGGGTTTAATTTGGTCACAGGTTCACAACCAAACATAAATTCTTATATTTCAAACAATCCCTTTGAACGCATGCAACATGTATCAAATTTTTCCCACATATGCACTGGAAAATTCTCAGTTTTCTCTTCAATATGCAATGCAAATTTCAATCAAATTTTTGCACACAGAATGACACAAACAATGCATTTGATCAACTATATTTTCCCATTTATCTTATCATATAAATTCTGCCAGAACAGACTTACAGATAAAAGTTGAGTTCTTTCTTTGTTTCAATGCCCTTCTCTCTCTTCATCGCTTTCGCCTTGCTTTATCGAAACCATGCAGATCCTCCCAACCATACCCATCTTCTTCTTCCATACTCTCATTTATAAGATCGTTCCCCTTTTTCCGCTTGCAAATCGCGGTTGTTTTGAAATCCTTCTCTCCCAAATGTGTTGTGTGGAATCCACTTTCCCCACATTCAAAAATACTCAAACTAAATAATAATTTCCCTAAAAATGCTGATGATTTCAGATTTGTTCATTTTAACTAATGCAATGCCAAGACTCTCTAATATCCATTTTATTATTATATACTTTAATACATATATATTATTGTTTATAATACTTCATTTTTCTTATTATAAAACAAACAAATATCATTTTTTTTTAATGCCTTCATATATTTATACTTTTATCTATATAGTTGTATATGAATATATACTATTTTTAAATAAATAAGTTCCTTAAAAAGAAACTCATTAATATGTATATGTTTATAATTATTAATTATTTTACTTTACCCCTTTTTCCTTATTTTCCCTTTCAGCTCTTAAAACAATAATAATATTACCATTATTCTACATTCATCCCAATATTTAAAACTATGGCTCCCATGCATTTAAGCATTTTCATTGCCAACCAAAATTTTAAACTATGGCTCCCATGCATGTAAGAATTTTCATTGCTAGTCAAACATCATAAATTCACAATCTGACAAACATCAAATATTCCTACAAATGCAACTACATGATATGCATCTACATGGACCGTTAGCGAATGCATTGCCTATAGGGTTCTTTATCCCTATCAACCAGTGAATACACCATCGCTCATAATTTCCCTTGACTTACCTTGCACCGGATAATCCTTGTGCCCATTTAGGATACCTCCTTCCTTTACATTATCCTCGCTAGTAACAATACATGTCCCCTACATCCACAGATACATTAGCAATCCTTGCAGATAAATTATGTATATAATAAAATAGGTTTTGGGAGGATTATTACAATACATAATGACAATGATGAAAGGAATATTTGTGAAGTAGGATATGTCTAATGGTGCTATCCAATACTTTATTTTATAAATAGTTTCATAGGAGGTTATTACAAGATTCTAACATGTTCGAATTTCCTCTGTGAAGTGGAACCAAACAGGCCAAAGATTTTATTTAGAAAAGGTGCTTAAATAGCACTATTTACAACAAATGCTAACCATAAAATAATGACTAAGCTATCAAATCAAATTTGATAACTTTAACTAAGCTAACAAATCTATTCCAATGACTATGCCATCCAAAAGTGTCGACATTTACATGTTGGAATTATATTTATAATTTATTGCTAATTTAGACTTAGCACTTTAGACTTAGAAAATAATAAAATAAGCTAAGACTAGTAAAACATAAGCCTAGGTCTAAATGATGTCCTCATCACCTTACCACTCCTAAATCCACAACATCTCATTTACATATTGCCCACACTATTTTCATAGTTTTATAATATTAGTTCTTTTTCATTTTAGTTTCTTAGATACAAAGAACATAAGGGTTATTATTTAAATAGATGTTCCTATAACATATCTACGTTAAGGTGGTATTAGCACAACTTATGTTATATAAGATTGTAATCATATATCTTTAGGGTTGATAGTCCTTACTTTAATTTAACAATATTATACTATTTTTTAGCAAAGAGAAGCTCAACCAACTTAGATTATTTTTCTTTCTCAATGTTTACTCTTGCTTTCCTAGATCTCAATTGATAATTTTTATTTGCTTGTAAGAGGATTATATATTATTATTATAATTCTTAATATCCTTTTACAACTTTTGTTTTTATTAGATTTATCCTATCCTAAATTTGTGAAGGAAATTTTTGACTTATCCTACTCAATTTTGGGTATTTTTTGTTAATGTTAGAGGTGTTAACGTCTAACACTACATTTTATCTACCAATTTTCTTCACCTATATAGTACATGGTACTTTAGTAGAAGCATCTGATGTCTTTCCAACAAAATCATCATATATAATACCCACCACCATTGTCTCATGAACCACGTTATTTTGTGTAATTTCATCTCTTTGGTTTTTATTATATTCTCTTTGAGATTGAGTAACTTTGGGTGGATTTTGAACCTATGCCAACCAATAACTAAAGTTTGGGTTAGCTTGTTTTTTAGTCTTTCTACGGATATAGGAAATGTCTTTTTTGCTCTGACATTGAGCTTTTATCTGTGTCTTCCTATCCTGTCTAGGTGATAACGTTTGTAATGCTCGAGAATTCAAAAAAAGTAGATTTGCTATTCCTTTGCGGTCCTATGGTGATTGTTTCTGTTAATAAATTGCAAGATAACTTCATGTTCACTTTTAGAGGGAAGTGCCCAATTTATAGCAATCAATTCATCAGGTCTAAAGTCGCATCACTTCACCATCAAGATAATTTCATGTTCGCTTTGAGAGGGAGGAGCCCAATTTATAGTAATCAATTCATTCTCTAGACTAAAGAAATGTCTATCCCGATAATGAATTACCCGAAGCAAAGCAAAATTTAGCCATACAACAAAGCTCTCAATAAAATAATGTATGATTTTACTGTATCCTTTATAGTATTTGAAGGTAAAAGACTAAGTTTTGCATTAATTTTAAAGTGGTAGATATTTTATTTCCTAGAAATAAATGTGGGTTAACTTATCTAGTCATGGATGGCTAAATAACGATGCGTTTTGTAACTTTTTTTATCCTCTTGTCTTAAGTTTTATTTCCTTAAAAATATATATAAGGATTATCATTTTCTTGAAGTTTTAATATTATAAAATTTAATAATTATCATATTTATTACTATTGAAATGAAATATTTTTTTGTATATTTTTTCATTGGTCACATTTGTTTCTAGTTTAACCTTAATTGTCAATAAATGATGAGAAAAATGCAAGAAAGAATTAAATTTAGTACTTTGGTTTGTAAGTTATACTTTTTCTCATTTTATTCCTGAATTAGAATAATATTTTGATCCAAAATTATCCAATGATGCTTATGAATTGCATTTTAATTTTGCTAAATTAGTTTCCATATCAGGATTTTGGGGTCTTCATTGGTTTTTTTAGTATCTAAAGTATTTTTACATTTTTACAATAAATAAAATAAGCTCTTACTCCAAGTTTTTAATACCTTGAAAGTGAAGTAAATAAAAATATGTTTGATCAAACCTAAATAAACATGAATTCTTAAATATACACAAAAATTAAGGTGATGTTACTCATATAGGATGAAGTTACAAAGTCTATGTAGTTACAAAAGTACTTTCCAAGGCACCAACAAAGTGAAGTTGGTTAGGTTACCGAATTCAAAAAGAGAATTCAAGAACTTGCATATGAGTGAGTCAGAGTCCATGAAAGACTTCTTTATCTGGATAATGGGTATCATCAACCAGATGAGGTTGAATGGCAAGAATGTGGAGAACCAGAGAATTATGGAGAAGATACGGAGGAGCCTACCAACAAGGTTTGACTCAGTTGTGATTACAATTGAAAAATTGAGAGATTTTACAACCCTCTTAGTGGATGAGCTCATGGATTATTTGCAAACACATGAGAAAATATTGAGCAGATCAAATTAGTTCTCATTAGAGCAAGAATTTAAGATGTAGGTTTCATTTAGAGATAGCATCATAAGAGAAGAATCCCATAAAGGCACCTCTAGTTCTCAAGGAGGAAGAGAATAAAATAATAAAGGTAAGCATAGAATAGGCCATAAGAAATGAGGAAGGTCAAACTCCAATGAAGAAAGAGGTAACGGTAGAAATCAACTCACTAGAAGAGACCAACTGAAACTTCCATCAGGCATGATGAAGAGGTAATGGTAGAAATCAACAAGGAGGATTAAATCAGTTGTATGATAAATAAAATATCCAATGTTATTACTGCAACAAATTTGGTCACTATAGCTATGAGTATATAAATAATTTGGCCAAGGATAATAAGAAGCAAGCCCACTATACAAATAAAAATGAAAATGTAGAGTGTAGAGATGCTTGTGGGAATTTTTTTTAACATGCAATACTGAGGAGGAGACCCAAAAGAATACTTGGTATCTTGACAGTGGGTGCAACAACCACATGTCTGGGAATAGAGAGATGTTCTCATAGTTGGATGAAACCATCTAATCCAAAGTGAATATGGGGAACAATAGTAAAGTACCTATCATTGGTAAATATAAAATCATTATCTACACCAGGCAAGGTGAAAGGAAGTAGGTCTTTGATATGTATTATGTGCTTGGGTTGAATCACAATTTGCTATGTATTGGACAAATTGTGTAGAAGGGGCACACTATTCAATTTAAAAATAGAGCCTGTGTCATTTAGGACAAAGAGAATGGGCTCATAGCAACTGTGTCCATGATAAAGAACAAGATGTTTCTCCTCTAGATCTAGAATGAAATGCTACTTTCATTTAGTGCAGTTATGAATGATACTACATGGTTGTGGCATCTTAGATATGGTCACCTGAGTTTTTTTGGCCTGAACCTGCTACACAAGAAATAAATGGTAAAGGGTTTACCCCTCATAGAGAAACCAAATCAAGGATGTGAAGGTTTCTTAGTTGGCAAGTAGCATAGGGATGCATTCCCTATAGGATAATCATGGAGAGCTTCACAACCATTGGATCTGATACATTCAGATATTTGTGATCTTATGCAAACCAGTATATTTACCAACAACAAGTACTTCCTGATTTTTATAGATAGTTTTAGTCAGAGGACATGGGTATATTCCATAAAGCAAAATTTAGAAGCTTTTGGTAAAATCAAGGAGTTAAAGGCTCTAGTTAAAAAATAGAGTGGCTATTATGTGAAGACTCTCATAACAGATGGAGGAGGTGAATACATCTCCAATTAATTCCATAATTTCAACAAGCAAAATGGAATTTGAAGGTAATTCACTACCAAATACACACCACAATAGAATTATGTTGTAGAATAACCTTAATGGAGATGACACAAAGTATGCTAAAGGTAAAGGATTGCCACATGAGTTCTGGGTAGAAGCTATTATTTGTGCGGTTTATCTACTGAACATATGTCCCACAAAGAGTGTGAAGGATATAATTTCTAAGGAGGCTTGAAGCGACCACAAGCTAAGTGTTTCTCATTTAAAAAAATTTGGGTGCATAGCATATGCACACATCCCAGATGAAAAGAGAAAGAAACTGGATGACAAAGTAGAGAAATGTATCTTCACTAGTTATAGTGAATAATCAAAGGTTTACATGTTGTATAATCTTGTAACAAAGAAACTAATCATCAAATGAGATGTGAAGTTCATGGAAGATGAAGCTTATAACTACAAATCCAAGACTGGTCAGCAATAGATAGCAATTATTGAGTCTAAGGACTTGGAGGAAAATAGAGTGCATAAGCCTGTAGCTTCAAGCAGTAATATTGGTGTCAAAAATAACATAGCCTTATCATCACGATCACCTCCACTTGCAAGTAGGATCTCCAACTTGAAGAGACCATCTAAGATAAGGAGCTTGCAAGATATATATGAGGTAACTAGAAATAAAATTAATGAAGTAGAACATTCTAATTTTACTTTATTTTTCTGAGTGTGATCTAATTTCATTTGAATATGCAATTAAAAATAGAACTTGAGTGAAAGCTATGGATGATAAGATAGAAACCATAGAGAAGAATCATACCTGATAGTTAACGGATCTTCTAGTAGGGAAGAAGACCATTAGAGTCAAATGACTATATAAAACCAAATTTAATACCCAAGGTGAAGTTGATAGACATAATGCCAGATTGGTGGTAAAATATTACAAGCAAAAGTCAAGGATTGACTATCATGAGGTATATGCACCTGTAGTGAGACTTGAGACAGTCAGAATAATCCTGGCATTGGTAGCCCAAAAGGGTTGGAATGTTTACCAAATGGATTTCAAGTATGCCTTCATCAATGGAGTGTTGGAAGAAGAGGTCTACATAGACCAACCACCCGACTATGAGCTGGAAGGGTAAGAAGGCAAGGTCCTAAAATTGAATAAGGCCCTGTATGGGTTAAAGAAAGCACCTAGGGCTTGTTATAGCCGTATTGATACTTATTTTTAGGAAAATGGTTTCATCAAATACCCATATGAGGACACTCTGTACATGAATACAAATGCAGAGGGGGAGTTGATAATTTTCTGCTTGTATGTAGACTATTTTATTTATACTTGCAATAGCAATATGCTATTTGAGCTATTCATAAATTTTGTGAAGGAGTTTGAGATGAAAAATTTAGGCATGACGAAATAGTTTCTTGGCATTGAATTTGACCAATATGTAGATGGTGTCTTCATATCTCAAAGTAAGTATACAATAGATATCTTATAGAAGAAATCAACGATCACACTAGTTGCCACAAGCCTAAAATTGAGCAAGATATATTGCAACAACATTCTATAAAAGAATTGTTGGTAATCTCATGTATTCGATAGCAACCAAACCCTACCTGATGTTTGCAGTGAATCTGATTAGTAGATTTATGAAAGCATCGAAGAACTCTCACTTGTACACACGGAAAATAATTTGTTATTCATGTTATATCCTACTGAAGATTCGTTGTTAAATATCGCGGTTTGAGAACATGCTCCATTCCACTCAACATGCTTTGTAATATTTAGCTATGTAGAACAAGTATGTTCTAGCCCGCGCATAAGTCGGCATAGTAAAGCATGCTGAAGATTTAGGTCTACGACATAGGAAAATTTATTCATGTTATAGCTTGCGACTTGCGATTTTCTACCGTCTGCAAACTTCTAACCCTTTTAATTCTGTGGCAAGCATATTTTATTTATTAATGAACCCTATGGACTTATCACGTATTCAAGTCTCTAACACTTATGTTTTAGCCCGCTGCATTTATCACATAGTGCCAAGCGGCATATAGCCCATGCTCCACCCTGCTCCCGCAAAGCATTGGTGTGTGTACTCGGAAATTGGAATTAGCGGTATACAATACTTGTTCTAGTCCGCTCCTTCCTCTCTGTATTCTATAGTGGTATACAACATCCACTCTATCCTGCAGCTGTTCCAGCCCCTTAAAGTTTTTGTGTTGTAGCCAACGGATTAAAGCATCCTGCATTCGCTGTCCTGCTGAGCACACAGTGAAAATAAAATTTTATTGAAGCCTTTAACCTCAATTGTCTCACGAAACACCTTATTTTGTGCAATTTCATCTCTTTGGTGTTTATTAGATTTTCTTTGAGATTCAATAACTTTGGGTGGCTTTCGAACCTTTGCCAACCAATAACTAAAGTTTGGGTTAGCTTGTTTTTGAGTCTTTCTACAGACATAGAAAATATATTTTTCACTTTGATACTGAGCTTTTATCCATGTCTTACTATCCTGTCTAAGTGATAATGTTTGTAATGCTCGATATAGTTGTTCAGCTTCAAATTGAACAAAAGTATACTCGCTATCCCTTTGTTGTCCTATAGCGGTTGCTTCTGTTAATCAATTGCAATATCACTTCATGTTCACTTTGAGAGGGAGGTGCCCAATTTAAAGGAAATACATTCATCATATCTAATGTCACATCACTTCACTATCAAGATCATTTCATGTTCACTTTGAGAGGGAGGTGCCCAATCTATAGCAATGAATTCATTCGATAGACCGAAGAAATGTTTATTCCGATAATGAATTACCCGAAGCAAAGCAACAAAGCAAACTTTAGCCATACAACAAAGCTCTCAATAAAATAATATATGATTTTACTATAAGAGTTTACAATTTATCCTTTATAGTAATTGAAGGTAAAAGACTAAGTTTTGCATTAATTTTAAAGTGGTAGATATTTTATTTCTTAGAAAGAAAAGTGGGTTAACTTATGTAGTCAAGGATGGCTAAATAACTGATGTGGTTAATAACTTTGTTTTATCCTCTTGTCTTAAGTTTTATTTTACTAAAAAAAAATATATTTATAAGGATTCCATTCTAGTTTTTATAAAGTTTTAATATTATAAAAATTAATAATAATCATATTCATTACTATTGAAACGAAATAATTTTTGTATGTAGTTTCATTGGTCACATTTGTTTCTACTTTTACCTTGTCAACAAAAATACTATTTTGATCTTAAATTATTCAATGATGCTTATGAATTGCATTTTGATTTTTTTAAATTAATCCCCATATCAAGATTATAGGGTTTTCATTGGTTTTTTTTTTTGGTAATATTAAGGGAAAAGAGGGTTTTGAAAGGGACCCCATAAAATTTTACAAAGCACACAAAAAATATAGAAAGAAAATAGAACAAACACAACAAACAAACACAGATAATAAGGAGCCCATGGACCCAAGACTAATCCAGATGAATCGACCAGTGAGAGAACCGAGATCGTTCTACATCATTGAACAGAATTCGTTATTAATATCTCCAAACATGTGGGCTACCTTCTCAGCATAATCCAAATCCATCTTAATAGAGCTCCAAACCGCACGCTGCATGATTTTCATTAGGTGAAGACTGTGGACGATAGCGCTTTTCTTTACTACAGTTTCACCCAGAGAGTACACATAAGCCACCAACCTATATTTGGTGGAAGGTCTGGGAAGAACCTCCTCCACATCATCCACATAATCTACCTTGAAAATGGGGAAATATTATGCTAAATTTCTTCTTTTGCCAATCATCCGAATAGTTTTGCCAGTACCGTTACTTTCCACCTTAACGCCTGTGGAAAGACTCTCCACAGTCAGAGAAGCGATAAGAGATACTAGAGAGTTATTTCCAATATTTGTGGGAGAATTTATCACCACTGAGCCTCACATCACTTTTGTAGAAACAAACACTTTGCAAGACAATTTTTTTGAACCCGATCCTAAGGAGGAGTACACATCCTCTGATTCTGAACTCAAACTTTTTGAAACTCGAAAGTGATCACCAGGAATAGGGATGGTAAGAGAGCTCAAAGTCTTTAAAATATCATCTACCACTACCCCATTCTCCAAAGTAGTATATTTAAACACCAACAAATCCAAGCCCTGGTGTAGGGAAACTTGACCCCACCCACCTTGCACATACAACATTGATTTACACATTGAATTGAAAAGGAACAAAGGGATGTTCATCCACAACTACTGGCAAAGGTGATTGAGAAACATGGCATGAAAACTACGAATAATTTTGTACAAGGAATCCAACATGAAGAAATCTATTATCACCTTTATCGCTTGATTCCACGGTGCAGGCAAGGCCTTAGCAATAAAAGCATTTTGAATTCTCGATAGGAATTCATCTTCATACAAAAATAAACTAATCTATTTTAATAACGAGTGTATTTCCCTATTATGAAATGCATCATCTAACTCCAACACAATGGTGCAACTGATCAATTCCACCGAGACCTCAAAATACCATGACCCAACATGAACCCATCCCTCCTTCCAAGTAATAACCATCCACTTAGAGAGAATAGGATTATGGCCATGGAATTTCTATACGTAGTCCAACATACCCCCCACATTCAAAATGGATAGAACAACCTCATCCACCAAAAAATATGTGGGTTCCACCCTCGATTTGAACTGTGTAGACTTATGATTACAAACTCGATATTTACCC
This sequence comes from Wollemia nobilis, assembly GCA_028583015.1. Classification (NCBI taxonomy): domain Eukaryota; kingdom Viridiplantae; phylum Streptophyta; class Pinopsida; order Araucariales; family Araucariaceae; genus Wollemia; species Wollemia nobilis. The sequence goes on from JAQPPZ010002064.1 coordinate 2,948,854, forward strand.
ATATTTGTTAAGGACACAAGACACCAAGTAAAAAGTACCAACTATAGACCATACAGGGAGACAAATAAGGAATACATTTGCACACACAACATAGCTTAAAAGTCCCTAAAATTGACTTGAGAATATAAATACCATCTTACCCAAACTAGGCCAAGAAAAGCCATCAAAGTCAAATATGCTAATTTTTTCCACCATCATCTCGTGAGCACTGGGAATACCAAAACTTCTCTTATTGGACACAAAAGGGATAAGAGTATGCATGGTAAAAAACAAGAACACAAAAATTATAAGGAGCTAAAAAAACCCCACTATGGACATAGGCCAACTTTTAAGATTGAGGGGAGAAGAAAAAATACCACCCGACACCTGACCCGAATGACGAACCCCTACCACTCCACCATATGGTGAGAAGAAGGAAATGTAGTGAAAAGGTGGAGTAAAGATAAAATAACACCTTGCAAACAACTATCTCAAAGGTGACATAAAATAGGTGGACATTCCAAGGTACAAATTCTAGATAAGAAAGGATGAGAACAATCTTGATGAAAGAAGAATTAGCCATCCCTTGGACCTACCTAATAGATAAAATAGAAAAGAAACCACCAAAACTCAAAGCATATGGTAAAAGATACCCATGGAATAACCCAAGGCCATTCTGCAAACAAATCCCTTATCTAGAATTAAAAACAAAAGGACTTAGGGCAGAGAGAACCTTCCAAAGGAAGCGTGAGAAGCTTTGGGACATTCCCTGATAGCTAAGGTGCAAAGGTGGGTGATATTTGGAACTTTAAATTTGAAAAATAGGCACTTCAAAAGTTCCACAGGGAAGAATACCAGTCACCTACCCTCTATGACTATTACTCCAAAACCCCATCCACCCCAAAAAGAAAGCACCAGCCACAAGACACCATTTAATGAACATCATTATGGATGCAAGTGATGATATCAGGAGGTCTGCCACATCGTAAATCCTTGGAGATTTACCCCCAAATTTACCATTAAATTTGTAGCAAAATTTCCTTCTCTAAAAATGTGTCGAATTTGAATCATCTCTAGAGTACAAGATAAACCCACTATCTCATCGATTAAATTAGACACTCTCCAACTGACATGGAAGGAGCCATTGAGCATTTTGATGATTTTTAATGAATCACATTCTACTATAGCTTTGTTGAAACCAAAATATTTTAAAAGGGATAACCCTAATAAAGCTACCCTCGCTTCAACAACCTAAGAAGAATTCACTCCAATAGATTCGGTGTAGGTAAGGACCAATATTTCTTTATCATCATGAATGACTCCTCCCGCTCCATCCAACCTGGGATTGCCTTTGGAGTTCCCTTAAAAATTCAATTTAAACCATCCTCTGGTGGAGGGGTCCAACAAAATATACTCCTAGAATTGGTTGTTGTAGAAGGGCAATACACGTGCCCAAAGCTAAGAATTTGCCCAACCAAAAATTCACTAGGGATGGAAGCTTCTAAAATCTCCGACTTTGAACATGCACACAAAACATTCTCCACAGTCTTCCCCAAAATACAAGCACTCAAAATATGAGAAGAAAAATATTTATCCCTAAAAACTTGAGTGTTCCTCACCTTCCAAACTCCCCACATAACATGTGGTAGCATAAATCTCCAAAAACACTTCAGCTTAGGCGATGAGAAGGATGGAACCCACTATAAAATACAATCTATCATAGAGTTAGGAAAAACCCAACTAACACCCAACCACCCAAGGATAGACAATAAAATATCCTTAAAGACTTCATAGTTAAGAAGTAAATACGAAGTCGATTCCTATGCATAATTACACATATAGCATCTATTAACCAAGCACCAACCTCTTTTGTGAAGATTCTCGATCATAAGAATCTTGTTTTGAGCAACCAACTAGAAAAACATGTTTACTCTAGGAGTTAGGTGCTTAAGCCAAATGGAGCCATGAGGGAAAAAACCACCACCATCCTCACTAAGAAGCTCATAGGCAGTCTTCACAGAGTAAAAGCCTGCACTATCCACCTTCTAGATCAGACGATCCTCCACGTTAACTTGCCGAATTACATAGATATGGAGCTCCTCCATGAGCAAAGACCACATATGAGAATCCCTGACATTCCTCACCAACCTTGAAGAATTGGACCAAACAGTTGTATTCCCATGAAGCTTAGTGAAATCCACAACGTTCACCAAGCCGACAGCCATAGACCCATCAATAAGATCCCTAAAATGAGTGTCTTCATTTAGAGGTCGATCTCTCAACCACACATCATCCCAAAAATTAACTTGCCTCCCATTACCAACTATCCACCTACAGTTCTGATTAATAAAGTCCCTTGATTTCACCAAGATATTCCAAAATGCAGAACCTTTAGAGGGGAGAAAACCAAAATTATACTTGGCCTTCATGATTTGTCACCATTGCCAACTATCATTGGAGGTGACCTTCCAACCTAGCTTTACCACTAGGGCCTTGTTCATTCTATTAGCACTTTTTAGATTCAAAACCCCAGCGTTCTTCCTTCTGCAGAGCTGCTCCCAGGAAACAATATGGAACCTACCTTTAAGTTTTGGGCCTGTCCATAAGAAAGCTTTAAAAATTCTATCAATCTTAGCTGCCACTTTTTTGGGGACATGAAATAAAGATATAAAATAGATTAGGATACTCTACAAAGTATTTTTTTGCAAAACCACCTTTTCGGCTTGGCTCAGAAGGACCCCCTTCCACATCATGAAATTACACTAAATTATTTTGATCACAGGGCATCACATATCACTCTTTACCCTCCTAGAAAAAAGAGGGAGACCAAGGTATGAGGAGGGAAGATAAGCAATCCAAAAATTCAAGATGTCAGCAATCCTCCTCTATCGCACTTCCAACATGTTAATGAAGAAAAGGTTGCTCTTCAAAAAAATTATTTGCTATCCATATGCCTTATCATAACAGTCCAAGACGGCTTTCACTTTGTTGGCAATGACCATCGATACCATACATGGAAGAAACATATCATCTACAAATTGTTGATGTGATATCGGGTTGCAAGGAACCGTCAGGTGCATCCCCAACTCATTGCGATGCCTAGAAATCATTCTTCCCAGAGCCTCCACCATGAGAATAAAAAGGAAAGGAGATAACGGATCCCCCTGTCTCAGACCATGGCAAGAGCAAAATAAGCCTTCTAGAGAACCATTGACAAGAACCGAAAACCAGGTCGATGAAATGCAAGCCTTAACAAGGTTGATCCAATCCTCACAAAAACCAAACTTCCTCAAAATGCTGAACAAGAAGGCCCAAGAAACATGATCATAAGCTTTATTGACATCTAACTTAAGAAAAAACCCTGCCCTCCCACTTTTATACATAGAGTGCATCAATTCATGAATAACTATAGCACCATCAAGAATTTGTCTTCCCAGGATAAAGGTACTCTATGGAGTCAATCAACATCGATATAAGTATTTTAAGTCTGTTTGCAATGGACTTAGAAAAAAATATTATAGATTGTATTGCATAAACTAATCATCCTAAAATCACTAAAATATGAAGTTGAGTCCTTCTTGGGAATAAGGCCCAAGAAAGTTGAATTCACAACTTTTGGGATAAACAAAGAGAGTTGTACCTCCCTCATAGCCACACATACATCTTCCTCGCATATGTGCCAAATTTTTGGAAAAACATAGGAGGGAAACCATCCGGTCTTGGTGCCTTGAGAGGGCCCATCCCTTTAATCACTTTAAAAATTTCTTCATCAGAGAAGGGGGCCAGCAGTCTTCTATTCCAATCAGCAAAAATAAGCGAAGGGATTACTTCTAACATTTCACCTTTGGATGGGAGGTCACGGTCAGGCACCGAACACAGTAAATTGCTAAAAAAATCTACCGCTTCCTCCCTAACATCCATGATATCATAGGATACACCACCACTTACTCTCTCAATTTATTTAATTCTATTATGCCCTCTTCTCTGTAGAGTGGAGGCATGATAGAAAAAAGAATTGTGGTCCCCTTATTTTAGCCACAACTCTTTGGAATTTTATTTCCAAAACAACTCTTCTTATGCTTACATATTGTGATAATCCACGAACAAGGATCTTTCTTCCATCAACAAATCCTATGAGCACCCATGAACCTCCATAACAACTTTGATATCTTTTAGTTGTGCTTTCATATTTTCCTTCTCTCTAAACAAATTCCAAAAAAAAATTGTTCCACAACTTAAGATAATTTTTGAGCCTTCTAATTTTATTAGTCAACCAAAACATCCCTTCCCCCTTGATATCTTCCCGCCACCAATATTTTATTCAGGATTCAAAATTAGGGTGCAAGCACCACATCACATTAAATTCAAAAGGGTGAGGGAGGAACCATGAACCATCGAGGACTTCCAACAAAAGAGGATTATGGTTAGACCCAATATTGGGTAGCACAGACAAAGATGCATTGCTAAATAAATTAAGCCTGTGAGAAGAGATAAAATTTTTATCCAATATTCTCAAAATCAGACTTTCACTCGAGCTTCGATTACTTCATGTGAATTTTTTCCCCTTAAAATCCAAATCCCAGGGCTCAACAGAGTTAACAAATTTAGATAAATCATGCAGACTCATATCATCCACTGGATTACTTCCCCTTTTTTTAGAAGGTTAGAGAGGAGAATTAAAATCACCAACAACAACCCAATATTCATTCTAAAAGGTGCTTCGCATCTCAAGGAGCAGTTGCCAAAAATTCCTCTATCAACATATGAGTTACGGGCATAAATATTCGATAGGACCCATCTTCTCTTAGTGATATTACACCAAAAAAAAAAATTGATAACCCTTATAAAGGAAGAAATAACATGGCCATCAAGACGCGATATATTCCATAAGGAGAGAAGACCACCAGAGAAATCGGCCACTTCACTTGCCATAAAATCAGAGTCCTTCCACACCAAATTATGAATAGACTCCCATGAAGAAACATCTAATTTAGAATATTCAATACACAAGATATCCAGAGAATTATCCCTTCAAAATGTAGCAAGTAACCTTTGCTTAGAGGAGCTATTGAGCCCTCTAACATTCCAAGAACAAATTTTCATTGGAAAATTAGAAAGAGAGTTTCTTGCCCACCCCTTCAGGAGGAGAGGATTTGAAACCATCTAGCTTCAAAAGCTTCTAACTAGTCCCTTAATTAACCATAAAATAGCCTGACCACCATTATCCGCTGCATCATCCATCGACCTCTTCTTGTCTGAATTATTTGGGGGTCTACCAGGCCTTTTGACCATCCTAGTATCCACATATTTCTTGTGGTGGCTTCTAGTCTTGCGACCAGCTAACACTTTCTCCATTACAGCTTGTGGAGAAAAATACAGGCTTTGATCTCCCACCAAATTAGATTCTCCAACCCCCATAGGGAGATGGGAATGCTTGAAATTTCTAATAGTAGAAAGCTCCTTGACTGGCATAGCCAAAGAAGCCACCAGAGAAGATATGACCATCTCTATCTGTGACACTTGAGCACCCTCTTCCCTTTCTAAATCCAAACACACAAAGGAATTAGAGAGAGGTAAATTAACAACATGATCCGCAGTTTTAGCTTGGAGAACCACCTCCAAATTATGAGGAGAAGGGTTCAGAGAACCCTTCTTACAGTGCATCAAATCCTTATGAGCAGAAATGGGAGCCTCATTAGCTTTCTTCAACTAATAAGGAGAAGAAGCAATATCTTTACCTTTTGATGAACCAAGAGGTTTCTTGTGCCACACCTTCTGCTTCTTGAAAGGGGTCCATTTTAGAATAGGATCCACATTAGCCCCACACTTGGGGTATTTCAAAATAGGTTGGTCGGTCAAATTTTTTTGAGGGTAAAATTTTTGATGATGGTCCCCAATCCCACACAACATACATGCCTATGGCTTATTCTCATAGACCACAGTCTGAACCCATGATCCTAGATGAGAAACAAGCTCCACAGAACTAGGAAGGTTTCTCTCAATGTCCACCATGATACACATTCTGACGTATTGCCTCCCTTCTGTGGACAAAGAGACTTTATCAAAATAAAAAAATCATTTTAGTATCATGAAGGGCCTTCATTGGTTTTTAGTATCTAAATCATTTTAACATTTTTACAATAAATAAAATAAGCTCTTACTCCAAGTTTTTAATGCCCTGAAATTTAAGTAAAAAAAATATGTTTGATCAAACCTCAATAAACTTGAATTCATAAATATACACAAATAATTAAGGTGATGTTACTCATATAGGATGAAGTTACAAAGTCTATTTAGTTATAAAAGAACTTGTTATATATTATTAGACCACATGCAAGTATTAGTATATTATAATTACATATTAAAAACCCTTCTTGGATATTTTCATCATACATACATTTATTAGAAACATTGAAAAGATAAATAATTGTTAGTACATAAGTCTTCAAAAGTATTTTGATACAATTTTGTAGACACAAAAACAACACCAATACGATTATGTGACTGCAAACACTGATCACATATACATACACAGCCCCCAAGGTAGCCCCTAGAGGTTAAACAGTGGTCCTAACCACTCACATAGCAGTTTTGGAAGGTCAGAGGTCAATTTGACACCTTTCAAGCACTCTGCTCTCTACTCATTCCACCCAGGGACGATTACAAACTGGTATTCGTTTCACCTAGGTACAATTAGCAGTATTCGCTCCAGGGTGGGGCGAATAATAGGTCTGATAGGCAAAAAGTCAAATCTTGACAAATGACAGCTTAGATCCTACACTTAACTCTTCCTTCATTGCATGGGAGTGTGAGTGATCATTTTTGAGCACTAAAGGCAGTTACAAGGGCAGTCATGGAGCCCCTAATCAGGGAGGAATCTTCTCCCCCTGGGAAGGCATGATTGCCAAGTGGTGCCTCTACATGCTCATCCAAAGAGACCGTCAGGTCTATAAAATGGTGAGTCTTCTCACCCCCCAAAAAAGGGGGAGAAGGAGCATTTTTAGCAATGAAGTACTACCATTTTACATACTCACTTTTGATTGTGCCTTTCACATCCTTGATCCCTATTTTTGAAGGGAGGTCATTGGGTGATTATTGGAATCGCAAATTCGAAACCAAAACCTGACATTTGGCCATAACATCCTACCAAATTTATCAAAAACACCCCACAAGATGTTTTAGACCCATCCCAAGTGGATTGGTGCCAAAACCGAGCCCCAAACGATGGGCGTCCTGCCCCTAGGCGCCCCACACACTATTGTAGTCCTAATCTCCCCACCCTAGAGTGATTAGAAATCTATAGCATATTTCCTTTCTATTATTTTTGCATTTGATTTTATCTTGCTTACATAGGTTTTGATTCAAATTGCACATCATTTTGAGCTGTTTTGATCATGTTTTTGTCATTTCTCACTTTTACTAACATGCAAGTAGCATCATCAAATTCCCGACGATAGAGGACAAATTGGAAAAATATGACCTTATGGGTCTTTCAAAAATACCTCATTTTACCTAAACCCCAACTTTGAAGGTGATTTGGAGCTTCTTGGATGTGAAATTTGGGACAGTGCTTTTTGATGTTTTGTTGAAGGTCTAATCATCCCACCCTGGAGTGATTAGAAATCTGTGATGAATTTTCTGACTATTCCATTTGCAGTGCCCTCCTAGTAATGTCATCATGCTTCTGCTAAAGTTTTAGATCATTCTAATGCTATTTAGTTATCGTTTTATTTATTTTTTGTATGCACTAATCGTAGGCTTGGGGATTGCATGTTTAATTTTATCTACAGGTGCTACTGACTATTTTATGTTTCCTTGAATGCAGGATCTCAATATTAGAGGAGCAGCAAGGAGTCAAGACTCATCAACGCAAGCGACGACGATGTTTGGTCTGCCCATTCTACATGTGGGCATGCGAAAGAAGGAATACCATTTGTTGATGTGACAAAAACATATTTAACGCTCCTAGCCCCTAAAAATGGAGGAGATGGATTGTAATTGGGTTCTAAAGCATATTAATAAAAAGGGTTGTACTCCATATTTTCTTTTATACCTTGTTTCAATGCGTTTATGTTTCTCTCCTTTCATGCATTTCAGTTCGTAGGATTTAGCGTTATCTTTGGTTTCGCTTGCATCGCATCTTGGCATTTTATTTTTGTTTTTGTATCCTCATGCTTTCAGTGGTGATCACGGTGGGACCCTATCCTCTATTTTTGAGATCAAACTTTTGATCAAAAATTGCTTGTTTTTGCTTACAGGTACCAAGTTTTCAAATGTTGGACTACTGTTCGTTCCAGTCTATGATGAGTACAAAGCTGAAATTCATGCCACCCTGGGGCTAATGGGCATTTGTCCCACCCTGTGATGAATACAAATCTATTATTTTTCCCACATAGGGATGAATAGCTCTCTGTGTAGTTTCAGAATAGAAACTTAGAGGCATCCTGTTTGGGCAGAGAAGAGGTGGAGGTCCTACACACCTTCTGTCATTTTCTGTTTTATGGTTATTTGCTTGCTTAGAGAAAGTTTTTACTACATCTTTGCTTTCTTTTATGCAAAATAAAAATAACCCCACACATCACATGGTAATTTAAACACCAAGGAGCTGGTCGTAAGACCCTAGCCCTTGATCAAGACCAACGGTGGATTTCATCACCACCTTGGGTTGAATTTTTGCATCCATAACCTTGGTCGCTACTGTTGCTAGATGTAAATTCTGACTAAATCTAACCAAGTGTAGTTGGGGTGATTCCCAGCGCATGAGGATAAGTATTCTATGGTAGGTTTCAAAAATAGGGCGATTCCCCTTCCATACCACATATGTTCCACGTACCATTTTGCTCTCATGTACCAATAGTTTCCCTCACGTAAGGGAAGGTATATAGAGAGGTTTGGTATAATGGCCTGACAATGGTATATCGAAGGGGCGACCATTTTTGAGAGTCATAAGAGCCATCGTATTGCATTTTCTACAAAACGTTCTTTACGAAACTGTCAAAACAAAAATCAAAACACACTAAACTAGGTTTAGGGCACACCTTTAATCTTTAAACAAGATAATCATTGCTTTGTGTGTGTGTGATATTTTTTGTTTAGTGTAGCATAAAAATCATAAAAAGAAATAAAAATCTATGCATCTTGTAGGGAGACACCACCATGGTGTACACCCGTAGCCAAGCCCAATCAAGGGTGAAAGCTGCAAAGAGTGTACAAGGGGGCACAAGTCACCTTCGCTACAACCCCAAGGACTTGGTCATTCCACCTTGGTGGCCTAACCCATGAGATATTCCACATCCTACCTTGATGAAATGGGACTATAGAGGCACCCCTTCGAGGGGCACGCCCACTCAGCATAGACCCTTTTAGGAGGAGTCTCTACACGTGGCACTCAACATAGATGGGAAAGCTCCCTTAGACGCTCGCTATGAGTGGCCACCATGCAATGAAGTGCTAGGATAGTGCAGGGTCCATCGGGAGGGGCCACATGATTACATCATCCCTCCTTTACCCCCTCTTATTATCGAAAACAACAAGACAAATCCAAAGCACAAGGCTCTTCTAGTAGGGTGAGCCAACTCTGCCCGCCCCTTTCACATTTATGAAAGGGAAAACGAGGAAGACCACTACATTCCTCAAGAGAAATATACAGCATGAGAGTAATGCGCCTCTGCACCTGCTATTTATCAAGGTCATCCACTAAGGCTAGAACCTCAGGTGAATGCCGCTAACCTCGATAGAGAGAAGTGACCTATAGAAATATTCGATCACCATGACCGAGAAATATGTGTAGGAGAGGCATCTAGGACTCCTAGACTCAATATGGTAGAGCATATCGACCTGGAATTTTCCAGACATGCCACCCACCAAGCACAGATCACGTAGCTTGAGCAAGACCAAAAACAGCTAGAGCATCTATATCGCCTTAGCAAAGAGCACATTTGGTGCCAAATAGATGAGCTACTCTGCAACACTATGCCTAAGAGGGTTCCAACCCCTCAAACACAAAGGGTAGAAAGGTACAAGAGGCATAACCCCTTAGTGCAAGACAGGTCTCCAAGACCTTACCAAGTGCTACCTTCGAGACCCCCTAGACCTGAGTGGGAGGCCAATCCCAGGAACAATGATGGGTACCCTCCGCGGGTGCCCACCCATGGTCATGGGTCTTGCCTGGGAACTCCTCAATAAGCTTATGAGGAGTATGAGCAAGAATAAGAGTGGGCAAAAATGCCCTACCAAGGTAGAGAAGGCGCTATTCGGCCACCCATCTATAGGTCTCAAGTTCCCCGTAACCCACAATGAGAAAAAACTAAGGATGAAGAGATTAAATATTTTGATGCGTATAAAGCACTGCTAGAGCGCTTGGAGTCTATGGAGACCAAGACTTCTAGGCCCCAAAATCCCACTTTATGCCAACTCCGCAGTCATCCTATGCATCCGTCAGTGCCGACACCCCCTTACCCTAAACACTTTAAATTGCCTCAGTTGGAAATATTTAGAGGGGAGGAAGATGCCCAAGAGCATGTGACTAGATTCCTAAGCCAATGCTTTGGCATTCAAGACAATGATGCTTTGCTGCTAAGAACATTCATCACCACATTCGTAGGCCCTACCTCAAATTGGTTCACTCAATTGCCAAAGCACAACATTAGTAACTTAGATCAGCTAGTGGATGCATTCCTTGAATGCTTTGCCTTCAACACCAAGAAGAAGGCATCACTAAGTGACCTAGCCAGCCTCAGGCAGTATGAGGAAGAAACCATGGTGGCCTATGGGAATCGATGGAGGACTTTGCTTTCAAAGCTACCCTACCTCCCTCCTATGTCTGACATCACCCAAATGTTCTCAATTAGCTATTTGAGATTGATCTTCATGCTATTGTGGCTACAACAATATGCCACTTTAGAGGAAGCTCTGGTGCAAGCCAAAATCAATGAGATCAAGATTCAGGATGGCGAGATAGTCAAGCCAAAGAAGAAATAATGGTCTAAGAACACCAAAATAGGGACAACATAACAGAAACCCGTTGTAGTCAATCAGGTTACTATAAACGTCTCTAAGTCTGCACAAGAAACATAGCCCCAAAAGGCTAACTTATGACAGAGAAAATCAAATTCAAGAACAAAATCAGCAACGTCACCCTAGGAAATAATTCACACCTTACACAGAGTCCAGAGATTCCCTATTTGATCGCTTGTCAGCGGTAAACTTGATCAACCTGCCTGAGAGTCAACCCATAGACCCCAATGCACCAAAACCTAAGGGCTACAGGGAAGACTTGTACTGTAGGTTCCATAGAAGGAAGGGACATGACCTTAATGCATGTTGGAAGTTTAAAGGCTTGGTGCAAGACCTAATAGATAACAAGAAATTAGTGGTGGATAATCTTATGGCACCAAGCAACCAGCAAATGGAGGTATTTAAGGACCCTTTACCTTCCCATGATGCACAGGAAAAGACCCTAAAAGTCAACGAGGTAACATAGAACTGCCCCATGTAGGGGTATGTAGGGATGATCAGTATACTGACTGGAAACAAGAGGTACCTGAGCATAGCTGCCCCTGCGGTAGCTATAGCACCTTATGCAACCTACTCCACCTAGACTAGTGGCCACAATTCGAACCAAACTCACCCAGAGTTTGAGGACCACATCGGCTAGGCTCTCCATATATGAGCTCATACAACAATCATCGCCCCATCATGAGGCTCTAATGGAGATACTAAAAGCCATCGAGTTGCAGCCCCACGAGCAAACTCCTTCAACAACTTCGTGGGACATGTCAAACGATGCATTGAGCCAATCATCACCTTTTGAGAGGACGAATTGAAATCAGTGGCTGGTGACATGGCGGATCCACCCCTACACGTCATCGCACGGGTCAATGGGATTTCGTACAAGAGGGCATTTGTGGACACTGGCTCATCCAATAATATCATTACAACAACGGCCTTGAAGCACCTAAAGTTGCTCGCATCTCACATAGTGGTCTCCACCTATACATTGTGAGCATTCAATGATGCAATATGCTCGATAGTTGGCACAATTGTCTTATCCATCCAAGTGGGACAAAAGACTATACCTACATTGTGCCACATATTGGAGGGTGATATGGCCTATAACATCTTGCTATGTTGGCCATGGATCAGGGACATGAAGTGTGTCCCTTCGATAGCTCATCAATGCTTAAAGTATACATTTGAAGGGCAAGTGCATGTAGTCTCGACAGACTTGGAGCCCTTCAAGTATTGCAATATGATGCAGCTAATGCCGCAATCAACCCTTCCATCAATGCATTTGGATTTTTAGTTGAATCCATCTAAACAAGGTCTGATTCCATAGGAATTCTCGTTGACAAGTCCATCAAATCCCCAGTCGGGTCCATATTCATCGTCTGGTCCTTCACCAACGACACCACCTACGATGGCCACACCGAAGGACAAAGGGAAGAAACCCCTAGAAGAGGCACCGCCATTAGTCTCAACCATATCTACTAAGGAGATGCCTAGTAGAATGGAAGTCGAGGCTCCTAGTTCACCCGACATGGAGTGGACTCAGGAAGAACTTTCGTTCCCTCCCCCTCAATCGCCAAAAATCACCATTGAAATGGCCAATACAGGCTTGGTGGAGTATCTGGTGTGGAATATTGTAGCAACACCTACACTGGAGTCCATGCAAGACATGGGGAGACCTCGCCTCCCCATCGGTACTATTATTCCTCTAGGCTACCCACCAAATCAGACAAACTTTGTATATGGGGGCCTTGATCATGGTATTGAACCATACATGCAAGATGAAGAAGATGAGGAGCCCTTTGCAGAAGATGTCAACTATTTGTCCAATCCAAAATTTGCTTTGAGATACCTTGGCCAATGCAATTGGCATGGATATGGGTTAGGCAGATATGAGCAAGGAGTGCACGTTATTTTCCAACCAAGATATCAGATGCCATACGACAAATCAGGAGTAGGGTTCAACCACCCTCTACCCTTGGACATATTGGTAGAGAACATGCAAGTCCTAGGGATAGGCAACAAGGGTGGACTGGAATTAGATCCATATGCTAATCCTAACATGACATATACACTGGGGGATTATCTCCCATTGTTGACAACCAACCTTGTTGACCTCAACAACCCTTTCCCTTCGCTCGAGAGAGGAGAAAGTTTGAGAACTCAACTACAAGAGAGGTATAGACAAGGTCAGGAAGGATCTTCAAAAGACGAGTCAGAATATGACTTAGCACCATGAGACCCCTTCGAATCGGATAGCAATCACTCACAAGTGACCCCCATAGATGATTATCAAGAAAGCCTCTTGGCAATGTTCCCTTTGGATGCTCCAATCGAGCAAGTGCCACCTCAAGCAAATTAAGTCCCCTCATAGAGAGCGAAACAACCCCGATGGGGCCAGATCAATTTGCTTGAGCAAGACGAGCCTCTAATGTCACAAACAGTTGTTGGGACCAACGAAGGCCTTTGGATCTCCAACAGTGATTATGAAGATGAAACTGAGATGGCATATCTTAATCACATGTGGCAGATGTAGCAACAATACCCCCTAGATATTGACAACATATTTGAACAACTAAACATAGGTCTAGGGCATGAGTGGCACCTAAACCTAGTGCAGTGGGACCAAGTGTTGAATCTGCCACTTTGGGAATATAGAGAGCACCTACCGCCCATAGACCCTATAGAGATATCAGTACCAAGGGCAGACCCTATCCTCCTATCCGCACACAAGGCCGATTCATTCATGCCAATACCTCTAGATCTAGATTCGAAGCACAAAGATCATCAAGAATGTCTGAGTCACCACAATCATGGTAATGGAGACCAAAATCATTTCATCAACATGATCTCCATTGACTTAACTTCCCACATACACAATCCAATAGATCCAGCAAAGTCATTATATCTAGACATAGATGCCATATATTGGGATCACGTCAATTCACCACCATCCCCATCAGAGTACTGGCATTTTGGTGAGATGCTTCATTTCACCCCAGGGCCAACTCAGGATATCTTCCATGCTGAAGAGGAACCCGAGGTTCCCAAATCAGATCTAAACTCAGCAAATTATATCCACTTGATCCCAACTCCACACCAGTTGGAGGATGGATCCCACATGTCAGTCGAGGAGATGACTGACGTAGACATTGACTCAGATCCAATGAATCCATAGATTATCAAGCTAGGGGTAAGTCTATCCCTTGAAGAGCAAGCCAAATACATTACCCTTCTCAAAAAGGAGGTTTTTGCATGGTCCTATAAAGACATGTTGGGGCTAGATCTGCAACTAGTCATGCATAAACTAACGCTTGATCCGACAGTCAAGTAATTTAAGCAAAAACTATGTAAGATGCACCCAACAGTGGCCTTAATGGTCAAATATAAATTACAAAAGCTATTGGATGAACAGTTTGTCATCTGCATGGATTACCCACCATGGTTGTCCAACATGGTGCCCATCAAAAAGCCTAACGGGAGGATTCACATATGCACTAATTTTTGAGATCTAAACAAAGTGAGTCCTAAGGATGATTTCCCCTTGCCAAGTATCGATGCATTGGTAGATGCTACAGCAGGCCATGAAATGCTTTCCCTCATGGATGGTTTCTTGGGATACAATCAGATTTGTATCAATCTCGAGGACCAACTCAAAATGGTGTTCACAATGCCTTGGGGGACATTTTGTTATAAGGTCATGCACTTTGGCCTTAAAAATATTGGCGCCACCTACCAACGTGCCATGACATACATCTTCCATGATCACATGCATAAAACTTTGGAAGATTACATGGATGATTTGTTGGCCAAATATCTTTTGCGACCAGATCATCTCGATGACTTACGCAAGATCCTCGATCGCCTCATGGAACATAAAGTCAGACTGAACCCCAAGAAATGCATATTTGGCATCACATCTAGAAAGCTCTTGGGTTTCATAGTATCAAAGTGAGGCATCGAGGTGGACCCAAAAAAATTCAAGGCAATCCTTGAAATGCTTCGCCCAACTACCATCAAGCAACTCAAAATCTTGTAAGGAAAGGTCATGTCAATCAAGTGCTTCATAGCACAGCTATCTGACAAGTGTCGACCCATGAATAAATTATTGCACAAGGGGGTAGCATTTCATTGGGATGACGAGTGCCAGTCAGCCTTCGATGACATTAAACAATACTTGGCTTCATCACTAGTATTGGTACCACCTAGACCAGGAGTGCCATTCTACTTATACATCTCAGCTACTGAGGTGGCACTGGGTGACATGCTAGCCCAAAAAAATGAACTACACAAAGAACAGGCTACTTACTATCTTAGCCACACCTTGGTCAGTTATGAACTTAACTATGCATACATTGAGAAGCTCTGCTTGGCAATGGTGTTTGCTACCAAAAAGCTATGCCATTACATGCTAAGAAACATGACGTATGTTGTGTCTAAGGATAATCCATTGCGGTACATGATGAGTCATACTTATCATAGTAGCTACATGGCAAAATGGATCATGTTGTTGACGAAGTTTGACATCGAGTTCATTGGATAGAAATCCATAAAAGGTCAAGTCATGGCCGATCAACTAGCAGAGGCTCCTCTCAAACATGATCAGCATATGACCATAGAACTACCCGATGATGGGGTCTTCCATGTCTCAGAATCGCCAGATTTTGATGATCATGAGTCACAGGCTGACAACTCTATTTTTTGATGGTTCTAAATGTGAGCAAGGGGGTGGCACAGGAATTGTATTCTTCACACCGTAAAGGGCTCCAATGCCTCTATCCTTTAAATTAGATTTCTTGTGCACCAACAACAATGCAGAATACGAAGCCTTGCTCATAGGTCTTCAGACATCAATCACCATGAACATCAAACGATTGAACATCTTTGGTGATTCACTGTTAATTGTCAACCAAGTCAAAGGGGTATTCCAATGTAAATGCCCAGTTCTGCAGGCCTACAAAGCCCTTGTGTACAAATTCCTAGCAAAGCTTGAATGGTACGACATCGAGGCACTCCCTCGGTCATCGAATCATTTTGTAGACACTATGGCATCCTTGGGGTCACTAATCTCACAAGAAATTTTTGGTGATATGACAACCATTCAAGTCAAAACACTATCGCAATCCATGATGGAGCATGCAAGCTTTGACTTAACACCAAGAATCCACATAATCCAGATTGAACCGTCCCTAGACAAGTTCTCTCGAATCCATGATTGTATGAATCACGCCAACTTGTGGTCCTTGTTCTCCCCTACTCCCCTTAATAACAACGCAACACTATTCTTACAAGTTATTTCCTACTCAGCTTTTTCTAGGGATGAAATTCAAGAGGGATTGGCTGTTCATACTGTCGAGGTTTTCGATCAGCAGGATTGGTATACACCCATACGAGATTACATCAAGCTAGGTAACCTCCCACTTGGATTTACGCATGCCATGAAAAGATCATTCAAACAGAAAGCGATAAAACATGTCTTGGTAGGAGACATTTTGTACCGTCATAGCTATGAAGGAATCCTCTTTCGTTGCTTGGACCAGTAGGAGTCCACTTGGGAAATCACCCAAGTGCACGAGGGTACATGCGATGGCCACTTCAGTGGTATGGCCATCGCAAAGCATATTCTATGCTTGGGCTATTATTGGCCATCTTTAGAGTGAGATTGTTGTGCCTATGTAAGGAAGTGCATGAAGTGTCAACACCATGCCAATTTGATACATGTACCTTCTTAGGCCTTGAAGCCGATCTAGTTGACTTGGCCATTCTCGCAGTGGGGCTTAGATCTAATCAGAAAGATCTCCCCTGTGTCGTCAGGTCATCACACGTTTATCAAAACGGCCACAGAGTACTTCACCAAGTGGGTGGAAGCAATTTTGCTTACCTCTACAACTGGAACCCGCATTGTGGAGTTCATTTTACATAACATCATATGTCATTTTGGTATTCCATCCAAGATCATCTCGAATAATGGGACGTCATTTAAGAACAAAGACGTGCATGCTTTGACCACAAAGTATGAAATTCAGCACAGTTGTTCGACACCCTATTATCTGCAAGAAAATTGGCAAGCAGAGGCATAAAAAAAATGCTAGTTGCCATCCTCAAAAAGATAGTCATAGATAGTAATAAGGATTGGCACATTCAAATCCCACTTGCCTTATGGGCTTATCGCACTAGCATTCAAACACCCACTAGGACAACTTTGTTTTTGCTCGTGTATGGCTTCGAGGCTGTCATGCCTCTCGAGTTGGAAATTCCTTCCCTGCACATATCAATGCAAGAGTTCATCGATGATGACACTGCACGGAAGGCCTAGTTAGACCAACTTACATTGCTCGACGAACGACATGTCAATGCTCTCGAGCATTTGTGTATATATCAAGAGCGACTTAAGAAAGCATACAACATGAAGGTTCACCTTAGGGACTTTTAGGTTGGTGACTTGATCTTAAAAGAGAACCAACAAAACTCTAACTTGCCGCCCCATCTAAGGGACAAGTTCATGGCAAATTGGTTAGGTCCTTATGTCATCGACAGTAAAATAGGACCTAGAACATACCGACTAGCCTCTCTTGATGAAATCAAGGAACTAGAACCCTTGAACATCAGTCATTTGTAGCCATTCAATATTTAAAAGAGCCATAGCCCAAGCCAAAAGCTCCAAGGATTCTCACAATCACTTGGTCAACCCAAAAAACCCCAAGGATTCCCACAATCGCTTGGTCAACCCCCAAAAGCCCCAAGGATTCCCACAATCGCTTGGTCAACCCCCAAAAGCTCCAAGGATTCCCACAATCGCTTGGTCAACCCCTAAACGCCCCAAAGGTACCCATAATCCCTTTGGTCAAACCAAAATCTCCAAGGATTCCCGCAATCACTTGGTCAACCCCCCCCCAAAAAAACACCCCAAAGGTGCCCATAAACCCTTTGGTCAAACCAAAAGCTCCAAGGATTCCCGCAATCGCTTGGTCAACCCAAAATGCTCCAAGGATTCCCGTAATCGTTTGGTCAACCAAAAATATCCAAGGATTACCGCAATCGCTTGGTCAACCCAAATGCTACAATGATTCCCGTAGTCTCTTGGTAAACCCCAAAATGCCCAAAGGTACCCATAATCCCTTTCATCAACCCCAATAGCTCCAATGGTTCCCAAAATTGCTTGGTCAAAAAAAAGAAAAGTCAAAACAATAAAATCATCAAAAATAACAAAAAATTGCATCTCATTTCCATGCATACTCAAAATCATCACAACAATAAAGAACTCTTTTGCATCTCATCTTAGTACTCAAAAAAATAAAAAACAATCAATTGAAAACACAAAAATAATAGCTGCATTGAGCATCACATCCATACATTGCATATTTGTTGGTCATTCAGGTCAAAGGCACCATAGACTGTAATTACTTGGCAAATCCATCATTCTCCACATTTCTCCATTTTGTAAATAGTCCATCAAAAATAAATGCCATTCACATCTTTTTCGCCATATCATATTCCGTTGTCTTCTAATGTATCAAGAGTTTTCGTCATTTAGCTATCATTAGCTTTCTAGCCAAATACTGCACAAAGTTAGACAAATTTTACAAAGGTAGAGTTCTACTTGGATCACACCTTCTAACGTAGGATCCCAACACAAATTAAAACACATAAAAATTCCCATGTTGTGTGAACGAAGGATGAAACCTGCACAACAATTCAGGATACCATACAGTGAAAAGGTTATATTGCTCATCCCCTTGTGCAAATGACCCCAAGAATGCTGAGAGTTGGCAAAAGGACAAGCATATTCCCTACCCAATTCCCCAAGAATCCCAAGTTCTCAAAAAATTGCAAAACATAAAAAATTTGTAAAAGTAAAAACTCCAAAATTTGACATCACAACCAAAGTGCATACATCAAAAAGCACATACAATAGTGATTCGCATCACTCAATATTCAAATCCCTTGCTCAAAAGAAAAAAAAACAAAAATAAATAGTAATTTTTATCACTATAGAAGAGCAAGTATCCCAATACAATTGAAGAAAAGAAGGGAGTCAAACTTGAATCCCTGGAACTCTCGAGCATTCAGAAGGTCATGAGGTAAACCTCAGTATCGGTTTGGTGGATAACCTATCGGTCACTGGTGGCAAAACCTCCTACATGATGATATATCTGTCACATTAACTTGTGTGCAGATCAATGTTTGCATGTGGATGAGCTAGCTTATGGTATCCTAGATAGCATCGTAGATTAATCCGACTAAATACAACAAAGGAGTTAGTGGAGCTAATTAGGTGATCCTCAATACAGGATTGGTTGATAGCGTATCTGGCACTGGTGGTATCTTGACAGATACCACATAAACGAACTCAATTGCACACATAGGTATGTGAAATAATTTGGTCAAAGACACGTCAGATTCATACCTTGTTCAAAAGTCTTGTAAGATAAAAGTACAGTCGTGGCTAGTTAGTTAAAACATCCGAGTCTCAGAAAACCTTTACATTCTAAACCAATTGTGATATCTTTCATCCTTGCATCGCCATAAAAAAATACAAAAATATAACATGTATACATAAAAATTCATTTACCATAGCAATCACCTAGGACAAAAAGCCATAAGTTCTAAACAGAGGTCGGGGTCACAAATCCTCACCATCCTATTCCCTAAGAAGGCTACCATAGCTGGACCGCTCCAGGGAGGATGGATTGTCGAGAATTTCATCCCTAAATGACATCCCAAAAAGGGTCCAGACCCACCCAAAAATAGCAATAACATTTATGAGCAAGGCGTCTTTGCACCTCTGTATTTCAGACATGCAAAACAGACGTCGGGGTCACAAATCCTCACTATCCTATTCCTAAGAAGGCTACCATAGTCGGACCACTCCATGGGAGGACGGATTATCGAGAATTTCATCCCCAAACGACGTCCCAACAAGGGTCTAGACCCACCCAAAGATAGCAATAACATTTCCGAACAAGGTGCCTTTGTGCCTCTGCTTCTTGGCATGCAAAACAGACATCGAGGTCACCAATCCTCACTATACTACTCCCTAAGAAGGATACCATAGCCTGATCGCTCCACGAGAGGGTGGATTGTTGAGAATTTTGTGCCCAAATGGCATCACCAAAAGCGTTAACACCCACCCAAAAATAGGTCCAAATGTTGGGAAACTGCACACACATTCAAAGATAAAAAATTGAAAGGCACCCTTACCTAAGTCATCTAGGGTCAAGAGACTCATCGCTTTTCTCATGTAGGTCATTCCCTCATCGATTCGTCACTTGAAGGGGTAGTCACACTTAGTCACCAATCAACAAATACACACCCAATTAAGGAAATGACATGCATTCAAAGAATCATTGACAAAGACAATCACGCCCCTGCTTGGGGTAGCAAACAAGAAATAATCACAAGCTGATCAAACACTTGGCATTCGTGAATAATGAACTCAAAGTTCCCACAAACAAAAGGTTGTGCCCTTTGCCTTTTCATGACTGATCAATATCCAAGCTCAAGTAACACCTCACCAAAAAAGGTTAACACTTGAATTAAGTTCCTTAGCTCGTCAGAAGAAAGGATTCAAGAATGCATGCCCTTTCCATACTTGGGGCATCAAAAGTTGGTTAGGTTACTAAGAAACCCTAATAATTAGTGCTTTGGTTATCTATTTTTTCTTAGCACTGTGCCATGCATAGCGCTTCTCAAAAAGGGGCATCTGTAGACACCAAAATAACACCAATCCGATTATGTGACTGCAAACACTGATCACATTTACACACACAGCCCCCAGGGCAGCCCCCAAAGGTTTAAAAATGGTCCTAACCACTCACACAAAAATTTTGGAAGTCAGAGGTCAATTTGGCACCTTTCAGGCACTCTGATCTCTACTCATTCCACCTAGGGACGATTACAAACTGGTATTTGTTTCACCCATGGATGATTAGCAGTATTCGCTCTAGGGTGGGGCGAATAACAGGTTTGACGGGCAAAAAGTCAAATCTTGACAAATGGCAGCTCAGATCCACTACTTAACTCTTACTTCATTACATGGGAGTGTGAGTGATAGTTTTTGAGTGCTAGAGGCAGTTACAGGGGCAGTCATGGAGCCCCTAATCAGGGAGGAATCTTCTCCCCCCTAGGAAGGCATGATTGCCAAGTGGCACCTCTACATGCTCATCCAAAGAGATCATCAGGTCTATAAAATGGTGAGTCTTCTCACCCCCAAAAAAGGGGGAGAAGGAGCATTTTGAGCAACGAAGTTCTGCCGTTTTACATACTCACTTTTTATTGTGCCTTTCACATCCTTGATCCCTCTTTTGGAAGGGAGGTCATTGGATGATTATTGGAAGCGCAAATTCAAAACAAAAACTCAACATTTGGCCATAACATCCTACCAAATTTGCCGACAACACCCCACAAAAGGTTTTGGACCCATCCCAAGTGGATTGGTGCCAAAACCAGGCCCCAAACGGTGGGTGTCCTGCTCTTGGGTGCCCCCCACACTGCTATAGTCCTAATCGCCACACCCCAGAGCAATTAGAAATTTGTAGCAGCTTTCCTTTCTGTTGTTTTTGCATCTGATTTTATGTTGCTTAAATAGGTTGTCATTCAAATTTCACATCATTTTGAGTTGTTTTGATCATGTTTTTGTCATTATATCGCTTTTGCTAACATGCATGTAGCATCATAAAATTCTTGGCGATAGAGGCCGAATTGGAAAAATATGACCTTCTAGGTCTTTCCAAAATACCCCATTTTACCTAACCCCCAACTTTACAGGTGATTTGGAGCTTCCTGGATGTGACATTTGGGACAATGCTTTCTGACATTTTGTTGAAGGTCTAATCGTCCCACTCCGAAGCGATTAGAAATCTGTGGTGAATTTTTTGACTGTTCCATTTGCAGTGCCCTCCTGGTAATGTCATCATGCTTCTGCTAAATTTTTAGATCATTTTGATGTTATTTAGTTATCGTTTTATTTATTTTTTGCATGCACTAATCATAGGCTCCAATTACTTCACGTGAATTTTTCCCCCTTAAAATCCAAATCCCAGATCTCAACAGAGTTAACAAATTTAGATAAATCATGCAAACTCATATCATCCACTGGATTACTTCCCCTTTTCTCAGAAGGTTAGAGAGGAGAATTAAAATCACCAACAACAAGCCAATATTCATTCTGAAAGGTGCTTCACATCTCAAGGAGCAGTTGCCAAAAATTCCTCTATCAAAATATGAGTTACAAGCATAAGTATTCGATAGGACCCATCTTCTATTAGTGATATTACACCAAAAAAAAATATTGATAACCCTTATAAAGGAAGAAATAACATGGCCATCAAGACGCGATAGATTCCATAAGGAGAGAAGACCACCAGAGAAATCGTCCACTTCACTTGCCATAAAATCAGAGTCCTTCCACACCAACTTATGAATAGACTCCCATGAAGAAGCATCTAATTTGGACTCTTGAATACACAAGATATCCAGAGAATTATCCCTTCGAAATGTATCAAGTAACCTTTGCTTAGAGGAGCTATTGAGCCCTCTAACATTCCAAGAACAAATTTTCATTGGAAAATTAGAGAGAGAGTTTCTTGCCCACCCCTCGGGAGGAGAGGATTTGAAACCATCTAGCTTCAAAAGCTTCTAACTATTCCATTATTTAACCATAAAAGAGCCTAACCACCATTAGCCACTGCATCATCCATCAACCTCTTCCTGTTTGAATTATTTTGGGGTCTACCAGGCCTTTTGACCATCCTAGTATCCACACCTTTCTTGCGGTGGCTTCTAGTCTTCAGACCAGCTGAAAATTTCTCCATTACAGGCTATGGAGAAAATATAGGCTTTGATCCCCCACCAAATTAGATTCTCCAACCCCCATAGGGAGAGAGGAATGCTTGAAATTCCTAAGAGTAGAAATCTCCTTGACTGGCATAGCCAAAGAAGCCACCAGAGAAGATATGACGATCTCTATCTGTGACACTTGAGCACCCTCTTCCCTCTCCACCTCCAAACACCCAAAGGAATTAGAGAGAGGTAAATCAACAACATGATCCGCAGGTTCAGCTTGGAGAAATACCTCCAAATTATGAGGAGAAGGGTTCAGAGAACCCTTCTTACAGTGCATCAAATCCTTATGAGCAGAAACGGGAGCCTCATTAGCTTTCTTCAACTGATAAGGAGAATAAGAAATATATCTATATTTCAATGATCTAATAGGTTTCTTATGCCACACCTATTTCTTGAAAGGTGTCCATTTTAGAACAAGATCCACATTAGCCCCACACTTTGGGTATTTCAAAATAGGTTGGTCGGTCAAATATTTTTGAGGGTAAAATTTTTGATGATGGTCCCCAATCCCACACAACATACATGCCTATGGCTTATTCTCATAGACCACAATCTGAACCCATGATCCTAGATGAGAAACAAGCTCCACAGAACTAGGAAGCTTTCTCTTGATGTCCACCATGATACACATTCTGACGTATTGCCTCCCTTCTGTGGAAAAAGAGACTTTATCAAAATAAAAAAAATCATTTTAGTATCATGAAGGGCCTTCATTGGTTTTTTAGTATCTAAATCATTTTCACATTTTTACAATAAATAAAATAAGCTCTTATTCCAAGTTTTTAATACCTTGAAAGTGAAGTAAAAACAAATATGTTTGATCAAACCTAAATAAAATTGAATTCATAAATATACACAAATAATTAAGGTGATGTTACTCATATAGGATGAAGTTACAAAGTCTATTTAGTTATAAAAGCACTTGTTATATATTATTAGACCACATGCAAGTATTAGTATATTATAATTACATATTAAAAACCCTTCTTGGATATTTTCATCATACATACATTTATTAGAAACATTGAAAAGATAAATAATTGTTAGTACATAAGTCTTCAAAAGTATTTTGATAAAATTTTGTAGACACCAAAATAGCACCAATTTGATTATGTGACTGCAAACACTGATCGCATTTACACACATAGCCCCCAGGGCAGCCCCTAGAGGTTAAATAGTGGTCCTAACCACTCACATAGTAGTTTTGGAAGGTCAGAGGTCAATTTGGCACCTTTCAGGCACTCTGCACTCTACTCATTCCACCCAAGGATGATTACAAATAGGTATTCGTTTCACCTAGGGACGATTAGCAGTATTTGCTCTAGGGTGGGGCAAATAACAGGTTTGACGGGCAAAAAGTCAAATCTTGACAAATGGTAGCTCAGATCCTCCACTTAACTCTTCCTTCATTGCATGGGAGTGTGAGTGAGCATTTTTGAGCGCTAAAGGCAGTTACAGGGGTAGTCATGGAGCCCCTAATTAGGGAGGAATCTTCTCCCCCCTAGGAAGGCATGATTGCCAAGTGGCGCCTCTGCATGCTCATCCAAAGAGACCGTCAGGTCTATAAAATGGTGAGTCTTCTCACCCCCCAAAAAATGGGGAGAAGGAGCATTTTGAGCAATGAAGTACTGCCATTTTACATACTCACTTTTTATTGTGCCTTTCATATCCTTGATCCCTATTTTTGAAGGGAGGTCATTGGGTGATTATTGGAAGCGCAAATTCGGGACCAAAACCCAAAATTTTGCCATAACATTCTACCAAATTTACCAAAAACACCCCACAAGAGGTTTTGGACCCATCCCAAGTGGATTGGTGCCAAAATCGGACCCCAAATAGTGGGCATCCTTTCCCCGGGCGCCCCCCACACTACTGCAGTCCTAATCGCCCCACCCCGAAGCGATTAGAAATCTGTAGGATATTTCCTTTCTATTATTTTTGCATCTTATTTTATGTTTATTAGATAGGTTGTCATTCAAATTTCACATCATTTTGAGCTATTTTGGTCATGTTTTTGTCATTTTCCGCTTTTGCTAACATGCAGGTAGCATCATAAAATTCTCGGCGATAGAGGACAAATTGGAAAAATATGACCTTATGGGTCTTTCCAAAATACCCCATTTTACCTAACCCCCAACTTTGAAGGTGATTTGGAGCTTCTCGGATGTGACATTTGGGACAGTGCTTTTTGACATTTTGTTGAAGGTCTAATCGTCCCACCCCGGAGCGATTAGAAATATGTGGTGAATTTACCAACTGTTCCATTTGCAGTGCCCTCCTGGTAATGTCAGCATGCTTCTGCTAAATTTTTAGATCATTCTGATACTATTTAGTTATCGTTTTATTTATTTTTTGCATGCACTAATCGTAGGCTTGGGGATTGCATGTTTCATTTTATCTATAGGTGCTACTGATTGTTTTATGTTTCCTTGAATGCAGGATCTCAACATTAGAGGAGCAGCAAGGAATCAAGACTCATCAACGCAAGTGGTGATGATGTTTGGTCTGCCCATTCTACATGTGGGCACACGAAAGAAGGAATACCATCTGTTGATGTGACAAGAACATATTTAATGCTCCTAGCCCCTAAAAATGGAGGAGACGGATTGTAATTGGGTTCTAAAGCATATTAATAAAAAGGGTTGTACTCCATATTTTCTTTTATACCTTTTTTCAATGCGTTTATGCTTCTCTCCTTTCATGCATTTTAGTTCGTAGGATTTAGCGTTATCTTTGGCTTCGCTTGCATCACATCTTGGCATTTACTTTTTTTTTCCGTATCCTCGTGCTTTCAAATTTATCACATCAATTATTGTATAAAACTTTCACTGGAATGACTATACAAAGGGTTTTTATATAGAACATGAAATGCAAATTTAGCTAGCAATATATGATGAAAGAAAAATCAATATCGGAAGAGAAAATGATCATGAACTAAACATAAAGTATAAATTTATGTTGATTAAAGAGAAAAATTTAAAACAATATTATTGCTAATCTAGACAAATATCTTTATGCCTTAATTATGATTGTTTAATATTAGCTAAGATTAGTATGGAAGGAAATAAGTTACCCATTTCATAGAGATGAAATATTAGTTACTTATATCACTTTTAGTATATCATTAAGTTTTTGTTGTATATTAGTTAGAAACACTTCAACATCAAAGATAAATATTGAAGGAAACCCTTGTAAATATATACTTCCACAATATGTTATGGTTTAATCTAATTAACCAAAATGTTTTGAGAAATATAAATAATTTTAATGCTTTTATAAGAATTCCACATATTAATAACTTCTATTCCACTTAAGAAGAATGCCTGATAGAGACATGGATAAACATTTAGATTATTTATTAAAATAGATTATTAGTTTCTATTCAGTAGGGTTAGGTCATTTTTTACATGGATATATTCATTATTAAAATCATAGCAAATCTTAGAATAATCCATATGCCTTTCAATTATCTATTTAATGACTAGATATATTATCTAATCCTACTAGAAGAACATATCTAATTAATAAATAATTATCCATACATTGAGTAAAGTGGTAAAATTTTGATGCCTATTATAATATCAATTATAACATATAGAATTTTTAATTGTTTCATAAATAAATAGAATAAATTATAATGTGTTAATAAATATTGTCATGACCCTCTTTTCTTATTATAGAAAAATAACTCATATTTACTAAAATAACAATATTCATCTACAAATATTAAGCACAATAATTATTTCATAATAAAAAATAGATATAAACATTGATGTAGATTCAATTTATAATTCAAACCCTTGAGGTAGAGCAACATTGTTACATGCTCTTTATTAGAAGAAATCCACTCCTTACTTTATCTCAACTTGCAATCCAAACACATACAATATTCTTCTCTTTCTATCTCATATGAGTCTAGGCTACCCACACTATATAATACTCAACTACTTACCACTATTGATTATTGATACATGTGGGATAAACATATTTATGATAATATTATAATATTGAATATAATATTATAATATCAAATTCCTATCTTGGGTGCCTAAAATTCTATCCCCCTTACAAAATATTTTCTCCTTCAAATAGACGAAGATGCTAAATAATATGATCCTTTGATCTTTATTGTGAGCTAGTACCAATCTCAATCATCTATCCATCCTAGTGAAATTCTAGTTGATGGTGGTATTTGGTGATTTCATTATACCCTATTACAACTTGAAGATCTAAAATTAATACTTTGGTTCCATTTGTGCGTAGCATATTTTTGCTGGTCATATATTTCATTATTCATCATCCATACTTGTGTCATTTTGCCACTTGAGTATCAAAGACTAATTTGTTGGCTCCAAACTTTTGTTGTTCTACTTTGGTAACTAGAATTATGGGTCCATTTACTTCTTAATACAGTTGCACCACTCTAAAAATTAGTGTTACTATACCTTATTTTCCAAACACTACCATACTTGGTACCCTTATGATTCCATGTAGAACATAAAATTGTTGCCTTAAGCCATGCCTCCAAGATTGTTATCACTTTTGGTGGTGTGGATGGTTATATACTATGAGCTCAATATTGATGTTTTTCCTTCTTTGTATCCTCTATATTTTGTTCTTATATTTTAAATTCATTTCCATGATGTTCTCTTTTAAACCCTTCATTTGATGTGTATTTATGTTGTTTTTCTCATGGACTTTGCTATTGTTATTTCTGCCATGTGTTGGAGAATATTACATTATTTGGTACATGCTAATGTACCCCCATGGTACCTTTATGGTATAAATGTAAATATGTAATAGATTAAGGTTGATACTATAGTTTAGATGAGGGAATTATATTTCTATTTTATTTAAGTATCTATGTGTAGGAGATGTGCAAGTCTCATGTAAACGAGCAAGTGTGTATTGAGATAATTTGCACAAGAGTCATACCAGAAATTTCCCTTAGTTCCTTTTTTTTTTGAAAAATATTCTTAAAAGTGTTCTTGTTGCATTATTTCAATCTAGATGTGATTGATATAATTGATTTTGAAAGTGTATACGATGTATCCTTTCCTAAAGAATTCAATGTCTACACTATCATATAAATCAAATAAGGATGATCTTCCTATGGTAGCTCATATTTAAAATACATATTTTTCTAACTCTCTTACTACCATTATAACTCTTATTGGCCAATCATATGAACCAAGTCATTATCAAGGTATTCATATTAGCACAAGTGTCTTCATCTAGTCAATAATTTTTCTTTTTTTTGTCAAAAACATCCCAAAAGGGATGCCACTTTCAGGTAAGACCCAATGAGGAAGGGGTATCATATAGTCAATAATTCAAGAGTATGCATCTATCTAATTTTTGGTCTATCCTATTGTTGTTCTATGTATAGTTGTCCTCTTCAAACTCAACCTTCCATAGATTATTATTTTGAATAAAAACTAAGAAATATTTCATAATTCATGTCATTATGCTAATTTCATCAAATATTTAAAGAGCTTAATTGTGGCATTAAAATATTTTATGATCATGAATCATATAGTTTGGTCTTTACTTCTCATAAAGGCTTCAATCAAACTCCATACATTTGATTTTCTTGAATGAGTTATAGGTCCATATATAATCATAATGATAAAAGGAATATTTGTAAAGTAGCATATGGCCAATGATGTTATCCAATACTTTATTTTATGAATGATTTCATAAGAGGTTCTTACAAGTTTCCAACATGTTAGAATTTCCCCTGTGAAGTGGAACCAAATTGGCCAAAGATTTTATTCAGGAAAGGTGCTTAAATAGTACTATTTACAAAAAATGCTAATAATAAAACAATGACTAAGCTATAAAATCAAATTTGATAACTTTAACTAAGCTAAAAAATCCATTCCAATGACTGTGCCATACAAATGTGTTGACATTTACAAGTTATAATTAGATTTATAATTAATTGCTAATTTAGACTTAGAAAATAATAAAATAAACTAAGCCTAGAAAAACATAAGCTTGGGTCTAAAAGATGTCCTCATCACCTTGCCACTCCTGAATCCACAACATCTCATTTATATCTTGCCCATACTATTTTCATAGTTTTAGAATATATATATATATATATATATATATATATATATATATTTTTTTTTTCATTTTAGTTTCTTAGATACAAAGAACATCAAGTTTATTACTTAAATAGATGTTCCTATAACATATCTACATTAAGGGGGAAGTAGCACAACTTATGTTTTATAAAATTGTAATCATATATCTTTAAGGGTTGATAGCCCCTGCTTTGAATTAACAATATTATTTTATTGTTTAGTAATGATAAGCTCAATCAAATTAGATTGTTTTCCTTTCTCAATGTTTACTCTTGCTTTCCTAGCTCTCACTTGATAATTTTTACTTGCTTGTAATAGGAGTATATGTTATTATTATAATTCTTAATATCCTTTCACAAATTTTATTTTTATTATATTTATTCTATCGTAGATTTTCTAAGGAAGCTTTTGACTTATCCTACTCATTTTTGGGTATTTTTTTGTTAATGTTAGAGGTGCTAATGTCTAACACTACATTTTCTCTACCACTTTTCTTCTCTTGTAAAGTACATGATACTGAGGAAAGTCTTGTTAATATTATGATTTTGGTGTACCATGATATCTAAGACATACTGTATATTTTATTCATAGGCTAAAGCCTTAACATAATTGGTATTTCTTCCAATATCCTTCTTGGTCTCCATCGTTTAATTAATTTCATATGTATTGACCTATTTTTTGAAGTTAAAAACCATACTAATCATATCCATTAGTATGTATCTCTTGCAATTTTCTACTAATGCATCCGTTAGAATATACTTAAGGTATGATCTCTCAACCTCAAGACACCTTCTACATTTGAAAGATATGTTTTTATAATCAATCATTTGGACCCACAATTTACCCCCATACTTAAGAATGATTGATTCTCATAAATATTTACTAATATCAATCATGACTAGTATCCAAACATAAATATAGAGGACTCCATCTTTAATAGTTTTTTAATTATCAAGGAATTCTCCTAGAGTGTGAAGTATTACCTTTAAGGTGTGAATTTCCTAGAGTTTAATGGAAAACCTGTGAATCATACCCAAAAATTATACTAAGAATAGATTTATGTTTTTAGGTGTAAAATCTTTAAATTAAAAGTATCTCCATTTATACTAAACTCTTATAATTTGACATATATTAATATAATTACACATTTAAAAAAATATCAAAATAATAAAATATAATGATAACATTGCTTAACTTAATTTCATGTTCCTTATAATATCTATTATTTTCTAGTTTTTTTTCTTTTATCACCAAAATTTTTATTCTTAAAATTATAATTAATTAGTTAAAACTATAAACACATTAAAAAAAGGAAAACAAGTTTTTAATATTTAAAGAATTTAAACCTGCACAAGTATCATTTCACGTCTATGCAATTTGATTATAAAATGAAATAAAAAAATATTTATATTTTTATTATTACAAAGTACAAGTGATTGCACAACACTCTTGAAAATATCATTTAATCAACCAAAATAAAATTATAATCTAAAGCAATTGAATATAATTCACCCTGAAAATGAATATTCTTTCTTTTTCATTTTAGTTTATTAGATACAAAGAACATCAAGTTTATTACTTAAATAGATGTTCCTATAACATCTCTACGTTATGGGGGTATTAGCACAACTTATGTTCTATAAGATTGTAATCATATATCTTTCGGGTTTGATAGCCCTACATTGAATTAACAATATTATTCTATTGTTTAGTAAAGAGAAGCTCAATCAAATTAGATTTTTTTACTTTATTAATGTTTACTTTTGTTTTCCTGGTTCTCACTTGATAATTTTTATTTGCTCGTAATAGGAGTATATGTTATTATTATAATTCTTAATATCCTTTCACAACTCTTATTTTTATTAGATTTATTCTATCGTAGATTTTCTAAGGAAGCTTTTGACTTATCCTACTCATTTTTGGAAATGGGTATTTTTTTTTGTTAATATTAGAGATGTTAACATCTTACACTACATTTTCTCTACCATTTTTATTCTCATATATAGTACATGGTACTGAAGAGAGTATTTAAAATTTAATAAGGCACGTTCCTTATGTTTAGTAGGAATGTTCATCCCCAAATAAGGAAAATACTGAGAAAATGATTCCTTGTTAATATTATGATTTTGTTGTACCATGACCTCTAAGACCTGATCTATATCTTCTTCCTAGGCTAAAGCCTTAAAATAATTGGTATTTCTTCCAATATCCTTATTGGTCTCCATTATTTATTTACTTTCATCTGTATGGACCTATTTTTGGAAGTTAAAAACCATACTAAATCATATTCATTAGTATGTATCTCTTGCAATTTTCTACCAATGCATCTATTAGAATATTCTTAAGGCATGATCTCTCAACCTCGAGATACCTTCTACATTTGAAAGATATATTTTTATAATCAATCATTTGGACGCACAATTTACCCCCATACTTAAGAATGATTGATTCTCATAAAGATTTACTATATAAATCATGACTAGTATCCAAACATAAATATATAAGACTTCATATTTAATAGTGTTTGAAATATCAAGGAATTCTCCTAGAGTGTGATGTATTACCTTAGGTGTGCATTTATTAGAGTTTAATGGAAAACCTCTAAAGCATACCCTAAAATTGTACTAAGAATAGATTTATGTTTTTAGGTGTAAACCCTTTAAATTAAAAGTATCTCCCTTTATACTAAACTCTTATAATTTGACATATATTAACTTATTTAAGTTATTAATATAATTACACATTTAAAAATATGATAAAAAAATAAAATATAATAAGAAACTCTATTAAATTATCGTACGATTTCGTATCCTAGTGCGGCATTTGATGGTGATGTTTCGGAGGTGACAAAGATCAACTTGGGAGATTGTTATGGTCTGGTAAGTTTGATGTTGTGGGATCCTACCCTTCAGGGGACCCTAATAAGATTCAATGTGGGTTGGTTGGTAAGGGGGATCCTTATCCTTATTTCTATGCATAGGTTGTTTTGGGTGGTGATTTTGGGGAGGAAATCCCTCCCTGTGAAGTTTATGGGTGCTCATTTTAGATTCATATCCCAAACTTCATAGTTAAATCTCTGTTAAGTCAGGGTTCTTTGGATCTTGTGGGAAATATGGATGGTAGGAGGTCAAAACTAGATTCCTTGAAGTGTTGGGCACTTTCCAAATGGATTCCGAAAGGCTCCCTAGACCTTGCTTCACTTCCTCATAACTTTTTCCTTATTAGAATTTCTTGTGAGGAGGATTCGAGGAAGATTTTGGAAGGTGGCCCCTGGTTCTTTGGAAAACATGGCCTTTTCCTTAGACGTTGGGGCCCTGACTTCAATTCGGTGCTACAAAGAGTTAATATGGTATTGTTTTGGGTTCATCTACCTAAATTACCTACTTATTTATGGAATAAAAGTATCTTTCGGGTTGTGGCATTGACGATTGGGAACTTTATCTCTTTCGATAGAGTCTCTCTTTATTTATCCCAAAGACAATTTATGAGAATGTGTATTATGGTGGATATTGAGAAAGAGCTTCCTAGCATTGTGGAACTTATTTCACACCTAGGTACCTAGTTGCAATCTATTTTTTATGAAAATAAGCCTCACGCTTATCGAATTTATGGTTTGGGAGGGCACCACCAAAATTTATCTTCTAATAAGAAGCAAGTGAAGCCTTCTATCATTCGTGAGGTTCTTAGTCAGCATAATGAGAAGGTGAATGAGTGGGGAAACCCAAATAAGAGAAACATAATCTGGCATAAAAGGTCTCCTTTGGCATCCAAGGGAAAATAAATTATTTCTTCTCAACTGCTCCAAGCTATCGGTGGTGGGTCTTCGGGTGTCTCTCCTTAGAGTAACTCCAAACCCTTTCCAGTTCTTTGGAGTAATGACATCATATAAACTTGGAAGTGGTTCTATCTATAGATCCTATGGAATTTGGAAACTTTATTCATATTTCAAACACATTTACTAGCCTCGAGTCGGTTGGGCCTAAGGACTTCCACGAGGTCCCAGAGCTGGGGTCCTATCTCAATAAAGTGGATTGTTTAAACTCTACTTCTAAATAAGTGGTGGCATCCCCCACATGTTGTATTACTAGTTCGGGTGGCTCCCCTAAGCATTTTATAGATAAAGGATCTCCAAGACCAAAAACTAGGAACCAACGTAAAAAACAATTAGATTTTGGGTTGGCAAAGAAATATGGTAGACCCCCAACTAAGGTAGGGAGAAAGCAAGCCTTGAAGGAGGCTATTTCCAATGGTGGTCAAGCCCTTTTAGTGGTAGAGGAAGAAAATGGTGACAAACAACTAAAGCTTGATGGATTTAAATCCCCACAGTTGGAGGGATTGATAAAAAACTCTCCTTTTAATTTCCAATGAAAGTGTGTTCATGGAACACTAGAGGGCTTAATAGCTCCTCCAAAAAGTGATTGCTTGCTTCATTTTGAAGGAGAAATACCCAAATTTTTTATCTATTTAGGAATCAAAATTAGAGGCTACTTCTTAGGATATGGTATATAAAATAGTTTGGAAGACTCTGGTTTTATGGCTTCTAAAGCCTCTAGCTCTGTCGGGGGTCTCATCTTCTTCTGGGACTTCCATGTTTGATGGACATGTTATATCTTTCTCCAATCGGGTTATTAATATTATTTTTGGTGTAAAATCTCTCAAAGAAGATGGGTTATGTCAAATATCTATGCCACAAATACCTACTCGTATAGGTGTAATTTTTGTCATCTTTTGCTTGATATGAGGAAAATTTTTCATCATGAATCATGGTTTTTGGTTGGAGATTTTAACTCCCCTTTGTTTCTCTCTAAGAAACATGGACGTAATGATGTGGATGAACAAAGTTTGTTTTATTTTTATGAATTTGTGAACCAGGCAAAAATTTGTGATATTGATATGAAAGGGGAAAAGTTCACTTGGAGCAACCGCAAAGGAGGGAACAGTATTATTCTTAGTAGGCTCAACAGGGATTTTTTTTTGAACTCTTGTATCGATATTTTTCATGATGCTTGCTTGTCAACCCTCCATAGGATCGAATTCAACCATAACCCTTTATGGTTGGAAATTCCTGATGGTCTTTCCTTAATTCCTTGGCCCTTCTAATTTGAGTTAATGTGGTGTTCTTACTGTGACTTTGATGCTCAGGTGACTGATTTGTGGTAGGATTTTGTTCCAAAGGAAGGTATGTTTAAGCTTTTGAATAAACTTAGGAAGCTTAGAATTCATCTCAAATTTTGGAATAAATTTATCTTTGGGAATATTTTTACAAAAAAAGAACATTTGAAATCACAAATAGTGAGGATTGAATCCCTGATTGATTCCCAAGGCTATTCAGACCATATTTTTAGGGAGGAAAGATCCATACTTTGTGACCTTCATAATAAGCAAGTTGAAGAAGAAATTTTCTGGAAGCAGAAACCTAGAGAGCTCTAGTTGAGGGAAGGGGATCATAATTCTCATTTTTTCTATACTTCCACTTTGTGTCGAAGGTGTTGTAACATAATCATAGATATTGATAAATTTAATGGTAGTCTTACATCAGATCTCTTAGAAATTAGAGAAGAAGCTATTGATTTTTAGTTCTTTACTGTGTTACTCCTGATCATGATATGGCTATCGAGAACCAAATGTTGGAGGCCATTCCAAATTTTGTTACTGAAGAAATGAATGCGAGGCTCCTTGCCCCCTTTATCGATGATGAAATTCAAAAAGTGCTAAACTCAATGGCCCCTGTAAAGCTCCTAATCCTAACAGCTTCCCCTGTACCTTTTTTCAAAAATACTGGCATATTTATGGGGAGGATGTTTGTGACTCGATCAGACATTCCCAGAGCTCTTTGATTTTTCTAAAAGCCTTGAACCCGACTTTTCTTTCTCTCATTCCTAAGAAGGACTCACTGACTTATTTTAGTGTTTTAGACCCATTAGTTTAAGTAACACGGTGTATAAAATATTCTCCAAAGTTATGGCTAACAGGTTGAAGCCCCTTCTTCCTCTTTTGATTGATCAGGCTTAAAGTGGTTTTGTTCCATGGAGGCAGATTTTGGATGGTGCCATAGTCATTCATGAACTCATGCACTCAGTTCAGAAGAGTGGCAAAGCAACATTTTTTCTTAAATTGGATGTTAACAAGGCTTACAATTGGGTGTCCTAGTATTTCCTATTTAGTGTTTTAAGAAAGTTTGAATTTAGCTTGGGTTAATATGATGGAGGCCTCATTGTCATCAGTGTGGTTCTCAATATTTGTTATTGGATCCCCTGTTGGCTTCTTTAACTCTCATTGGGATATTCATCAAGGGCACCCCATCTCCCCCTTTCTCTTCATTCTCATGGTGGAAGCTCGTGGGCGGTCCATTAGTAGATGTAGTAATAAATTTTGTTTAATAGAAATTAGTCTGATCTCCCATCAGCAATTTGCTGATGATACTCTTCTCTCTTTTGTCACATCAGTATTTCATGTACGGGATGTCAAGTCTATTTTGGACTGCTATGAGAGAGAGACGGGATATCTTATTAATTTTCTTAAAAGTAGCATCTTCTTTTTAAATACTCCAAAATCTCACCAATAGAAAATTACCTTTATTTTGGGGTGTAGGATTGTCCACCTTCTGGCCACTTATCTAGGCCTTCTGCTTTTTATAGGTCGTATAAAAGAATCATTCTAGAATATTGTGGTGGAGAGGGTTCAAAGAAAATTAGCCTCATAGAAAGGAGCTCTTCTCAGTCAAGAGGGTAAGGTTGTGCTAGTTCAGAGTACGCTACAAAGCATCCCCATTTATTTCCTTTCTCTCTTCAACATTCCAGGTAGGGTGGCGGCTAAATTTGATAGCATTTGTAAGGCATTCCTTTGGGCTGGTCCTGAGCTTAAGGGTAAGTTTCACTTAATATCTTGGGAGAAAATTTGCAGAAGGAAAAAATATGGAGGCTTAAATATTAAGAACATGGTAAAAATGAATAAGGTGATGGTCTCTAAACTTGCTTGGAAAGTTGCTATTAATTCAGATCATTTATGGTGTCATATCCTTAGAGAAAAATATAATTTTGAGTTGTTCCTTTTGGATCCCCTCCTTAGTGGCGGTTCTGCTTTTTGGAACAATTTGATTAAATATGAGGATTTTATTAAAAGTAACTATTGTTGGGTTATTGGCAATGGGAGATATATTTTATTTTGAGAAGATCCATGGCTCAGATATCATCCCCTTACTAAGGATCCTCACTTTAGAGACTTGTGTTTGAATTCCAGGGTGGCGGGATTCTCTAAGGTAGCTGATTTTTTAATTCTTTAGAATGGACGTAAATTTTGGATCAACTCCCCCCCTTTCTTAAGGAACATCCAAGACCGTTGTGCATGGAGTTATCTCTTGATTGAACTGTGTTTGTATGTTGTGAGGTTTGATGAGGTGGTGGACCGTAGAATGGTGATAGCGAAGGTTCTTACTGGATCAATTCTACTTATGATCTGCTTTTGGCTCGAAGGGATTGGCAACTTTCCAATCATGAAGATATGGCTTAAAAACTTGACTCCTAAGATTAATATATTCTTCTGGTTGGTGGTGCAGAATAAGATTTTGACTATTGAGAATTTGCATAAGAGGGGCTTCAATTTGATTAATAGATATTTTCTATGCAAGTAGGATTGGGAATCAACCTCTCACTTGTTACTTAAGTGCCAGGTTTTTCAAGAAATGTTTTATTTAATCCTTTAGCAACTCGGTGCGTCTTGGATCTTGCCTTATTTGATAAGTGATTGTGTACAACAATGGACTTCATAATTTTCTTCACCTTGGCTCAAATGCTTCTAGAAGTTTTTGTTACCTCATTTACTTTGGGGTGTGTGGAAGGAGCAAAATGCAAGGGTATTTAAAAACTTGGAGAAATATATCTACCACATCAGTCAAAAAATTGTGTGGAAGGTGGTAGAGAACGTTTTATCGGCTACCAAGGACTCTTGCTCCTCAGCGCCTCATGGCCATCCAAAATTTTATATTGAGGGATATCTTTGTTTCTACGTGGAGTTGAGGCCCCCACCAGATCCTAATTTGAGAAGGTCAATTCATTGGAACCTGCCACCTGCTGGGTGGTTTAAGATTAATTTCGATGGGGTGTCGAAGGGTAATCCAAGATCTACTAGGGCTGGGGGTGTGATCTATGATAATAGTGGCAACTTGATCTTGTATTTCTCAAAGCATATTGGTATGTAATCATATCACATGGATGAAGCCCATGCTTCCTTATTAGGGGTGTTAATGCTCAAAGACTTAGGTATCCATAGGGTAGTTATTGAGGGTGATTCAATGAATGTCATCAACATGCTCAAAGGGGACTATCGATCTAGTTGGCATATCTCTAACTTAATTGATGAATCCATATCCCATATATGTTCCATGGAGGAGGTGTTAATTAAGTACAAGTTCAAATAAGGGAATTCGATGGTCGATTTACTAGCAAATATTTGTGTATCTCATCAGGGCCTGTCAATTTGGTGAATGGATTTTATTCCTGAGACTCTTCGTCTTGTGAATGTAGAGAAAAATTAAGGTTTATCAGTTAGCTTTATGTCATCTCATATTATGACCAATCTTCGAGTGGTTTTGGAGTTTACAGGTTAAAGGCTTGGTAGTGGGCCTCTTTTATTTCTTGCATCTGGGATGTCCTTTCTAGAGTTTCTATCAAGTTAGTCAATCCTGGTGGTGTCAGGAGGGTCTTTACCTCTTTTCAAATTTCAAATTTCCTCCAACGACTTCCCTCCTGGTGGTGTGGTGGGATTCCCTAGTTAGGCGTTGGATTTTAGAAACTTCTTTGAGTATGGCCATGTCAGATCATTATATTTTTTGTGCTTCCTTTTTGTCTTGGTTTGGGAGGTTGCACATTTATTCTCTTTGTTGTTGGAAGCTTCTTGACGCTTTATCCTTCCCTCTCCTTTGGTTTGCACTCCCTGATAATGATTTTCCCTTGGTGGTCAAGGAACATTTTTGAGATTCATCTTTCTCTAAGTTGGTTCACCTCTGTGGAAGAGTATTAATTAGTTTTTCATGTTTGTCTTCACACCTATTCTAGGTATTTTAGTGATGGTGACAAGTGGTTCCTATTGGGCCAGCCAAATCTCGAAGGTGGCAGGTATTTTTTTGGTCCTCTCCCTTTTTGTCCTAGATGGTTTTTGGCTGTCCATGTAGTTTGGTCCTAGCATTAAGCCTTTTCTCCCTCGTGTGTGGGTTTAGTATGACGCCCCTTATGTTGGAGTCTATCTTCTTTCTCTGGTTAAGCCTATTTTCTTCATGATAATACTTGGTATTCCTTGGTTTCCCATTTTAGAGAGTCCCAATTTTATCTCCTGTGACTAAGCTTTGACTTGTGATAAGTTCATGTATTTCTCTTGTAATGTGTTATGGGGCCTCCAATGGTTGTGCAATTCTTTTGGTTTGGTCTCTATTGTTTTGTTTCGAAACCTCAGTTTGAGTTTGGGAGAGAGTGGTTTTTCACTGTGTCAATGGATAAGGCCAAGCTTTATTATCCCAAATACAAGTGTACTAAGTCCTATTTGGAACCAGGTATCATTACCTTTGATGATGAGGTTAATTATGTCCTGGCAGACGGGCACCTTTTAGAGTGCATCTAGAAGTTTCACGGGTATAATATTGTGCTTTCCAATAGGGCAGTGTCTACATGGAATGATGGTTGGATAAGAATCAATTCATGGTCTTTTCAGGTGATGGTGGAGTTGATAATCAAGACGAATGGTCTTGTTTTGGATGGAACTTACCATAACTGTGATAGGTATTCTCTACTGAAAGAAATCGGTTTCTTTCTTGACGTAGAGGAATTTTTACCAAGAGTCCAAAATTATTTTATTTCTCTAGCACTGTCCCCTCCCTGGGATAAATTGATGAGAGTCATAATGGATTACTTTACTTTAGACTCCACTTATGAGATTATTAGAAGCTTCCATGCTATGTTTCTTAATCATTTACATAGACATATGCGTATGAATATTCCTCTATTTTTGTTTTAGTCTATGAGAAAATATTTTGTGGATGTGCAAGGTGGACGAGGTCAAACTCCTCTTCATCAAGGCCTAGCTCTGCTTTTTTTCAAATAGGTGGATTTGGAGCATGACTTTCTGCTGAGGATATTCTAAAACCATAAGTGGATTTGCCATTTCATGTTGCTGGTGGTTCCAAAGTGTCTTCAAAGGAATTTATTGATATCAATGAAGATATTTATTTGTTTACTTTGGGTACGGGCCCTAAGAAGATCTCGAACCTCCTTCTAGAGGTGTTCATAGAAAGCCTTCATGTGATGACATTCGTGCTCGTGTGTCTCATCCTTCCTTCAATATAAAAATATCTCCTATGGAGGTTGACTTTGGGTTTGTGAACGTGGGCCTTATGCTGAATAGCTTGGCAAAGGGAAGTGGTACCCACAAATCTAAATTTTGTGGGATAAAAAGCATGAGGAAGGTGGCTGCTGCCCTCTCTCCCCCTCTCTTAATTTGGATGTCCTATCAAGAGAATGTCATAGGGATAAATCTGTCAATGATGTTTATGCACCGGAGGACATCCCCGAAAAGAAAAGTTTCGTCTTTCACAACCTAAAACTTATTGAGATTAAAAAAAAGGAATATTTGGAGCTTGCTAAAGAGTGCATTGGATTTATCGGAGGATGTCTTGGGTTTGACTGAAACTATTGCTCAAGAGGTGGGCATGATGGGGTAGAACCATCTCAGTTCTCCCCTTTGTTCTTGGGTCTTGGATCTTGTGCAGTTTTTATTTTTGTTTTACCCCGATGGTTTTTGTTTGTTTATTTTAGTTTGGTGGGGTGTCTAGTTCTGTTGTTGCTCACCCGAATGCCGGGTGATGTTTTGATTGTATAGGTTGTGGAATTCCTATCAAAACCCTCTATTTTTTTTAATAGTACAATATATAATGATAACATTGCTTCACTAATTTCATATCCCTTATAACATCTATTATTTTCTAGTTCTTTTTCTTTTGTCACCAAAATTTTTATTCTTAAAATTATAATTAATTTAAAAAAAAAAAACAAGTTTTTAATATTTAAAGAATTTAAACCTGCACAAGTGTCATTTCACATCTGTGCAATTTAATTAAAAAACAAAATAAAAAACATTTATATATTTATTATTACAAGGTAAAAGTGATATTGCACAACACTCTTGAAAAATATCAAATTAACCAATATATATATATATATATATATAAACATTTATCATTTTTATTATTACAACGTACAAGTGATATTGCACAATACTCTTGAAAAATATCATATTAATCAACCAAAATAAAATTATAATCTAAAGCAATTGATTATAATTCACTTGAAAACGTTTCAATTAGCCTCTCCACTAACGTTTTTTTTTACAATGGAGTTGAAGGAAACAGTCACCATAGGACTGCGAAGGTATAGCGAATCTAGACCTGATCAGTTTGATGTCGAAGAACTATCTCGAGTATTACAAACGATATCTCCTAGACAGGATAGGAAGACGTGGATAAAAGCTGAGTGTTGTAGCAGAAAGTCATTCCCTATGTCCGTCCGAAGAAAGACTCAAAATCAAGCTAACCCAAAATCTAGTTATTGGTTGGCAGAGGTTCAAAAGCCACCCAAAGTTACTGAATCTCAAAGAGAATCTAATAAACACAAAAGAGATGAAATTGCACTAAAGAAGGCGGTTCATGAGATAATGGAGGTTAAAGGCTTGAAGACTGATATAGAGGCAGAAGTTGCTGGTACAGTGGTAGGTATCTTATATGATGATTTTGTTGGAAAGTCAACAGATGCTTTTACTAATAGTGGTGCCCGAAGAAAAGTAGGCTTCCCATATTGCAGGTGGTTAATAGTCCACGAAGCGAATGTTCCTTGAGCCTATTTGACAAAGGATGAGGAAGTGAGAGCTAATGTTAATAATTCTCCTTTAAAGGATGAGTTATTCTTATGAATTCTCCTTTAAAGATGAGTTAGCATTTTCTAAAGAATTTATTGTATATTTCATAGCTTATTCTAAATACTCTGTGAGATCCTTTCGAAGGTCATTGTTATGAATTCTCCTTTAAAGGATGATTTAGCTTATTCTAAATACTCAGCTTATTCTAAATACTCTGTAAGAATAGGTACAAGATCTTTTAAACGTCATTGTTATGAATTCTCCTTTAAAGTATCAGAGAATGTAGAATGTAGAATTCGGTTTAACAATACTGTTATAAATTCATGTAGTATTCGGTTTAACAATATTGTTATGAATTCTCTTTTTTTGTTCAGTGTTGTTAAACTGAATACTGCATTCCGTGATATAAACTCTCACTTCCTCATCCTTTGTCAAATAGATTCAAGGAACATTCGCTTCGTGGACTATTAACCACCTGCAACCTGGGAAGCCTACTTTAAGCATTTGTTGACTTTTCAAAAAAATCATCATATAGAATACCCAACATTGTACCGGCAACTTCCGCCTCTATATCAGTCTTGAAGCCTTTAACCTCAATTGTTTCACGAACCGCCTTCTTTTGTGCAATTTCATCTCTTTGGCGTTTATTAGATTCCCTTGCTTATTTTAATATCAATTATAACATATCGAATTTATAATTGTTTGATAAACAAATAGAACAAATTATAATGTGTTAATAAAAATTATTATGAATCTTTATTATAGAAACATCACTCACATTTACTTAAATAACAATATTCATTTACAAATATTAAGTACAATAATTATTTCATATTAAAACATAAACACAATAATTATTTCATAATAGAACATAGATATAAATATTGATTTAGATTCAATTTATAATTGAAACCCTTAAGGTAGAGCAAAATTGTAACATGCTCTTTATTAGAAGAAATACACTCCTTATTTTTTCTCAACTTGGAATCCAAACATATACAATATTCTTCTCTTTCTTTCTCATATGTGTCTAGGCTATCCACACTATAACACTCAACTACTTACCACTATTATTTATTGATACATGTGGGATAAAAATATTTATGATAATATTAAAATATTATATTAATATTAAAATATTATATTAATATTATAATATCAAGTTCCTATCTTAGGTATCTAATATTCTATCACCCTTACAAAATGTTTTCTTCTTGAAATAGAAGAAGATGCTAAATAATATGATCTTTTGATCTTTATTGTGAACTAGTACCAATCTCAATCATCTATCCATCCTAGTGAAACTCTCATTTATGGTGCTATTTGGTGATTTCATTATACCCTTTTACCATTTGAAGATCTAAAATTAATACTTTGGTTCCATTTGTGGGTAGCATATTTTTGTTTGTTATATATTTCATTCTTCATCATCCATACTTGCGTCCTTTTGCCACTTGAGTATCAAAGACTACTTTGTTGACTCCACACTTTTGTTGTTCTACTTTGGTAACTAGAATGATGGGTCCATTTATTTATTAATATAGTTGCACCACACTAAACATTAGTGTTACTATACCTTCTTTGCCAAACACTACCATACTTGGTGCCCTTATGATTCCATGTAGAATCATAATATTGTTGGCTTAAGCCATACCTCCAATATTGTTATCGCTTTTGGTGGTGTGGATGGTGATATACTATGAGCTTAATAATGATGTTTTTCCTTCTTTTTATCCTCCATATTTTGGTCATCTATTTTAAATTCTTTTGCATGATTTTCTCTTTTACACCTTCATTTGATGTATCTTTATGTTTTTTTATATCTTTCTTGGACTTTGTTATTGTTATTTCTTTCATGTGTTGGAAAATATTACATTATTTGGTACATGCTAATGTACCCTCATTAGTACCTTTATGATATAAATATAAATATGATGAGAGATTTATATTTCTTTTTTATGTAAAATATTCTTTAAAGTGTTCTTGTTGCTTTATTTCAATCTAGATGTCATTGATATAATTTATTTTGTAAGTGTATACAATGTATCCTTTCCTAAAGAATTCAATGTCTACACTATCATATCAATCAAATGAGGACAAAGTTTACTCATATTTAAAAAATGATTTTTTTTTTTTTAATTCTCTTACTACCATTATAACTCTTATTGGCCAATCATATGAACCAAGTCATTTTCAAGATACTAAGAATAGATTTATGTTTTAAGTGTAAACTTTTTAAATTAAAAGTATCTCCCTTTATACTAAACTTTTATAATATATAAATATAATTACACATTGAAAAAATGATTAAAATAATAAAATATAATGATAATATTTCTTCACTTATTTCATGCCCCTTATAATATCTATTATTTTCTAGTTTTTTTTTCTTTTGTCACCAAAGTTTTTATTCTTAAAATTATAATTAATTAGTTAAAACTGTAAACACATTAAAAAAAGGAAAACAAGTTTTTAATATTTAAAGATTTTAAACCTGCACCAGTGTCATTTCAAGTCTATGCAATATACAACGTACAGGTGATTGCTTGAAAAATATCATTTAATCAACCAAAATAAAATTTTAATCTAAAGCAATTGATTATAATTCACCCGAAAAAGATTCAATTAGCCTCTCCACTACCGTTTTTTTTTTTTACAATGGAGTTGAAGGAAACAGTCACCGTAGGACTGCGAAAGGATAGCGAATCTAGACCTGATTAATTTGATGTCGAAGAACTATCTCGAACATTTCTCCTGGACAAGATAGGAAGACCTGGATAAAAGCTGAGTGTTGTAGCTGAAAGACATTTCCTATGTTCGTGCGGAGAAAGACTCAAAATCAAGCTAACCCCAAAATTTAGTTATTGGTTGGCAGAGGTTCGAAAGCCATCCAAAGTTATTGAATCTAATAAACGCAAAAGAGATGAAATTGCACTAAAGAACTCGGTACGTGAGATAATGGAATTTAAAGGCTTCAAGACCGATAAAGAGGCAGAAGTTGCTGGTACAGTGGTAGGTATTTTATATGATGATTTTGTTGAAAAGTCAACATATGCTTCTACTAATAGTGGTGCCCAAAGAAAAGTAGGTTTCCCAGGTTGCAGGTGGTTAATAGTCCACGAAGCGAATGTACCTTGAACCTATTTGACAAAGGATGAAGCAAATGTTCCTTGAACCTATTTGACAAAGGATGAGGAAGTGAGAGCTAATGTTATGAATTCTCCATTAAGGGATGAGTTAGCTTTATGAATTCTCCTTGTTATGAATTCTCATTTAAAGAATGAGTTACCTTTTTCTAAAGAATTTGTTGTATATTTCGTAGCTTATTCTAAATACTCTGTGAGATCCCTTTGAAGGTCATTGTTAGGAATTCTCCTTTAAAGGATGAGTTAGTTTTTTCTAAAGAATCTATTGTATATTTTTTAGCTTATTCTAAATACTCTGTAACAATACGTACAAGATCCTTTTGAACGTCATTGTTATGAATTCTCCTTTAAAGTATCAGTTAGTGGGTGCTTATGTCGGGGAATGTAGAGTTTGGGTTAACAATATTGTTATGAATTCTCTTTTGTTTTCCAGTGTTGTTAAACTGAGTACTGCATTCCGTGATATAAGCTCTCACTTCCTCATACTTTGTCAAATATGGTCGAGGAGCATTCACCTTGTAGTCTATTAACCACCTGCAACCTGCAAGCCTACTTTTCTTCGGCC
Organism: Wollemia nobilis; assembly: GCA_028583015.1. Taxonomy (NCBI): domain Eukaryota; kingdom Viridiplantae; phylum Streptophyta; class Pinopsida; order Araucariales; family Araucariaceae; genus Wollemia; species Wollemia nobilis. The sequence continues at coordinate 2,993,385 of JAQPPZ010002064.1, forward strand.
ACCACTGTTAGTAGAAGCATCTGTTGACTTTCCAGAAAAATGATCATATAGAATATCCACCACTGCACCGACAACTTCTGCCTCTATATTAGTCTTGAATGTTAGAAGTTAAACCATTTTTCACATCTGTTAGATCTCTAACCGATCTTATCTTCCAAAAGTTGATCACTGTATTTTAAAGTGTGCGTAGTTTTTACTGGCTGTTGCGTTTGGATAAAAACCCTAGTTTTGTATTCAATACATGTTAGAAGGCTGATAAGCCTTATCCCTCCAGTATCCAACTATATAAGTTGGTGTCATCCTTAGAGCAAACAAGCGGTGATATAGAAGAGACCAGAGTAGAGTAGAGCAGAGCAGAGCAGCGCAGCAGAATTGCAGATAAAATCTATAAGTTGAAGTCGTAGCCTTCAGCTCTGGATATAACCTGCAAACTGGTTTAGTTGCAGATGTATGTGGATGTATTTCCAAATTAATGTATGTGGATGTATTTTCGTTGTTAAGCATAAATAATACCTTTCGAGTATTTTTGTCATTGAGCAAATATTCTACGTGATTGTTAACCAACTTAGCAAAGTTAAGGTTATAGTCCATTTTTTTTATTTTTTGTTCATGTTATATCCCGGTAGAGATTCTTTGTTAAATCTCACAGTTGAGAACATGCTCCATTCCACTCAACATGATTTGTAATATTTAGTGATGTGGAACAAGTATGTTCTAGCTCACGTGTAAGTTGACATAGAAAAGTGTACTAAAGATTTATGTCAGCGATGTAGGACACTTTATTCATGTTATAGCTCGCGACTTATGATTTGCTACCGTTAGTGGACTTCTAACTCTTTTAATTTTATGGTAAGCATATTTTATTTATTAACGAGCCCTACAGACTTATCACGTATTCAAATCCATGGTACTTTTCCACCCGTAATATGTTTTAACCTAGTACATTTATCACATAGTACCAAGCAGCATATAGTCTGTGCTCCACTTTACTCCCACAAAGCATCGATTTATGTTTCCATAAATTAGAATTAGTGGCATACAATACTTATTCTAGTTTGCTCCTTCCTTCGTGTATTCTCTAGAGGTATACAACATTTACTCTATCCTGCAGTTGTTCCAGCTCGTTAGAGTTTTTGTGTTGTAGCCAGCAGATTGCAGAACCCTACATTTGTTGTCCCATTGAGTGCACAATAAAAATAAACTTTCAAATTGGTATTAGAGCCAGTGCCAGACTCGTGGAAAATAATAAGCAATGGCTTTCAATAGCAACTCATTGCAGTTACAGATCCCAAATTTTAATGGCAAGACCTACGGTTATTGGAGCATCCAGATGAAGATCCTATTTGGGTCTTAGGAGCTATGGGACCTAGTGTAGAATGGCTATGTAGAACCAATAGATGCAGCAGCGTTGAGCGCTCTCTCCCAAGCAGATTTAGATCTATTGAAGGAGCATAATAAAAATGACCAAAATATATTATTCTATATAATGTAGTTAATCAAGGAAACATTTTTCTCGAGAATTATAGAAGCATCCAAATCAAAGGAGGTATGGGAAATTCTAGCCAGCTCCTTCGAGGGCACCAAAAAAGTGAAGTTGGTTAGGTTGCAGATGCTGAGAAGAGAATTCGAGAACTTGCAGATGAGTGAGTTAGAGTCCATGAATGACTTATTTAACCATAAAATGGGTATCATCAACAAGATGATGTTGAATGATGAGAATATGGAGAACTAGATAATTTTGGAGAAGATACTAAGGAGCCTACCAACAAGGTTCGACTAAGTTATGATTGCAATTGAAGAATCAAGGGATTTAAAAACCCTCTCAATGGATGAGCTCATGGATTCTTTGCAAATACATGACTAGATATTGAGCACATCATATCAATCCTCATTAGAGAAAGTGTTTAATATTCATGTTTCATTTCAATAAAGCAGTAGAAGAGAAGAATCCCACCAAGGTACCTCCAGTTATCAAGGAGGAAGAGGATAAAATAACAAAGGCAAGCATGGAAGAGGTCATAAGCAAGGAGGAAGGTCAAACTCTAGTGAAGGAGAGACCAAATATAACTTCCATCAAGTAGGAAGAAGAGGCAATGGCATAAATCATCAAGGAGGATCAAATTACAGGTATGATAAATCAAAGATCCAATGTTATTACTACAAGAAATTTTGTCACTATAGCTATGAGTGTAGAAAGAAGTTGTCCAAAGATAATAAGTAGCAAGCCCACTATACAAATGAAAATTAAATGTAGAGTGTAGATATGCTTGTAGAAATTTGTTATTAACTTGCATTACTAAGGAGGAGAGCCAGAAGAACACCTGGTATCTTGATAATGGGTGTAGCAACCACATGTATAGGAATAGAGAGATGTTCTCACTGTTGGATGAAACCATTCAGTCTGAAGTGAATATGGGGAATAAAAACAAAGTACCTATCATGGCTAAAGGAAAAATCATTATCCACACCAGGCAAGGTGAAAGGAAGCAGATTACTGATGTGTATTATATGCCTAGGTTGAAGTACAATTTGCTAAGTGTTGTATATATTGTGCAGAAGGGGTACACTGTTCAATTAAAAAATAGAGCCTATGTCATTCGAGATAAAGAGAATGGGCTTGTAGCAACTGTGTCCATGAAAAACAACAAGATGTTCCCCCTTAAGTTCTAGGATGAACTACTGCTTTCATTTAGTGCAGTTGTGAATGATTCTACATGGTTGTGGTATCTTAGATACAGTCACATGAGTTTCAATGTCTTGAACCTACTACACAAGAAAAAAATGGTGAAAGGTTTACCCCTCATAGAGCAACCAAATCAAGCATGTGAAGGTTGCTTAGTTGGAAAGCAACATAGGGATCTGTTCCCTATAGGACAATCATGGAGATCTTTACAATGATTGGAGCTGGTGCATTCATATATTTGTGATCCTATGCAAACCAACACATTTATCGATAACAAGTACTTATTGACTTTAATAGATGATTTAAGTCAAAGGACATGGTATATCCCATCAAGAAAAAGTTAGAATATTTTAGAAAATTCAAATAGTTCAAGGCTATGGTTGAAAAATAGAGCGGCTATTATGTGAAGACTCTCAAAATATATGGAGGAGGTGAATACATCTCTAATGAATTCCATTATTTTTGCAAGAAAAATGGAATTTTGTAAGAAAAATGGAATTCAAAGGTAGTTGACTACTATATACACACCACAATAGAACGGTGTTGTATAGATGTAGACACCAAAATAGCACCAATCCGATTATGTGACGACAAGCACTGATCGAATTGACACACATAGCCCCTAGGGCAGCCCCCAGAGGTTAAACAGTGGTCCTAACCACTCCCATAGTAGTTTTGGAAGGTCAAAGGTCAATTTGGCACCTTTCAGGCACTCTTCTCCCTACTCGTTCCACCCTGGGATGATTACAAACTGGTATTCGTCCCACCCTAGGATGATTAGAAGCATTCACTCCAGGGTGGGGTGAATAGCAGGTTTGATGGGCAAAAGGTCAAACCTTGACAAATGGTAGCTCAGATCCGCCACTCAACTCCACCTTCAATGCATGGGAGTGTGAGTGAGCATTTTTGAGCTCAAAGAGGTAGTCATAGAGGCAGTCATGGAGCCCTTAATTAGGGAGGAATCTTCTCTCCCCTAGGAAGGCATGATGGCCAAGTGGCGCCTCTGCATGCTCATTCACAAGAGACCCTCAGGTCTATAAAATGGTGAGTCTTCTCACCCCAAAAAATAATAGAGCAAGAGCATTTGGAGCAACGGAGTGCTGTTGAATTACATCCTCACCCATCGCTTGTGCTTCTTACATCCTTGATCTCTCTTTTGGAAGGGAGGTTATTGGGTGATCATTGGAAGCACAATCCGGACCCAAAACCTAAATATTTGGCCACAATACCCCACCCAATTTGTTGACACAAACCCCTAGGAGGTTTTGGACCCATCCCAAGTGGATTGGTGCCGAAACCAAGCCCCAAACGATGGGCGTCCTGCCCCCGGACGCCCTCCGCACTGCTGCAGTCCTAATCGCCCCACCCCGGAGTGATTAGAAATTTGTAGCATATTTCTTTACTATTTCATTTGTATTTCATTTTAGGTCACTCATATAGGCTTCCATTCAAATTTCATGTCATTCTGATGAATATTTTGTGTTTTCAGTGGTTTTCCTTTCCATTAACATACATGGAGCATCATCAGATATAGGGTGATCGAGGAAGAATTTGCAAAATTCGATCTCCTGGGTCATCTCAAAATGCCCCTTTTTACCTAAATCCAACTTTGAAGGTGTTTTGGAGGCCCCTGTATGGGACATTTAGGAGGTCACTTTCTGACGTCTTGTGACAGTCCTAATCATCCCACCCCAGAGCGATTAGAAATATGTGGCAGATTTCTCAACTGTTCCTTTTGCAGTGTGTTCTTGGTAATTTTTTCATGCCTCTATCCAAATTTCAGCTCATTCTGATATGTTTTGATTATAGTTTTAATTATTTTATGCATGCATTAACCAGAGGCCTTGGGGATCGCATGTTTCCCTCCATCCACAGGTGCTTTTAATCATTTGCTATTTTTTTGAATGAAATATCTCGAAACTAGAGGGGCAGCAAGGAAGAACAGACACATTCACACAAGCGGTAGTGATGTTTGGCCCGCCCATTTCACATGTGGGCACGTGGAAGAAAGCGTACCATCCGTGGTGTGACAAAACTATGTTTAACGCTCCTAGCCCCTGAAAAGGGAGGAGATGTATTGTAACCTGATCTCGAGCAAATTAATAAAATAAAGGGCTGCACTTTACATTTGCTTTACATCTCGTTTCATTTTGCTTGTTTTCCCCTTTTCATGCATTTTCGTTTGTAGGACTTAGCGTTATGTTTTGCTTTTGTTTGCATCGCACCCGATATGCCATTTTGCTTCTGTATCCTCGTGCTTTCAGTGGTGATCATGGTGGGACTCTGTCCCTTGATTTTGGGATCAAATTTTTGATCAAAATTGTGTGTTTTTGCTTTCAGGTGTTAATCCTTCAAGCGCTAGACTGCTGCTTGTGCCACCCTGTGACGAATACATACTAGAATTCGTGCCACCCTAGGATGAATAAGGCATTCGTCCCAACCTGTGATGAATACAGATCTGTTATTTGTCCCACCCCGAGATGATTAGCTTTCTGTGCAATTTTTTTGAGCAAAAACTCAGGGGCATCTGGTGTGGGCAGAGAAGAGGTAGGTTGTCTGAACACTCTGTCATTTTTTGTTTTCTGTCTGTGTAATTTTTAGTTTCTTTGCTTGCATAAAAATTTTTTACTACATGTTTTCTTTCTTTGTGCAAGTAAAAAGAACCCCACACACCACGTGGTAATTTAAACATCAAGGAGTTGGTCGTAAAACCCCAACACTTGATCAAGACCAACGGTGGATTTCATCACCACCTTGGCTTGAATTTTTGCATACATAACCTCGATCGCTACTGTTGCTAGACGTAAATCTTGATGAAAGTTGACCAAGTGTAGCTGGGGTGATTCCCAATGCATGAGGATAAGTCTTCTATGGTAGGTGTCAAAAATAGAGTGATTCCCCTTCCATACCACCTATGTTCCATGTATTGTTCTGCTCTCGCGTACCAATAGTTTCCCTCACGTAAGGGCGGGTATATTGAGAGGTTCGGTATAATGGCCTGGCAGTGGTATATTGAAGGGGCGACCATTTTGGGAGACATAAGAGCCCTCATATTGCATATACAACAAAATTTTCTTTACAAAGCTTTCAAAAAAAAATCAAAACACACTGAACCAGATTTAGGGCACACATTTAATCCATAAATGAGATAATCACTTCTTTATTTGTGTGGCTCTTGTTTGTTTAAGTGTAGCATAAAAAAAATTGTAAAGAAGATAAAAACATACGCATCGTTTAGAGAGACACCACCATGGTGTACACCCGTAGCCAAGCCCAATCACGGGAAGAAGCTGCAAAAAGTGTACAAGGGGGCACAAGTCGCCTCCGCTATAGCCCCAAGGACTTGGTCATACCACCTTGGTGGCCTGACCCACAAAATAGTCCACATCATACCATGATGGAATGGGACTATAGAGGCACCCCTTCGAGGGACACTCCCATTCAACATAGACCCTTTCAGGAAGAGTCCTTACACGTGGCACTCAACATAAATGGGAAGGCTCCCTTAGACACTCGTTATGAGTGGCCACCATGCAATGAAGTGCTAGAACAACATAGGGCCCATAAGGAGGGGCCACATGATTACATCATCCCTCCTCTGCCCCTTATTACTGTCAAAAACAATAGGCCAAATCCAGAGCACAAGGCTCTTTAGATAGGGTGAGCCAACTCTGCCCACCCCTTTCACATATATGAAAGGGAGCATGAGGAAGACCACTACATTCCTCAAGAGCAATACACAGTGTGGGAACAATGCACTTTTGCACCTGCTATTTATCAGGATCACCTACTGAGGCCAGAGCCTCGGGTGAATACCGCTAACCTCGACAGAGGGAAGCGACCTATAGAGATCTCAGATCACCACGACCGAGATAGATGTGTAGGGGAGGCATCTAGGCCTCCTAGACTCAAGACGATGGAACAGATCGACTTGGCATTTGCCAAACATGTCGCTCACCGAGCGTAAATCACGTAGCTTGAGCAAGATCAACAATAGTTAGAGCACCTGTATCGCCTTAGCAAAGAGCGCATTAGGCATCAAAAAGATGAGTTGCTCCAGAACACTATGCCTGAGAGGGTCCCAACCCCTCACACGCATAGGATAGAGTTGTATGAGAGGCACAACCCCTTGGTGTGAGATAGGTCTCCGTGACCTTATCAAATGCTGCCTCCAAGACCTCCTAGACCTGAGCGGGAGACCACCCCTAGAGCCAATGATGGGCACCCTCCGTGGGCACCCACCCATGTTTATAGGTCACGCCCAAGAACTCCTCAAGAAGCCTATGAGGAATTCGAGCAAGAAGAAGAGCAGGCTAAAATGCCCTACCAAGGCAGGGGGGTGCTACCCGATTACCCCTCCATAGGCCTCAAGTTCCCCATAATTCGCAACGGGAACAAACCAAGGAGGAAGAGATCAAATATTCCGATGCATACAAAGTGCTGCTAGAGCACTTAGAGTCTATGGAGACCAAGACTTCTGGGCCCCAAAAGCCCACTTTATGCTAGCTTCGTAGTCACCCTGTGCATCCTTCAGTGCCTGCACCCCCATACCATGAACACTTTAAAATGCCTCAATTGGCAATATTTAGGGGGGAGGAGGATGCCCAAGAGCACGTGACAAGATTCCTGAGCCAATGCTTTGGCATTCAGGACAATGATGCTTTGCTTCTAAGAACATTTATAACCACGTTCATAGGCCCTACCTCGGATTGGTTTACCCAATTGTCAAAGCATAGCATCAGTAACCTGGACCAGCTAGTGGACACGTTCCTCGAATGTTTCACCTTCAATACCAAGAAGAAGGTATCATTAAGTGACCTAGCTAGCCTCAAGTAGTATGAGGAAGAGACCATGGTGGCTTATGGAAATCGGTGGAGGACGTTGCTTTCAAAGCTACCTTACCTCCCTCCCATGGCCGACCTGACCCAAATGTTCTCAAAAAGTTGTTTGAGGTCGATCTCCATGCTATTGCAGCTGCAACAATATGCCACTCTCGAGGAAGCCCTGGCACAAGCCAGAATCATTGAGGAGATCAAGATACAGGATGGCAAGATTGCCAAGCCACACAAGAAAGAGTGGCCCAAAAATGCCAAAATAGGGACCACACAACCGAAACCCATTGCGGTCAATCAGGTTGCTATCAATGCACCAAAGCCTGTATAAGAAACACAACCCCAAAAGGCTAATTATCAGGCAGTGCCTCTTGATAGCTATGAAAGAGAAAATCATAGGCAAGAGCAAAATCAGCAGCGTCACCCTAGGCAACAATTCACACCATTCATAGAGTCTAAAGACTCCTTGTTTGACCACTTGTCAGTGGCAAACTTGATAAACCTACCAGAGAGTCGACCCGTAGACCCCAACATGCCAAAACCCAAGGGTTATAGGGAAGACTTGTACTGTAGGTTTCACCGGTAGAAGGGACATGACCTTTATGCATGTTGGAAATTCAAAAGCTTAGTGCAAGACCTAATAGACAACAAGATGCTAGTGGTGGATAATCCCGTTGTGCCAAACAACCAATATATGGAGGTCTTCAAAGACCCCCTGCCTGCCCATGATGTGCAGGCAAAGACCCTTCAAGTCAATGAGGTGACACAGAACTGCCCCATGTAGGGGTATGTAGGGATGATAAGCATAGTGACTCGGAACAAGAGGTACCCAAGCATAGCTGCCCCCACGATGGCTACAGGAGAGGTTCCATCAACGTCACAACCTCAAAAGCACCCTACACAACCTCCCCTACCTAGACCAGTGGCCACGATTCGGACTAAACTTACCCAAAGTTTAAGGACCATGTCGGCTAGGCTCTCCATCTACGAGCTCATCCAACAATCACCGCCCCATCGAGAGGCTCTAATGGAGATATTAAAAGCCATTGAGCTGTAGCCCCATGAAGCAAACTCTTTCAACAACTTTGTGGGACATGTAAAATGATGTACAAAGCCAGTCATCACCTTTAGAGAAGATGAACTAAAATCAGTGATTGGTGATATGGCAGATCCACCCCTGCACATCATTGCATGGGTCAACGAGATTCCATTTAAGAGGGTGTTGGTGGACACTGGCTCATCCAGTAATATAATCACAATAGCGGCTTTGAAACACCTCAAGTTGCCAGCATCTCACATCGTGGCCTCCACCTATACTCTTCGAGCATTCAATGATGTGATATGCTCGACGGTTGGCACAATTGTCCTACCCATCCAAGTAGGGCAAAAGACTATTCCTACGTTGTGCCACATCTTGGAAGGTGAGATGGCCTATAATATCTTGTTGGGCTGCCTTGGATCAGGGACATGAAGTGTGTCCCTTCGATAGCTCATTAGTGCCTAAAGTACACATTCGAAGGGCAGGTGCATGTAGTCCCGGCAGACTTAGAGCCCTTCAAGTATTGCAATGTGGTGCAGCTGATGCCACAATCGACCCTTCCATTGACACATTTGGATTTTTAGTTGAATCCATCTAAACAGGGTCCGATTTCGCATGCATCCCCACTGTTAAGTCCCTCAAATCCCCAGTCGGGTCCATCTTCATCGTCTGGTCCTTCACCAATGATGCCACCTACGGTGGCCACACCGAAGGACAATGGGAAGAAACCCCTGGAAGAGGCACCACCATTAGTCTCAACCATCTCTATCGAGGAGATGCCTAGCCGAATGGAAGTCGAGATGCCTAGTTCACCCGACATGGAGTGGACTCAGGAAGAACTCCCATTCCCTCCCCCTCAACCACCAACGATCACCGTTGAGATGGCCAATACGGGCATGGGGGAGTACCTAGTGTGGAACATTGTAGCAACACCCGCACTTGAGTCCATGCAGGACATGGGGAGACCTCGCCTCCCCATCGGCACTATTGTTCCTCTAGGCTACCCGCCCAACCAGACAAATTTTGTATATGGGGGCCTCGATAATGGCATTGAACCTTACCTGCAAGAGGAAGAAGATGAAGAACCCTTTTTTGAGGATGTCAACTATTTGTCCAACCCAGACTTCGCTTTGAGATATCTTGGCCAATGTAATTGGCATGGATATGGGTTGGGCAGGTATGAACAGGGAGTGCGCGTTCTTTGCCAACCAAGATATCAGATGCCGTACGACAAATCAGGAGTAGGGTTCAACCACCCTTTTCCCCTTGACATCTTGGTAGAGAACATGCAAGGCCTAGGGATAGGCAACAAGGATGGGTTGGCACGAGATCCATATGCCAATCCTAACACAACATATACATTGGGGGATTATCTCCCATTGTTGACAACACACCTTGTTGACCTTGATAACCCCATCCCTTTGATCGAGAAAGGAGAAAGTTCGAGAACTCACCTACAAGAGGGATATAGACAAGGTCAAGAAGGATCTTCAGAAGATGAGTCAGAGTATGAGGCAGCACCGTGGGACCCTTTCGAATCTGATAGCAATCATTCGCAAGTGACCCCCATGGATGACTATCAAGAAAGCTTATTGGCAATGTTCCCCTTGAATGCTCCAGTCGAGCAAGGGCCACCTCAAGAAAATTAGGTCCTCCCGTAGAGAGCGAAACAACCCCGATGGGACCAGATCAATTTGCTCGAGCAAGACGAGCCTCACATGCCGTAAACAACTATTAGAGTCAATGAAGGCCTATGGATCTCTGATAGCGATTATGAAGATGAGACTGAGATGGCATATCTCAATCATATGTGGCAGCAACAATACCCCATGGACATTGATGACATGTTTCAACAACTAAACATGGGGCCAAGGCATAGGTGGCACCTAAACCAAGCATAGTTGGACCAACTGCTTCACCCGCCACTTCAGGTATACAGAGAGCACCTTCCACCTAGAGACCCCATAGAGCCATCAGTGCCAAGGGTAGACCCCATCCTATTATCTACACATAGGGCTGATCCATTTGTGCCAATACCCCCAGAGCTAGATTCGGAGCACAAATATCACCAAGGAAGTCCGAGTCACCACACCCATGGTAATGGAGACCAAAATCATTTCATCAACATGATCTCCATTGACTTAACCGCCCCCATCCGCAATCCAGCTGATCCAACATGACCATTGTATCTAAACCTAGATGCCATAGACTGGGATCACGCTGACTCACCACCATCCCCATTAGAGTATTGGCCTTGCGATGAGATGCTTCATTTCACCCCAGGGCCAACTCAGGATATATTCCACGTTGAAGAGGAACCCGACGTTCCAAACGTAGATCTAAATTCAGTGAATGATATCCACCTGATCCCAACTCCACACCAGTTGGAGGACGGGTCCCACATGTCAGTCAAAGAGATGACTGATGTAGACATCGGCTTTGATCCAATGAATTCACAAATCATCAAGTTGGGGGTAAGTCTATCCCTCGAAGAGCAAGCCGATTACATTGCCCTTCTCAAAGAGAAGAAGGAGGTTTTTGCATGGTCCTACAAAGACATGTCGGGGCTAGACCCGCAGCTAGTCATGCATAATCTAATGCTTGATCCAACAGTCAAGCCAGTCAAGAAAAAACTACGTAAGATGCACCCAACAGTAGCCTTAATGGTCAAAGATGAGCTACAAAAGCTGTTGGATGCATAGTTTGTCATCTACGTGGATTACCCACCATGGTTGTCCAACATGGTACCCATCAAGAAGCCCGATGGGAGGATTCGCATATGCACCGATTTTCGAGATCTAAACAAAGCGAGTCCCAAGGATGATTTCCCCTTGCCTAGCATCGACGCATTGGTAGACGCTATAGCAGGCCATGAAATGCTTTCCCTCATGGATGGTTTCTCGGGATACAATCAGATTCGTATCAATCCCGATGATCAACTAAAAATGGCATTCACAATACCTTGGGGGACATTTTGTTATAAGGTCATGCCCTTTGGCCTTAAAAACACTGGTGCCACCTACCAACGCGCTATGACATACATCTTCCATGATCACATGCATAAAACTTTGGAAGATTATATGGATGATTTGTTGGCCAAATATCTTTTGCACCCAGATCATCTCGATGACCTAAGCAAGATCCTCGATCACCTCATCGAACATAAAGTCAGACTAAACCCCAAGAAGTGCATATTTGGCATCACATCTGGAAAACTCTTGGGTTTCATAGTCTCAAAATGAGGAATCAAGGTAGATCCAAACAAAGTCAAGGCAATCCTTGAAATGCTTCCCCCAACCACCATCAAGCAGCTCAGAAGCCTGCGAGGGAAAGGTCACGTCAATCAAGCGCTTCATAGCGCAACTATCTGACAAGTGCCGACCCATGAATAAATTATTACACAAGGGGGTAGCATTTCACTGGGATGACGAGTGCCGGTCAGCCTTCGATGACATCAAACAATACTTGGCTTCGTCGCCAGTATTGGCACCACCTAGACCAGGAGTGTCATTCTACTTATACATCTCAGCTACTGAGGTGGCACTGGGCACCATGCTAGCCCAGAAGAATGAACTACACAAAGAGTAGGCTACTTACTATCTTAGCCGCACCCTGGTCAGTTATGAACTTAACTATGCATACGTCGAGAAGCTATGCTTAGCAATGGTATTTTCTACCAAAAAGCTATGCCACTACATGCTGAGCAATACGACGTATGTTGTGTCTAAGGAGAATCCATTGCGGTACATGATGAGTCATACTTATCACAATAGCCACATGAAAAAATGGATCATGTTGTTGACGGAGTTTGACATCGAATTCATTGGATAGAAGTCCATCAAAGGTCAAGTCATCGCCGATCAACTAGCAGAGGCTCCTCTCGAAGATGATCAGCCTCTGACCATAGAGCTACCCGATGATGGGGTCTTCCATGTCTCAGAATCGCTAGATTTTGATGAGCCTGAGTCACAAGCCGACATAACCCTATTCTTTGATGGTTCTAAATGTGAGCAAGGGGGTGGCATGGGAATCGTATTCTTCACACCACAAGGGGCTCCAATGCCTCTATCATTTAAACTAGATTTCCCGTGCACCAACAACAATGCCGAATATGAAGCCTTGCTCATAGGTCTTCAGACAACAATCACCATGAACATCTTTGGTGATTCGCTGTTAATTGTCAACCAAGTAAAAGGGGTATTCCAATGTAAATGCCCAGTTTTGCAGGCCTACAAAGCCCTTGTGGACAAATTCTTGGCAAATCTTGAATGGTACGACATCGAGGCACTCCCTCGATCATCGAATCATTTTGTAGACACTATGGCCTCCTTGGGGTCACTAATCCCGCAAGACCCTTCCGGTGAGATGACAACTATTCAAGTCAAAACACTATCGCAATCCATGATGGAGCGTGCAAGCTTGACCTAACGCCGGGAATCCACCTGATCCAGATTGAACCATCTCAGGATAAGTTCTCTCGAATCCATGATAGTCTGAATCATGCCAACTGGGGGTCCTTGTTCTCCCTGACCCCTCTTAATAGCAACACAACGCTATTCTTACAGGTCCATTCCCGCTCAAATTTTGCTAGGGATGAACTTCAAGAGGGATTGGCAGTTCATACCATCGAGGTTTCTGATTAGCAGGATTGGTACACACCCATAAGAGACTACCTCAAGCTAGGTAACCTCCCACTTGGATTGATGCATGCTGCAAAAAGATCATTCAAATAGAAAGTGGCAAAACATGTCTTGCTAGGAGACATTTTGTACCATCGAAGCTACGAAGGAATCCTCCTCCATTACTTGGACCAGTAGGAGTCCGCTTGGGTGATCACCCAAGCACATGATGGTACATGTGGTGGCCACTTCAGCGGTATGGCCATCACAAAGCGCATTCTTTGCATGGGCTATTATTGGCCATATTTAGAGCGAGATTGTTGCACGTATGTAAGGAAGTGCATGAAGTGTCAACACCATGCCAATTTGACACATGTACCTTCTCAGGCCTTGCAGCCGATCCAATCGACTTGGCCATTTTCATAGTGGGGCTTAGATCTAATCGAAAAGATCTCCCCTACATCATCGAGTCATCACACGTTTATCATAATGGCCATAGAGTACTTCACCAAGTGGGTGGAAGCAATTCTGCTTACCTCTATGACTAGACCCTGCATTATGGAGTTTATTTTACATAACATCATATGTCATTTTGGTATTCCATCCAAGATCATCTTGGATAATGGGACGTCATTTAAGAACAAAGATGTGCATGCTTTGACAACAAAGTACAAAATTCAGCACAGTTTTTCGACACCTTATTATCCGTAGGCAAATGGGCAAGCAGAGGCGTCAAACAAAATGCTAGTTGCCATCCTTAAAAATATGGTCACAGATAGTCATAAGGATTGGCACATTCAAATCCCACTTGCTCTTTGGGCTTATCGCACTAGCATTCGGATGCCCACTGGGGCAACTCCATTTTCGTTGGTGTATGGCTCCGAGGCAGTCATGCCTCTCGAGTTGGAAATACCTTCCCTACGCATATCAATGCAAGAGTTCATCGATGATGACACTACGCGGTAGGCCCGGTTAGACCAGCTTACGTTGCTCGATGAACGACGCATCAATGCTCTCGAGCATTTACGTATCTATCAAGAGTGACTTAAGAAAGCATACAACATGAAAGTTCACCTAAGGGACTTTCAGGTTGGTGACTTGGTCTTAAAAGAGAACCAGCAAAATTCTAACTTACTGCCCCATCTAAGGGACAAGTTCATAGCAAACTGGTTAGGTCCCTATGTAATTGATAGTAAAATAGGACCTGGAACATACTAGCTCGCCTCTCTTGAAGGAATCAAGGAACTAGAACCCTTGAACATCAGTCATTTGAGGCCATTCCACATTTAAGAGAGCCATAGCCCACCCCAAAAGCTCCAAGGATTCCAACAATCGCTTGGTCAAACCCAAAATGCCCCAAAGGTATCCATAAACCCTTTGGTCAAACCAAAAGCTCCAAGGATTCCCATAATCGCTTGGTCACCCAAAAATGCCCCAAAGGTATATATAAACCCTTTGGTCAAACCAAAAGCTCCAAGGATTCCCACAATCATTGGTCACCCCAAAATGCCCCAAATGTGCACATAATCCCTTTGGTCAAACCAAATGCTCCAAGGATTCCCATAATCACTTGGTCAACCCCAAACTCCAAGGATTCCCACAATCGCTTGGTCAACCTAAAATGCCCCAAAGGTATCCATAAACTCTTTGGTCAAACCAAAAGCTCCAAGGGTTCCCACAATCGCTTGGTCAAAAACAAATATTCAAAAACAAACAAAAAAAAAATATAATAAAAAATAACAAAAAAATTGCATCTCACTTCCATGCATACTCTTAAAAATCAAAACACAAAAATATAATAAATTGCATTAGGCATCGCATCCATACATGGCATATTTGTTGGCCATACACGTCATAAGCACCATAGACTGTAATTGCTAGGCAATTCCATCATTTTCTACATTCAGTACATTTTGTAAACACATCCATCCAAAATAACACCATCCACATTTTTTTATCATAGTCAGTTGTCTCCTAATGTATTTAGGGTTTTTGTCATTCAGCTGTCTTTAGATTTCTAGCCAAAAACTGTACAAAGTCAGATAGATTTTACAAAGGTAGAGTTTTACTTGGATCACACCTCATTACGTAGCATCCCCACACAAGTTAAAACACATAAAAAATTCCCAAGTTGTGTGAACGCAAGAGAAACCTACAAAGCAGTCTAGGGTACCATAGGTGAAAGGTTAGCCTATTCATCCCCCTGTGTGAATGGTTCGAGAATTCTGAGAATTGACAAAAGGACAAGCTCTTCCCCATCCAATTCCCCATAATAAATAGTGGTTAAAATCCACTATCAAAAAACCCCAAACACCTTTGATCCCCAAAGTCGTAAGGATTCGTACTACACGCCCATGACAAGGATGGGTAGTCATCCCCAAGGCCTAAAAGATCAATGCCATTACATAATCATATCCCCAATCACCTTTGGTCCCCAAAGTCATAAGGATTCGTACTACACGCCCATGACAAGGATGGGTAGTCATCCCCAAGGCCTAAAAGATCAATGCCATTACATAATAAGATCCCCAATCACCTTTGGTCCCCAAATTCGTAAGGATTCATACTACACGTCCCTAAAAAGGATGGGTAGTCATCCCCAAAGCCAAAATGGATCAATTCCATTCGCAAGCCAAAAACCTACGAGCTCAACTTTGAAACCTAAAATGCAAAATCAAATAACAGTGGTTATCACCACTATTCAAACCCCTTGCTCAAAAAAGAAAAACAAAAGAGAAAAATAAATAGTGATTTTCATCACTATGTATGAGAGCAAGTATCCCAACAAGTTGAGAAACCGAAAGATGCCTGAGCTTGAATCCCTAGAATTCTTAGCATTCGAAAAACCATCTAGGTGATCCTCATTACGGGTTTGGTGGACAACCTACCTGGCAATGGTGGTATCCTAAATGCATGAAGATATGTCTATCACATTAGCTTTGCATGTGAGAAGACCAATGTTTGCATGTGGATGAGCTAGCTTATGGTACCTTAGATTGTCCTATGGATTAATCTTACTAAATACAACAAAGGAGTTAGTGGAGCTAATTAGGTGATCCTCAGTACAGGTTTGGTGGACAGCCTATCTAGCACTAGCGGTATCCTGACAAATACCACATAAACAAACTCAATCGCACACACAGGGATGTGAAATAACTTGGTCAAACTCAAGTCTGATTCATACCTTGTTCAAAAGTCTTGTAAGATAAATGTATAGTCTTGGCTAGTTAGTTAAAACATTTGAGTCTCAAAAAAACCTTAACTACATTCTAAAACAAATGTGGTACATGTCCATTCTTACATCACCATCAAAAAATACAAAAAAAAAAAATCACACATGCAAAGTCGTTCCACAAAGCAATCACATAGTACAAAAAGCCAGTGAATCCTGTACAGTCTATGGTGCCACCGACAAGTTATCAACAAATCATTCCATCCATTCCATATGCATACATCATATAATTAGAAACATCGCATTCATAATAACACATGCATACATCAACTAACTAAAATGTGCATAAAATTAAACCATAACAAGTGTATAAAAACAAAGAAAGTCATGTATATATATCGTCAAAAATGCCCTCAGGCTACAATAAAATGGTCCTCTAACCTCACAAACAAAATCAAAAACTCAAAAACCCCCAAGCCTAGGGCATCGGCCACCATGATCACACAGGATCGATGCGACTGGAACTACCCCCAGTGGTGTGGGTCCTATGGGACCTCTCAGGGCAGCTGTTGCTAGCCCCCGCATCATGCCCACTAGCGCTACCCTCACCCACCCGCCTGCAACGAGAGGAAGCAGACTGCTCAGTCTCATTGTCTCTCGTTCGACGTGAAGATCCACCTCCAATAAGCTCAGGTAACTGCCCATCGAGGCAAATAATCTCTACCTCCAACTCCATATGATGTCGGACCAAATCCATCTCCCACCGATGGTACATAGCCAATGCATCATCGCACTCTGCCAACTGAGTCCATAGGAGATCCCTCTCCCATGAAGCATCTGTGTCCCCATCTCACTAGTGGTACGCAACCAAGGTGTCCTCTTGCTCTACCAACTGAGTCCGTAGGAGATCCCTCTCCTATAGAACCTCCCCATGCTCCTCATATCATCTCTGTAGTAGATCCTCCAATCATGCTATCTCAGCATGATACCTAGCCTCCATGTCCCCTAGAACTGCCTGAGGCATGGGCATCTCCGAGATGGTGGGCTGCTCTGGCACCCACTGCTTCAAAACATCCTATATATCCGATTGCTCCGAAACCCCTAGGTCATCCCCAGTCAAGTCGTCAACCTCTACCATATCCGCATCATCGAGTGGAGCTCCCCAACCCTCCCTTGATGCCTCCGCATCCTCACCACCTACTGCTACCGCATCCATGCCTCCTAGAGGCCCCTCACCCTGCCATCACCGCATCGTCCACCACTGGTCATACTCTGTAGTCAACATTGTCCATGTCAGGGACATCGATCACTGCATTCGACTCCTCACCCAATGGCTCAATGATCGGCCAAGCCAGAGTCCTCTCGTCACCCCGACATCGATAGATCAAAGGCTCACCAGGAAATCCCTGGTGCACCCCAAACTATCGAGTCACTCGGACATATAGGAAGTACTCCTGCTCAGTCCCATGTCGCCCGATCAGCCACCTCCCCCTATGTGCCCATCGAAGCCACTCCCCAACCTCAAGCCAGGCTGGACAGTCCCGGTATGGATGCCAGAACACCTCCCCTAGAGCAAGACATGAGAAGGCATCAGCATAGTGCCCTACGACACCGACCCATCGCTAACTCTGCCCCTACTCCTCTGACCTCCGCCATAGAGCCACATACCCTATCTCCCTATCCACCATCTCTCCCGAGTGGTCCATGACAAACCCTGTGGCCACTCCATAGCTATGTGCTACCACCCCTAGCACTGCAATAGGTAGCTGCACCCAATCCCCTTTGCCTTCGATAGCAGACCTCGTACAACTCATCATAAAGCTATGCCAGTAGTGTCTAACCCCACCTCATAATCGGTGGCTCTGAGGTCGGACACTCAACCAATCTGAAAACTACCTCCAGTAGGTTCCAAGGGAACCTCGCACCAGATGAGTCAGGTAGCAACATGTTGGAGATGAGGGTCATGAGCAGTGCATGCCTCACCCCCAACATGCCCTTCTCCAGCCACCACCACACCAAAATCTTGCCAATCAGGCAGTCCCCCTCTGCCCTCTCCATCAGACTATCCACCCCCATCTCCACCCCATGCCCAAAGCACCGTGTCAGCACCACCGTCCGTTGATCATGAGGAGTCATCCGAATGGGCAATCCATCTATCAGAATCTATAGAATCCGATAAACGTCCTCAAGAGTCACTATCATCTCCCCTATTGGGAGATGAAAGGTGTTGGTGCGGGGATCCCACAAATTGATCAGGGCAGTCAGATATGCCCGATCCCCCACCACAGGCTCTAACCGAGTCACCTGCTTGAGCCCAAGGGCATCAAGCCACTCCCAGTCCGCCATAGTCAGTGCCTCTCGCACATCCAAAAACACCGTCGGCTGACGGTACCGACTCTTCACCACCTGCAAAACAAAAACAACACAAAAACATTAAAAACATGACAACCAAAAAAAATGTACAGCTAAAACATTTAACAAATGTACAACAAAAAAATTTAACAAATGTACAAATGTACAACAAAAACATTTAACAAATGTACAACAAAAACATTTAACAAATGTACAACACAAACATTTCACAAATGTACAACTAAAACATTCAACAAATGTAAAACAAAAACAGTTAACAAATGTACAACAAACACATTTAACAAACATACAACTAAAACATTTAACAAATAAAACAAAACATTAAAAAAAAAAACAAAAAAAATACAAAATACACAAATTTTTAACCTAGGGTTTCTTAATCTTAGTTTAACCAAAAAAACCAGTTAAAAAAAAACAAATTTTTAACTAGGGTTCTTAACCTTAGTTTAAAAAAAAAAAAAACAAAATACACAAATTTTTTAACTAGGGTTTCTTAATCTTAGTTTAAAAAAAACAACAAAACACAAAATACACAAATTTTTCAACTAGGGTTTCTTAATCCTCGTTTAAACAAAAACCAAAATAAAAATAAAACTTTAAACTAGGGTTTAATCTTAGTTTAAACGCCAAATACAAAAAAAAAACAAACAAGATTTTAAACTAGGGTTTACTTTTAGTTTAAAGCGCATAATACAAAAAA
Organism: Wollemia nobilis; assembly: GCA_028583015.1. Taxonomy (NCBI): domain Eukaryota; kingdom Viridiplantae; phylum Streptophyta; class Pinopsida; order Araucariales; family Araucariaceae; genus Wollemia; species Wollemia nobilis. The sequence goes on from JAQPPZ010002064.1 coordinate 3,012,803, forward strand.
CCAAACAAAAATTTAAACTAGGGTTTAATCTTAGTTTAAACGCAAAAACATAATACAAACACAAAATAAATTACGATTTTTTAACTATAAAATAAAACAAGCAAAATAAAGAGGAGCACTCACGGGTCTCGCCTCGGCTCCGCCACTGGATGATCCGGTCCATGAACTCATTGTGTCCACGAAAATTTGATAGCGCTCCGCTACGTGAACTCGACCTCCTCCTCCTCATAGCTCCAAATCGCCAGAAAAAACAAATGCAAATGAGCCCAAAACCTAGTTTTGGCCCTTATATAGGCTTTTAGGCCTGTAATCGTTCCACCCTAGGATGAGCGCTCTAGTTAGTGCTCGTCCCACCCTAGGATGATTACTAAACTAGTATTCGTCCCACCCTAGGACGATTACAGAGCAAGAAAATCAAAAACAACAAAACTGCATCCAAAATGCACCAAAAATAACAATAAAATTGCCGAACAAAGGCACCTTTGCACCTAAAATTCTTGGCATGCAAAACCAACATTGGGATCACAAATCCTCACTATCCTACTCCCTAAGAAGGCTACCATAGCCAGACCACTCCACGGGAGGACAGATTTTTGACAATTTCATCCCCAAAAGGCATCACAAAAAGGGTCCAAACCCACCCAAAAATAGCAATAAAATTACCGAACAAAGGCGCCTTTGCACCTAACATTCTTGGCATGCAAAACCGACATTGGGGTCACAAATACTCACTATCCTACTCCCTAAGAAGGCTACCATAGCCGGACCGCTCCATGGGAGGACGGATTTTTGACAATTTCATCCCAAAAAGACATCACAAAAAGGGTCAAAACCCACCCAAAAATAGCAATAAAATTGCCGAACAAAGGCGCCTTTGCGCCTGATGTTCTTGGCATGCAAAACAGACGTTAGGGCCACAAATTATCAATATCCTACTCCCTAAGAAGGCTACCATAGCCGGACCGCTCCACGGGAGGATGGATTTTTGACAATTTCAGCCCCAAAAAGCATCACAAAAAGGGTTAAAACCCACCAAAAATAGGTCAAATTGTTCGGAAACTGCATAAGCGATCAATGAAAAAAAACTGAAGGCACCCTTACAAAAGTCATCTTGGGTCAAGGGACTCATCACTTTTCTCATGTCGGTCATTCCCTCATCGATTCGTCGCTTAAGGGGGTAGTCACACTTAGTCACCAATCAACAAATACACACCCAATCAAGGAAATGGCATGCATTCAAAGAATCATTGACAAAGACAATCATGCTCCTGCTTGGGGCAGCAAACAAGAAATTATCACAAGCTGATCAAACACTTGGCATTCTAGAATCATGAACTCAAGGTTCCCACAGACAAAAGGTTGCGCCCTTTGCCTATTCATGATTGAACAATGTCCAAGATCAAGTAACACCTCACCGAAAAAGGTTAACACTTGAATTAAGCTCCTTAGCTCGTCAGAAGCAAGGATTCAAGAATGTGTGCCCTTTCCATACTTGGGGCATCAAAATTTGGTTAGGTTACTGAGAAACCCTAATCATTAGTGCTTTGGTTATCTATTTTTGCTTAGCACTGTGCCACGCACAATGCATCCCAAAAAGGGGCATCTATAGACACCAAAACAACACCAATCCGATTATGTGACGACAAGCACTGATCGAATTGACATACATAGCCCCTAGGGCAGCCCCCAGAGGTTAAACAGTGGTCCTAACCACTCCCATAGTAGTTTTGGAAGGTCATAGGTCAATTTGGCACCTTTCAGGCACTCTGCTCCCTACTCGTTCCACCCTGGGACGATTACAAACTGGTATTCATCCCACCCCGGGATGATTAGCAGCATTCACTCTAGGGTGGGGCGAATAGCAGGTTTGATGGGAAAAAGGTCAAACCTTGACAAATGGTAGCTCAGATCCGCCACTCAACTCCACCTTCAATGCATGGGAGTGCGAGTGAGCATTTTTGAGCTCAAAGAGGTAGTCATGGAGCCCTTAATCAGGGAGGAATCTTCTCTCCCATGGGAAGGCATGATGGCCAAGTGGTGCCTCTGCATGCTCATTCACAAGAGACCCTCAGGTCTATAAAATGGTGAGTCTTCTCACCCCAAAAAAGGATAGAGCAGGAGCATTTGGAGCAATGGAGTGCTACCGAATTACATCCTCACCCATCGCTTGTGCTTCTTACATCCTTGATCTCTCTTTTGGAAGGGAGGTTATTGGGTGATCATTGGAAGCACAATCCAGACCCAAAACCTGAACATTTGGCCACAATACCCCACCCAATTTTTTGACACAACCCCCTAGGAGGTTTTGGACCCATCCCAAGTGGATTGGTGCCAAAACCAAGCCCCAAACGATGGGCGTCCTGCCCTCGGGTGCCCCCCGCATTACTGCAGTCCTAATCGCCCCACCCCAGAGTGATTAGAAATATATAGCATATTTCTTTATTATTTCATTTGCATTTCATTTTAGGTCACTCATATAGGCTGCCATTCAAATTTCATGTCATTCTGATGAATATTGGTTGTGTTTTCAGTGTTTTTTGTTTCCATTAACATACAGGGAGCATCATCGGATACAGGGTGATCAAGGCAGAATTTGTGAAATCCGACCTTCTTGGTCATCTCAAAATGCCCCGTTTTTCCTAACCCCAACTTTGTAGGTGTTTTGGAGGCCCCTGGATGGGACATTTAGGAGGTCACTTTCTGACGTCTTGTGACAGTCCTAATCGTCCCACCCCGAAGCGATTAGAAATATGTGGTAGATTTCTTGACTTTTCCTTTTGTAGTGTGTTCTTGGTAATGTTTTCATGCCTCTGTCCAAATTTCAGCTCATTCTGATATGTTTTGATTATAGTTTTAATTATTTTATGCATGCATTAACCGGAGGCCTTGGGGATCGCATGTTTCCCTCCATCCGCAGGTGCTTTTAATCGTTTGCTATTTTTTTGAATGTAGGATCTCGACACCGGAGGGGCAGCAAGGAAGCACAGATGCATTCATGCAAGCGGCGGTGACGTTTGGCCCGCCCATTTCACATGTGGGCATGCGGAAGAAAGCGTACCATCCGTGGTGTGACAAAACTATGTTTAACGCTCCTAGCCCCTGAAAAGGGAGGAGACGTATTGTAACCTGATCTCGAGAAAATTAATAAAATAAAGGGCTGCACTTTACATTTTCTTTACATCTCATTTCATTTCGCTTGTTTTCCCCTTTTCATGCATTTTCATTCGTAGGACTTAGCGTTACGTTTTGCTTTTGTTTGCATCGCACCCGATACGCCATTTTGCTTCCGTATCCTCGTGCTTTCAATAGAGGAAGAATATAAGTGTAAAAGAGATGGCACAAAGTATGCTAAAGGTAAAAATATTACCACATGAGTTATGGGTAGAACCTATAGTTTGTGCAGTTTATCTACTGAACATATATCCCACAAAGAGTATGTAGGACAAGATTTCTCAAGAGGCTTGGAGCAACTAGAAGCAAAGTGTTGCTCATTTAAGATTTTTTGGGTGCATAGCATATGTGCACATTCCATATGAAAAGAGAGAAATTGGATGATAAAGCAAAGAAATGTATCTTCAATACTTATAATGAAGAATCAAAGGCTTACAGGTTGTATAATCCTATAACAAAGAAAATTATCATCAACTAAGATGTGAAGTTCATGGAGGATGAAGCTTGGAACTCAAAATCCAAGATTGGTCAGTAAGAGACAATGGTTATTGAGTTTGAGGACTTCTGGTGCCAACAACAACACAACCTCATAATCACAATCACCTCCACTTGCAAGCAGGATCTCCAACTTGAAGACACCATCCAAGATAAGGAGCTTGCAAGATATATATCAGGTAACTAGAAATGAAATTGATGAAGTACAACATTCTAATTTTACTTTACTTTATGAGTGTGATCCAATTTCATTTGAAGATACAATTAAAAATAGAACTTGGGTGAAAGCTATGAATGATGATATAGAAGCCATAGAGAAGAATCAGACCTGGTAGTTAATGGATCTTCCAACAGGGAAGAAGACCATTGGATTCAAATGGATATATAAAACCATGTTTAATGCCGAAGGTGAAGTTGATATACATAAGGCCAAACTGGTCGTAAAAGGCTACAATAAGAAATTGAGGATTGACTATCATGAGGTATATACCCCTATAGAGAGACTTGACACAGTCATAATGATCTTAGCATTGGTAGCTTAGAAGGGTTGGAATGTTTACTAGATGGATGTCAAGTCTGCCTTCCTGAATGGAGTGTTGGAACAATAAATATGCATAGACTAGCCATCTGACTATGTGTTGGAAGGGTAAGAAGGCAAGGTCTTGAAATTGAAGAAGGCTCGATATGGGTTGAAGCAAACACCTAGGGCTTGGTATAGCCACATTGATGCTTATTTTTAGGAAAATGGGTTCATAAAATGCCCATATGAGAACACTTTGTACATGAAGAAAAATGCATAAGGAAAGTTGATAATTATCTTCTTGTATGTAGATTATATAATTTATTATGGAAATAGCAATATGCTATTTGAGCAATTCAAAAATATCATGAAGGAGTTTTAGATGATAGATTTAGGTTTGATAAAATATTTTCTTGGTATTGAAGTTGACCAATCTATGAATAGTATCTTCATATATCAAGGCAAGTATAATGCAGATATCTTGAAGAGGTTTAGAATGGAAGATAGAAAACCAATGATTATGTTGGTTACCACATGCCTAAAATTGAGTAGGATAGATTGCATCAACAATATTGATTCAAAATTCTACAAAAGACGTGTTGGAAGTCTCATGTACTTGACAACAAACAGACTAGACCTGATGTTTGTAGTGAGTCTGATTAGAAGATTTATGAAAGCACCGAAGAACACTCACTTGCAGATAGGGAAAATAATTCTACGTTATGTCAATGGGACTAGAAACCATGGAATATTTTATGCAAGGAAATACCATCTTGAGCTTGTTGGCTACACATATAGCGATTGGTTTGGCAGTATAGATGATAGGAAGAGCACTTTTGGTTATGCATTCCATATTGGATCATGTGCAGTTTCATGATAATCAAATAAGCAACCAATTGTTGCATTATCTACTACTGAGGCAGAGTATGTTGTTACCACTTCAACCGCATGCCAAATAATATGGCTACGAAGAATATTGGGTGAGATCAATCATCACTAGGAAGAGGTAACAATAATTTATTATGACAACAATTCGACCATAGAACTATCGAAGGATCTAGTGTTTCATGGCAGGAGCAAGCACATCGATATCCACTACCACTTCATTAAAGAGCTGGTAAAATTTAATGAAGTTGTGTTATTGTTTTATAGTTCCAAATATCAATTTGTAGATATCTTCGCAAAACCTTTAAAGGAGGAAGATTTTAACAGGTTGAGAGAAATGCTAGGTGTCAAAGTCCTTGTGAAATCTCGTTTAAAGGAGGATGTTAGAAACTAAATCAGATTTCAGACCTGTTAGATTTTTGACAGATCTTATTTTTCGAAATTCGATCACTATATTTTAAATTATGTGCAATTATTACTAGAATTTGTGTTTGGATAAAGATCATAGTTTTGTATTCAATGCATATCAGAAGGATGATAAGCCTTATCCATCCAATATCTGGCTATATAATTTGATGTCATCCTTAGAGCAAACAAGTATTGTGATAGAAGAGAGCCGAGTAGAGCAGCATAGCAAAAGCATAAAGAAAATCCAGGAGTTGAAGCCGTAGCATTCAAAACCTTCTTTGTGGATATAACTTACAAACTTGTTCAGTTGTAGATGTATGTTGATATATTTCCAAATTAATGTATGTGAATGTATTTCTGTTGTTAAGCATAAATAATACCTTTCGAGTATTTTTATCATTGAGAAAATATTCTACATAATTGTTAACCAACTTAACAAAATTAGGTTAAAGTCCATTTTTATTATTTTTTGTTCGTATTATACTCGTTGGAGATTCTTTTTTAAATCTGGTGGATGAGAACATGCTCCATTTCACTCAACATGCTTTGTAATATTCAACGTCGTAGAACACGTATGTTCTAGCCCATGCGTAATTTCACATAGTAAAACGTGTCAAAGATTTAGGTCAATGAAGTAGGACACTTTATTCATATTATAGCTTGTGGCTTGCGATTTTCCATCGTTTGTGGACTTCTAACCCTTTTAATTTTGTGGCAAGCATATTTTATTTATTAATGAACCTTATGGACTTATCACGTATTCAAGTCTGTGGCACTTCTCCACCCATCATATGTTTTAGCCCGTTGCATTTATCATAGTGTCGAGCGACATATAGCCCGTGTTCCACCTTGCTCCTGCAAAGCATCCATGTGTGTACCCACAAATTGGAATTAGCGATATACAACACTTGTTCTAGTTTGCTCCAGTAGTATACAACATTTGCTTTGTCCCGTGACTGATCCAGATCACAAGAGTTTCTGTGTTGTAGCCAACAGATTCCAACATCCTGCGTTCACTGTCCCACTTAGCACATAGTGAACAAATTTCCTTTGAGATTCAATAACTTTGGGTGGATTTCGAACCTTTGCTAACCAATAACTAAATTTTGGGTTAGCTTGATTTTGAGTCTTTCTACGGATATAGGAAATATCCTTTTTGCTCTGACACTTAGCTTTTATCCATGTATTCCTATCCTATCTAGGTGATCATGTTTGTAATACTCAATATAGTTGTTTGGTTTCAAATTCAACAAAAGTAGATTCACTATCCCTTGCAATCCTATGGCCATTGTTTCCATTAATCATTTGCAATATCACTTCATGTTTGCTTTGAGAGAGAGTGCCTAATTTATAGCAATAAATTCATCGGATATAAAGTCACATCACTTCACTATCAATATCATTTTATGTTAAGATATATATATATATATATATATATTTATTTATTTATTTTTATTTATTTATTTATTTTTATTTTTTTATTTATTTTTTATGATTAAAATATATTTTGGGGAGATATGAGGAGCGGTGGAGGAAGTGGAGGAGGAGCAAAAATGGTAGGCAAGAATTTTGAACCAACGGAAGGAGAAGATCCAGAGGCAGGGCAGAATGTTGTAGCTGGAAAGGAAAAGGATTCCCTGTTAGCTCAGTTCGAAAAGGCTAAAGGTACAGATCCTCCAAATAAACCCTTAGACAAAGGGTCCCACTGGGGTTCTGGAGATGGCAACAAGGGCCCAGCCTTTCTGGAAATGTTGAAAGGGAAAAAGAAGGAGCCAGTCAGTGAACTACCGCCCCTAATACCAAACAATAACAGGTTAACTACACCAGTGGAGATTATGGAAAGATTCTTGGATATGGAGGCATCATCCTTAGTTGGAAAGTTTTTTGGAGGAAGGCCGGACATTGAGACTATTCACTCATGGGCCGCGACAAAGTGGAAAAATTTAGGAAGCTTAGAAATCGTAGCCATGTCAAGAGGTTTTTTTATGATAAGACTCAAAAACAAAGATGATGCAGAGCACATCTTGACAGGAGGACACTGGTTTCTAGGAAGGCGTAGCCTCTTTCTGAGGAAGTGGGGGAAGGATTTCAACCTTGAGAAGCAAAACATTAATATAGCACCCATTTGGGTCCGTTTACCAAACCTCCCAGCCCAGTTTGTTAATGAGTACTGGCTTAGTGGCATAGCAAAGACGATAGGAGAGCTCGTGGAAATAGACCATTCAACCCAGGAAAGGACTAGACTGACACATGCTAGGATCTATGTAAATGCAAACTTGGATTATGATCTACCTTCTCAGGTGGAATTAGCATATGGAGAGTTTATAAGGATTCAACCTGTGGAGTATGAGAACAAGCTGAAATTTTGTAGCATGTGCAAAACCCAGGGCCACCTTCAAGCCCAATGTCTGACAATAACTACAAACAAGGAAGCCACGAGTGAAGGTTTTTTGGGAAAAGCTAATGGGAGAGGGATCCCAAGGTTTCAAGGACCACGTATTAACTTGGAAGGATACAGACAAGTTAATAATAACCAGGCTGACCAAGCCAACACAGAATTGGCAAAAATCCAGGAGAAAGGAAAGCAACATAATGAGGGAGGCAAAAATCATAAGGTATGTAATAAAGATCCCAGCTTGAACATGTTTGATATCCTAGCAAATCTAGAAGTTGAAAAAGAAAATAGTAAGGATGATACCATCAGTGTCAAGTTTCCTGAAACCCTAGACTCCCCATCCAAATCGGGACCATCCATAGCTATGACAAAAATCCCCAAAAGCTATGCTCAAAATGAAGAAAAATTGCCAGGTCATTTTAGTTTAAACATGGAAAAAATAGAGTCAAGATTCGAAGTTGTGGAAATAAGAGCCAGGAATGTATCTCCTAATCCAGTAGTGGAGCAAATTATCCCTTATCAGACGAGCCCAACGGTAAAATGTTCCTTGAAGGAAATCCCCTTTTTTAGGAACCAGATAGGAGAGGTGAACCAAAACAAGGCTGAGGATGAAGAGGGAATTGAAAACCCCCAAAATGAGGAAGAAGGTTCAAGCCCTAGACTATCATAGTATATGCCCCCTCATTTCAGTCCAAAACAGACTAGAAGCACTACCAAGCCTCCGATATATTATGGAAGTGAAATAAAGAAAGGGAGAATATCTACAACAAAGCATTATAGAATGAGAATCAATGAAGAAATTGCAAACGAAAAGCAAAGAACATTGTTACAGCAAGCTATTCCTGGCCAGGATAATATCAAAATTGATAAACCCCCTTTGGATTAGGGAAGGGGGTGGGGAAAAAATATCAAACAGTCTAAATGAAGGTTCTCTCATGGAATGTGAGAGGCCTAAATGGCCCACCAAAACAAAGGATGGTGAAGTCTATAAGGAAGTATTGGAATCCTACTATTATTTTTCTTCAAGAAACCAAAATAGATGCGGCACAATAAACACTTATAGCTAGAAGGATTTGGAAGCAAGGGGAAGTGGCCTTTCAATAGGCGAGAGGAGCATCTGGGGGCCTCATGATCTTATGGGATCCTATTAAAATATAAGGAAGTATTATTCAAGCAAATGAAATAGTCTTAAGCATATTATTTCATGATTTTGATACTAATAAGAATTGGATTATGTCAAATGTTTATGCCCCCACCTCTATCCAAGGGTGGTCTAAACTATGGGATTTTTTGGGGAATTTGAGCCAAGATTTTAAAGACATTCCTTGGGTGATTGGGGGAGATTTCAATACCCCGCTTTATCCATCTGATAAGAAGGGAGGATTTGGGTTACCCTCAAGGAACATGGAGGACTTCAATGAATTCATTAACACAAATGAATTGATGGATGTAAGACTAAAATGAGCCAAATTTACATGGAGTAACAAGAGGATAGGAAGTCAGCTGATTCAAGAAAGGTTGGACAGGTTTTTATTATCCAAGAAAGCTACAACAATGTTTGGTGATTCAGCGTTACAAGCCCTTCCTAAATACTCTTCAGACCATAATATTATTCTATGGGAGGCATTTCAGGCTAACTCCTTTAAAAAGCCATTCAGATTTCTGTCAATGTAGGTTAAACATCCGGACTTCAAGAAACAAATAGAGGAATGGTGGCAGCAACCTATCCAGGGAAGTGCTTCCTTCAAACTATCTCAAAAACTTAAGATGGTGAAAAACAACCTTAGAATATGGAATAAAGAAGTATTTGGAAATATTTTTGAGAATAAGAGAGTAGTGGGGGAAAAACTAAGAATAATAGAAAGCAAAATCCAAAATGGAACCTATGATGAGGCGACAAGGACTGAAGAGAAGGAAACCCTTTGTGAGTTTTATAATATTTTAGCTTGTGAAGAGATGTATTGGAGGTAGAAATCAAGGGCATTATGGCTAAAGGAAGGGGACTCTAATTCAAAAATTTTCCATGTTACCACGTTGAGCAATAGAAGCAACAATAATATTAGAAATTTAAGTAAGGTGGATGGATCCTCAACTCAAAACATTCAGGAGATCAGGGACGAGGCTATTAATTTTTTTAGTTCTTTATTGGGTGAATAATAGGCCTGTAATTCCCAAGCAAAGGACTCTCTCCTTCAATTCATTCCACAACTCATTGATGAAATGATTAACGAGTCTCTTACAGTAGCTTTTTCATATGAAGATATCAAGGAGTCTTTGTTTAACATGGATCCTGACAAAGCTCCTGGGCTGGATGGGTTTTCACCACGGTTTTTCCAAGTTTGTTGGGATATTGTTGGAGCAGAAGTTATTGCTGCAATCAAGGAGTTCCAAAGTTCAAATCATATTCCAAGGGGTTTCAATTCAAGTTTCATTGCTTTGATACCTAAAGGCCCCAACCCCAAGACTATGGCTGACTTTAAGTCGGTTAGCCTATGTAATATATCCTATAAAATTCTATCCAAAGTTTTAGCCAACCGTTTGAAGAAAGTTCTACCAGTTATCATTGATCCAAGTCAAGGAAGTTATGTACAAGGAAGATCAATCTTAGATGGAGTTATTATTGTTCATGAGGATCTTCATACAGCCGCCCAGACCAAAAAAGCAGTCCTGAATTTAAAATTAGACATGAACAAAGCTTATGACAGGATAAATTGGGAATTCCTAGAGGCAATTTTATTAAAATTTGGCTTCAACATGAAATGGGTCAAGTTAATAAGAGAGTGTATTTCTAAGCCTTGTTTTTCAATTTTGGTTAATGGGTCTACTATAGATTTTTTCAAAGCAAATGTGGTCTACGACAAGGAGATCCCATAATTCCTATGTTGTTCATCATTGTAGCTGAAGCCTTGGGAAGAACCATTAAGGCAGTAGTGGTATCTGGACTCATATCAGGTATCAAGGCCACGTCGCTAACTACCCTGATGACACATAAAAAATTTATTGATGATACATTGCTACTGACTTTGGCTTCTGTGGTTGAGGAAAGAAGGATTACAAATATTCTCATAATGTATGAAGAAGCGGCTGGACAAAACGTGAATTTTGATAAGAGAAAACTTTATTTCATCAATACCCCCATTCCTAGGCAAAACAACATAGCAAGGATCATGGAATGTCAGATTGCATCCCTTCCCACCTCCTATTTAGGTCTTCCCCTGTTTACGGGGAAACCTGAAGAATCAATGTGGAACATAGTTCTGGAGAGGATCCAAAAAAAGCTAGCAAGTTGGAAAGGACATCTGTTATCTCAAGCAGACAAATCGATTTTAACTATAACTTCACTTCAAAGTATACCCATTTACTTCCTATCAATCTTCAGAGCTCCCAGAAAGGTGTATCACAAAATTGATCAGCTTCAAAAAAAATTCTCTGGTCAAGGACTAAGGATAAGAAAAGGATCCATTTAGTAGGTTGGAACAAGGTTTGCAAACCTAAAACTGATGGGGGGTTAGGATTGAGGAGAGTTACTCATCTCAATACAGCTTTGTTAGCAAAACAAGCGTGGTGGTTATTGACTAAGGTCGATAATGAATGGACTGCCATAGTTAGGAGGAAATACCTCCAAGGTGTGAACTTCCTCAATGACAACTAGCAAGCAGGGGGTCTGCTTTTTGGAAGGCAATCCTCACGAGCATGGATATTATTAAGAAAGGTCTTATATGGATTTTAGGAAATGGGCAAACAATAGACTTTTGGAAGGATCGGTGGGTGAGAGCTGAGGAGTTATCCCAAAATCCTCATTTGGCTAGGATTCAAGAGCATATGGAGCAACATATTGGGAAGAAGGTTGCAAATTATATGTGGCAGGATATAAATATCAACAGGTGGAAACACATCAGAGTACAGGGTTTTGAAGCAAAGTCTAAAGAGCTTTATAACATTTTAACTTAGCAAATTATTCCCTCTGGAGAGGATGAAGATCACATTGTTTGGGCTGAGATTGAAAGTGGTGACTTTACAGTTAATTCTGCCTATACTTTGCTTCTCAATGTGGAAGGTCAACAATTTCAACAGAGTTTGGTTTGGATCAAAGGCTTAATTCCTAAAATATCCTTTTTTTCATGGATGGTGATTCAAGGAAAAATCCTCACTATGGACAATATGTTATCCAAAGGTATGGTTATTGCTAATCGTTGCTACATGTGCAGGGCAGGATGGAAGACAACCCAACACTTTTTTCTGGAGTTTCTGATAGCGGAGTCCATCCTGGATGAACTTTTCCAAGTCTTTAGGATCTCGTGGGTTAAGTCTGCTCTTATATTTGAAGTGTTCCATCAATGGCCTCAACCCTTTGTTAGCCTAAAACTTAAGTACCTATGGAAAATCTATTGGCATCATTTTCTCTAACATATTTGGCTAGAAAGGAACCATAGAGCTTTTAAGGATACCATTCACAACCCAAAAACCATCCTCAACAGGATTATTGTCTTTGCGAAATAAAACCTTAGTACCTTAGTGGATGAGAACCACTCAATTCTTCCCCAAGAAAAACAATTAGCTCGGGCCTTAGGTATTGAGGACAAACCTTCCATTCCTTTGCCTAATCTCAAAAATGGGATTTCTTGGGAGCCACCCCCCAGGGTTGGTTTAAACTAAATTTTGATGGTGCAGCCAGGGAGAACCCGAGAAGAGCTGGAGCTGGAGGAATAATCATGGAACATCAAGAAAATCTGGTCAAGGCCTTTGCTGAACCATTGGGAATCATAACTAATAACAAAGCAAAAGCTAGAGCCCTTTGGAGAGGGTTGCAAGTAGCCCAAGCAACTCAAGATAACTTGATTATTGAATGTGATTCTATGAATATCATCAACCTGTTAACCAATGGCAAAAAACCTCCATGGAGAATCGAGGGAGTTATCCATGAAGTGAGGATCATTTTTGCGGCAAGACAGAATAGGAGGGCTTGTCACGTGTACCGTAAGGCCAACAAGTCAGCTGACAAATTAGCCAACATAGGTGTTGATGTTGGTAGTTTGGTGACATGGACACAAGGTGTGCCACGTGAAGTGGAAAACATTATTAGTCATGAAAAGAAACCTACCCATTAAGGAGAAAGATGAATGGGTGTTCTTTCCCCATGGAGCTGGTAATAACTATGGGGTTTCCCTCTAAATCATACCAAATTGGAAATAAAGGTAACAGGGTGTAAGCCTTGGAAGATTCTGACAGAGAATAGGAAATGGGCAAGCAACAGGTTTCACAAGTGCAAAGTTCCAAACTTCAATTCCTGTCAATGTAAGTAATGTTTACAATTATGTTTAGGTATGGGTGTGCTTTGTTAGTAAGGTGTTGTAGGGGATTCAACACAATTTTTGGTAAGAAAGTTTCAAGGATGACTAGGATCTACAATCTCAACATAAGGTTGTATATTGTAATAGGTTTTGGGTTAACCTTCAAAACCCGGTAATTAATGAAGACTTTTATTTACCGAAAAAAATATCATTTTATATTCATTTTGAGAGGGAGGTGCCCAATCTATATTAATAAATTCGTTCGCTAGACTGAAGAAATGTCTATCCCAATCATGAGTTACCTGAAGCAAAGCAAAGCAAACTTTAGCATACAACAAAGCTCTCAAAAAAATATTGTATGATTTTACTATAAGAGCTTAGAATGTATCCTTTATAGTAATTGAAGGTAAAAGACTAAGTTTTGCATTAATTTTAAAGTGGTAGATATTTTATTTCTTAGAATGAAAAGTGGGTTAACTTAGGCAGATATGGTTGACTAAATAACTGATGTGGTTAATAACTTTGTTTTTTCCTCTTGTCTTAAGTTTATTTTATCGAAAAAAATATATAAGGACTCCAGTATTGTTTTCATGAAGTTTTAATATTATAAAAATTAATAATCATCACATATTCATTACTATTGAAATGAAATAATTTTTGTATATAGTTTAATTGGTCACATTTGTTTCAAGTAAATGATCATAAAACGCAAGAAAGAATGAAATTTAGTACTTTGGTTTGTAAGTTATACTTTTTCTCATTTTCTTCCTGAATTAGAATAATATTTTGATCTTAAATTATCCAATGATGCTTATGAATTGCATTTTGATTTTGCTAAATTAATTCTCATATCAAGATTTTGGGGTCTTCATTGGTTTTTTTTGTATCTAAAGCATTTTTAAATTTTTACAATAAACAAAATAATCTCTTACTCCAAATTTTTAATACCCTGAAAGTGAACTAAATAAAAATATGTTTGATCAAACCTAAATAAAATTGAATTCATAAATATACACAAAAAATTAAGGTGATGTTACTCATATATGATGAAGTTACAAAATCACTTGTTATATGTTCTTAGACCACATGCAAGGATTAGTATATTATAATTATATATTAAATACTCTTCTTGGACATTTTCATCATCCATACATTTATTAGCAACATTGAAAATATAAATAATTTTTAGTACATAAGTCTTCAAAAGTATTTTGATACAATTTATCACATCAATTATTATATAAAACTTTCAGTGGTATGACTATACAAAGGGGTTTAATATAGAACATGAAATGTAAATTTACCTATCAATATATGACTAAAGCAGAATCAATATGGGTAGAGTAAATGCTCATGAACTAAACATAGAGTATAACTTTATGTTGATTAAAGAGAAAACTTCAAAACAATATTATTGTTAATCTAGATAAATATCTTTATGCCTTAATTATGATTGTTTAATATTAGCTAAGATTTGTATGGAAGGAAATAAGTTACCCATTTCATAGAGATGAAATATTAGTTACTTATATCACTTTTAGTATAACGTTAACTTTTTTTTGTATATTAGTTAGAAATAGTTCAACATCAAAGATAAATATTAAAGAAAACCCTTGTAAATATATACTTTCACGATATGTTATGGTTTAATCTAGTCAACAAAAATATTTTGAGAAGTATTAATATATTCCATTCCACCTAAGGAGAATGCCTCATAGAGACATAGAATAAGCATTTACATTATTTGTTGGAATATTGATCTTACAGGTCTCTACATCTATGAGGATTTTATTGATTAATTTTTTTAGTTTTTATGTAGATTATTTGTTTCTATTTAGTAGGGTTAGATAATTTTTTACATCAAAATATTGAACATTAAAATCATAAAAAATATTAGAATCATCCATATGCATTTCAATTATCTATTTTATGACTAGATATATTATCTAATCCTACTAGAAGACCATATCTAATTGATAAATCATTATCCATACATTGAGTAAAGTGGTAAAATTTTGGTGCTTATTCTAATATCAATTATAACATATCGAATTTTTAATTGTTTCATAAAAAATAGAACAAATTATAATGTGTTAATAAATATTATTATGAATATCTTTATTATTATAGAAAAATCACTCACATTTACTAAAATAACAATATTCATCTACAAATATTAAGCACAATAATTAATATTGATATAGACTCAATTTATAATTCAAACCCTTGAGGTAGAGCAACATTGTAACATGCTCTTTATTAGAAGAAATACACTCCTTATTTTAACTCAACTTGCGATCCAAACACATACAATATTCTTCTCTTTCTATCTCATATGAGTCTAGGCTACCCACACTATATAATACTTTATTACTTACCACTATTTCTTATCTGTGGGACAAATATATTTATGATAATATTATAATATCAAGTTCCTATCATTGGTACCTAACATTCTATCCCCATTACAAAATTATTTCTCCTTGAAATATAAGAAGATGCTAAATAATATGATATTTTGATCTTTATTATGAACTAGTACCGATATCAATCATCTATCCATGCTAGTGAAACTCTCATTGATGTTGGTATTTGGTGATTTTATTATACTCTTTTACCGCTTAAATATCTAAAATTAATACTTTAGTTCCATTTATGGGTAGCATATTTTTGCTGGTCATGTATTCTTCATCATCCATACTTGCATTCTTTTGCTACACTAGTATCAAAGACTACTTTGTTGGCTCCACACTTTTTTTGTTCTACTTTGGTAACTAGAATGATGGGTCCATTTATTTCTTAATATAGTTGCACCACTCTAAATATTAGTGTTACTATATCTTCTTTGCCAAACATTACCATACTCGATGCCCTTATGATTACATGTAGAACCATAATATTGTTGGCTTAAGCCATGCCTCCAAGATTGTTATCACTTTTGGTGGTGTGGATGGCAATATACTATGAGCTTAATACTAATGTTTTTTCTTCTTTGCATCCTCTATATTTTGGTCCTCTATTTTAAATTCTTTTGCAAGATTTTCTCTTTTACACCCTTCATTTGGTGTGTCTTTATATTGTTTTATATATTTATTAGACTTTGTTGTTTTTCTCAAGGACTTTGCTATTGTAATTTCTTCCATGTGTTGGAGAATATTATATTATTTGGTAAATGCTAATGTACCTCCATGGTATATTTATGCTATAAATGTAAGTATGTAATAGATTAAGGTTGAGACTATAGTTTAGATGAGGGATTTATATTTACCTTTTATGTAAGTGTCCATGTGCAAGAGATGCACAAGTCTCATGTAACGGTGCAATTGTGTATTGAGAGAATGTCCAGAAGTGTCATAGCAGAAACTTTCCTTAGTTTCTTTTTCTTCTGAAAAATATTCTTGAAAATGTTCTTGTTTCATTATTTCAATGTATATGTCATTGATATTATTTATTTTGGAAGTGTATATGATGTATCCTTTCCTAAATAATTCAATATCTACACTATAATATCAATCAAATGAGGATGATATTCCCACATTTACTCATATTTAAAATATGATTTTTTTTAAATTTTCTTACTACCATTATAACTCTTATTGGCCAATCATATGAACCAAGTCATTATCAATATATTAATCTTAGCACAGGTACCTTCATCTAGTCAATGATTCAGGAGTATGCATCTATCTAATTTTTGGCCTATCCTATTGTTATTCTATCTATAGTTTTCCTCTTCAAACTCAACCTTCCATAGATTATTATCTTGAATAAAAAATAAGAAATATTTTATACTTTGTGTCATGCTAATTCCCTCAACTTTTTACCAACTTAGTTGTAGCATTAAAATTTTTTATGATCATGAATCATATTTTTGGTCTTTAATTCTCATAAAGGATTTAGGAAATGTGCTTAAATGACATTATTTACAACAAATACTAACCATAAAATAATGACTAAGCTATCAAATCAAATTTGATAATTTTAACTAAGCTAAAAAATCTATTCCAATGACAATGCCATTCAAATGTGTTGACATTTACAAGTTGGAATGAGATTTATAATTTATTGCTAATTTAGACTTAGGAATTTAGACTTAGAAAACAATAAAATAAACTAAGCCTAGAAAAATATAAGCCTAGGTCTAAATGATGTCATCATTACCTTGCCACTCATGAATCCACAACATATCATTTACATCTTACCCATACTATTTTCATAGTTTTAGAATATTATTTCTTTTCCATTTTAGTTTCTTAGATACAAAGAACATCAAGTTTATTTCTTAAATGGATGTTCCTATAACAAATCTACATTAAGGGGGTATTAGAACAAGGTGTAATCTTATGTGATATATTTTAAGGTTGATTTGTAATCTTGTGTGATAGATTACAAGATTGATTTGTAATCTTGTGTCATAGACTACAAGGTTAATTTGTATTTAAATTGAAAACTTGTGTGATAGATTGCAAGGTTAATTCATAATCTTGTTTGATAGGTTACAAAATAATTTATGTCTGAATATGAGGTAACCCTGTTATATAGGTTATAATATAAAGAAGATTTAATCTTGTTTGATATTAACCCTGCTAGTATAACCATATGGATTTATTATGAAACAAATTAATGACCAAACTGCAATGATTACAGAGAGATCTTGTTGATGGATTATGTGAACTATAATATGATTTTGATCAAATGAAAATATGATGATGATTGTCTAAAATATGAAACATGAACAAATATGGAAAGATTAGAAATGGGATCTAATCTTGGAGAGAGTATGGGATCTCTCCATGTGTGGTGAAACCTTAGACAATTTTCATACCATATTGGAGTATATGATCTAATGACATTTAGGTTGGAGAATGAATGTGGTATTCATTCTTGAGGGAATTATGGGGTTTACTCTTGGTAATTTATGAAATTTCTCCTTAATATGTAACCGATAATCATTCATAAACATGTAGATGTAAGAATTTTTAAGATTCTTATTTGTTGCATTGATGACTTAGAGAAAGGAAATGTGGTATTTCCTTAATTGCATCATAATTTAAACAAGGAATAATTTGATTTCTTAAATTACATATTTGATTTAGAACAGGGTTCGTCGGATGCCTTTCTATACTTGTATTTATGATAATTTAAGTTTATGAAATGTGAGGAGAAACATATTTTGGAGGTTGGGTTTATTCCGCGTGAGGGTTCATAGGGTATATGTTGTCTAAACTCTATTTTGTGGTTTGCAATTATTGTTATGTATGGATGCTTACTTGCTTTCCATTATGATTAGCTAGATCATGGATATTGAATATGATGAAAGAAGTAAATGTTATTTGCTTTCCAATGGAATGATGTATTTACATTCTTATAAAGTGATTACTAGAATGTTGTAATATTTTTTAACAAGCAATGTTCTATGGATGAAAATGGATTATGATTACTTTAGTAATTATAATATTTGATGCATTCATGTTTTCCAATGAATGGCTTTTTTAATATGATGTAACAATTCAGACTTTAAATCAAGTGAAAGTCTTTATGCAAATAAAGTAACCTTTATGCATTATCATAATAATACATGTATGGTATTCCACTGCAAATAATGAAATTAGGAAGTAATATTGAAATGACATTCCGTTGATTAAATGACTAAACTTCTTAATACAAGAAGAGATAGAAAATAGTTAAACTAAGGGATCACACATATAATTATGGAATGAAAGGTTGGATAAGAGTTGGTCACTCCTATAATGATATTTAGCACTGACCATGTCATAATTATCTCAGTTACTTACTTCCCTACATGATGTTGATTCAAGCACACTGGTTGTAACTTATCATGTTAGATATAAACAAAAAAAAAAAATTATCTCAAGTTTTGTTGGTAATGTGGGTTGTTATAGATGCATACTTTCCCATCCCTTATCATACTAAATCCTTGACTAACTAGTTGACTTATTCTGTTATATGTATATAACAGGTTTAGCATACATATGCCTAGTTTCTAGCTTATGGTCCACTACCTAGAGTCAACTAGAGCCATATCAATACCTTGACCTTGGACTTGATCACTCATATCCATTATGACTCATGATTGTTTATCCCATACCAAACACTATGTCTGAACTAGCTTAGTCAAAGAAACATAGGACTTCTCAGAGTACTACCCAAGCAACAACCTAGAGATGGCATCCCATATCACCCCTCGTTACCTATTTTTTATTAGGTCACTTTTTATAACCTTTACTGTTAGAAATACGATTGCTCTCAAGACTTGTTGTGTTTATACCTATACCTCAATGGTATTGGGTGTTCATGTTTTGTTATCCTCCATGAGGAATACATTCTTCATTCCTCATCATGGTATCTATCAAAGATTCAAATTTTTTTATAGTCTTCTTTTCTAGGTATAAAAATATAAAGTCCACTTATATTAACAATTCTTAAAGTTCTACCCTAAAACCCTTGTTCAACATAGTATTCATCATAATGGATTGACTAACTAGTTGAGTTTTACCTTCATGATAACCTTAAATAAGTATTTTCCATCCCACCAAGTGGTTTTCTCAACTCTAATCAAGAAAATGTTTCTTAGAGTAAATAAATCATAACATCTAAGTTTTCCATTCTTGAATCAAAGAAATACTAACAAGCACTTTACTAACATTCTAGTTTTTAAGGTTCCATTTGCATATTTTCATTCTTCTGTATCTCAATTGTTTTAAGGCTAATAGAACTAGTCCAACCCTAGTAGCCAATTAGCTAGGTTCAATTGGTTATAAATATTTATTATTTAATCATCACAATTTACAACACACTTTTGCATACTCACTGCTTTTAGACTAATTATTAAATCATATTAAAGATGAACTTTTAAACATTTTGATGACCTTACACTTCAAAAAAATATTTAATATTTTGTTTATTTTCCTTCACAATTATAACTATGGAAAGATATTAACATGTAAATAACATCATGTACATCAAACGAATGCAAACAAGGAGACTTCTATAATATAACAATTTTTCTAACTCCTTTATAATTTTTTGGAAAATATTTTTATAATAATTTTGTCAGTGGTTTTATTCTAACTACCATTTAGAATGACCAACAACAAACGCAAAGTAATATCATTCCATGAAGTACCACATTCAACTTTAACACTAACTATGGCATATTTTCCATGGTAATTGGGCAAGCTCTATGTCAAAATTTTAAAAACTTTATGAAAACATAGCAACATAGACATTGGTTGGAAGTTCCTAAAGTTGCTATTTAATTATTATCCTAATAGATTCATTCAAGGAAATGTGAATCCCTTAAAAGAATGAATGTTAACTTCCAAAGGTCTTAAATTAATTATATTGCTCACACAAAGTTCAAATATCTTCCATTAAATATAAATTTTCAAATGAAATGGTCTAGAATATTTTGACTGCAATCTAACATTTCCTTTTGCAAGTTGCACGTTGAGATATTTAATAGAAGTGATAAGTAATATTCTAGAATCCTCTGTAGAGTTTGCAAACCATGTAAAATATCTTACTAAAGGTGACCTCACTGGTGCAAAATTAACATGGTTTGATATTTTACATAAGCAAACATAATTCAACAATTTTTTATGACTTTTTTCAAAATATCCACTATGGATTTACTTCAAAGACTTATACAATCAGGAATCATCAATTCATTTGCATGCGTGTCTAATTGACGGTAAAAAAAATTAATTAATATTTTATTTCCTATCACCACTACAATAAGTCTTCTCCAACAATGTTATAATCAGTTGCTTAGGTCTATATTCCAAATATCTGGTTCTATATTGGACCAATCTCTTCTAGTTTACAAGAGGTTACTCTCAAGCTTGCATTACAATATATACATAAATCCTATCCAATTTTATTAGTAGAACTTCTTGTGATGCTACTAACTAGTAAAAACCTCCAATAGTATACTCATCCTCCAGCATTGAACTAATGGTTAGCTTTCTCTTGATGTTATATCTCAGAAAGCATTTTTGCGTACAACCATACATGTTTTCTTATAAGATATTTCATTGCTACTACAGTGTTGCTTATTTATAAGCTTGCCCAATTGATCGATTTTGGCACCACCCAACAACTCACAACATCCATGTTGGGAGTTACAGGAGGTGATATAGTTAATCAAACTTTATAAAAATTATAAATTTTCTTACAATAGATCAGATACGGCTCATAGATTTTTTTAAGAATGTATCTAGAATGTAAATCTATGTTTCTATTCACACATAATACACTTTTTTCTAATAAACCAAAAATCAACAAATAAACAAAATCCTTTCACAAATGAAGTATTTCCAATGTTGGACATTTTGAGTCCCTAAGCTAAAAGTTGTCATTGATATCAAAAGGACCTATGTAAGTAAGCACTATGATTTTTCTCCACAAAGATCTTCATGAGAAGCAAAGTTTTTGATCAAAGGTTCAAGAAGGGACGCATGACATTTGGTTACAAAAGGAGCTTCAAGGGAAGCTTAGAAAAATGTTTTTATGAAAACCAAGGAAGGCAAGGAAATGTTTTATTTAAAACCATGGATGGCAGATTTGAAATGGGTTTTTCTTAAAACCCAAGTTGGATTTTTGTTTCATCGAAAAAGGTGCCCCGGTGATGGAGAAATTTAATTTTAAAGGTTTAGTTTAAATTTTAATTTATTTAAAATTAAAATTTAAATTTTAAAATTAAATAAAAGAGTTTTCCCGTCATGTCCACCGATGTCATATATTTCATCATGCAAAGGTTCAAATATTTAAAGGGGTTGATTTTATCAACCAAGTAGGTGACAAGAAATATTGTCCGTATTCGATTATGCCCTCCTTCGCAATCATCGATTCCCCCCTTCCGATTTCATTTGCTCACTACACGTGGAACAAGGGAGAAAGTTTTAAGGTATATGTGGAGAGGACAGAAATATAAGTCTCAAAAGCTTAAAGCCTCAATTTGAGAGGCCTAGCCCACACGGTGTACGAAGAGTGCGCTAAGGTGCACGACAAGTAGGAACATGGGCTTGAAACTACCCAAAGCCATTTTGCAAGGTATGCCATAATTCACTCACCAAAATTTTTGGGTGCATGAAATATTTTGAATTTTCTAAGGTTGTGTTAAGCATCGACTTTCACAGAGTATAGTGAATTTAATTTTTGCATATGGCTAAGGTTTGATATTTGATTAATGTGGGATATTGTATAAGAAAGCTTTGTGATTATTTTTTCAAGTGCAAAAGTGTTGAAAGGAAGGATATACAATATTTGAGTTATTTTATGGTATAAGTGGTTTTTGGAGTGACAAGGTTATGCAATGTTTTGATTTATTTTATTTTATGGTATAAGTTGTTTTTGTAGTGACAAGGTTATGCAATGTTTTGATTTATTTTATTTTATGGTACAAGTGGTTTTAGGAGTGATAAGGAAGTTGTGCATTAATTCTTAAGAAGGTTTTCTAATTAAAAGCCTTGGTGAATATTATTGTGAAGTGGAGTAATGTTGATTATTTTATGATCTTCTAACCCTTGTGAGGATTTGCAAAAGAATATTGTGATTGTGGCAGATTTCCAAAGAGGCTTATTCATCTTCATAAAAGGTATGGGCACATTCTTCTATTGATTGATTATGGTGGTTGATTATAAAATATCTTTGGAGTGAAAAGGATTGATTGTGGTTTCCTTCTTGAAAGTGATTGGTTAAATGCTTCCAAGTTTTTTGGTTTGAGAGTTGTTATTAAACCTTGTATTGTAAGCATTGTTGTTGAAGCTAATTGGTTATGCAAAGAACTTGAACTTGAGTTAGAGAAGAACATGAGTATCATTGTTATGTGAGATTTGTTGTTAAAACATTGTTGGAAGTATTTTGAGTTGGTTGATACATGATTGGACTAGGGTATGTGATAAAGGGTTGTTCCTTGAGGTATTTGGTTGAGGAGAGTTGTTTGAGCCTAGTCAAGTTGGATGCATATGGTTTTTCAAGTTCCATGAAAAAAACTATTCTATATTTGAATTGAGTTGAGATTGAGATTTGAGAATAGAACATATTGAGTCTCTAACAATTCTCTTTATGCTTCTATGAGATTTATTTGAGTTGAGATTGGAATTTGAGTATAGAACAAATTGAGTCTCTAACAATTTTCTTTATGCTTCTATGAGATTGAATTGAGATATTGATTAAGAATTGAGTATAGAACATATTGACTCTCTAATAATTCTCTTTATGATTCTATGACATTGGATAAGTTTTGTGTGAGCTTGTTAAGAATATTTAAGACAAGTATTTGATAAGGCTTGTGGACTGATTTTGAGTAAGCTTTTGTGGAAGCTTGCTATGAAGATTTGAGAAAGTCCTAGAGAGGAATTATTAAGCAGATTTGGACAAGTTTTGAGTGAGCTTGTTGAGCAGATCTGGACAAGTTATGAGTGAGCTTGTTGAGAAGATTTGGACAAGTTATGAGTAAGCTTGTTGAGTAGATTTGAGCAGGTTCTATTTTGACCTGTTGAGTAGATTTGAGTAGGTCATGTGTGGACCTATTGAGCAAATTTGAGTAGGTTCTATGTGGACCTATTGAGCAGATTTGATTAGGTTCTATGTGGACCTATTGAGAATATTTTATTAGGTTCTATGTGGACCTATTGAGCATATTTAAGAAGGTTCTATGTGGACCTATTGAGCAGAATTATACTAGACCAAATATACTATGTTTAGTGCAAGATATTGGGTAGAGTTGTGCTAGACCGATTGGACTATGATTAGTACAGTATTAAGATAGATATTTTGAGGTGACAAAGTACAAAGGATAAAGTCTCAGTGGATAGAGATCCAGTAGCTAGGACAATTGAAGACATATTTGAGTGAGGAGTCTTCAAGTGGAGAGAGATCCACCAGTCAGTGTAGTAGAGTGACAGAGTCTTCTAGAAGATCACTAGCCATAGCATAAGGGGAAAGAGTTATCCTATGGAAGAGATCCATGAACTTGAGATTAGGGGATAAACATATCATTTGGATAAACGTCTATAAACATTGCAATTGGTAAGGATTCCAAAAAGAGATTGATTGAAAAAAATTTAGTAAAATATTTTCTCTATGGAGTAGCCCACATTGGGTGAATCACGTAAATTGTGGCGTCTCTATTGTGTATGGTGTTTTGTGCATTGATTTTATTACTTATATTGATATCGCTATCTATACACTACATAATATTAAATTGAAATAAAAATTAAAAAGTGGTCTTATACTTTTCATCCCCCTTCCCAGTATAATCTTGTGTTCTGTAATTGATATCAGAGTGGGTTCCTTCAGAAGAGTTTAGCATCTTGAAGGAAAATTTGTCTAAGAACACAATGGAACAAAAGGATCAAAGAGATGGACCCTTCAATAATGCAATACCAATTTTTTATGGAAGTGACTTCTTATAATGGTATATGCTGATGAGATTTTACCTGATGGTAATTGGAAATGAAGTTTGGGATGCAATGGAACTTGGATACGATTCAATATTCAATCCTCCTACATATAAGGAAGGTAAAATTCTAATGCATGTAAACTCAAGAGCCATGAATGAAATTATAAAATGATTGCATAGATCATAATATATGAAGGTTATGGATTGTAAAACAACAAAATAAATGTGGGAACTTCTGCATGAAATATATGAAGAAGATAAAGGAGTCAGAATTGCTAAGATAAAAAATCTCAAAGGAGAATTTGAGAACTTAAGAATGAAGGATGATGAAAAAATTTGTGACTATCTCATTAATATTTATGAACTTGTACATGAGATGAAAGGTCTGAGAATGAAGGTTGATGAATCTGATGCTTGTGATAAGATCTTGATAACTATTCCAAAAAGGTACAGTAAAAACATCAATTGATAGTGACTATTTGACAAGGAATTCTTTTGTTGGAATGCTTACTACTTTTGAGATAAGAACAAAAGACCCTATTCCTCCGAAAGAAGTTGCTTTCAAAGTAGAAAAAAAAGAAAGGGAAAGAAGATAGAATCGAGTAGTGAGTCATCCAATGATGAAGCAAACTATGGCAGAAGAAATTGAGGTTGTATAAGACCCATAGATCTTATATCTATCAAATGTTTCAATTATGGAAGGTACAAACATTTTGCAACAGAGTGTAAGGAGACAAAAATAAAAAATGATAAAGAAAAACAAGATCACAGGTATAGGGAGTCAGAAAGATACAGGTACCAAAAGAAAATCAATGATGGACAAAGCAAACAAGGAAATACGTTCTTCTAGAGACAAAAGAGAAGCTACTATGCGGATAATGCAAGTAAGTACTTAATTGATAGTGATGCCAATTTTTTAGGTAATGATAGAGATGAAGTCCTATTTATGGTTAAAGAGAAAGATCCAATTAAGAAAAAGACTCCAATTATTCTCAAATGTTTTAGATGTGGTAAATTTGGACATCTTCAAGATGATTGCACTAGGGATGGTTATAGTTTCAGTGATGATGATTTTGAATATGCACTTGAAAGACCAGATGAGAATATTCTAATGGCTTTGGAAGATAAAGAAGATAAAGAAGATTGTTGGACATTTTGAGTCCCTAAGCTAAAAGTTTTCATTGATGTAAAAATGACCTATGTAAGTAAGAACTATGATTTTGCTCCACAAAGAGCTTCATGAGAAGCAAAGGTTTTGATCAAAGGTTCAAGAAGGGATGCATGGCATTTGGTTCCAAAAGGAGCTTCAAGGGAAGCTTAGAAAAAGGTTTTTATGAAAACCAAGGAAGGTAAGGAAAGGTTTTATTTAAAACTATGGATGGCAGATTTGAAATAGGTTCTTCTTAAAACCCAAGTTGGCTTTTCGTTTCATCGAAAAAGGTGCCCCGGTTATGGAGAAATTTAATTTTAAAATTTTAGTCTAAATTTTAATTTATTTAAAATTTAAATTTAAATTTTAAAATTAAATAAAAGAGTTTTCCCGCCATGTTCGTCAATGTCATATATTTTATCATGCAAAGGTTCAAATATTTAAAGGGGGTGATTTTATCAACCAAGTAGGTGACAAGAAGTATTATCCGCATTCGATTATCCCCTCCTTCGTAATCGTCGATTCCCCCCTTCCAATTTTATTTGTGTATTGCACGTGGAACAAGGGAGTAAGTTTCAAGGCATAGGTGGAGAGGACAGAAATATAAGTCTCAAAGGCTTAAAGCCTCCACGTGGGTAGCCTAGCCCACACAGTGGGTGGAGAGTGTGCTAATGCGCACGACATGGAGGAACGCGGGGTCGAAACCAACCGAAGCCATTTTGCAAGGTATGCCATAATTCAATCGCCAAATTTTTTGGGTGCATGAAATATGTTGAATTTGCTAAGGTTGTGTTAAGCATCGACTTTCACAAAGAGTATAGTGAATTTAATTTTTGCATATGGCTAAGGTTTGATATTTGATTAATGTGGGATATTGTATAAGAAGGCTTTGTGATTATTGTTTTAAGTGCAAAAGTGTTGAAAGGAAGGATATAAAATATTTGAGTTATTTTATGGTATAAGTGGTTTTTGGAGTGACAAGGTTATGCAATGTTTTGATTTATTTTATTTTATGGTACAAGTGGTTTTAGGAGTGATAAGGAAGTTGTGCATTAATTCTTAATAAGGTTTTCTAATTAAAATCCTTGGTGAATATTATTGTGATGTGGAGTAATGTTGATTATTTTGTGATCTTATAACCCTTGTGAGGATTGGCAAAAGAATATTGTGATTGTGGTAGATTTCCAAAGAGGCTTCTTCATCTTCATAAAATGTATGGGCACATTCTCCTATTGATTGATTATGGTGGTTGATTATAAAATACCTTTGGAGTAAAAAGGATTGATTGTGGTTTTCTTTTCGAAAGTGATTGGTTAAATGCTTCAAAGTTTTATGGTTTGAGAGTTGTGATTAAACCTTATTTTATAAGCATTGTTGTTGAAGCCAATTGGTTATGCAAAGAACTTGAACTTGAGTTAGAGAAGAACATGAGTATCATTGTTATGTGAGATTTATTGTTGAAATATTGTTGGAAAAATTTTGAGTTGGTTGATACATTCTTGGACTAGGGTATGTGAGAAAGGGTTATTCCTTGAGGTGTTTGGTTGAGTAGAGTTTTTTGAGCCTAGTAAAGTGGATGCATGTGGTTATTCAAGTTCCATGAAACAAACTATTCTATATCTAAATTGATTTGAGATTGATATTTGAGAATATAACATATTGAGTCTCTAAAAATTCTCTTTATGCTTATATGATATTGATTTGAGTTGAGATTGGGATTTGAGTATAGAAGATATCGAGTCTATAACAATTCTATTTATGCTTCTATGAGATTGAATTGAAATATTTACTAAGCATTGAGTATAGAACATATTGAGTCTAACAATTCTCTTTATGATTCTATGAGATTGGACAAGTTCTATGTGAGATTGTTAAGAAAATTTAAGACAAGTCTTTGAGAAGGCTTGTGGACTGATTTTGAGTAAGCTTTTGTGAAAGGTTGCTATGCATATTTGAGCAAGTCCTAGAGAGGACTTATTAAGTATATTTGGACAAGTTCTGAGTGAGCTTGTGGAGCATATTTGGACAAGTTCTGAGTGAGGTTGTTGAGAATATTTGGACAATTTCTGAGTGAGCTTGTTGAGTAGATTTGAGAAGGTTTTATGTGGACCTGTTGAGCATATTTGAGCAGGTTCTATGTGGACCTATTGAGCATATTTG
This sequence comes from Wollemia nobilis, assembly GCA_028583015.1. Lineage (NCBI taxonomy): Eukaryota > Viridiplantae > Streptophyta > Pinopsida > Araucariales > Araucariaceae > Wollemia > Wollemia nobilis. Next base: position 3,040,706 of record JAQPPZ010002064.1, read on the forward strand.
AGTAGGTTATGTGTGGAACTATTGAGTAGATTTGAGTAGGTTTTGTGTGGATCTATTAAGTAGATTTGAGTACATTTTGTGTGGACCTATTGAGCATATTTGAGAAGGTTCTGTGTGGACCTATTGAGGGGAATTGTACTAGACCGAATGTACTGTGTTTAGTACAAGATATTAAGTAGAGTTGTGCTAGACCGACTAGACTATGTTTAGTACAATATTGAGACAGATCTTTGGAGGTGACAAAGTACATAGGATAGAGTCTCAGTGGATAGATATCCAACAACTAGGACAATTGAAGAAAGGTTTGGGTTAGAAGTCTTCAAGTGGAGAGAGATCCACCAGTTAGTGTAGCAGAGAGACAAACTCTTCTAGAAGATCACTAGAAAGAGTAGAGGGAAAATATTTTTCCTGTGGAAGAGATCCACAAACTTGATATTAGGGGATCATCATCTCCTTTGGACAGAGGTCCATACACATTGTAATTGGGAAGGATTCCCAAAAGATATTGATTGAGAAAATTTTAGTAAAATATTTTCTCTGTGGAGTAGCCCACATTGGTTGAACCACGTAAATTATGGTTTCTCTATTGTGTATGGTGTTTTGTGCATTACTTTGATTACTGCTATTGATACTGCTATCTATACACTACATAATATTAAATTGAAAGAAAAAGTAAAAAGTGGTCTTATACTTGTTAAGTGAATATTTTGCCCTATAGCAAAATGATCACCACAACTAAAGTATCAAACATGAAACTCTCTCTTGCAAAGAAATTAAGTAGCATTATTCATTTCTCCAAGGTTCTTGTGAACAAACATTCATGTGCATGTAATCAATCAAGACTAAAGCAAATAAATGAATGTATACCAAAATAACCTAAACCATGCAAGTAACAGTTAACAAGGGACCTTTAATGATTTGAAAAAGTACTTTGCAACCATAATCCATCAAATCGACCAAATGTGAAGATAGCTTCTTTTAATGTTCTTGAGATTAAGGTGATCTACTTGAAACCCAGTTAGTAACCTCTTTTATCTTCAGCTTAAAAAGATTCCAAATGAGAAAGTTTGTGGTATAAGCCACTTCATTCTAAGCTCCTTGCCTTTAACATGAGGTTCATTTTTAGAGTTAGTGGGTTTGTTTTATCTTCATTTAAAAATGTTACACTATTCCTATGTTAGCATTTGGTGTTAGTAAATTTAGCAATGTTAGCATTAAATGTTAGCCAAAAAGTTAGGATTCATTCACTTGATCTGACTTAATGTGCATTTGGAATTAGTAGCCCTCCTAAACCCATGTTTTTTTTGTCTAAAAATTAGATGAAGGTGTTTGGAGATGCAAGAATGAAAATCTAAATTAAAGAAGTGGATCTAGAAGCAGATTTCTCTTCTCCGCTATTAATCCTTGGTTTTCTTTGGGAAACACTAGATCTGTAAACAAACCCTCCAATTTCTAGTGCGAGCAAATCACTTTCTCAAGCGTAGACGCAGAGCATACTCTTGGTAGATTTATTTACCTTCTTTATAACTTAGATTATTCATGACAACAAATGAACTATTTATGAACATAAATTTTGGAATGGACCAGAATCAAGAAATCAACTACATACAGAAATTTTGGAAAGGACTAGAATCAAGGCACGATTAGTAGAAATTTTGGAATGGACCAAAATAGAATGAAAGCAAATGCAAAATTTTTGGAATAGACCAGAATCAAGGAACAATTAGCAAATTTTTTGGAATGGACCAGAATAGAATGAAAACAAATGCAAAAATTTAGGAATGGACCAGAATCAAAGAACAATTAGCATAAATTCTGGAATGGACCAGAATAGAAGGAAACGTATGCAAATTTTTTGGAATGGACCAGAATCAGAAAAGTAGATTTTAAGGTAAGATTAATCTAAATATCATAAAACTAAAACAAAAACATTATTTACAAAAGTTAGCTGGAAAAACCAAAACAAAACATTAATTTTGTTAGCAATCTCATCCTTGCAAAACCCCAAGTTATGAGATGAAATTCTAAAACAACCTGACCTAACAGACCTGCAACATAAACACAGTCAAATTAGATCAGATGCAAGACTCTAAGAAAATAAATAATTGCATCATTCTATCATTCATCTATCGTAACCCACTTTATGGCATAAACAAATAGATACAAGAAACAATAATGCAAAGAAAAGGTTTACAGAAATAACAACAGTCTTAGTTTCAGTCTCCTTTTTATTTTACACACAAAAGTTGCTCTTGCCAAATAAAAGCTCCTTTATTCCGAAAGATAGTCTTTTTTCTACAATTTCTAGCCCTTTCTTTCAGAAATCTCATGGGCTTAAATAGAAAAAGAAATCTAACCCTTGGCTTTCCTTTTCCTAATTTGTCTCTTCATTTCCCTTGAACATAACAAAAATGAATGGTTTCTTTCCTTATAACACCCTTTATATATATTATAACATATATATGTAGAATTAAAATAATATTTCAACCCTCTTAAAGCAAAACAAAATACCATGGCTTTATCCCTTATGTCTCCCATCATAAATCCCATGGCACTATATTATAATATATATAAACGAAATATTGAAAATTCCTTTCCCCCTATAGCTCCCATGTCCCCTACTTTCTTTTATTTTAACCCTTTAGAATGGTGGGACCTTATAAAATACAATACAATTTTAAGGTCCTAAACCATAGTTCCCACCGTGATGCATTCGAACACCTTGCAACAAAAGAGTGGCGACATTATTATACAAAAAGGAAAGAACATTTAAAAAAAAAAACAAACACCTTGGGATCATTGAAGTCCTCAAACCTCTCCGTCGGGTCCAACAAGCTAAAATTCGTTCTCACCTCTGTGCGGCACCGAGGTGGCAGGAACCTCTAGAAGCTCACCATGACCATGGTCACGTTGTCCTCCGACTCCCAACAGTGAGCCACGTCCACCAGCATCTCCGCCGTCTTCTCCATGCTCTCGCCCTGTCTGATGCACCGTCGCCCCATCTCGTGTGCCATCGAGCTCGACATCACATCGAACAACCCATCGCACCCCAATATCAAAAAATCGTCTTCATATCCCAAATCTAATACCTACACCTCAGCTCACACATGAGCCCTTTGACGCACCTTGCTTTGCTTTGACCTCAGCCTTGACATCCTCGACGGCCCTACGACCTACGGATTTTTGATGAATGCCATTACGTTCAACCCAACGGATCAACCGTACTCCTATTGTTCCTTAAGGATTTATAAGTCATTGATGGTATTTTAGGGTTTCGATTAGGCTGACCCTTAGCCCTAATGGCTCTGTTTTTTCTCTACATATGTGGTCAGAATGGTTTTATCCTTACTGACCATTGTTGATCACTGTCAGACCTATCGATGTGAATTCACCACGTCCTCCACATTTGATGTCTTACGACCATCCCTCATCTATTTTTAGCCTTTGAAGATGTCTGTACAGGTCCTCCATTTTCTATGTTTCGGTATATGTGGACTGTGCCACCTACATTTCTTGCATGTCTTTCTGACTATGCTCCTTATTTTGGTCTCTATCCACCAAATATCTAAAAATCATCCATTATATCTGTCCCTTAGAACGTGGTTGTATCGCCTTCATGGCCTGCATTTCTACCCAGTGACCGAATTCTCCGTCGCTATCTACCGCTAAACATTTTTATGCCTTCCTTACTAGCATTGACATGCTGCCAGTTCTTTCACTCTAATGACCCGGAGTCTTGCCATTTTAGGTTTTAAAATTGATGACTTTCTTTCCAAACCAATCATCGCCATTAATTTTCTAATTCAGCTTCTGGGTTGCCAACCATACTACACGTCATCACATGTGGAGTAGTCTTCGATCGACATCCTCATTGGCTTTGAAACTTCGATTTGGCACCAAACTCTCTATCCATGTGTCGTGCCACCATTCGTCTGTGCATAGCTATCCATGCTACTGTGTCCTCATTGTCAAATAATGTAATACAAGGGGTGTTGTCCCTGACAACTCCACGCTCGCCATGTCACCGATGTCGACGAAGAGTTTCTTATGCCGATATTTCATTTGTCCACCTACACATCGTGGGTCCCACCTGGTATACATTCTCCTTCTTATCCACCTTAGAGCCTTTTGCTTTCGTGTATCTGACGCACTGTCATTGTTGTGGACTGCGTTGTCATCGTATGTCCAATGGGACATCTAGCTTTATGTTCGGTGTTCAAATCTTCTACCTGTTGTGTAGGATTGTCCTTACTCACTGTGCATGCTGTGATTAGACTACCTATCGCCCGAATTTCCGTCACTATCATTTACATCGTTAGTTTGAGTCGTTGATGCCGCACTGCCTCACCGCTGAACTCTTCCTACACTTGATATAACCAAGTATTAAATTTTCATTAAATCTTGTATAAACCTTAATACATGCGAAGCATGATTAGGTTTAATAAATAAGGGTAAACATAAAATCCCTATTTGTCATTATTTTATTTTATTATTATTTTATTGCTTTTTTGTTTGGTTATTGTGAGAAACCTTTATGACCATGTACACGGTTAAGCAATATCATCCCAACCATGACACCTCCTAAAGTAGGGATTTAACATTATTAATATGAAATTTAACACAAAACCACCACATACCATTTTTTAACTATTATTATATACAAAATATATATAATAATAATAATGTATATTTTTCGGTATACACAAATGAAAGAAAACCCAAAAAGTAACCATGAAAACACTAACCACAAAATCGATGAAAAACTTGCCGACACAACAATGATGATAAAAATCGTCAACCACAAGATGACAACAAAAGAAACGTCGACAATAAAATATTGTCGACAAGAAAAAGTCATCAACAATAAAATATCATCGACAAGAAAAATTCATAGACAAAAACTAATGATAAATGCAAATTCAAAACAAACTGAGAATTAGACACTCGAAACCAACATGCAAACACCCAAACACCAAAAACAAAAAGGTGGGTCCCCAATTTTGGGGTACGTTGTGGAGCAGCCACAACAATACTGTTCACCCCCCTCTCAGTATAAGCTTATGTTCTTCATCCACTTTACAAATTTCAAAATCGAAGGTATCATATGCATATCCACACACAATAATGTAGTACTCATAATTTGATTTGTTTAAAAAATAAAAACAAACAATCATTTAATTTCTTTGTGCTATCTAAAGTTCGACATGAACATCAAGGAAGGATTTTACTTTCAACAAAGTACAAACCCAATTTAGCACTCTAAACTAGTACCAATAAATTCATTTACAACATATAAAGGTAATTTCTATTTTTAATAAAATAATAAAAACACGCACCTATTAACGATGTTTGCAGTAGTTCTTCCCTTCCTAAAAACTACTACCAAAACTCATATATATCCCAGTTGTAGTAAAATACAAAGAAAAACATGCATTATCCAATATCTTTTTGCTATTACTCTCTCCTACTCCTTGAGATTACATACTACTGATAAAAATAATTACAATATATCTACTCACAACTACTTCCCCCATATTTCATTTTGCACACATACACAAAATAATTTTCAAGCAAAATCAAGTTATTCCCTTGATCCCATAACTCGAAAAACCTAGAACTCCTTATCCAAAATATAAAAAATGTATAGCGTCGAGCAAAAATAAGTTAATGCCATATATAAGCACACATTCACATTCATCATGACAAAGCATTGAGGGACCAATTTTTACTTAATTTTATTTTATTATAACATAGCTTTTATCACGAAGTTACGCATAACCACAATTTATAATTTGTATTCTAATCTCTCCAATAAAGTCACATTTCCCCTTTTTTTATTATTTTTTATAACATATCTTTCTACCTTTAAAGTTGTTATTTTTATAAAGCAATGTATACTTAAATACTTTCAATTCACCATAAACTTCATAAAAGGTGGCTCCCATGTCATAGCATCTTCATTGCCACTTCAAACAAAACATATCGATAAATCATTTCTTCACAAAAAATATGCAGACACCAAATAAGGCATACACATAATGCAATTGATTTCCTATGCATCTACATGAAACACCTCAATGTGAGATTTCATGTACCCACGAGTCAAATCATCACTTCCCTTTTACCTTTTTGGTCAACCAACCCTATCTATCAAAAGTGTACACCTGGTCTTGCATACACAATGGACACTAACAGTACCATGCTTTATAGGAAAAGGTAAATACAATTCATTAATTAATCTATAATCAATGGTCGTGCAAGAAGGGTCGTTACATACTCCCCCACTAGAAATAAATATAGTACTTGTGTTTCATGGCATGGTTAAACAAAGGTAATATATCTAAATATAGTTTTTCACATATACCATATTAATCATGTAAATTTATAAATCAAAATTGAATCATAAATAATTAAAATCTAAACACACAATTAAACCACTTAATATGTCATATTACATTCAACCAATTCCCATGCATAAACCAAAATATACATCATCACATAAACAAAGCTACTCTACTTAGTAACTTAAAACATATAAAAGTTACTCTACTTAGTGACCCAAAACTTACACAACTACTCTACTCAGTGTCTTGTCACATGTCCATATACATATATGTATGTACATAATCAAACCATATAAATTATTTTAAAATATTTATGTTTACTCAAATAGATAAGGAACTGTTGTTGCATCCATGTTCTCCCATGTGATGCTTCTATCTGAGTAGAGATCCCATTGGAACTAGTATTGCTTTATGTTTCTTTTCCTTAGATTCTTGGTCCTAAAACCAAGTGTATGAATAGGTCAAACTTCAGTTTTTAGTGGGTCGATCATCTGTAATTTGGAAATATCTAAAATATGATTGGTATCAAAAATGTACTTCCTAAAGAGGAATACATGGAATACATTATATATTTTAGATAAGCTTTGTAGAAGACCAAGTTTTTATGCAACAAGGCTTATCTTACCCATAATTTCAAATGGACCCACATATCTTGGGTCAAGTTTAGAAGATTTTATAGAACTTTTAGTTGGCTTCACCCTTAATAACACTTTGTCTCCCACAAAATATTCTCTTAATGTTATTTTAAGATCTGTGTAGCTATTTTGGTCATTTGCATCCTCATTTAGCTTCTACTAAATTATTTTCAATTGATCCTCTATTTATTTTATAGTTTTTGGTCTTATCACTACTTGATATTCTAGATTATGTCATGATAAGGGAGGTATGTATTTCCTTCCATATAGAGCTTCAAAATGTGCCATACCTAGTGATGCATGATAATTGTTATTGTATGCAAACTTAGGTAGGTATAAATAATCTTATCATTTTGTATGTGGTTCCATATAATACATTCTTAGCATATCATACAATACCTGATTTGCCCTCTTAGTATGCCCATATATCTCAAGGTGATAGGTGGAACTAGTATTCAATTTGATTTCCAAAGCTGCATGCAAAGCCTACCAAAATTTAGAGGTAAAGCGAGAATCTCTGTCAAATATTATAACTTCAGGAAAACCATGCAATCTCATCACTTCCCTAGTGAAATTTCTCTCTATAGCAGGTGCATCATCTTACACATTACCAGGTATAAAATGTGCAACCTTGTTTAACTTAAACACAAACACTAGGGTTACATCATGCCTAAACCTTGTTTTAGGAAAACCCACTAAAAATTCTATTAAAAATACCTACCATTTTTGTGTAGGTATCTCATGTGGGTACAATATACCCATCGGATGCAAATGTTCATCTTTTACTTTTTGATATTCCAAGAACCTGGTCACATAATTAGTGATATCCCTTTTCATACCTAGCCAATAGTAGACTTTTCTTAATATCTCACGCATCTTTACTCCTCCAAGATGCATTGAATAAGGAGTATTGTGTGCCTCCTTGAGGATTATTTCTCTCAATCCATCCATATTTGGAACAACCAGTCTATTTTTATAATATGATAAATCATCTCTATAAACAAAACGTGTATCTTTTCCTAGTTCTTGCTCAATTTGAGCATTACATGACTGCCAAATTCATTTTGTTGCTATAGATATTTAATCTGATCTAACAAACAATAATGATATTTTGCCATTGCAAAAATGTGCCCTCTCCTACTGAAAGTGTCAGTGACCTTATTCTCCTTACCATTAATATACTCAATGCCAAAATCATACTCAAATAGGAACTCCATCCAACATTGTTGCCTAGCATTCAATAAGGGTTGAGTAAATATGTATCTTAAACTTTGGTACTCTATCTTTGGTTCACAAAGTTTCCCCAACAAACAGTACCTCTACATCTTAAGGGCATGTACAATAGCTACCAACTCCAAGTCATGAGTGTTATAATTGACTTCATGCCTCTTACGTTTTCTTGAGTCAAAGGCAATAACCGCATCATATTGGTTCAAAACCCCTTCTAATCCTTCAATTGATGCATATGAACACACTGTAAAATTCTTATTAGGATCAGGTAATTGTAGAATTGGTGTGGTTGTCAACTTTTCTTTTAGAATTTGAAAGGCTTCTTCACACTACTCTATCCATTTAAAGACCTTACCTTTCCTTTGAAGGTTTGTAATAGGTTAGGCAATTCTCAAAAAACCTCTGAGAAATCACCTATAGTAGCTTGTAATTACCATAAAACTATGTACCTCAATCATGTTGGTAGGTGCAGACCAGCCAATAATTACTTATATTTTCTTGGGATCAACTGCAATTCCTTCAATAGATATAATACATCCCAAATTCTATAGTTGTGGAGTGTAGAATTCACACTTTCATAGTTTTCCATATAACTAATTCTTTCTAAGAATCTCAAGTACAGTTCTCATATGTTTATCATGTTCCTCTTTATTCTTAGAATAGATCAATATGTCATCAAGAAACATGAGCACAAACTGGTCCAACTACTATCTAAAATGATATTCATGATAATCATTTTGGAAGTGTGTACGATGTATCATTTCCTAAAGAATTCAATGTCTATACTATAATGTAAATCAAATGAGGATGATCTTCCCATGTTTGTTGATATTTAAAATATGATTTTTATTTAATTCTCTTACTACAATTATAACTCTTATTGGCCAATCATATGAACCATGTCATTATAAAGGTATTAATCTTAGCACAAGTGCCTTCATATAGTCAATGGTTCAAGAGTATTCATCTATCTAATTTTTTGCCTATTGATGGGCTGTCGTTAAGCACATCATTAATTCTCAATGAATTTGTCAATCCAGGGTGGTGTCCAAGGCTATTTACGAGAGAAAGTTCAAGCAGGGTTGTAGTTCAGTTCATTTGGAAGCAACATGTCTTATTGGTGGAATTGATTGTGTGGGGGTTTTGTGTCACTTCTACCCCTAAATTGCATAAATTGAACTTTAATCTATTTGCAATAATGAAAACTAATTGCTAATTATAGAAATGAAACCCTAGTTACAGTTGCAAGAATGAAATCTAATTAAATTGCAGAATTGAAACTCTAGTTATAGTTGCAGAATTGAAAGTCTATTTAATCTTGCAATAATTGAAATGAAGCATAAAAACTAGATCCTTTCAATGCTTTATAACAAAAGGTTGTCAATCTTCTGTGCAGGGTTTTGACAGCAAAAACAAGAATGCAAGGAAATCACAGAAAACTTGTAAATTGTTGGAAATGGAAATTTGCAATGAATTGGAAAGTTGTTGGGAATGAAAAGAATAACCAGATATACCACTAATCATATCACAAAAACATTATGAACAAGAATTAAACAACTAGGAATGTTAGTTGTGCAAAAGAATGAAAATGACAAGTTCACAACTTATTCTACTGCAGCAAAATCAGAATAAAACCTGTCTGTCAGTCCTCCTCCTAGGTCTGGAAGTGGCCAACATCCTTTCTCAGAAGAAGGTTTGAATTCTTCTTTAAGTCTTACTCACACTTAGACATAACAAAATAAATGGAATGAAACTGCACTTTTATTGCTTCAGAAACATAATTACAATTCTGCTAAAATCTATTACAGGTCTGAAATCACTATTCTATTATCTCCCTATTTATTTTCTATCTCCTCTATATCTAATCTATCTAATAGCTCAACCTGGATGGGAGCTATATTTTATAGATGCCTAAAATCTAATTACAAACAGAAAATATGTTGTTCCTGATATCTTGCAAAATTTCCTGGGTTTATCCTAGAAGAGGATCAATTTGATCTTTTCCATAAATGGTGGCTTTGGACGGCAAGGACGGCAAAGTTAGATGGGAGATATTTTCCCTTAACTTTATCAACCTTCTTATCCCCTTTTCCATCGCCAAAATTTAGTCAACAAGTCAAAAAGTGCTTTCTTTTCTCATTCCGAAGAAACTATGTTCATTCCGAAGACATTGTGTTCATTTTGGAGACACTATGTTCATTCCGAAGACACTGTGTTCATTCCGAAGATCTTTAGAATGACCAACTGTGTTGACTCCAAATGGTTTTGGCTGCATTTATCAGGTGGATTAGCCCTCAGGATCATATTGCAATAGTCTTCATTCTTCCTTGGATGTGAATTCCATGCCTTGCCATTCATTGGCAGCTGGCTGGAATTTATATGGAAAAACTAGTTTTCTGCTGCACAGTAATAAGTCTTTGTACTATTTGCTGAATTTAGAGAAACTAATGCTTAATGATCATCAAAATAAGACTAGTGAAGTGTTGTTGTCAACCTAAGCATGACAAGATAACATAAAACTATACAAGAACTGTTAAAAATCAGAATATAATGTCCTTAACACTTCAATCATGCAAACAATTAATACACAACATATTAAATCAACTTAACTAGCATATAAGATAATTCACAAGAGTTTTAGGCAATTTTAACTATTTAAAACATGCTATAAATGAGGCTTATCTAGGCCTCATCATTCCCCCCAACTTATATTAATGCATGCCCTCATGCATTGCGATGGGCTATGGAGTCACAAATGTCCATACTCATATTCCATGTTTCATAGAACAATTTAATGCTTGTGTAATTTCTCATGAAGATTTATGATTCATTATTCAAACTGATCATCTGGTTGGGAATCCTCTTCAAAATAGGAGGGAACCAGAGTAATGATGGTTGGAGGCCTAAATCTGAGACCTACCCAATAATGTTGCATAAAGGTATTTCTCTGGATTGAGAAGGCAATGCCTCAGAATGGAAGGACACTGCTTCAAAGTGGAGGGGCACTACTTCAGAATGAGCACCTATGTCTTCATATTCCCTAGATAATCCAAGCAGTAACTGAACCAAATCCTCCTCTTTATCTGATGTAGTTGATTGTTCTTCAACTTGTGACAGCCTGATTTTAAGTTTCTCCACTTTCTGCTATAATTCTCTAATTTTCTTTTCATGTTTTTCAATAACATCTTCTCTTTCCTCAATCCATCTCATTTGTATTTTTATAACACTCTTGGCTGCTCTCAGTTGTTTTGTGATGTCCACCTCCTCTTCTTCGTTCGACTCAAAACCTAATACTGACAAATCAACTGCAGTTTGCTGCTCAACAAATATCTCATCCTTTGCTTCAGACCCCTACTCCTGTATAGGAGGTTCCATGAAATTATCTATGATTACATCCAAATTATCAGTGGCTTGTTGCACTTTTATGACATTAAGGCTATCCTATCTGGTCTTCTCTTCAATCATTTTTTCTTTTATCTCTTTTTGTTGGAGTCTTGTAGACCTCCTAGTCCTTAATGTATATTTTCTCTTCTTGCCCTGTTTTCTTGTGGTAACGAGGGTTGTAGGGATAGCTTCAGGCTCTTCACTAGGAATTTCACTCTCCTATTCGACAGATAAATAACATCTTTAGAAAAATGAACCCTCTTCTATTTTATTTTTTTGCTGTTAGTTTTAGCCCTTCTCTTCTTAGTCTATGAGGTTGATGGTTCTAGAGAAAAATGCTTTGTTGCTTTTGCTTGGTGTGTTTCCTTCTCTACAATAGCATTTTTTTTTTAGCCTTTTCTTCTTCCTCAGTAGCATATTTTTTTATAGCAACATATGTATCCTCTTCTCCTTCATCTTCTTCTTCAAAAACTACATTAGTCAGGGTAGAATAAAACCTATTAAAGCTTCTAGGGTTTCCCCTAAAATGATGTTGGTACACTAGTTTAATAAGACCATGATGATGAGGGCTCATTTTTTCCTCTTGATAATGTTTTGCCATGCTCTGTAGTTCTTGGTGCAGGTATGCTGGAAAATTCACTCTAAGTTTAGGCTGTTGCCTACCATGCCTGAGGTGGTTTAAAATTTTGAAATGATGCCCTGACAAAATTACATACTACCCTTCACAGGTTGAAAAATTTGGTAACCCATGTGGTTATGTTATTCTAGGGTTCTTGTAGGCTGGCCCTTTTTTCATTTTTCACTTCATTTCTCTATTTTGATGCTGAGATGACTGCTCTCTTCTACTGCTAGGTCATTGATTTCTGGTTTCTATAGAATTATAGGGTTTGCTCTTGTTCTTCTTTAGAAAGAACTTTTAATTTTTTTTACTTTTCCTTGTAATCATTAGAAAATATGTCTTTGGAAAGGAAATATGGTACACTTCCTTATTCTGTGCTCTGAACACCTGGCCATCAATCATTGGACATCCTTGCCATCAAATTTTCTTTACTATTTTTAGCTCATCCATTCTGCATGTAAATTTTCCCACATGAGTGGTTATTAGCAATGACTGGTGGTGGCATGTTTGTTGGTTATTTTCCTTGTGATTCTCATACTTCCTTAATGGGTGCAAAATATGAGATGAATCTAACCACAAGCCAACTGACATGTGTCAATGATCACATGGAGTAAAAACATTCTGCTGACTATGTCTTTTTCTCCCTCCTTGGATGCCATATGGAAATATACTGTTAAATCTTCATTTTGAAGATTATGTTTCATTCTAAAGACTAAGCTGGGCATTTAATCCGAAGATAACCTCATTCTGAAGATAAACCTTCATTCCGAAGACACACCTTCATTCCGAAGACAAACCTTCATTCCGAAGACAAACCTTCATTCCGAAGACAAACCTTCATTCCGAAGACAAACCTTCATTTTGAAGATACCACGGTTATTGAAGATACAACAGTCATAGTAGAAACCAACATTTTTCTCTTTCTCCAAGCATGTTTTGTTTATGCCAACTCTTATGAACACTTTTATACTAATGGTTAATTGTCATATACTATATATCAAATATTTACAATGAGAAAAGTGCAAGAAACATATATACTTGGTTAAAACAAGTTAATGCAAGTTTTGAAAGATGATTGCTTCTATTGATATTCTGTTGAGGCTTCCTACAACACTTCAAAAACAAGTGCAGTTGGTGAATTTGTACAATGGTGACTCAGAAATTTCAAGGTTATGCATGCCAGAAAACTGGTTTTCATGCATACCAACTCAGTAGCGCCTTAGAAAAAGGTTTTCACTACTGAGCTATTCATTTTTCTCTTTTTTTTTTCTTGGTTTTCATTTTTTTTTTCCTCTCCTTTTATCTCTCTTTTTTCTTGATTCTGATTATGCCCATGAAGGATTTCATGATTTCCCTGAAATCATGCCCATGAAGGAATTCATAATCAGAATTTATTCATCTTTTTGTTTTCTACTTTTTCTGATTTATTTTTTATTTTTTTAAGATTCAAAGATATGATCATTTGGAATATTTATCAGAAGAATAAGCCTCTTCTATCAAATGTAACTGTGTGAAATACCGAGAAAATTCCACCTTTGTAAAAGATGTCCATTCACCACTAATATCCTCCTTAAATCATCAACTAAAGAAAGTTGAACAACTTCATTCTCAAACTCCCCTGGTTCATCCTTGCTGCTCTTAATGTGATCATCATGCCACATTTTCCATTTTTTTTGAATGAACTCTATTTGGTGAAGTGCTTCCAACCAAAGTTCATCAAATGCATTCAACTGCAAAATTTGTTTTTTTTGTACCTACAACAACTCAATGCCAATTGCTAAAGATGCATAAAATATTAGTAAAGCATTAGGATGTTGTACCAATATATCAAACAAATTTGCTCCCTGGTTTTTAGTCAACCAACTATTTTTTTTCAAAGGTTGTTTTGGTTGTATTTCAGTTTGTTTTGTACCAAGCTGATTTGAATTGGTTCTTGGAGAAACATTTTTATTTACAACAATGGAGGCCAAAACTAAAGTATTCTTTTCATTTTCCTTATGTGTTCTAAGAAACTATGGGCTTTTTGTACAATCATACTTAGGTGTAATAAGTTTACCTGAAAGCAAGTTAACTAATTTTCCACATTTTTGTATGGTTTTAGGATATACTTTCTTTTTTTTCTTGGTTTGCTAAAACACATTTCTTGAACAATCCTATTAATGATTGGTACAACTTGAGGTAAAGATATTGTAACAGTTAAATGTTCTAATTCCTTTATCAAATATGATTGTGAAGATGTTATTTTTGATATCTCGGACTGTTCAAAATATGATACTTTATTTGATGAGGTATCTTGTTCTTCTTGATTTTGTTTTAGTGTGGATTTGTTTTCATGTTCATTATTTTTAACTTCAATTTCTACACTGATAAGTGGAATAGGTTCAAGCAGTGGTTCACCTGAACACAACTAAGTTTTAACATAGTCACTAACATTTATTAGGGTTGTATTTTCTAATTCAACCACAGAGACAGGGGTTACCTTTTTAACATGATTTGGACTGACCACAGGTTGAGTTGAAAACAGAGGTTGTTTTAATTTTTGTTGTTGTTGTCCATGATAGAAATTATGGATATAATTAGGCAACAAATTTGATTTTTGTTTTTGACAATGTTGCTGCCCTTTGTACATGATTTTGATGTTGTACCCATTGATATCCCTGTAATTTTGGCTACAACCATGGTGGATGTTGTTGATTCCATTGTTGTTGCATCCATCCATGTTGATACCATGCTTGGGAGTATGCCCATGGTGGTTGACTCCAACATTGTTGAAGTGGACCTGAAGTAGACCATGGCATATACCAAGGATTATTTCCCCAATGTGCAAGAAATGGAGAAGCATTCTGATATGGAAATTTATGAAAATTATTCCCTTGTCCTTGTCCTACAAAATTGATTTTTTTCATAGGTTGAGACTATTTTTCAAAGACACTTTTAAGTTCGGAAATAAACTACACTGATCCGTGGGGTGTCCTAATTGACAAATGCTACATGTAGTAGGTATAAATATTTTGTTCAAAGGACAATCATGAAGAGAGTGTTGCTTTTTACATTCTGAACAATAGATGGCTGAAGATTCAGTAGATTCATTTTTTTCATCTAATGTTCTATCATGTACTAAAATATCAGCCTCTTTCATGCATTCTTTCAAATCATGTTTTTCATTACCAATTCTGTGTTTTCTATGCCTTGAATGAGAGTAATTTTTATAGAGTTTAATAATTTCCTAAAATTTAAGTGCATTTGTATCTCCTCTTCCCAAGATATCCAATGCATCCCTAGATTCATCTTGTAGTCCCCTTAAGAATATGACTTTGCAAATTTTAGGTTCAACACTTCCACATCTCTTATGAACAAAAGAAAATCTGTCTAGATAATCTTCTAAGATTTCATTTTCCTCTTGTTTCATTGTAAGAATTTCATCAATTTGATTCTTGAATTGACAATATTCTTGGTATCTCTCCAAGAATATGTTTTCCATCTCATCCCAAGTTCTAATTGAGTCAGGTGCTAAGGTGATAAACCATCGTAGAGCTAACTCTTTAAGAGTGGAAGGAAATAGTTTGAGCTTTTTATTGTCATTAGTGTAATCATGAGCTTGACATACAATTTTAAACTCAAACAAAAACATATCAAGATCTTCGGATGTAATTCCCTTGAAATTTGGTAATACTATAGGTGAAATGACCTTCATGGGAGCATTTTGATTAAGATCTAGTTGGATGGGATTTTGAAAAGTTCTCGGAGGTGCACTAGTTGCACTAGGGTGGAGCACATTGTTGGCTCTACCTTGATTCTCTTGTGAGCCTTCCATTGTAGGTTCCCAAAAACAATTATAAATCTTGTCAAATTTTCCTGATTGTATGGATTTGTCAAGAGAAAATGGTGTTGAACTACTTAATTTTCCTCCTTGTAATGATTTCTCAAAGGAT
Organism: Wollemia nobilis; assembly: GCA_028583015.1. Lineage (NCBI taxonomy): Eukaryota > Viridiplantae > Streptophyta > Pinopsida > Araucariales > Araucariaceae > Wollemia > Wollemia nobilis. Next base: position 3,056,850 of record JAQPPZ010002064.1, read on the forward strand.
CTTGCAAGGTCTTGGAAGTGGATGATTGGGATTCTTTGAAAATTCCAACATTTTTGGAAATAAAAAATTTAGACATTTTTGACATAATTTCAACCTCTTGTGAAATTTTTCTTCTTGTGGTTTCTTGCTTATTTCCTAAATGGACTGAAATACAATTTACCAATAAAAATTACTTATACCAGTCATTACATTCAGATTTTACTCTAAAATTCACAACTTAGCATATTTAATAATTATTGGACTGCTTTTCACCTTCTAACAACACCGTGTTCCCCAAAAATGGTGCCAAAATGATGGGCTGTCGTTAAGCACATCATTAATTCTCAATGAATTTGTCAATCCAGGGTGGTGTCCAAGGCTATTTACGAGAGAAAGTTCAAGCAGGGTTGTAGTTTAGTTCATTTGGAAGCAGCATGTCTTATTGGTGGAATTGATTGTGTGGGGGTTTTGTGTCACTTCTACCCCTAAATTGCATAAATTGAACTTTAATATATTTGCAAGAATGAAAACTAATTGCTAATTATAGAAATGAAACCCTAGTTACAGTTGCAAGAATGAAATCTAATTAAATTGCAGAATTGAAACTCTAGTTATAGTTGTAGAATTGAAAGTCTATTTAATCTTGAAATAATTGAAATGAAGCATAAAAACTAGATCCTATCAATGCTCTGTAATAGGTCATCAATCTTCTATGCAGGGTTTTGACAACAAAAACAAGAATGCAGGGAAATTATAGAAAACTTGTAAATTGCTGGAAATGGAAATTTGCAGTGAATTGGAAAGTTGTTGGGAATGAAAAGAATAACTAGATCTACCACTAATCATATCACAAAAACATTATGAACAAGAATTAAACAACTAGGAATGTTAGCTATGCAAAAGAATGAAAATGACAAGTTCACAACTTATTCTGCTGCAACAAAATCAGAATAAAACCTGTTTGTCAGTCCTCCTCCTAGGTCTGGAAGTGGCCAGCCTCCTTTCTCAGAAGAAGGTTTGAATTCTTCTTTAAGTCTTACTCACACTTAGACATAACAAAATAAATGGAATGAAACTGCAATTTTATTGCTTTAGAAACATAATTACAATTCTACTGAAATCTATTACAGGTCTGAAATCACTATTCTATTATCTCCCTATTTATTTTCTATCTCCTATATCTAATATAATCTAATAGCTCAACCTGGACGGGAGCTATATTTTATAGATGCCTAAAATCTAATTACAAACAGAAAATATGTTGTTCCTGATATCCTGCAGAATTTCCTGGGTTTATCCTAGAAGAGGATCAATTTGATTTTTTCCATAAATGGTGGCTTTGGATGACAAGGATGGCAAATTTAGATGGGAGATATTTTCCCTTAACTTTCTCAACCTTCTTATCCCCTTTTACACCGCCAAAAGTCAGTCAAAAAGTCAAAAAGTGCTTTCTTTTCTCATTTCGAAGAAACTGTGTTCATTCCGGAGACATTGTGTTCATTTCAAAGACACTGTGTTCATTTCGAAGATCTTTAGAATGACCAACTGTGTTGACTCCAAATGGTTTTTGCTGCATTTCTCAGGTGGATTAGACCTGAGGATCATATTGCAATAGTCTTCATTCTTCCTTGGATGTGAATTTCATGCCTTGCCATTCATTGGCAGCTGGCTAGAATTTATATGGAAAAACCAGTTTTTTGTTGCACAATAATAAGTCTTTGTACTATTTTCTGAATTTAGAGAAACTAATGCTTAATTATCATCAAAATAAGACTAGTGAAGTGCTATTGTCAACCTAAGCATGAAAAGATAACATAAAACTATACAAGAACTATTAAAAATTAGAATATAATGTCCTTAACACTTCAATCATGCAAACAATTAATACACAACATATTAAATCAACTTAACTAGCATATAAGATAATTCACAAGATTTTTAGGCAGTTTTAACTATTTAAAACATGCTATAAATGAGCCAGGCCTCATCACCTATCCTATTTTTATTTTGTGTATAGTTGTCCTCTTCAAACTCAACCTTCCATAGATTATTATTTTGAATAAAAACTAAGAAATATTTTATACTTCGTGTCATTATGCTAATCCCCTTAATTTTTTTAACCAACATAGTTGTGGCATTAAAATATTTTATGATCATGAATCATATTTTTTGGTATTTACTTCTCATAAAGGATTGTGCTTAAATAGCACTATTTACAACAAATTCTAACCATAAAATAATGACTAAGCTATCAAATCAAATTTGATAATTTTAACTAAGATAAAAAATCTATTCCAATGACTATGCCATCCAAATGAGTTGACATTTACAAGTTGGAATTAAATTTATAATTTATTGCTAATTTAGACTTAGAAAACAATAAAATAAACAGCCTAGAAAAACATAAGACTAGGTCTAAATGATGTCCTTATCACCTTGCCACTCCTGAATCCACAACATCTCATTTACATCTTGCCCATATTATTTTTATAATTTTAGAATATTCTTTATTTTTTATTTTAGTTTCTTAGATACAAAGAACATCAATTTTATTACTTAAATAGATGTTCCTATAACATATCTACGTTAAAGGGATATCAACACAAGGTGTAATCTTGTGTGATATATTACAAGGTCAATTTTATTTTAAAGGTATAATTTTGTGTGATAGATTACAAGGTTGATTTGTAATCTTGTGTGATAGATTACAAGGTTAATTTATATTTAAAGGAAAATCTTGTGTGATAGATTGCAAGGTTAATTCATAATCTTGTTTGATAGGTTACAAGATAATTTATATCTTACTATGAGGTAACCTTGTTAGATGGGTTACAAGATAAAGAAGATGTAATCTTGTTTCATAGATTAAAAGGTAAAATTTGTACGGACTCTAGTATAACCATATGAATTGATTATAAAACAAATTTATGATAAAACTACAATGATTATAGGATAATCCTGTTGATGGATTATGTGAACTATAATATGATTTTGATCAAACGATAATATAGTGATGATTGTCTAAAATATGAAACATGAACGAATGTGGAAATATTAGAAATGAAATCTAATCTTAGAGAGAGTATGGGATCTCTCCATGTGTAGTGAAACCTTAGACAATGTTCGTACCATATTGGAGTATATGATCTAATGACATTTAGGTTGGATAATGAATGTCAGATTCATTCTCAGGGGAATTATGGGGTTCCCTCTTGGCAATTAATGAAAGTTATCCTTAATATGTAATCGATGATCATTCATAAACATGTAGATGTAAGAATTTTTAAGATTCTTATTTATTGCATTGATGACATAGAGAAAGAAAATGTGGCATTACCTTAATTTCATCATAATTTAAACAAGGAACAAGTTGGTTCCTTAAATTACATATTTTATTTAGAAAATGGTCCATCAGATGCCTTTCTATATTTGTATATATGACAATTTAGTTTTATGAAATGAGAGGAGAAACATATTTTGGAGGCTAGGTTTATCCCAGGGTATATGTTGTGTAAAATCTATTTTATGGTTTGCAATTATTGTTATGTATGGATTATTACTTGCTTTCCATTATGATTATCTAGATCATGGATATTTAATATGATGAAAGAAGTAAATGTTATTTACTTTCCAGTAGAATGATGTATTTACATTCTTATAAAGTGATTACTAGAATGTTGTAATATTTTGTTAACAAGCAATGTTCTATGGATGAAAATGGATTATGATTACTTTAGTGATTATAATATTTGATGCATTTGTGTTTTCCAATGAATGGCTCTTTTATTATGGTGTAATGATTTATACTTTAAATCAAGTGAAAGTCATTATGAGAATAAAGTAACCTTTATGCATTGTCATAATAATACATGCATGGTATTCCACTGCAAATAATGAAAATAGGAAGTAATATTGAAATGATATTCAATTGATTAAGTGACTAAATTTTGTAATACAAGAAGATATAGAAAATAGTTAAACCAAGGGATAACACATATAATTATGGGATGAAATCTTGGATAGGATTTGGTCACTCCTCTCACGAGAGTTGACACTGACTATGTCATAATTCTCTCAGTTACTTACTTCCCTACATGATGTTGATTCAAACACACTGGTTGTAACTTATCATGTTAGATATAAATAAAAAAAATTCTATATTAAGTTTGGTTGGTAATATGGGTTGTTACAGATGCATACTTTCCCATTCCTTATCATACTGAATCCTTGACTAATCGATCGACTTATTCTATTATATGTATATAAGAGGTTTAGCGTACATATGCCTAGTGTCTAGTTTATTGTCCACCATCTAGAGTCAACTAGAGCCACGTCAATACCTTGACCTTGGACTTGATCACTCATATCCATTATGACTCATGATTTTTTATCCCATACCAAACATCATGGCTAAACTAGCTAAGTCAAATGAACATAGGACTTATCACAGTACTACCCAAGCAACAACCTAGAGATGGCATCTCATACTACCCCTCGTTACCTTTCTATGAATAGGTTAATTTTTCTAACCTTTACTGTTTAAAATATGATTGCTCTTGAGACTCATTGTGTTCATATCCATACCTCAATGACATTGGGTGTTCATGTTTAGTTAGCCTCTATGAGGAATACATCCTTCATTCCTCATCATGGTATCTATCAAAGATTCAATTTTGTTTATATTCTTCTTTTCTAGGTATAAAAATATAAATTCCACTTCTCTTAACAATTCTTAAAGTTCTATCCTAAACCCCTTGTTCAACATAGCATTCATCATAATGGGTTGACTAACCAGTTGATTTTTACCTTCACGATAACCTTAAATAAGTATTTTCCATCCCACCAAGTGCTTTTCTCAACTCTAATCAAGAAAATTTTTCTTATATTAAATAAATCATAACATCCAAGTTTTCCATTATTGAATCAAAGAAATACTAACAAGCACTTTACTGACATTCTAGGTTTTTAAGGTTCCATTTGCACATTTTCATTCTTCAGTATCTCAGCTATTTTAAGGCTAATAGAACTAGTCCAACCCTAGTAGCCAATTATCTAGGTTCAATTGGTTATAAATATTTATTATTTAATCATCACAATTTACAAAACACTTTTACATACTCACTGCTTTTAGACTAATTATTAAATCATGTTAAATATGAACTTTTAAACACTTTGATGACCTTACACTTCAAAAATATCTTTAATGTTTTATTTAAATTTCCTTCATAATGATAACTATAGAAAGGTATTAACATGTAAATAACATCACACACATCGAATGAATGCAAAGAAGGAGATTTCTATAATATAATAATTTTTCTAACTCCTTTATAATTTTTTGGAATATATTTTTATAATCATTTTTCCAGTGGTTTTATTCTAACTACCATTTAGAATGACCAATAGGAAAATCAAAGTAATATCATTCCATGAAGTACCACTTTCAACTTTAACGCTAACTATGGCATATTTTTCATGGTAATCGGGTAAGATCTATGTCAAAATTTTAAAATTTTTATGAAAACATAACAACATAGACATTGGTTGGAAGTTCCTAAACTTGCTATTTAATAATTATTCTAATAGCTTTATTCAAGGAAATGTGACTCCCTAAAAATAATGAATGTTAACTTCCAAAGGTCTTAAATTAATTATATTGCTCACACGAAGTTCAAATATCTTCCATTCAATACAAATTTTCAATTGAAATGGTCTAGAATATTTTGATTGCAATCTAACATTTTCTTTTACAAGTTGCACACTGAGATATTTAATAGAAGTGATAAGTAATATTCTAGAATCCTTTGTAGAGTTTACAAACAATATAAAAGATCTTACTAAAGGTGACCTCACTGGTGCAAAATTAACATGGTTTTATATTTTACATAAGCAAACATAATTCCACAATATTTTATCCCTTTTCAAAATATCCATTATCGATTTACTTTAAATGCTTATACAACCGAGAATCTATCATTTCATTTGCATGCGTGTCTAATTGACGGTAAAATAAAGCATTTAATATTTTATTTCCTATCACCACTACACTAAATATTTTCTAGCAATGCTATATTCAATTGATCAGGTCTATGTTCAAAATATCTAGTTCTATATTGGACTATTCTCTTCTAGTTTACAAGAGGTTACTCACAGGCTTGCATTACAATGTATACATAAATCCTAACTAATTTTTTTAGTAGAACATCTTGCGATGTTACTAACTAGTAGAAACCTCCAATAGTATACTCATCCTCAAGCATTTAACTAATGGTTGGCTTCCTCCTGAATTTATATCCCAAAAAGCATTTTTTAGTACAACCATACGTGTTTTCTAATAAGATCTTTCATTGTTGTTGCAGTGTTGCTTATTCCCAAGCTTGCCCAATTTCTTGATTTTGGCACCACCCAAAAACTCACAACCTTCATGTTGGGAGTTATAGGAGGTGATATAGTCAATAAAACTTTATAAACTTTATATTTTTTCTTACAAGGGATCAGATACGGCTCATAGATTTCTTTATGAATGTATATAGCATGCAAAGCTACCTTTATATTCATACATAATACACTTATTTTCAAACAAACCAGAAATACAACAAAAAAAAAAAAAAAAAAAAAAAATCCTTCCATAAATAAAGTATTTCCAATTTATAATTTCAAAATTGAAGGTATCCTGTGCATATCCACACACAACAATGCAGTAGTAATACTTTGATTTGTATAACAAACAAAAACAAACAATCATTTAATTCCTTCGTGCTATCTAATATTTGACACGAACATCAAGAAGGGATTTTCATTTCAAAAATTACAAGCCCAATATAGCACTCTAATCTAGTGCCAATCAATTCATTTACAACATATAAAGGTCATTTCTATTTTTAATAAAAGAATAAAAACATGCATCTGTTAACGATGTTTGCAGTAGTTCTTCCCTTCCTAAAAACTGCTACCAAAACTCATATATCCCAGTTGTAGTAAAATACAAACAAAAACATGCACTATCCAATATTTTTTTCAGTTACTCTCTCCTCCTCCTTGAGCTTACATATTACTGATAAAAATAATGACCATATATCTACTCACAACTACTTCCCCCATATTTCGTTTTCCATACATACATACACACAACAATTTTTAAGCAAAAGAAAGTTATTCCTTTGATCCCATAACTCGGAAAACCCATAACTCCTTATCCAAATAATAAAACATGCATAGCATTGAGTGAAAAGAAGTTAATGCCACCCATAAGCACACATTCATGTTCATCATGACAAAGCATTGAGGGACCAATTTTTACTTAATTGTATTTTATTATAACATAGATTTTATCATGAAGTTATGCATAATCACAGGTTATAATTTGTATTCTAATCACTCCAATAAAGTCACATTTCCCTTTTTTTTTATTATTTTTATAACACATCTTTCTAACTTTGTAGTTGTTATTTTTATAAAGCAATGTATACTTAAATACTTTCAATTCACCATAAGATTTATAAAAGGTGGCTCCCATGTCATAGCATCTTCATTTTCACTTCATTCAAAACATATAAATAAATTATTTCTTCACAAACAATTTGCAGACATCATATGAGGCACACGTATAATGCAATTTATTTCCTATGTATCTACATGAAACACCTCAATGTGAGATTTCATGTACAAATGATTCAAATAATCACTTCCCTTTTAACTTTTTGGTTGAAAAACTCTCTCTATCAAAAGCATATACCTGGCCTTGCATACACAATGGACATTAGCAATACCATGCTCTATAGAAAAAGGTAAATACAATTCATTAATTAATCTATAATCAATGGTCATGCAAGAAGGGTCGTTACATCCTCCCTCACTACAAACAAACATAGTCCCCGCGTTTCATGGCATGGTCAAACAAAGCTAATATATCTAAATATAGCTTTTCACATATACCATATTAATCATGTAAATTTATGAATCAACATTGAATCATAAATCATTAAAATTTAAACACACAATTAAACCACTTAATATGTCATATTACATTCAACCAATTCCCATGCATAAACCAAAATATACATCATCACATAAACATAGCTACTCTACTTAGTAACTCAAAACATATAAAATTTACCCTACTTAGTGACCCAAAACTTACACAAACTACTCTACTCAGTGTCTAGTCACATTTTCATATACATATATGTATATACATCATCAAACCATATAAAATGTTTTAAAATATTTATGTTTACTCAAACAGATAAGGAAAATGTTGTTCCATATCTTTCATGTTCTCCCATGTGATGCTTATATCTAAGTAAATATCCCATTGGAACTGGTATTGCTCTATGTTCCTTTTACTTAGATTCTTGGTCCTAAAACCAAGTGTACAAATAGGTCAAACTTCAATTTTAGTGGGTCGGTCATCTGCAATTTGGAAACATCTAAAATATGAGTGGGATAAAAAATATACTTCCTAAAGAGGGACACATGGAATACATTATGGATTTTAGATAAGATTGGTGGCAGAGCAAGTTTGTATGCAATAGGGCTTATCTTACCCATAATTTCAAATGGACCCACATATCTTGGGTTAAGTTTAGAATATTTTATAGAAATTTTAGTTAGCTTCACCCTTAAGAACACTTTATCTCCCACAAAGTATTCTCTTAGTGTTATTTTAAGATCTATGTTGCTCTTTTGGTGGTCTGCATCCTCCTTCATCTTCTACTAAATTATTTTCAATTGATCTTCTATTTCTTTTATAGTTTTTGGTCTGATCACTACCCGATATTCTAGATTGTCTCATGACAAGGGAGTCCTGCATTGCCTTCCATATAGAGCTTCAAAAGGTTCCATACCTAGTGATGCATGACAATTTTTATTGTATGCAAAATTAGGTAGGTATAATTAATATTCTCATTTTGTATGTTGATCCATACAATACATTATTATCATATCCTCTAATATATGATTTTCCCTCTTAGTATACCCATATATCTCAAGGTGATAGGTGGAACTGATATTCAATTTTATTCCTAAAGACTCATGCAAAGCCTACCAAAATTTAGAGGTAAAGTGAGAATCTCCATAAAATATTATAACTTCTAAAAAACCATGCAATCTCATCACTTACCTAGTGAACTTGCTCTCTATAGCAGGTGCATCATCTTACACATTACTAGGTATAAAATGTGCAACCTTGATTAAATTAAACACAACATCAGGATTGCATAATTTCTAAAACTTATTTTAGGCAAACCCACTAAAAAGTCTGTTAAACCACCTACCATTTTTGTGTAGGTATCTCTTGTGGGTACAATCTACCCATCAGATACAAATGTTCATATTTTACTTTTTGAAATTCCAAGCACCTGGTCACATATTTAGTAATGTCCCTTTTTGTACCTGACCAATAGTAGATTTTTCTCAAGATCTCACACATATTTACTCCTCCAAGATGCACTAAATAAGGAGTATTGTGTACCTACTTAAGGATTATTTCTCTCAATCCACCCATATTTGGATCAACCAGTTTGTTATTATAATACAATACATCATCTCTATACACAAAACATGTATCTTTTCCTAGTTCTTGCTCAATTTTAGTATTACATGACTACCAAATTCATTTTGGTGTAGATATTTAATCTGATCTAACAAAAAATAATGATATTTTGCCATTGCAGCAATATGCCCTCTCCTACTCAGAGTGTCAATAACCTTATTCTCCTTAACCTTAATATACTCAATGGCAAAATCATACTCATATAGGAACTCCATCCAATGTTGTTGTCTGAAATTCAATAAGGGTTGAGTAAATATGTATCTTAAACTCTGGTACTCTATCTTTAGTTCAAATACTTTTCCCAAAAAATAGTGCCTCCACATCTTAAGGGCATGTACAATAGTTGCCAAATCCAAGTAATGAATGACATAATTCACTTCATACCTCTTAATTTTTCTTGACTCGATAACTGCATCATATTGGTTTAAAACCCCTCCTAATCCTTCAATTGATGCATTTGTACACACTATAAACTTCTTATTAGGATCAGGTAATTACAGAATTGTTGTGGTTGTCAAATTTTCTTTTAGAATTTAAAATGTTTCTTCACACTACTCTATCCATTTAAATACCTTACTTTTCTTTGAAGGTTTGCAATAGGTTAAGTAATTCTTGAGAAACCATTGAGAAATCACCTATAATAGCTTGCAATTGCCATAAAACTTTGTACCTCAGTCATATTGGTAGGTACAGACTAGTCAATAATTACTTCTATTTTCTTGGGATAACCTGCAATCCCTTCAACAAAGATAATATATCTGAAATTCTATAGTTGTGGAGTGTAGAATTCACACTTTGATAGTTTTCCATATAAATAATTCTTTCTAAGAATCTCAAGTACAGTTGTCATATGTTGATCATGTTCCTCCTTATTCTTAGAATAGATCAATATATATTCAAGAAACATGAGCACAAAATGGTCCAACTACTCTCTAAAAATACTATTCATGATAATAATGAATGCATATGGGGCGCTAGTTAGCCCAAAAGGTAGGACTATAAACTCAAAATGTCTATTCCTAGTTCTGAAAGCGGTCTTAGAAGTATGTTTTTCTTAGATTCGTAATTGATGATAACTAGACCTTAGGTCTATCTTTGAGAAGATGGTTGCTCCTTTTAGTTGATCAAAGAGATCATAAATTCTAGGTAATGAGTACCTATTTTTTATTGTAACATTATTCAACATATGATAATCTATGCACATCTTCAAGGTACTGTATTTATTCTTAACAAGTTAAGAGCTCCCCATAGCGATACACTGGGCTTTATTAACCCTTTTTCCAACAAATATTGAAGTTGCATCTTGATATATTGTAGCTCTTGTATCTATTATAGACAATAGATGTGGCTTAATTACACCATGATCACAATGAATTCTAATCCTTTATTAGATTCATCCATAAACTCCATCCATATTTCTTCAAAATTCAAAAGAGCCTAATGGGCTTTTAACCAGTCAACACCAAGAATAATGTCAAAGGTATGCAAAGGTACCACATATAAATGCCAATTAGTTTTTCCTTGGGTTAAAATAATGTGGGGGTCAAATAGAAATTGGATTACTTGGCAAGCTTATCCTGAACCATATTCCACCTTCCAACCATTAGCTAAAAATCTAGATCATTCAACTATATCCCTCAATAATTTAGAGGAAATAAAGTTATCAATTCATCCACTATCTATCAAAATACGTACATCCTTATCATAAAATTTACCATTTAATAAGAAAGGAGTAACTTGAATATCAAGTATGAGACTACCTATCACCACAAAGATCCTATGGTTGGTTTCTTCCAGGGATTTATTGCGAAGATCAACTCTATGGAGGCACTTTTTGGCATAATGAGCTCCTTGGCATATATAAAATCTACTTGGAGGAGCTTTTTTTCTCTAGTTTTTTTATCATTATTGACTAGAGGTATAATTCCCCTATACTTATCCTAGTCTATTGGTCTCTAATCATTCCTTCTAGGGTACCCCTTGCCATCCTTCCTGAACCTATTGCCTTGGAAATTATTTCTATTTCTACTTTCTTATCTATTCTGATCTCCTTATTTGAACTTCTTACTCTGTTCTTTGTCCCATTTCACAAACCTAGTGCTATTTTGTTTTTTGAGCTCATTTTTATCTCTTCTAGACTATTTTTGGTAATTAAAGTATGCATTTATTGTCTCTTGGTTTGCTTCCTCCTTTTGAGCTAAATCAAAAGTAGTAGGAATATCTACAGGGTTATGCATATTCACCACCATATTTATTTTGGGATGTAGTCCCAAAATGAATTTTTGGACTTTCATATCTTCATTGCTCTCATATTGGGTTGCATATTTTAGTAATTGAACATATTTTTTATGATAATCCCAAACTGCCATGGATTCTTGTTACAATTTTTTGAATTCTCCAAATTTTTCCACATAATACTGCTTAGTTAGGAATCTATTTCTGAATTTTTTATCAAAAACTTCCCATTTGACATCTATAACTTCAACACTCAGTCCTCTTTTAAAGGTTTTCGACCATTCCAAGGTAACTTTGATCATGTTTATGACAACCAAGGCAGTTTTAGATTCTGATGACAAAACCACCAAGGAAAAGTATGACTCCAATTCATTTAGCCAATTTTCTATTGTATCATCATCATATTTTCCATTAAATTTATAAATTACAACCTTCATTAGGTCTTTATCCAACTCCACACTCACTCTAGCCCTACCAATGCTAGATCTTGTAGGCTCACTAGGAACTTCCTCTATCCTACCTATAGTTTCCTTATCCCTGGTTAAGTCCTCTATAACCTTCTATTGTTGGTCTATCAAATCTTGTTGTTGGGCCATGTGAGATTTTTATTGGGCCATCTCTTATATTTCATAATCCATATGAGTTTGTAATAGTTATGCTACATGTTTTAAGTTTCCTTCCTCCCTACTAGGTTCATTTAATTGAGGTTCATTTATTTGCTTCAATCTTATTTCCATTTGAGTACCTTATCTTATATTCCTTGTTCATGGTCCTCTTATATTTCATCTTATGATGGCTTCCACTTGCACACCTCCCATGGGATCCCCAAAATATCTATATTGCAACATATGTGCCATAAAACTTATAGGAAAAAGAAGCAAGTTAATTTTCCAGCTTTAAATTTGTTCATAAAAAAGTTTTTAATCAGAGTCCTAAAATTTAAGATCTCTTCTACTCTGATACCATATGTAACAACCCAAGTCTACTCACCTAGTTGTACCACACGAAATAGCCAAGTAATTTTATAGTGTATTTTTTCGCTTAAATTTATTATTTATTTCTAAAAGTGCTTTCATATTCATAGCAATTACGTTACACCTAATAAATCAACATCAAAATGTTTAATCAATACAAGCATACCATACCACTTTTGGGTTTCTAGACTATCACAGATAACCACCCAAGTGGATGAGATTGTCCAAATCTTGTAAAGATGCCATTCTGTGGAATTCAACTTGTCTCATTTAATGTCCTTCTGTTCTATCATGAGGGTCGAACCATGGTTGGGGTTATCCTCTAGGACGCATAACACCTAGAGGGTGAATGCATACTTACCCATCCCTTATCATACTGAACCCTCGACTAACTGATTCACTTGTTCTATTATGTGTATGTAAGGGGGTTAGCCTGGATATGCCCAATATCTAGCTAATTATCGACTACCCATAGTTAGCTAGAGCCATGTCAATAACCTTATAATTGATCGCTCATGTCTATTATGACTCATGATAATTTATCCCATACCAAACACCATGGTTAAACTAGCTTAGCCAGATGAACATAGGATTTATCATAATACTACCATAGTAGCAACCTAGAGGTGGCATACCATGCTATCCCTCATTACCTTTTGGACTAGGTCACTTTTTCTAACCTTTACTATTAGAAATATGGTTGCTCTCGAGACTCGTTGTGTGCATACCTGTATCTCAACGACATTGGGTTTTCATTTTTAGTTATCCTCCATGAGGAATACATCCTTCATTCCTCATCATGGCATGTATCAAATATTCATGTTTTTTGATAGTCTTATTTTCTAGGTATAAAAATAGAAATTCCACTTATCTTAACAATTCTTAAAGTTCTACCCTAAAACCCTTGTTTAACACAGTATTCATCATAATGGATCGACTAAACAGTTGAGTTTTACCTTCACGATAACCTTAAATATGTATTTTCTAGCCCACCAATGGATTTTCTCAATTCTAATCTAGAAACATTTTCTTACATTAAATAAATCATAACATCCATGTTTCCCATTCTTAAATCAAATAAATACTAACAAGCACTTTACTAACATTCTAGTTTCCATTTGCACATTTTCAATTCTTATGTCTCTCACTATTTTAAGACTAATTTATTTAGTCTAACCCTAGTAGCTAATTAGCTAGGTTCAATTGATTATAAATAATTGTTATTTAATAATCACAATTTACAACATACTTTTCCATACTCGTTACTTTTAGACTAATTATTAAATCATATTAAAGATGGACTTTTAAACACTTTGATGATCTTACACTTCAAAAACATATTTAATACATTGTCTAACTTTTCTTCATAATGCTAACTATAGAAAGGTATTAACATGTAAATAACATCACGCGCATCAAATGAATGCAAAGAAGAAGACTTCTGCAATATAATAGTTTTTTATAATTATTTTTCCAATGGTTTTATTCTAAATGCCATTGAAATAAAATAACCAGCAATAGAATCAATGTAATATCATTCCATTCCAACAATAGAATCAATGTAATATTATTCAATGAAGTACCACTGTCAACTTTAAAACTAACTATGGCATATTTTTCATGGTAATCGGGTAAGCTCTATGTCAATATTTTAAAAACTTTATAAAAACATAGCAACATAGACATTGGCTATAAGTTCGTAAAGCTGCTATTTAATCATTATTCTCATAGCTTTATTGAAGGAAATGTGATGCCCTAAAAATAATCAATGTTCACTTCCAAAGACCTTAAATTAATTATATTTCTCACATGAAGTTCAAATATCTTCCATTCAATACAAATTTTTAAATGAAATGGTCTAGAAGATTTTGATTGCAATCAAATTTTTCTTTTTACAAGTTGCATGTTGACCTATTTAACATAAGTGATAAGTGATATTCTAGAATCCTCTGTAGAGTTTACAAACAATATAAAAGATCTTACTAAAGGTAACCTCACTGCTGCAAAATTAATGGTTCAATATTTTTCATAAGCAAATATAATTCCATAAGAATTTACCCCTTATTTAAAAATATCTACAATGGGTTTACTTTAAAGGCTTATACAACTAAGAATCTATCAATTCATCTACATGTGTGTCTAATTGATGGTAAAGCAAATTAATTAATATTTTATTTCCTATCATCACTATAATAGATCTTTTCCAACAATGCCATAATCAATTGCTTAGGTCTATGTTCAAAATATCTGATTCTATATTGGACCATTCTCTTCCAGTTTACAAGAGGTTACTCATAGGCTTGCATTACAATGTATACATAAATCATATCTAATTGTGTAATGACCCCCTCGCATGATTAATGCTTATGGATTAATTGATGAAGTGCATTGCCTTTTCTTATAGAACAAGGTACTTCTGATGTCCATTTTGCATACAGGATTAGGTATACGCTCTCGAAAAGTAAGGGTAAGGGTAGGTTGGCGAAAAATGTAAGAGGGAAATGATGATATGGCTCGTGAGTACGTGGAACGCTCACCACATATGCATATCATATAGATTTCATGGATGATTTATTAAGTTTGTGTGAGCATTGGTTTGAAAAGATTGGATGAATGAATTTTTTATTGGTAATGAAAATACCTGCAGCATGGGAGCCTTTCATTGTTGTATGCTTTACAAATTAAAATGGTTTATGTGCTTAGTAATAGACGTTAAAAGAGAACAAATATTTAGAAATATTCATATAAATGCAAAATAAATAATTAAAATAATTTATAAATATATGTTAATAAATTGACATACGAAGGAGTGTACATATTGATAAAATACTCTTTTCCAGATCTATTAGATTTCAATTAAAGTGTTTGTAGCAATTGCACATAAAAATATGAGTTGGGGTAGGCATTAGTCATGATTGGTTTTAATAACTTCCATCACCGCAAAAAATAAAAAAGGTGGAAGCGATGCTTGTTGGGTAGTGGTGTATTAATCATATGGGGTAGATTGTTATAACATCATGATCTTCATCCAGCAAAATAAAAGAGGGTATGGATGCTTTTGGGGGTGATGATTGGTAAATTATGGTTTTATTGTGTTTAAGCCTTCTAGTAGAATACGTCGAGATTCCAGCTTCAAATATCAACATGTGTTTACCATATGCTATCATATATATGTGTTTGCTAGAAAAGTTTGAATTTGTATTGTGATTAAAAAAAAAAATTTAAGTTTGCACACTTTCCCGTGTATGTTGTTGAAACTTTTGTGGAGTGCCATTCATGTTGCACGTATAGTTTGGAACCATTAAGCTTAAATAAATTAGAGCATTCATTGTGTGTCTTGAGTAGGAAAATAGAAAGAAATCTCCTTTTATGTTAATATATGTATTGTGGTATTGTGGTGTAACTTGTAAGAAAACTCACAACCTTCACACTAAAAGTTACAGAAGGTAATATAATCAGTCAAAATTTAAAAACTGTGTATGTTGTCTTTATATTGTTATAAAGTTGTGTTTGAATTCATGCTCGAGAGTAATTTTTTTGATGTTATATTAAGCTCTTCCTTTATATACAATACAGGGTTATCTTTCACTTTGTGTGCCTGCCGCTGTTCTGCCTAGCCCATATTCTAAAAGAAGAAAGCCCCCTTTTTTTTTATCAAAGTCCCCACCCTCTCTTGCTATTCAAATTTTAAGACCACTCCAAATCATAGCAGGCGCTTCCATCCTGCTATAAATGTTGTGGCTTTGTAGTCTTATTTTATGGCCCAAAATAATTGAAATCTCCTTTCACGGTTTTTAGTTTTGGCTAACCGTTTTTGCGCTAATTTCATGTTTGTTTATTTCTAGCCAAAAGCGACTATTGAACAACTTTTTCTAAGAGTTTTCTCGTCATCTCTGGAAAAAGGGATATTCACTCCCTTTAGAGCTCCAATTGAAGCTCAGCGTGCACATTAGCTATTCCATCTGTTGACACGTGGTGTCTGTTTCTTTTTGGCAATAGCAACTCACCTCATAGTGAACTCCAAGTAGCAAAATGTTCCTTTCAACCATCCACATGGAACTGGGTGTTAGGTGGATGGTTTACGTCCTAGCTCCTGTCAAATAATGGTGTCTCCAATAAATTGTATCCTCGAAACATCCTATATCCTTCATAGAGATCTATATATCTCCTCACTAGAGTGATTGCTAATACAAGTTTTCAGCTATGCTCAAAATTCTGGTTTGAAAGAAACCAATTTTGAATTCATTTTTTACCTAAGATATAGCAATTTTTAAATATTCTTCTGTAGGAAAGCTCTCTGGATCATTTGATCAAACCAATTTTATGCAGATTTGGAGCTTTTGAGACTACAATCGGAAGCTTTGAGGAGTCACAGTGTTTTTTAAAATAGTTGAGAAGATCAGCAAAGTGAACCATCTCGAGCTCACGTATCGAAGGGAGATGTCAATTCAGAACTTGCATTTCAAAGGTATAAATATTTATATTCCTCTTGTTTAGGAATTTCACTAATTTGTTTGATCAATACAAGTTTGCACATATTGTGAGCTTTTGGGACAATAGACTGAACTCTAACGAGCTCACTGAATACTACGCAACATCTTGAAGGGCCTCGACGTGTTTACTACATCGTCCTCAAATCTTGATTTCTTAATTTAGAAGAAAGCAATTTTTAAAAAAATATATATTTCTTATAAATGTATGATCAAGTTTGATTTCGAAGATTGTAAAGACACCCCTTTGTTTTAAAGGCCCACCTCACATATTCTCTTCCTAATGTGTAGGCAAGAGAGTGTTGGGTCTTCTTGTAAAATCTAAATAAAAAATAGTTTTTTTTTTGGGAGGGGGGGATTTTTTCATAGGTGCTAATTCTTGCACCTATTTAGGGGGGTTGTTTTTGCTGATCCTTACATCTTCTATTGTGCTCTTTAACTTTGATCACTCATTTCTTTCTAAAGTTCCTTATAGTAAACAGAAAAATCAAATTCTTTAAGAGATAAGAGAACTTATAATTATAGTGTGTGAGTTTTTTCAAGAAGCAAAAGTCAAGTAAATTTATATGTTTTTTTTTAACTCATTACTTCCATTAATTAAAGCACTTCCAAGTCAACATATTCCAAGTATTGCACTTCTCAAAAACTTATAGTTTCCCTCACGTAAGGGCGGGTTATTGAGAAATACAATATATCGGTCTAGTTGATTATCTTAAAACATAAAGCCTATGTTCCACATACCTTTCTCTCATTACTTATAGTTTCCCTCTCGTAAGGGCGGGTAATTGAGAAAATAAGTATAAAGGCCTGGCCATTTTTCTTCCTACATAAGCCTATTTCAAAATATCAAACCTCCTCATTTACTTATAGTTTCCCTCTCGTCAGGGTGGGTATATTGAGGAAATTGGTATTCATCTCAGGTTTTTTGTGTCCTTTTTTAAAACTCCATTGTTTTCACTATACTAAATATACTTGAAGTCAAAGGGGGGAATTTTTTGGTTCACTTCAAATTTCTTTGGCAAAATGAATACAATGAATATTATTGATCCTCTCACCCCTCATAACTATCATACATGGAAACCAAAAATATTAAATCTCATTTCTCAAAAAGTGCTCACTCACTTGCTAGAAGAGAAGCAACCTGAATTTGAGAAAGAATATGAAATATTTGTTCATAAAGGCAACATGTATGAAAAAATGGGTATTATAAGCACTAATGTAAGTGAAAGCTTATGGTTTTCACATTACATATTGTGAAAATCCATATGAAAGTTAGGAGAAACTAAAGAACTTGTTTGGGAAAGTAGATCAAATAAGATCAATGCAGCTAGAGGTAAAATTAACAACATTATCTTCTGAAGAATTCAGTAATATTGTTGACTTTCTCACCAAATTTAAAGAAGTCATCACTCTATACAAAGGTAGTGGTAAGAATAAAATGTAATAAGAATGCATATATGTAATTATTTCTAAATTAAATGGTGTATTTCAAAATTTTGCAACCACATTTCTATTTACAAAAGATGTTCTTAGTGCAAGCTTTAAAATGCCCTCCTTAAAAGAATTTGGTGATAGGATAACTAGATAAGAAACAAAACTTACAAAGTATGAGATCTCTTCCTCAAAAGCCTTAGTAGCATCCACCTATAGTAAAGAAAAATTCAAAAAGAAATAAAAAATCCCCATGACTTGTACTCACTGCAAAAAGAATGGCCATTCTATGAACAAATGTTGGAAAAGACTTCAACAACTAGAGGAAGCAATAAAGGATCAAAAGGTAGACACTAAGAAGCAGATAGGAAAAGCCTTAAATGTTCAAGGCAAGACTATAAAAACTTCATCAAAATATTGGGTTCTAGATTCAGGAGCAACTCATCACATAACTTCCTCAAACGAGTCATTTACCTCAATCTCGTCAAGTTCAACCTGTAGAATGAGATTTGATGACTCATACCTTATCCTAGTCAAAGGAAAAGGTGATATATTCATTGATGATGGTTATATCAATAATGTTCTCTATGTGCCAAACATTGCAACAAATCTCCTCCCCATCTATCATATTTGTAATTCTAAAAATGACAAAAAAATTCTCTTCTTCCCAACAAGAGTTGAGATAAGAGACTTTCAAGACCCTCAATATCTCATAGCTTAAGGATATATTGATCACAATACTTACCTATTCCACTTTAGAGGATTCAAAAATTTAGAGGGGGGCTCCTATTTTGTTGCTCATGGAGATTTTGAAAGCAAAATTTGGCATGAAAGGTTTGGACATCTTAGCTATAACTACCTAAAGGAATTGAACACCCATGATATGGTAACAAGATTACCTCAAATATCTTCTATTAATGGAGTATGTCCCGGTTGTGCTCTTGGAAAACAACATCAAGATCATTTTCACCCAAGTAGCTCTCTAAATGCCTCATCCCCTCTAGAGTTAATCCATAGTGACTTGATGGTCTTCCCATAACCTTCTTTCAAAGGAGAAAAATATGCTTTAACCTTCATTAATAATTTTTTAGAAGAACTTGGGTCTACTTCCTAAAATACAAAAGTGATGTTCTATCCCACTTCAAAATTTTCAAAGCTTAATAGGAATTAATGGCAACGATGGCGACGATGGTGGGAGCAGGTGTTGCAGGAAAGTCTTTAGGTCTTGTAGGTGTTGCTGGGCCTACTGCAGGCCCACTCGATGGGAATATCGGTGAAGACCCAAATGGCGTGGTGAAACCGGTGGATGGCGATGGGAGCCGCTCTGAAACCATTAGGGTTTCATCGTCTTCTCCTTCCAAAGCACCTCCTTGGTCTTTATCCTTTGCTGACAAAGTGCGGTCTTCATCCAGTGCACTAAAGTCTCTTTCCCGAGTGAGGTCATGGAGCCACTAATCTTCCAAGAGTCTCTCTCTCTTATTGGGAAATTTTTTGGTTCTTGGTCTGATATGGAAACTATCTGCGAGTGGGATCTATCCAAATGGCAGCTTTCGGGCATCTTGGAGTTAGTGGCCTTTCCAAGGGGGTTTTTCATGATAAGGCTAAATAATGCCCTTAACACCCATCACATCCTTATCGGAGGGCCATGGTTTTTCATCTGTCGTAGCCTGGTTCTACGGAGATGGGGGGAAGACTTTGACCCTAAGGCTCAGTCTATCAACATCGCATCGATTTGGGTCAAACTTCATTGCCCCCCCATAATTCTTCTACAATGCCACACTCAAAGGCATCACTCAACCGATTGGATATTTGGTCGCCATTGACCCTGCTACTTCAGCCAGAACCAGAATGACCTATGCTCAAGTTTGTGTCATGGCAAATCTGGACTCGACTTTGCCTACATGCATCGGTATCAACTATAGGAGCTACAAGAGATGCCAAGGAGTTGAGTAGGAAAACAAGCCCGCTTTTTACTTGGAGTGCAATACTCATGGCCATCTGATTTCTCAATGCCCTTCTCAAAAAAAAGAAATCCCCAGTTATTCGGGCCAAAATTTGGATACTCAGATCTAGAATATCTAGAAAAAGGCTACTGCCCGAGGTCATGGCCGATCTGCAGGCCCTCCTAAGACCTCTGCTTCAGATCTAGTCAAACCCAACAAGGTAAGCGCTCTACCTCCTTGATCTAATCATTTTGCCCCCTTAAATAATCTTCATATTAGAGAGGACATTTCCAATTACCTACCCATAGATCTAACCGTCACGTCCACACCCACTTTGATCCAATCCCTTTTGCCTAAAGGAAAGTCTGCAATGAGCTTTCTAAACTCACCCATCGATTTCGGTCCCTCACACCTTCCTCTTCCCTTCCCACCCCTCCCCCCATCTTAGAGCCCCCTTCCCCAAACCCCTGAGTCTACTGCCCTATGCCAGCCTCCCCGCTCTTCATCCCCCCATCTACCCACCCCTGGAAATGACTCCATCGACATCCATAAAACCTCCAGCCCATTGAAATCTCTCAATCCCACACCCAAAGCAGCCGTCAACAAAGAACAGAGGAGGGGACAACCAACAAATACATAAAAACTTTCCAAAGCAACTGAGATCGAAATGGCTAATGACTCAGTGCCTACCACCTTGGGCCCCATTTTCAAACACTCCATCACAACCCACCAAGATGAGGATGAAGTTAGACCCAAACTAACTCCATCTCAAGGGAGAGGCAAAGGTCACAAAGAAAACTCCAAAT
The DNA here is from genome assembly GCA_028583015.1 of Wollemia nobilis. Classification (NCBI taxonomy): domain Eukaryota; kingdom Viridiplantae; phylum Streptophyta; class Pinopsida; order Araucariales; family Araucariaceae; genus Wollemia; species Wollemia nobilis. The sequence continues at coordinate 3,078,261 of JAQPPZ010002064.1, forward strand.
CGTCTCGATGAAGATCATCTCCTGGAATGTCAGAGGCCTCAACAAAACTGCAAAATAGAGAACTATTAAAATAGTAAGAAAAAATCTAAAACCAAATATCATGTTCCTTCAAGAATCCAAATTATATGAGAATAACAGCACTCAAGTCTGTAAGCTAATCTTGGAAAACAACAATTTTGCCTTTTGTCCCTCCATAGGGGCATCTGAGGGTCTCCTCTATTTATGGGACCCCACAACCATTGAAGGGAGAGTTATTTCAGTCTCAGACATAACCATCAACATTATGTTTACTAATAAAGACACTCACCTCCAGTGGATCGCCACCAATGTTTATGGACCTAACAGTCTTGTTAATAGAAGATTGCTGTGGGATAACATTTTTGCAATGCGTAACAACTTTGTAGACTTTACATGGATGCTTTGTGGCGATTTCAATTCTCACCTCTATTTTTTTGATAAAAAATGAGGCAATTCGATCACCAGCAGCTGCATAGAAGACTTCAGCGACTTTGTCAACCATAATGAGCTAATGGACATGTCGGTCCAAGGGTCCAACTACACATGGAGCAACAAACGAGTGGGAATCCATCACATACAAATTCGGCTAGATAGATTTCTCTTATCCAAATAACTCATTCCTATTTTTGGCGATGCCAGGCTTCATAGCCACCCAAAAATTGGCTTCGACCACAATCCCTTAATTTTGGATTGTTCCCGTCCCCAACAAATCTTCAAAACCCCTTTTAGGTTTGAAAATATATGGCTCACTCATCCATATTTAGGCCAGTGTATTCGCCAATTGTGGCAGCATGATTTCTATCCAAACCCTCTCAAAAATCTGTTCCTCAAACTGAAAGCGGTCAAACTCAAGCTAAAATGGTGGAATATGGATGTCTTCGGCAACCTATTTATTGAGAAAAAACATCTGATGGATGAGCTAAAAAGGGTGGAAAATATGATTCAGGGAGGATATCTGAGGGCCAAAACTTTCCTTGAAGAAAAGAGCCTCCTTTCAAATTTTCACAATGCCTTGGCTAAGGAAGAGACATACTGGAGGAAAATATCTAGAAACCTCTGGCTCAAAGAAGGAGACACCAACACGAAGTTTTTCCATGCTTCCACCATGCATCACAGAGGATCTAATAAAATCTATGACCTAACCAAGGCTGATGGATCCATTGTCTCTAACATCCAAACAATTAGACAAGAAGTTGTTTGCCACTTCTAAGAAATCTTAGGACCAAGCACTGGATGCCATCCCCGCACCTCAAGTTCTCTGCTACAGAACATCCCAAAGTTGGTGTCTAACAATGATAATGGAAAATTGCTTGAAAGCTTCACTAAAGAGGAGATCAAAGAAGCTATGTTCGTAATGGAACCTGATAAGGCCCTCGGACCTGATGGCTTCCCACCCCAATTTTTTCAACATTTCTGGGATATTATGGGTCAAGATGTCATTGCTGCGGTTAAATTCTTCTAGAGAGCCAAAAATATGTTGATATAAGCCAATTCTACTTTCATTTTTTTAATACCCAAGTCCAACGATCATGCTTCCCTTTCTGATTTCAGACCGATTAGTCTCTGCAGTGTCATTTACAAACTTATCACCAAAGTTATGGCAAATAGGTTGAAAGACATCCTTCCCTCCATCATCGATCAGTGCCAAGGGAGCTCGATCAAAGGCAGATTCATTTTGGATGGAGTGATAACCATCCACGAATTGGCCCACTTAGCATCTAAAAATAAAAAACCCAGCATGTTCCTTAAGCTTGACATGAACAAGGCTTTCGATCGGGTTTCTTGGAAATTCCTGTTCGAAGTCCTGGAAAAGTTTGAGTTTCACAAAGAATGGATCAAGATGGTTCATGAATTTATCTCGACTACTTGGTTCTCTTTTCTTATCAATGGCTCACCCGTAGGTTTCTTCCAAAGTTTCAAAGGCATCCGTCAAGGGGACCCTCTGTCCCCCTTTGTCTTCATCATTTTGGCTAAAACCCTTGGAAGAACCCTTTCAGCTACCTACAACAGTGGTCTTGTTTTCAGGATCAAACCAGCCTCAACATCCAAAGCCATATCCCATCAACAATTTGTTGATGATACTATTCTATCCTCTCATGCTTCCATTCCCGAAGTAAAAATAATTAAGAACATTCTTGATTCTTATGAGGAGGCGGCTAGTCAGAAAGTCAACTACCACAAAAGCAAGCTATACTTTCTCAATACTCCCACTCATAAAAAAAATAGGATTTCTGAGATCCTTGGGTGCAACATTGGGAGCCTTCCAACTATTTATCTTGGATTACCGCTTTTCCACGATAGATCAATCTCGGCTATGTGGAACCTTGTTTTAGATCACCTCAATAAGAAACTAGCAGGGTGGAAAAGCTCAATGTTCATCCAGGCAGCCAAAGCCACTCTAGTCCAAGCTTGCCTTCAAAGTATCCCCATTTTTTTCTTATCTATATTCAAAGCTCCAGCTACCATCTGCCAAAAAATTGAACAAATTCAATGCAGATTCCTTTGGGCTGGAAACGAAAACAAGAATAAATTTTTGCTAGTCGCCTGGGACAAGGTCTGTTCCAAGAAAAAGGATGGAGGACTCGGATTTAGATACATCAAGCGGATGAACATGGCCCTCATTGCCAAGTAGGCCTGGAGACTTACCATCAATGAAAAAGTCACTTGGATTGATATCATTAAACCTAAGTACCTCCATCAGTTTTCCTTTCTTGGAGAGCACAACCTCCCTATCGGATCCCATTTCTGGAATGGTGTAATCAAAACAAGGAAAATCATCATGGAAGGCTTAAGGTGGTGTCTAGGAACTGGAATGACCATCCATTTTTGGGATGACCCATGGATCCGTGATAAACCTCTCAGCCAAGATCCACATCTTGCAGTGCTCAAGGCAACTACCAAAGCCACCTTTGGAGATAATGTGTGTCACTTCATTAACCAAGGTCCTATAAGACCTGAATGGAAACACCTGGCTCTTAATGGGCCTAGGCATATCACCAAGACTCTTAGGAGGTTACAAAACTTGTTGAGGACTTGCATCATCCTGAGCTCACACAAAGATGATTCCATGGTCTAGAACCTTAAAGAATCTAAAAATTTCACTGTCAAATCAGCTTACTACAGTCAAGAAACTCCCACAGATGGTTGGGACTTATCAAATCAGGTCTGGGTTCCCAATATCATTCCTAAGGTCAAATTATTTTGCTGGTTGGCCATCCAAAATAGAATCCTCACCATTGACAACTTGATAATCAGAGGGTTACTCATTCCCAATTGGTGTATCCTATGCAAAAACGCCTGTGAGTCAACTTCACATGTTTTTTTGGAATTTCCCTTTTCTCTAGCAGTTCTCAACCAGGTCCATAACACCTTTGACATCTCCATAGTCCTCACACATTCCATTCCCATCCTTATTAAGCAATGGCCCCGGCCTTTCAAGAGCAACCAACTAAAATTCATGTGGCAAGCTTGCCTCCACCTTTACCTATGGCAGATATGGCTCGAGAGAAACGCCAGAATTTTCAAAAATCAAGCCACTGATAAGAATATTATCATTATCAAAATCATGGACCTTACTGCGGAGAATGCCTCTCTTTTTTCGTCTCCAAAACCCCCCCTCCTGGCTTAGAGTCGGACCTAACCAAAATTTTCAATCTGTCTAACATCTCTGTCATGCCCTGTATTTATGTTGATAGGTCTGTCATCAAGTGGGTCTTACCACCTACTAGGTGGAAAAAACTCAATTTTTATGGTGTGGCTAAAGGCAACCCAGGAGCGACTGGCGAAGGGGGAATTCTCAGAAACCACAGAGGAGAAATAAATTTGGCCTTTGCCCAGAACCTGGGAATTCAATTCAACAGTATGGCAGAGGTGCGGGCTCTGTTCCAAAGTTTGATCCTCATGGAAGGGTTGACCATAAATAAACTTATCATCAAAGGAGACTCGTTGCACTGTATCAACTGGCTCAATGGTACCGCTAAGCCTCCCTGGGACCTTACTTCGATTTTCCAAGAATGCAAGGCCCTAATTGGAAATTACCTAGAATTAGTCATTAAGCATGAATACCGGGAAGGAAAAAAAGTTGCGAACTAGCTTTCTAACAAGGGAGTCAGAAAATCTAAAATTCAAGTGTGGAGAGACTCCTTCCCCATTGGCCTAAGGAACGATCCTACAAGTTTCAATGTTTGCACAATGTGAGATGTTGCCAGGGGATTGGTTTGGTATGCTAATGAAACTTGTCGCGATATCGCGACACTTTTTCCTTCTTCTCCTTCGGTAGTGAAAATGCAACATGTCGCGTTATCGTGACACTTTTCACCTTTGGATGCAAAAATGCAACATGTCATGATATCACGACATTTCTTTCTCCTTTGGCTGCAACATTGCAACTTGTCGCGATATCGTGACAAGTTTTTCTCCTTTGGTCGTGGCGTTACATCATGTCACGATTTTGCGACACTTTTTCTCTTTCGACCATGATGATGCAACATGTCACGATATCGCGACACTTTTTCTCTTTGGCCGTGATGATGCAACTTGTCACGATATCGTGACACTTTTTCCTCCTTTGGCCACGACAATGCAACATGTCATGATATCACGACACTTTTTCTCTTTTGGCCACATCGTTGCAACATGTCATGATATCACATATTTTCTCTTTGGCCGTGATGATGCAACTTGTCGTGATATTGTGACGCCTTTTCTCTTTGGCCACGATGATGCAACATGTCACGATATCGCAACACCTTTTCCTTCTTTGGTCGCGACAATGCAACATGTCGCGATATCGCGACATTTTTTATCTTTTTGCCAAGACGATGCAACATGTCATGATTTCGCAACACTTTTTCTCCTTTGGCCATGATGCTGCAACATGTCGCGATATCGTGACACTTTTTTTCCTCTGGCCGCAATGACGCAACATGTCACGATATCGTGACACTTTTTCTCTTTGGCCACGATGATGCAACATGTCACGATATCGCGACACCTTTTCCTTCTTTGGCCGCGACAATGCAACATGTCGCGATATCATGACATTTTTTATCTTTTTGTCGAGACGATGCATCATGTCGCGATATCGCGACATTTTTTCTCCTTAGGTCGCGATGATACAACATGTCACGATATCGCGACACTTTTTCTCTTTTGGCCACGACATTGCAACATGTTGCGATATCGTGACACTTTTTCTCTTTTGGTCGCGACAATACAACATGTCGCGATATCACGACACCTTTTCTCTTATAGCCACGATGGTGCAACATGTCGTGATATCGCTACACTTTTTCTCCTGTGGTCGTGATAATGCAACATGTCGTGATATCGCAACATATTTTCTTCTTTGGCCTCGATGATACAACTTGTCATGATATCATGACACCTTTCCTCCTCTGGCCACGATGACACAACTTGTCGTGATATCACGACACTTATTCTATTCTGGTAGCGACATTGCAACATGTCACGATATTGTGACACTTTCTCTCCTTCGAACGCGATGCTGCATCTTGTCGCGATATCGCAACATATTTTCCTCCCTTGGTGGCGATGGCACAACATGTCGCGATATCGAGACACCTTTTCCTCCCTTTGCCGTGATGGTGCAACATGTCGCGATATCACGACACCTTTTCCTCCTTGCTTTTTCTCTATGCTTTGGACCGCAAAAATGCAACATGTCACGATATCGCGACACCTTTCTTCTTGTGGTGTTTGGATTTTTCTTTGATATTTAGCTCTTGGGCCTCTTCGGTCGGTTTGGAAAACATGTAAAAAATACTTGTACAAGGTTCAGGGACCTTTCAACACCCTTTCAACCAATAAAAAAAAATATATATTTCAAAGCCTTAGTTGAAAATTAGGACTCTTGCAAAATCAAGCAAATTCGTATAGATAATGGGCAGAAATACTTCAATAATAAGTTTTAAAAAAAAATTCAGGTCGTGGTATAATTCATCAACATTCTATCTCCCATAATCCATAGCAAAATGGCATTGCAGAGAGGAAAAACTCAACTTTAAAGGAAATGGCAAACTATATGCTTCACTCAAGAGATCTTCCAAAAGTTTTTTGGGCAAAAGCAATTAAATGTACCAACTATATTCAAAACCACACACCTCATAAAACTATTGGCCATTTGAATCTTGAGGAAGCATGGACTGGCTCAAAACTTGATATCTTTTTCTTCAAAAATTTTGGGTGTACTACTTGGGCTCATATCCCAAAGAAGAAAAGGAAGGCTCTAGATAAGAAAAGTAAAAAGCTCATCTTTGTTGGTTATTGTGAGGAAATGAAATCATATAGGCTCCTTGATCCCACAACTCATGAGGTATTTTTCATAGGAATGTTCAATTTGATGAAAAATTCCCTCATAAAGATCCTCAACCATCCTCTTCCTCAATTGATTCTCTTGAACCATATCCAATGTTAGAGCCTCAATACAATGAAGAACCAACATTAGAGGTTAATTTAGATATTAATGATCAAGATGAGGATCCTATTACTCCAACTCAAAGTACTGCCACTCCTACTATTCCCTCTTCTATGCCAAAATGGGCTAGAACCATTTTTAAAGAGGCTACTCCATTCATCCAAAATCTTCCATCATCTAGATTAAGCAACTCCATAAGCTTTGGTCTTGTCTATTAGTCCATTTCTATAGATCCTAAATCCTTTATAGAAGCAACATGTATTAAATAATGGGATGATGCCATGGAAAATAAATTCTCTTTCTTAATCTAAAATAAAACTTGGGATTTAGTTCCCCTTCCTAAAGGAAGGAAGTTAGTTCGATGTAAATGGATCTACAAAACAAAATATGGACCTAATGGAGAAATTGACAAACACAAAGCTCACTTGGTTTCCAAATATTTATCTCAAATTTAAGGGATTTATTACTCTAAAAATTTTGCATCAGTTACCAAAATGAATTCTGTTAGACTGGTTCTTGCTCAAGCTACTTCCCGAAAGTGGCTTGTCTTTCAAATGGATGTAAAAAGAGCTTTCTTACATGTTGAATTAAAGGAATAGATATTCATGGAACAACCTGCAGGTTTCACTCAAGACTCCTCCCTTATTTGTAGGCTAAGTAAGTCTCTCTATGGCCTCAAACAAGATCTTAGAGCTTGGTATGAAAAAATGGACTCATTCCTTCTTTCCTCAAGTTTTTTCATTGTGAGTCTGATGCCACAGTCTACATTTGGAGAGATGAAGAAAAAATCACCATACTTTTTCTCTATGTTGATGACCTACTACTCACTAGTAGTGACATCGCTCACATTCAAACTATCAAGGACTCCCTTTTTAAAAAAATTGAAATGGTTGATCTGGGTTTAGCTCATTATTTCCTCAAGATTCAAATAAATAAAACAGATGCAAGAATTTCATCATGCCAATAAAAATACACTCTAGACCTTCTTTAATGGTTTAAGATGACATATTGCAAACCTTCTCCTACACATTTTCAGTATGGAGTCACCCTAAGTACTTCTTGCACATCCTCTCTATGTGATGCAACTCTATACCATCAGCTTGTAGGGATTCTGTTATACCTTACTCATACTCACCCAAATATCTCAATTGTTGTTGGCTTGATATCCAGATTCTCACATCAACCTCATTTCAGTCATTGGAAAGCAACAAAAATAATCCTTTGCTACTTGCAAGGAACTCCTCACTTTGGGCTCTTATATGAGGTAAAATCCATGGATGATTCTGATTGGGCAGATTCAATAGAAGATAGATGTTTAAATTATGGCTATGTTTTTTGTCTTGGTTCTTCACAAATTGCTTGGTTATGTAAAAAACAAGCAGTGGCCTTATCATATACAGAGACAGAATACAGGGCAGCAGTTTTGGCAAGTCAGGAAGCTCTTTGGCTTTGTAAGATACTAAAAGAATTGGTTTTTTCCATGATAAACCTGTTACTCTCTAGTGTGACAATCAGAGTACAATTCATATTGCACGTAATCCAATTGAGCATCAGCGGACCAAGCACACTAAGATTCACATGCACTTCATTCGACAACATATTTAGAGAGGGGAAATATACTTGGAGTATATTCCCACTGAAAAAAATTGTAGATATCTTCACCAAGTCATTTCCTTCTCCACGTTACATTCAGTTGCAAGAGAAACTTGGGTTAAAGAAGCTGCATTAAAACAACAAAGGTCTTTTCTTCTTATTGTTGTATTCTTTGGAGGATGGTTTTTTTCTATGTGGTTTTTTTTTATCATTTTTCCTAAAGTATAAATTGTACATGAGTACCTCATCAGGCCAAGTTGTCAGGACTCATATTTTATTTCATAAGGACAATTTTCACCATTCAAATACATGCCTCTATATTTATTTTCTGACAGATGGTTTTTTCCCAAGAGGTTTTTAAAACCATCTATATATTGTAAATGAGTACCTAATCAGGCCCTATTATCGAGACTCACCCTTTTTTTGTCAATGAGGACAATATTCGCAAACCAAAGACATACCTCTCCTTTTTTTTTCCTTTTTGATAAATGGTTTTTCCCATGTTATTTTTACCATCTCATCAATAATATCATTGTACATGAGTACCTCATCAGGCCCTATTGCCGAGACTCGTCTGTATCATTCACCCCTAGTATCACTTAATGGGGGGGTGTTAGAATAAGTAATTATTCTCCTAAGTTCTACTAGGATAGACATACTTGAGTTTACACCCCTTCATGAGTAAGGTGAACTCTTAGTATAGTCTAGATCAGATTTGATGAGTTTTTGTAATCCATTTACTCACAATGATCAACTTTACTATTTATACAAAGTTGATCCATGGAATAAATCAATCAGTTCTACTCTTCTCTTCATATTTTATGTAATCCTTTGAAAGTCTATTTTGGGAAATTCTAACAAAAACAAAGGAAATATTTTTGCAAATGAAGTATTTCCAATTTATAACTTTCAGCATCAAAGGTATCCTCTCCATATCCAGACACAACAATGCAATACTCATACTTTGATTTGTATAATGAACAAAAACAAACAATCATTTAATTATTTCTTGCTATCTAAAATTTGACATGAACATCAAGCAAGGATTTTTCTTTCAATAAAATACAAACCTAATTCAACACTCTAACCCAATACCAATCGATTCATTTACATATAAAGGTCATTTTTATTTTTAATGAAAGATTAAAAATATACACTTGTTAATGATGTGTGCAGTAGTTCTTCCCTTCCTGGAAATTGATACCAAAACTCGTATATATCCCAGTTGTAGTAAAATATAAACAAACACATGCATTATCCAATATATTTTTGTAGTTACTCTCTCCTCCTCCTCAAGGTTACACACCACTAATAAAAATAATGACCATGTATCTACTCACAACCACTTTCCTCCATATTTCATTTTCCACACATACACACACAAAAATTTTCAAGCAAAAGCAACTTATTTCCTTGATCCTATAACTCGGAAAACCTGGAACCCCTTATCTAAAGTAGAAACATGCATAGCTCCGAATAGAAATAATTTAATGTCACCCATAATCACATGTTCACGTTCATCATGAAAAAGCATTAAGAGACCATTTTTTACTTAATTTTATTTTATTTTAACATAGCTTTTATCACAAATTTATGCATAACCATAGGTTATAATTTGAATTCTAATCACTCCAATAAAGTTGTATTTCCCCTTTTTTATTATTTTAATAACATATATTTCTACCTTTGTAGTTGTCATTTTTATAAATCAATGTATACTTAAAAACTTTCAATTCACCATAAACTTCATAAAAGGTGGTTCCCATGTCATAGCATCTTCATTACCATTTCAAACAAAACATATCAATAAATCATTTCTTCACAAATAATATCTAGACATTAAATAAGAAACACACATAATGCAATTTATTTCCTATGAATATACATGAAACTCCTCAATGTGAGCTTTCAAGTACTCACGAGCCAAATCATCACTTTCCTTTTACCATTTTTGAAGAACATGGACTTATACTGAGAGGGGGGTGAAAAGTATAAGACTTAACCAATTAATAATTTTAACTTTAGAGAGCAGTGGCATCAACACAACATTAATCAAGACAGAAAGCATCACACATTGAAGACCCATTTTTAACGTGGTTCACCCAAAATGGTTGGGCTACGTCCACAAAAACTTTTCTCTAAAAGTTATCTCAAAGTTCTTTGGGAATCCTTCCCAATTACAATGTTTATGAGCCTCGGCCCAAAGGAGATACCTTCCCCTCAGCTCTGGAAATGATCCCTCAGAAGATCAACTTCCTCTACCTCTTGCCGACACGTGGAACTCCTTTCCACCGAAGACCTCCTGTCCTCAATGCTTAGCCTAAGAGACCTCTCGCCTTCTATGATCACGTCCATAGCAGCTCAGCAACCTGTACCAAACACAGTTAGTCGGTCTAGTACAAGTCTTCCTCTGTTTATTAGATCTGTCCAACTCTTGAACAAATCAATCCTCTGCATACAAGCCTTCTCAAAGACTTGCCAAATCTGTCCTCAGGTTCTTCTCATAGAACCAATGCACCTCTGTCCTCAAGTTCTCCGATAGAACTATCAAACTCAGCTCACAAGTCCTCTGCTAGGACCTGTCCAAATCTGCTCACAAGTCCCCACCGAAACCTGTCCAAAACCGCTCACAAGTCCCCACCGAAACCTGTCCAAAAACTGCTCACAAGTCCCCACCGAAACCTGTCCAAAACAAAGCAAAACAGCACAAAAAACTTATTGGAGTAGAAGATAATTGAACCTTCAAGCTATCACCACACACAACTCTCAAACTTATAAATCGCTGTCCAAGAAACTCCGAATTTCGTGGCATAAAGACGTTTTAATAAAAACGTGTGTTACTCTAGCAAAGCACCCCCGTGAGACTCGAAACGGTGACCTCCGCCAATGCAGCGCCCAACAATAGCCTTCGCTGCCACTAGCCCACGCGGGCTACGAAGTTCACAAGTGAACTTCCCTCCACTTCACCCTCGAAAAAAAACTCCCGAAGACTTTTCAACCGCACGTGCTTCTAAGTCTTCCTTCGATCGCAGCGAATACAGAGCACAAACACCGCAAATTGCATTCGGGGAATTTTGAATTAATTAGCCTTCCAACCTTAGGAGTTGGAGAATAAATAGTCTCTTCGAAGACACCTTGACGTCGACGAAAATAAAGACCATTTCGAAATTAATCAAAAGTCTTTTCAAAAAGGGTTTAAAAACCCTTAAATAATTTTAATAAATTAAGAATAAAAAAAGGTTTAAAAACCTTTAAGTATTTTTAATAAATTAAAAATAATTTCTCCCTTAATTAATTAAATAATTAATTAATTAAAACCTTGAAGGGTTTTAAATAATAATTAAATAAATAATAAAGAGAACCTCCATTGGTTTTAATAAAAACCATTTAACTTGGTTTTAATAAAAACCCTATCCAACTTGGTTTTAATAAAAACCGGTTTGGTTTTAATGAAAAACCCTTGCCAATGGAATCTCTCTGGATTCTCTTAAAAATATTCTCTTGGAATCTTCCACCTTTGAAGCCAACACATCCTCTTAACATTAATGCCATTTCCTTTTGACATCAATGACAACTCATAGACAAGAAGCTAGGATCTCAAACCCAAAATTGCCAACAATCTCCCCCTTTGTCATTGATGGCAAACCATGCTTCTCAACAACACAGAAACTCAACATAAATAGCTCCCCCTGTCTTGAGGCTTTCCCCCTTACTCATATCTCTCCCCCTTTGTCATCAATGGCAAAGGGTCACCTTTGGGGCTCGGGACTAAGAATGAGCCTCTTAGCTTAGTCCCTCCCCCACCTCCCTGATGAGGTGATTAATTTCTGGGGTGGGAGTACAACTCCCAATTTCTCCCTTAGATACTCAAACGTATCTCTTGGAAGAGGTTTGGTGAAGATATCTACAATCTGCTCTTTAGTAGACACATACTCTACCTTGACCTGCTTGTCTTGCACTTTCTCCCTTAGAAAGTGATACTTGATGGAAATATGCTTTGTCCTTGAGTGCATTACCGGATTTTTGGAAATACTTATGGCACTTGTATTATCACAAAGTATGGAGATGGGTTGTTCATGCTTGACTTTGAAATCCTCCAAGGTGGTTTTCATCCATAAAACCTGTGTACACCCAATAACTGCTGCTATGTATTCAGCCTCTATTGTAGATAAGGAAACTGAAGGTTGTTTCTTACTTAGCCAAGAAACCAAACTCTTTCCCAGAAAGAATGCTCCACCACTAGTGCTTTTCCTGTCATCAATACTGCCTGCCCAATCTGCATCTGTATAAGCTGTGAGGGTGAAATCATCACCTTTGGGATACCAAAGCCCAAAGTCCATAGTGCCCTTCAGATATCTGGAATATCCTCTTAACTCGCTATAACATGAGAATATTTTGGAGCTGCTCGAAATCTTACTACTAACCCAACTGCTTGCATGATATCCGGTCTGGTAGCTGTAATATATAATAAACTGCCAATCATAGATCTGTACAACCTCTGATCTCGTTGGAGATTCATCATCTTTACTCATCTTGCACCCTGTAATCATTGGAGTACACACTGGTTTGCTGTCCATCATCCCAAATTTCTTCAACATTTCTTTGATATACTTTCCTTGAGAGAGAAATATACCATCCTTTGATTGAGCAATCTGAAGACCTAAAAAGAATGACAGACTCTCCAATCATAGACATCTCAAATTCCTTCGCATGGTGTTAGCAAAAACTTTGCACATCCGAGTATTATTTCCCCCAAAAATAATATCATCAACATAGACAACCATAATCAACATATCATCATTTTCATTCTTAATATACAAATTGCTATCTCGCCACGCCTTTCCCGAAGCCTTGCTCATGAAGATACCTGTCAAGTCTTGAGTACCAAGCCCTAGGTGCTTGCTTTAACCCATACAAGGCCTTTTTTAGTTTACACACATAGTCTGATTGTTCCGAGAGAGACACTCCTTCTGGCTGTTCTATGTAGACTTCTTCTACCAACACCCCATTTAGAAAAGCTGACTTTACATCCATTTGATATACCTTGAATGATTTGAAGCTTGAAAGGGCCAAAAATATTTTGATAGCTTCAAGACGAGCAACAAGAGCAAACGTCTCTTCGAAATCAACACCTTCTACTTGAGCATAACCTTTGCAGACTAACCTAGCTTTGTTTCTGACAATATTTCCATCCTCATTGAGTTTATTTCTGAATATCCATTTTGTGCCAATGACATTCTTGTCCTTAGGTCTTGGAACCAATTCCCAAGTTTCACTTTTCTCTATTTGATTTAGCTCTTCATCCATTGCTTTTACCCAAAACTTATCTGCACATGCTTCACTCAAATATTTTGGCTCAATCTGAGATAATAATGAAACATTTGTAGAATCATGTGAAGGAATGACTCTTCTTCTTGTTTGCCTGCTATTTGGATCACCAATGATCAAATATTTGGGATGATGTTTCTGAACATATCGTGAAGGAGTTTTGGGAAGCAGTTGTTGTCTTTCCTCTTCTTCATCTGAAACCTCTCTGAATTCTTCTTGACAAATTTCATCACCGAGTTCCTTGACCGGTTCTCTTATCCCTGTCTTTTCATCAACTGTTACATTTATGCTCTCTACAACTCGTATGAGTTCTTTTGTTGAAGCATCTGTAGGCCTTGCTTCTGCTGGAATATCCAAGAAAGATTCCCTCATCACACCTAGGATCAAACTTACCCAAATTCTGATCTTCCCTTCAGATGAAGCACTTACTCCCAAACACTTTGAAGTATTTTACCGTAGCTGGTCTTCCTTTCCACAACTCATAAGGAGTTTTATGATGATTGACTCTAAGTTGGGCCCTGGTGATAATGTAGACTGTCGTACTGACTGCCTCTTTCCAAAAACCATCTGAAAGTTTTGACTCATTTAACATAGCTCTAGCCATATTTTCAATAGTTCTGTTTTTCCTTTCAACTACTCCATTTTGTTGAGGAGTTCTTGCTGCTGAATATTCTCTTTTGATTCCTTGTTGCTCACAGTATTCCACAAATTCATTTGAAGTGAACTCTCCTCCTCTATCCGATCTTAAGCATTTGATTCTCTTGTCAGTCTCATTTTCAATCATTTCTTTGAAAGCTTTAAATTTTTCAAAAGCTTCAGATTTTTCTTTGAGAAAAGTAACCCAAGTCATTCTAGAATAATCATCTATAAACAGCATGAAGTAGCTTTCTCCCCGAATGCTCTGAGTTCCGGTAGGGCCACATAAATCAGTATGAATAAGATCCAATGGTTTTGAAGAAGTATACCCTTTTGATTTGAAACTGGTTCTGGTCTATTTTCCATGTTGACAAGGACCGCAAATGATGTTATGGGGCCTTTTTATTTTGGGCAAGTCTCTAACTCCTTCCTTGTTACTAATATTGACAAGATTATCAAAGCTCAAATGCCCCAATATTTTATGCCATAACCAACTCTCATCTTCTTGAGTTAGAAAACACTTTTCCTTTTTTATCTCACTTAGCATGTAAAGATTGTTTGGAGTCCTTGTAGCACTAGCAATGAGTTTTCCATTTTTTTCTTTACTTATCTCACATCTATCCGAAAAGAAAGATACTATGTGCCCTTGATCACAAAGTTGACTCACACTTAGAAGATTATGTCTTAGGCCTTCTACATAAAGCACATTTTCTATTTTGGATTTCCCATCCAAACTAAGAGTCCCTTTACCACAGATTTTAGTGGACCTGTTATCTCCAAAACCGATTGTTCCTCTGTTTGTTTCTTTTAAGACCAAAAACTTTTCCTTTTCACCAGTCATATGTTTTGAACAACCACTATCAAGATACCATTTTTCTACTTTGTCTTGAGCATGAAAAGCAGTTTGAACTATCATTGACTTAGATTTGATCTCATTTCTCTTTTTAGTGAACTCAAGGCTAGATCTATCCAAACCGCACATCCTTGCTATATGCCCAAAATTCTTGCACTTGTAACACATGACATTTTTATTCATAAGAGGTGCAAAAGAGTTAACATTTTCCTTACTATGGCTATTCAAAGACTTATTGCAATGCATAGCTTTGTGACCAAATTTCTTGCAGGAAAAACAATAGCCATGGAAAGTATTATGTAACCTGTTTTGATGCCTTGGATGATTGTTCTTCTTGTGACCAACTGGAATCCACCGCTCTTCAGGATGAAGATTGATCTTGCTCGAAGACCCTATTTCATGAATGGTGATACAATCCTTCTTTTGCTTTTCACACGGAGTATTCTATCTGAGAGCCAACTGTTCCAACTTCACTCTAAGAGACATAACCTCTTCTTCTAGTTTCTCGCAATCAGCTTCCTTTCCTTTGAGAGCCTCTGTCGAACCTCGTTCAACCTTCTTCCCTTCTTCAGCTAGAATTTTGAAGTCTATAACACTTTGAGACAATTCTGATCTTGCTATCTCTTCTTCCTGACATTGATGCTTGAGAACAGAATTCTCTTCCCTGAATTTCTCAAGCTTTCTTAAAGCCAAGAAGAATTCACCTTTGAGATCGAACTCAACCTCTTCATCTCTTTCGAAATCTGTATGTTCCTCTGATAGATCCTTCTCCAAGCTGTTAGGCTCTTTCTGGAGAGACCGGCTCTGATACCAATTGAAGAACATGGACTTATACTGAGAGGGGGGTGAACAGTATAAGACTTAACCAATTAATAATTTTAACTTTAGATAGCAGTGGCATCAACACAACATTAATCAAGACAGAAAGCATCACACATTGAAGACCCATTTTTAACGTGGTTCACCCAAAATGGTTGGGCTACGTCCACAAAAACTTTTCTCTAAAAGTTATCTCAAAGTTCTTTGGGAATCCTTCCCAATTACAATGTTTATGAGCCTCGGCCCAAAGGAGATACCTTCCCCTCTACTCTGGAAATGATCCCTCGGAAGATCAACTCGCCTCTACCTCTTGCCAACACGTGGAACTCCTTTCCACCGAAGACCTCCTGTCCTCAATGCTTAGCCTAAGAGACCTCTGCCTTCTATGATCACGTCCACAGCAGCTCAACAACCTGTACCAAACACAGTCAGTCGGTCTAGTACAAGTCTTCCTCTGTCTATCGGATCTGTCCAACTCTTGAACAAATCAATCCTCTGCATACAAGCCTTCTCAAAGACTTGCCAAATCTGTCCTCAGGTTCTTCTCATAGAACCAATGCACCTCTGTCCTCAAGTTCTCTGATAGAACTATCAAACTCAGCTCACAAGTCCTCTGCTAGGACCTGTCCAAATCCGCTCACAAGTCCCCACCGAAACCTGTCCAAAAACTGCTCACAAGTCCCCACCGGAACCTCGTCCAAAAACTACTCACAAGTCCCCACTAGAACCTGTCCAAAAACTTATTGGAGTAGAAGATAATTGAACCTTCAAGCTTCACCACACACAACTCTCAAACTTATAAATCGTTGTCCAAGAAACTCTGAATTTCGTGGCATAAAGATGTTTTAATAAAAACGTGTGTTACTCTAGCAAAGCACCCCCGCGAGACTCGAAACGGCGACCTCCGCCAATGCAGCGCCCAACAACAGCCTTCGCTGCCACTAGCCCACGCGGGCTATGAAGTTCACAAGTGAACTTCCCTCCACTTCACCCTCAAAAAAAAACTCTCGAAGACTTTTCAACCGCACGTGCTTCTAAGTCTTCCTTCGATCGCAGCGAATACAGAGCACAAACACCGCAAATTGCATTCGGGGAATTTCGAATTAATTAGCCTTCCAACCTTAGGAGTTGGAGAATAAATAGTCTCTTCGAAGACACCTTGACGTCGGCGGAAATAAAGACCATTTCAAAATTAATCAAAAGTCTTTTCAAAAAGGGTTTAAAAACCCTTAAATAATTTTAATAAATTAAGAATAAAAAAAGGTTTAAAAACCTTTAAGTATTTTTAATAAATTAAAAATAATTTCTCCCTTAATTAATTAAATAATTAATTAATTAAAACCTTGAAGGGTTTTAAATAATAATTAAATAAATAATAAAGAGAACCTCCATTGGTTTTAATAAAAACCATTTAACTTGGTTTTAATAAAAACCCTATCCAACTTGGTTTTAATAAAAACCGGTTTGGTTTTAATGAAAAACCCTTGCCAATGGAATCTCTCCGGATTCTCTTAAAAATATTCTCTTGGAATCTTCCACCTTTGAAGCCAACACATCCTCTTAACATTAATGCCATTTCCTTTTGACATCAATGACAACTCATAGACAAGAAGCTAGGATCTCAAACCCAAAATTGCCAACAATTTTTGTTGACCAACCCTATCTATCGAAAGCGTATACCTGGTCTTGCATCCACAATGGATATTAGTAGTATCATGCTCTATAGAAAAAAAAACATGCAATTCATTAATTAATATTTAATAAATGGTCGTGTGAGGAGGGTTGTTACAAAAATGAAACCAAACTAGATAAATGTTTTATTCACAAAAGGTGCATAAATAACACTATTTACAACAAATGCTAACTCTAAAATAATTACTAAGCTATCAAATCAAATTTGGTAACTTTAACTAAGCTAAAAAATATATTCCAATGACTATGTCATCCAAATGTGTTAACATTTACAAGTTGGAATTAGATTTATAATTTATTGCTAATTTAGACTTAGGACTTTAGACTTAGAAAATAATAAAATAAACTAAGCCTAGTAAAACATATAAGCCTAGGTCTAAATGATGTCTTCATCACCTTTCCACTCCTAAATCCACAACATATCATTTACATATTGCCCATACTATTTTCATAGTTTTAGAATATTCTTTCTTTTTCATTTTAGTTTTCTAGATACAAAGAACATCAAGTTTATTACTTAAATATATATCCCTATAACATATCTACTTTAAGGGGGTATTAGCACACCTTATATTCTATGATATGGTAATCATATATCTTTAGGGGTTGATGGCCCCTCCTTTGAATTAACAATATTATTTTGTTTATTAGTAAAGAGAAGCTCAATCAACTTAGATTGTTTTCCTTTCTCAATGTTTGCTCTTGCTTTTCTAGCTCTCACTTGATAATTTTTACTTGCTTGTAATAGGAGTAAATGTTATTATTATATTTCTTAATATCTTTTCACAACTTTTATTTTTATTAGATTTTTTCTCTCCTAGATTTGCTAACGAAGCTTTTGACTTATCCTGCTCATTTTTGGATGTGTTTTTGTTAATGTTAGAGGTGTTAACGTCTAACACTATATTTTATCTATTACTTTTCTTCTCATGTATAGTACATGATACTTGAATAGAGTCTTCAAAATTGTATAAGGTACATTCCTTATGTTTAGTAGGAATATCCATCGCCAAATAAGAATTATACTAAGTAAATGATTCCTTGTTAATATTATGATTTTGTCATACCATGACCTCTAAGATCTGCTCTATATTTTCTTCATAGGCTAAAGATTTAAAAGAATTTGTATTCTTATAATATTATTATTGATCTCCATTTTTTACATGCTTTCATATGTATGGACCTATTTTTAGAAATTAAAAACCATCCTCAATCATATCCATTAGTATGTATCTCTTGCAATTTTCTACATATGGATCTATTAGAATATTCTTAAGCCATGATCTCTCAACCTCAAGACATATTCTAACATTTAAAATATATGTTTTTATAATCAATCATTTGGATTCACAGTTTAACCCATACTTAAGAATGATTGATTCTTATAAAGATTTACTAATATCAATCATGACCAATATCTAAACATACATATAGAAGACTTCATCTTTAATAGTTTTTGAAATATCAAGAAATTATCCTAGAGTGTGGTGTATTACCTTGAAGGTGTGCATTTCTTGATGGCCGTAGAAAAGTAGTCCACGAGGCGAATATTCCAAGCTTAATAGTCCATGAGGTGAATGTTCTTTGACCATATTTGACAAAGGATGATGAAGTGAGAGCAGTATTCAATTTAAAAATAATGGAGAACGAAGGAGAATTCATAACAATGATGTTCCAAAGGATCTTAGCTACACTTGCATATTTCATAGCTTTTTCTAAATAATCTATTGTATATTTTATAGCTTATTGTAAATAATATGTAATAAGTCTATTAACCACTGTGAAAGGATAGACCACTATTGTATATTTTCTTGAACATTCATCTTGTAGTCTATTAACCATCTGCAACCTGGAAGCCTACTTTTCTTCGACCACCATTGTTAGTAGACGCATCATATAAATCATTATATAAATATAGGTTTTGCTCCGACACTGAGCTTTTATCTGTGTCTTCCTATCCTGTCCAGGAGATAACATTTGTAATGCTCGCTATCCCTTTCCAATCCCATGGTGATTGTTTCTGTTAAATTATTAATCGATTGCAAGATCGTTTCATGTTTGCTTTGAGAGGGAGGTGCCCAATTCATAAGAACTAAAGTCGCTTCACTTCACTATCAAAATCATTTCATGATCGGTTTGAGAGGGAGGTGCCCAATGTATAGCAATCAATTTATTCACTAGACTAAAGAAAATTCTATATCAATCATGATGAATTACCCGAAGCAAAGCAATAAAGCAAAATTTAGCCATACAACAAAGCTCTCAACAAAATAATGTATAATTTTACTATAATCTATTAAAATGTATCCTTTATAGTAATTGAAGGTAAAAGACTTAGTTTTGCATTAATTTTAAAGTGGTATATATTCTTGCTCTTAGAAATAAAAGTGGTTTAACTTATGCAGTCATGATGGCTAAATAACCTATGAGATTAATAACTTTGTTTTATCCTCTTGTCTTTATGTTTTATTTTATTAAAAAAATATATAAGGATTTCATTATCATTTTATTGAAATATTATTCCTCAAAGTATATTTATTTATTAATAATGTGTTTCTATTATATTATGCTTTTTTTTTCGTCTCAAGTAAATTTTTAACACAATGATGAATGATTTGTTAGTGGTTTTACTTGATAGAATTTTGTATGCATATTAGCCTCTTTATACATGTATAAATTCATAAGATTATTTGAAAAATTATCATGGTATTGTTAGATTTATATATGTCTTCAATGAGAATTATAAAACACCTAATGTTTAAATTACACTTTGCTTTTCATGAAACATCCACAGTCACAATACTCTTTTCAATATTATAAAATCAATAATCATCATATTCATTGCCATTGAAACAAAATAATTTTGGTATATAGTTTCATTGGTCACATTTGTTTCTACTATAACCTTAATTATCAATAAATGAAGATAAAAATGCAAGAAAGGATGAAATTTAGTACTTTGGGTTGTAAGTCATACTTTTTCTCATTTTCTTCATGAATTAGAATAATATTTTGATCTTAAATTATCCAATTATGATTATGAATTACATTTTTATTTTGCTAAATTAATTCCCATATCAATATTTTGGGGTCTTCACCGATTTTTTTTAGTATCTAAAGCATTTTTACACTTTTACAACAAATAAAATAATCTCTTAATCCAAGTTTTTAATACCTTGAAAGTGAAGTAAATAAAAATGTGTTTGATCAAACCTAAATAGACTTGAATTCATAAATATACACAAAAAAATTAAGGTGATGTTACTCATATAGGATGAAGTTACAAAGTCTATTTAGTTACAAAAGTACTTGTTATATATTCTTAGACCACATGCAAGGATTAGTATATTATAATTACATATTAAATACCCTTATTGGATAGTTTTTATCATCCATACATTTATTATCAACATTGAAAAGATAAATAATTGGTAGTACATAAGTCTTAAAAGTATTTTGATACAATTTATCACATCAATTATTGTATAAAACGTTCACTAGAATGACTATACAAACAAGTTTAATATAGAAGATGAATTGTAAATTTACCTAGCAATATATGACTAAAGTAAAATCTATATCCAAAGAGGAAATACTCATGAACTAAACATAGACTATAATTTTATGTTGATTAAAGAGAAAATTTTAGAATAATATTATTGCTAATATGAATAAATATCTTTATGCCTTAATTATGATTGTTTAATATTAGCTAAGATTAGTATGGAAGGAAATAAGTTACCCATTTCACACAGATGAATATTAGTTATTTATATCACTTTTAGCATAACATTGAGTTTTTGTTGTATATTATTTAGAAATAGTTCAACATCAAAGATAAATATTGAAGGAAACCCATGTAAACATATACTTCCACAATATGTTATGGCTTAATCTAATCAACAAAAATATTTTGAGAAATATAAACAATTTTAATGCTTTTATAATAACTCCACATATTTAATAACTTCCATTCCACCTAAGGAGAATGCCTCATAGAGACATGGAATAAGCATTTACATTATTTATTTCAATATTGATCCTACATGTCTACATCTATGAGGATATTATTGATTCAATTTTTTAGTTTTTATGTAGATTATTAGTTTCTATTCAATAGGGTTAGGTAATTTTTTACATGGATATATTCAACATTAAAACCATAGCAAATATTAGAATAATCCATATGCCTTTCAATTATCTATTCTATGAGAGAGATATTATCTAATCCTACTAGAAGAGCATATCTCATTAATAAATAATTATCCATAAATTGGGTAAAGTGGTAAATTTTTTATGCTTATTCTAATATCAATTATAATATATCAAAATTTTAATTGTTTCATAAATAAATATAATAGATTATAATGTGCTAATAAATATTGTTATGAATCTCTACATATACATAAACACTGACATATATTTAATTTATAATTAAAACCCTTGAGGTAGAGAAAAATTGTAACATGCTCTTTATTAGAAGAAATCCATTCCTTATTTTATCTCAAATTACGATCCGAATACATACAATATTGTTCTCTTTCTATCTCAAATGATTCTAGGCTACCCACATTATATAATACTCAACTACTTACCACTATTGTTTATCCACACATGTGGGATAAATAAATTTATGATAAAATTATAATATTAAATATAATATTATAATATCAAGTTCCTATCTTGGGTACCTAATATTCTATCCCCCTTAGAATCTTTTTTTGTCGTCAAAATAGAGGAAGAGGCTAAATAATATGATATTTTGACCCTTATTGTGAACTAGTACCAATATTAATCATATACCTATCCTAGAAAAACTCATATTGGTGGTGGTATTTGGTGATGTCAATATGCCCTTTTGCCACTTGAAGATCCAAAATTAATACTTTGGTTCCATTTATGGGCAACATATTTTTGCTAGTCATATATTTCACTCTTCATCATCCATACTTGTGTCTTTTTGCCACTTGAGTATCAAAGACTACTTTGTTGGCTCTATAATTTTTTCCCTACTTTGGTAACTAGAATTATGGATCCATTTATTTCTTATCCATGTGATAGTTGAAAATATATCTATTATTTAGGGCACTTGGTGGTGGAGTCCCTAAGTTAAGCTCAGTTAGCCAAATTCCTCCAACTCCCTTCCTATAATATTTCCTTTCCCTCTTCTATGGTTGATCACTCGATTATCAAGTGGTCTCCTCCATATTTGGTATGGATCAAGTATAATTTTGATGGTGTTACCAAGGGCAACCTGGGGATGGTTGGAGCAGGAGGTATATTTCAAGATCATACAAGGAATATATTACTGCCATTTGCAAAAAAATCTTAGCATCCAAACCAACCATTTTGCTGAAGCTCAAGCCTTCTTCCAAGCTTTGTCTCTCCTATACAAAATAAATTATCTTAACTTTATTTTCAAAGATAACTCTATGAATATTATTAGAAGCATTGTAGACACCCATTCAACATCCTGGAATATCTCCAATTTAATATTTAAGGCAAAGTTTTTTTGAGCTCTTCCCCTAATGTCACTATCCACATGTATTTAGGGAAGGAATCCAAGCTATTGACTTTATATCTAACCTAGGGTTTCTTTACCTAACCTCACCATTTGGAATGAAATTTCTCTACCCCCCTTGTAGATGGTAATCCCACGCCTTTATCTCTTTTGTGAGTTCTCCCAAAATTCATATTTCTTGGGTTGCCATATCTTCTTCATGTTATGGGAATCCACCTCAGTTTGGATAGCATTTTCAAGACACATCATTGAAGGTTTCATCAATTTGTAGATTTTTTCTAATTTCATAGGATATATTTTCAACATACACTTTCATGCATGGCTTTACATTGATAAAATAAATGTTTGGGGTATGTGGAGCTTATGGCTTATCATGGAGAATATATTTGTGAGCCATACATGGAGATATTATACTGAACCATCTTCAATGAACATCTCCTATAGGTATTTTTTTGTATTATGGATGATAAAATGGAGCCATCTATTGTCTTACCCAGACATATAAGTAGGCTCTACATGAGTCCATTGAGGCTTCCTCTTTTACCCCTATGAGGGTTTCTCTGTCTATTTTTGTCTTTCTTCTTGGATATTTTGAAGAAGGTGCTTCCTTTTTGTTTTATATGGTTGGGAGCATTTTTTCTAACTAGAAATGTTTTTTTAAAGGTTATGGAATCCTTTCAAAATCCCTCTTACCAATAAAAAGTAATGGGCAAAGTTTTGATATTGTTTTTGTACGTTCGTTTTTTACAAATAAAATGAGAGAATATTTGTAATATTTTCCAAGGGTAAGGGGAGTGATGAGGATGAGGGATAATGATGGACAAATTGCATGGGTGATATGAAAATGGGAATCTTAACTTTCCCCACTTGGCTTCTTGGATGGAAAAAAGTGAAACATTCTCTATTTGGGGCTATGACACCTTATGATGTGTTATTATGCACTATGACATGCCTCACTAATGCTCTTGAGTGGGGAGTTTTCTCACCCACCAAAATGACATGCTTCATAAATGTGCTTTGGTGGAGGGAATCCTCACCTAAGTGTATTAATGAACATGGAATATGGAGGAAAGAGGGGAATTAATACCAACTAAAGTTAGGTGAATCGAGGTTAAAATAGAGGGATAGTATCATGATGACCATGGTTTAGGCATATAAATGTGCTTAGGATGGTTGAAGGGGATAGAATGGTCAACATTAATATTTATGAGGTTACCATATATTAATTAGAATAATTGCTTGATTTATTAAACATTAATATTTAACCATTGCCAATATGTCACTTTGTAGGTGTTTATAGATTCTCTAAAGTCCTACCTCTCATCTCCTCATGTTCTTATCCCTTCAAATCCTTCCTAAAATTTGTTGCTATACACAACAACAATAGACTATGCATTAGGAGAATTATCGATACAAAATTTTGAACAACATAAATAGAGTTATTTTCTATATTAGCAAGACTTTGGTCAATTATGAATTCTACTATACTCCGTTACTGAAGCTTTATTTTTCCATGGTGTGTGCTTACTAGTATCTTAGATACTACATGATCATCCATAATATATTTGTCATCACAAGGATTTATCCCTTATGACATCTCATGTTTAAATATCATATTTCATGATGAAGTGGGTCATTGTGTTTAATGAATTTTATTTTGAGTTTGTCAAGCAAAAAATATATGAAATTTTAGGTCATTTTTCACCAACTAATAGTTGCACCCTTAGAATTTAGTCAACATTTAGCCATAGACTTTTCCAAGGAGTCAGTATTTAACCAAGAAGCTAATCAACCTAATTCTAGTACTTTGTACTTTGATGGTGCTTAATGTATCAAAGGAGTGTGGGTAGGAGTCATCTTGCTTAGTCATTATAAAAAAACTACCCCTTTGTCCTCTATGTCTAAGTTTTTCTATACGAACAACACCTTGGAGTAGGAAGCCATTATCCTATGTCTTTGCATAGCCTTAGTCTTGTATGTTAGAGGCATCTCTATTTTTAGAGATTGCCAACTTATTATCAACTATGTTAATGGTATTTATCAAATTAAAGATGAAAATATTAATCCATATAAAGATATTGTTGAAAATCTAATGTATAACCTTATCAAAATCACCATTGAAGCTATCTCTAGGTCTAGTAATCACCGTGTTGATGCTATGGATACAACTACATGTATAATACCCTTAGATCTAGATGAAAAAAAAGCCATAATCATCATTTGATAAATTAGGGAGCTTTCAAACATATATTATAGCTAGCTTCCTCTAGGAGTCTTTTCATAGAGGATTTTCCTTCTTCCTTGGTACAAGGATATATTTACCTTCCTTAGGTATGACACATTACCTAAATGTTTGAACTATAATGAGCACAAGAACCTTAAGAAATATGTCTATAGGCATGTCATCTTCAATAATATATTATATCAACACTCCCTTTATGGAATTCTCCTTAGCTGGCTAACCTCAACCTAATCCCAAGTAGTCATAAAATAGTTTCATGATGGATCATGTGGTGGCCACTTTAGTGATGTTGTCATAACCAAAAAAACCTATGGATGGGATGTTTTTGACCCTCCATGGAAAAGGACTTTTGTGACTATGTTAGGAGGTGTGATAAGTGTAAGAAGCATGGAAACCTTATTCATTATTCATACCATCCTCTTCAACCCTTCACTTCTCTGTATATTTTTTCCATTTAGACATGATTGGTAAGATCAACCTGATGTTGTCTAATAGGCATAATTTTATTTTCATGGCCATTAATTATTTAATTAAGTGGGTAAAATACATGCTTTTAGCCTCATCCATTTGTTTTCAAGTCTCCATGTTTATCCTTTAACTAAATACTTATTTGTTACAACATCCCTTGCTTGCTAATATCTAAAAATGAAACACCCTTCAAGCAAGGATACCCAAAAACTTTATGTTAAATATAAAATTCAATACACATGGTCAATACCTTACTATCCTCATAGTAATATCTGGACTAAAGCTTCTAACAAGACTATTATCAATATCCTTAAGAGGGTCATCAACGAAATTGGTCAAGATTAGCATCTTCAACTTTATCTAATCTTGTGAGCCTATTGCACTAGTGTTCAAACCCCCACTGATGCAATGCTTTATGCTTTGGTTTATGGAATTGAAGTCATCTTTTATTTTGACCTTGAGGCATATTACTTGCACATTTTTATATAGGAATCCTCTTTCAAATATGAATACCATCTAACCTATCTAATCTGGTTAGAATTAATTGATGAAAAATATATCCATACCCTAGAGAACCTATGAGTCTACTAGCAAAAGACTAGGTATGCATATAGCAAAATGGTATGTTTCTAATTATTTGAATTTGGTTACTTCATTATTAAAGAGAATCAAAAGAATACTAATGCCAAAATTGATCTCTAAGGTAAGTTTGATCCTAATTGGCTAGGTCCATTCATCATAATTACCATGTTTGTTTTAGGTGTTTACCACCTTGCTACCCTTGATGACAAATAACTTAAAAATAATTAACATAATGTGAATTAAAAGATATTACATTTGAGTATATATTAGTTGCCTATTTATTTCTACTACTTACTCATATCTTACCCGATTTCGTATCTACTTGTATGCACCTATTTATCTATCTGAATTACCTATTTCATCTTGATTTATGGATTTGTGATGGCATGAAAATAGTGATCCTAGTTAGGATAGTTTATTTTTTATTGCACTAGGTGATTCATGCTATTAGATCCTCCTAGTACCATATCTATAAATGAAACTAGGTTTCACACAACCATATATATCTATCATCAATCTATCTCTTTGTCTTAATTAGGTTTACCTCAATCTATACCTATCAAGTCTCCCAAACTATAAATGTCTTATCGCATGTTGAAAATTATAATGTTTTTAGGTGCTAATGGTTTATTCAAATCAATTTACTCTATCTTATCAATCACTAGATGATAAACATTGTAATATTCATAGGTGCTAATAGCCCTATCAATATCATCATCTAGTATTTTTCATGCACCACCATGCATTGGGGAAACTAGTCGATAGTGAGCTCGTCTTCCCAATCGGGTGCATCATCCATTGTCACACCAATAAATAATAAGTCCTCTATAATACTTCTCAATGAGATAAAATATTCTAGGTGGAATAACTTTAACCATTTGTTTAAAGATAAAATAAAATTTAATAGGTGAGGCCAAATGAAAAATCCTATGGGTAAGGTATAAGTCCTTTAAGAATTTATTTAAAGGAAAATCAAAAGTCCTTTAGGAAAGTAGAACTTTTTTAGATAAAAAGTCCTTTAAGTATTTTAAGAATTTGTTTAAAGGAAAATCAAAAGTCCTTTAAGTATTTTTTTTGGTAAATTGAAAGTCCTACATGAAAATTAGGATTTTTATAGACATTGTTCTAAAAGTAAATCATTTTTTCTTGTCCGTTGATCTAAATCCTAGTTCCCCTTAATTTTTGTGAAGGTATAAAGTTTCCCATCACAATTATCCCCATTTCCTTTCATCATTACTAACGCTCCAAAGGAATCAACTATGTATTTGATCTAGCTATCACAACACTACCTTAGGAATATCCAAAACTATGGATACATAGATAGGTATAGACTAAAGGACTTATTTAACTAGGGTTATTCTTCCCCCTAATGATAGCCATCAATTTTTTCATTTTTGTTATTTTTATTTTTACTCTATCCACTAGCCAGGTCTAATTCTCCTTCTTATATCTCCATGTTTTAAGTGCAACACCTAAGTAGGCAATGAGGAGGGAGTTCTTTTGGAATCATAATTGATCAAGAATCATGATCTCCTATCTAGGTGAGTAGTGGAAGAAAATGACTTTGGACTTTTTCTCATTGATCTGTTGCCTCATGGCACTTAGAAAAAAAATTATAATGTGTTTATTTATTGAGGCTTCCTTCACTATTTCTTTATCTAATAAAGTAATCAATTAATTAAAGGTGATTTATTGGTTTGGATCCATTTGTAATAGTTATTCCTTTTAATGTTTGACTTTCCTTGTATTTTGTCATTGTCCTTCCTAGGTATTCAACCTGAATGATAAATAAGTATGAGGAGAGGGGATTTTCCTAACTAATATCTTTGGACACAATGAAATTTTTTGAAGAATAACATTTTTTCATAACTAAATAAGAAGCTTATGAAATAAATTTCTTAATCCAATTTGTCCATTCTTGATAGAATCTAGATTGACCCATTACTTTGCGGAGGAAATACCATTCCACCATATCATATGCTTTGGAAAAGTCTAATTGGATGAACATGGATGGGGATTTTATGCTAACATGGAGTGGGTAGCATCTTGAACCAAAACCACGTCATCTAATATCTATCTGCCTCCCATAAAACTACCTTCTTCTAGTGATATAATCTTCTACAAAAGTATTTTGAGCCTCTTTACCATTACCTTGATGATTATTTTGAGCAATACATTACATAAAGCTATTGGTCTAAACCAAACAATGTGCTTTGCATATTGTGCCTTTGGGAATAATGTTATATATATATATATATATATATATATATATATATATATATATATATATATATATATATGATTTATTTCAAAACATCTTTAACTTTTCTAGCTTCCTCAACAAAATACAAAAGGTCCTTATACAGGATATCCCAAAATTCTTGGTAGAATTTGATGGGGAATCCATCCAACCCATGGGTCTTTCCATTTTACATTTTGAAGACCACTTACTATAAATATTTTATAGATATTGGTGTAGTCAAAACTAAATTTTCCTCCTCTATTATTAGCACATGTATCTCCTATAACACTTTCTATTGGGCTTCAATATCCAAAGGTTA
Source organism: Wollemia nobilis (assembly GCA_028583015.1). Classification (NCBI taxonomy): domain Eukaryota; kingdom Viridiplantae; phylum Streptophyta; class Pinopsida; order Araucariales; family Araucariaceae; genus Wollemia; species Wollemia nobilis. The sequence goes on from JAQPPZ010002064.1 coordinate 3,107,010, forward strand.
TATTATGAATATACATACAAAATAGTTTACTGTAATAGACCTCACACCTTCCCATGTGTGGATGGAAGCTCTTGCTTCTATTAATAAGGAAAAAATGAAGTTGTATGATCTATGGGATAGAAGATATTTATGGAATAATTTTATGTTTTGGTCCCTCTCCTAGAGCCATTAGATTCTATATTTATGCTTACATAATAGCTCTTCCATTTTTTCATTTCTTCTAGTTATGATGTAATTATGATATCTCCCATACTCAGACCCTCTATGAGGCCATACCTATAAATCTAATCATTCAAATATTCAATTTAGACTTTCACTTCTAACTTTTTTCCTTACATATCCAAACTCTTCTAGGTCCTAGGTCCTTATATTGGATTTGATGTCTTGAAGCCTCTTCACAAAGCAATACATCTTAGTTCCAGGTTGAAGTTTTCTTTCTTACCACTATTTTATCCCTAAAAGAGCTATGTATAACCCACATTAGTTGGAATCTAAATGGCGAGTGTCTAACCTTATATTTTCATAATTCTATAATAATTTCCAAAAGGTCATCAATGGGGATATTGCCAAACATATTGTTTGACACTATTGCCCAATTATTCTTTGACACTTTCTTTTGGATAATTTTCTTTGGGGTACTTGGAAACCTTTAGGATTTGTTTCCTCTCTTTCTTCATTTGGAATATTATTTATGCTATCTCTTGCTACATGACCATATTTATTGGAAATTCTACAATGAAAAGGTATAATCTCATAATCAACCTCCTACTCCAATGTTTCCTCCTCAAACTGTACAGTGATATTTTTTGGGAAATATTTGTTAAAGTCTATTAAAAACATATCCAAGCATAGATAATTTGTCCAAATCTATATGTACTATCAACAATAATAATAAATCTTCTTTGGGTATTCCCAATTTCCATAAGTACTATTAGATTTTAAAATTTTGCTAGATAAAAAGTCCTCCCTTCCAATCACTTATTTAGGTATTCCCATCAATATTCAAAGGCAGAAAAACAAGTTTGGATTTGGTTGTTGGAAAAAGTCAAGAAAAAAATTGGAAAGTGGACCAATAGGTGGCTTTATTCGGGGGGTAGAATCACCTTGGTAAAATCATTCCTTCAAGCTATTCCTATTTATGTTTCTTCTGTTTTGAATATCCCAAAGGCTATTCTTTGAGATCTATATCAAATCAGTCATCGATTCCTCTAGAGTGGTACTAAGGATAAAACAAAATGGGCCTTGGTGAAATGGAACACTTTATGTCTTCCTAAGAATCAAGGGGGTTATGATTCTAGTCTTATATTAATAACAACAAAGCTTTAGCTGCAAAATTATATTGGAGAGTGTTGCATAACCCCAATGCTCTTTGGGCTAATAATATCCATGCTAAATATGTTGAGAATAAAAGTCTTGAAGACCTTGTTCGCTATCATCTTCCTACCAAAGGTTCTCCCATTTTAGCAGTTCTTAATACTGGTGAGGATTTGATAAAGAAAAAAATATTTTGGATCATTCATAATGATCAACTGGTAAATTTTGAGATAGATTCTTGGGATGGTCACAAGCCTTTGATAACTCAATTTCCTGATTGGAGACCTTGGATGGAGGAGCTTCACCGAGCTAACTGGATAAAGGTGGATAATTACTATTGGTACTATACTGGTAATTCAAAGGTTGGTAGATATTGGATCCCTATTGAGGACTGGCCTATTCAAATCCAAAAAATGCAAAGACAAGATATCCAAGGCATCCTTAATATGAGGTCTCTCTTTTGGTCCCATGAAAAAGACTGTTTTGGATGGAACATCACTACTAAGGGTGACTATTCAGTTGCTCAAGGTTATTTGACCTTATACCATAATAATCCCAACAATCTTCTGACATATTTTCTCAGTTATGGGCTCAAAAGCTCTGGCCTAAGGTGAGGTTATTTATTTGGTTTGTATTGCATTGTAGGGTGCTTACTAGTGAGAAACTTATGAAGCGTGGTTTTCATGGCCCTTTTAGATGTGAAATGTGTGGAGAGAATGTAGAAAATCTCAACCATATTTTTATTGAGTGTACTTTAGCCTCTAGGATATGGAGGAGAATGACCACTTTACTTGTCTTACAGTGGTCCAATTTTTCAAATTTTGAACATATTTGGAGGAAATGGTCTAAATAAGAGGGTTTTGATCATTTTATTAGGCCATTAGTTTGGATGGGTTCTACCATTCTTCTTTGGAATATCTGAAATGAAAGGAACAATCAATTTTTTAATCAAGATAGGAAGGATATTCACTATATTTGGCATATTACCATAGCCAACTTAGTTGAATCAGTCCATCAACTCCTTAATCACCCCTAAAACTCCCACCAAAAATGGGATCAAGTGATTCAAAGATTGAATATTAAATATGATAAGGGCAACCATATCAAATGGAATGAGAGTATTTGCAATATGGATAGGACTAGAAATTGGCAACCTCCTCCTAAGGATTTTGGTAAAGTCAATACTGATGGATCCTCTAGAGGGAACCTTAGAAAAGCTATTGCAAGAGGTATTGGTAGACTTTTATATGGTTCCCTAGTTTTTAATTTTTCTTAGAATTTGGGTATTCTTTCCAATAACCTTGCTGAGGGGTGTGGTATCCTCAGAGGCCTTCACGAGGCTACTAAGGTTGGATGGGAAAAGGTGTTAGTTGAGTCTGAATCTCAAATCATGATTAATATTTTAAATAATTCTTCTAAGAATAATAAGGTTGATTGGAGAATAAAAAGAATTATTTAGAAGATTCAATTAATCCAGAGGGGATTTTTGGATGTTGATTACAATCATGTGGTCAGAAATAAAAATAAAAGTGTTGATGCTTTAGCTAATTGGGTTTTGGAAAAAGGTGATCTTATTTGTTATGGTGTCCCTCCTAGATGGTGGGATTCACAAATAAGGGAATCTCTTCTTTCTATCATTTATTTTGATGACTCTAGTTCTGAAGGTACCTAGTTTCTTCTAGCTTTATTTTAGCTTCTCTTTGGTTCAGTCAGGGTATTTCAGTACCCTAGCTCAAACTATTCTTTATTTTGTTTCCTCTGTTGATTCTTGCCAGGAAAGTCCTTTGGTCTAGAAAGGTCATTGTATTTTTTTTTTTTTTTTTTTATGTTTTTTTTTTCTATTTGTTATTGTGTTTTTGTTACTATTGTTCTTGTGTTTATATATTTTTATGTTATTTCATGTTTTTTGTGTGTAAGTGTTTTCTATGTTGTTTCTTTTTGTCTTCTTTTTGTTGTTGGTTGGTTTTTAATTTTTATTTTATTTGTTTATTTTGTAGGTTTTGTTTGTTTATGTTTTTCATGTTTTTGTTGGTTTTGTCTTTGTAGTGTTCTATTGTTTTTATCATGTTTGTATTTTGGAATGTTGTTCTTGTATTTTTTCTATGTGATTCGTGTTTTTTTTAATCTTATTTTTTGTGTGCTTGGTTGTGCTTTATGTTTATGACACACTCAAGGATCATGTTTTTTATTTTATTTTTATTCTTATTTTGATGTATTTATTTATTTTTTATCTTATTATGTTTTTGTTAGCTCCTTGAGTATGTCAAAGGTGGTAGGCCAGGACCGTGCCCTGGGTGATTTTGGAAAAATGGATACCGCCGCCTCCTTGGGTCTTAACCAAAAGTGGCATCCCTTTTGATATGTTTTCCACAAATAAAAAAAAATTACTAGTAATCCAAAATGTCTCACCTAAATTGGTGTTATGGATGGTAGATCTTCCTCCACATTGAATTTAGTATGCAAATATTTCATAAAGAGACCCACCATTTTAAAAAACCATGGCCCTCCTTGGAATATTTTTTCCTATCTTCTTTAGAAGCAAAAATAATCATAAAATAACCATTGGGATAAGCAGAGATTTGGAACTCACCTTTTATTTGCTATTTTTTTTAGACCATAATTTAAATGTTGATGGGATTGATATAGACTATAAAAATTGATATATTAACTCACTTCTCTCCATGTATTCTATTCCACTTTGAATGTCCTCCATATCCATCTTCACTATCAGGAACCATCCACCACTTTTAAACACCCTATCATAGTTTTCCTAGGATCTCCCTTAGGCATCCTCAATATTATTCATGGTACCCTTAGGTTATTGATTATGTTTAGTTGAGGTTGTTCCCTATAGATTCCATCACTAAAATTATTTTTTGGGTGTAGCTCTCCTAACTCCTTTCTCATACTAGGTATCAATATAGTAGGCCTCTTTTGGTAGTTTTTCCTTAAAACAATTTTTATTAAGTTTTGGACCATATCAAATTTTTCTAACTCAACTTCTCTTATCTAGTTTGTTCCATGTATTTTTTATGATTCTCTTCAATCCTTGGACTTTTTTTCCTGGTAGACTATGATATCTTATATATTTTTGTACTGTAAATAGAAAGTGCTTGTTGATTATTCCCTCACTCTATATGGATTGTAATTTTAAATCCATTATATTTCCTCCAACCGTATATTTTTCTTATTGTAATCATCCATGTCAAAAAAATTCTACTAACCACTAGGGCCAATATATCTCATCCTCTATGTTTTTTCTATAATTGTATCTAAAAATTCAAAACCCTAATCATAGTTTTCTCCCTCCTCTCTCACTCTATCAAAATATCCCCAAATTTTAATCACGTCACGTTCTTTTAATTTTTGAGTTAAAAATAATGGTTTTATGAGGGGTCACGGTCCCCTTGTATCAGGGTTTGAACTTGGATATTTTGGATGAAAATTTGAGGACTTACCACTATGGTATCACTCTTGGGACTATCAACTCAATTGTGTTATATAAAATAAATAGTAAAAATACATTACCTTTGAAAAATGTGTATAATCATTTACCTTGATAAGAATATTATGTGTGTTATCACAACTAATAGATGGACTCCACTAGAAACTATTCACAATAAAATATGCATTAATGCAAATAAAATACTAGTGATATAGAGATACATATTGCATATTTGGTCATTAAAAATAAAAATTACAAAACCACACAATTAAAATATAAATTTGACAAAAAATAAATAATTTTAAAACTCTAAAGGCCAACAAATTTTTTACCAAACATAGTGGTTGAAGTATAGGATTTTGTGCAATATTGTGTCTCCTATCATAAGGTTAACTATTCTCTAATATTACAATATGGACATTTTTCTAGATTTCCTCTTTTATGGTGATATGTGTGGTAATTAAAAAAAAATTATGTCCTAAAAAATAACTAGATTTTTTATTTTAACTACTTTCTCAAATGACTTGTGTTTATTGAATAATTTCTTTGATGGATGAGAAAAATATAAATTATAAATGAGATAAAGGAAAAATAATAGATAATATAAAGAATAGTTAAAGGAAAAATATTATGTAATCCTACTCCATACTTTTTCTTTTCTTGACTGAGTTGTTGGTCCAAGAATATTAATAAGGATGAAACAAATATCTGCAAAGTAGCATATGTTTAATAAGGCTATCCAATGCCTAGTTCTATGAATGGTTTCATAGGAGGTTCTAACTACATTATAATATGTTATAATTCCTTTTTTTTATCCTTATAATTCCATAGCATCCCATTCACATATTTTCTATACAACTTTCATAGTTTTGAGAACTTATTCCTTTGTCATTTTAGTTTATTTGATATAAAGAATATAAGGCTTATTAATTAAACAAAGGTCCTTGATATACATCTACTTTGAGGGGACATAAGCAACCAGTATATTTCATGATTTAGTAATCAGGTTTCATTACTGGTTACTATCGTCACCTACAAATTACCAGTATCATTTTGCTTCTTAGTAAATATTTCAATCGACTTATATCGTGTTCCTTTCTCTATGTTTGATCTTGCTTCCCTAGCTCTCACTTTTTAATTTAAAAGTTTTCCTATTTTTACCTTGTTAGTATCAAGAATAGGTCTTATTATTCTACTCCTCAATATTATTTCACAAGTCTCCTTTTCATTAAACTTATCCTATCATGGATCTACTAAGGAAGATTTTGACTTATCCTACTCATTTTCTATTATTTTCTTGTTAGTGGTATAGGTATTAAAATCTAACATTGTATTTTATCTACCACTTTTCTTCTCCTTAAAGGTGCATGAAACTTCAAGAGAACCTTCTAAATATGTTGAGTTACATTCCTTAGGTTCAAAAAGAATGTTAATCTCCAAATTAAGATCATGCTAATTAGATGGTTCCTTGTTAATATTTTCATCCTATTGTACCATGTCCTCTAAGCTTTGCTATGTTGTTTCTTCATAGATTAAAACCTTGAAATAGTTAGTAATTCTTCTAATATCCTTACCTACTATTCTCCACTATTTATTTACTTTCATCTATTTGGACCTATTTTTTGGAATTTGAAAGCCATACTCACCCATATCCATTTGTAACTTTATCTTGTGGTTTTATACATATACTTTTATTGGACTCTTGTTATGATATGATCTCTCAATATGCCCCACCTCATGGAATGTTCTACATGTGAAATATATATTTCCATAATCCATGGTTTTTGTCCACAACTTACCCCCATACTTAAGAATGATTGATTTTATTAAAGATTTAATGATATCAATCATGACTAATATCCAAGTGTAAACAACCAAGAATACACCTATTATAGTTTCTAAAATCTCAAGGAATTCTCCCAGAGAGTTGCCTATTGCCTTGAAGGTATCTCTTTGTACAAAATATACCTAAGTGGATGAGTTGCACCCTTAATATCTTGACCAAGATTATATGGCTCAGAAGCAGAGGTCTCTGAGTCAACCTTTGGAGTAATTCAACTCCTGTGGTCTTAGCTAATATAAAATGGGGTTGTAACAAAAATTAAGGGATGCAAAAGGATGGAAGATAAGCTAAAAGTGATGCAGATTTAAAAACATTAAGATACATAGTGCATGAGAGTCTCACAATATGAACTAAATTAAACTGCCTAACAGACCAACTTACTTTCCTTATGATAAAATATTTAATCATAATTAAGTCTAAGCATTATTAATAATTTCAAAACTAATGAACAATAAATCCATGGATAAATATAGAAAGTACAATAACTATAACATACTTATCCATTCATAGCTTTAACAAAAATGCTTAATCACTCAATTGGCATACATATATGTTTTACAAAGAATTGATCAAGAGGCCAAATAACAATCCAATATTCATTCAAAATTTGTATAGCATCAATCATATAGCTATAAAATTGTAAATGCTATAGGATTGACTATTTGAATATCTCACATTTAGTTATATTTACAATACATTAATTTATCTAATCATGATTACCTATAGAGCATATTGTAGGCTTGTCACAACATGCACAAGAAGTGGCCATCATATTTATGTCATTTGTGTTTAATTGCTTGAGGTATGCTCTTCTAATATGTACGATGTAAATTTTATTATAAGGATATCTTTCATGCACCCACATTAGATTCTAACTAGCTGATGATATTACACTTCTTTTTGTTAAGCTTAGCTAGCTAAATAGGGGCAGGTGTGTGGTGGAGAAGGGTTTGGACATTGAGATATTATGATAACAATGATACCCGGAAGTTGATTGTCATGTGTGATCTTGTTGAATAAGATAAATTTAAAACCTTTATGTAGATAATAGAGGTATGAAAGCATATTGGCTATTGCTACATTGTTTATCTTGGTTGAGTGTTGTTTCTTTTACTGTTTTTTTATGTCAGGTGCTAGATATTATTTTCTTTTTTGGTGACATAATTTCTTGAAGAGTTTGATATTCATAATTTACTCATGCATAATATCAGATGTCATCTTTCTTTACCTTAGATTTATTTTGCATTTGATATTCATTTTGGTTTATTGAGTACTCAAGATCTTAATGATGACATCATCACCTCCTAAAGTTTGGTACCTTTGAAGGTCTTGTATATCATGATGTCAAACATCAAATGTTTGTTAGAGCCTACACTACTGTTATAAATTCTATTACTTGCATAGAGATCTAGATCTTTTATTCCTCCTCTTGTGTAACCTATCAAATCCCATTATCATGATATTTTCATTAATTCAACTCATGCCTAATTTTATTATTTTTCTATCACGGCATATGACAATCCATTTTTGCATGATATTTCTTTCTTCAAAATTCATTGTTGGATTTGAGATATGTTTAGCTTACACATGTTGATGCATCCCATTTTACCCATATGAATTTAGTATTCCTTCACAATCATGTGGAATGACTATGATTATTTGTAGAGCATGCAGTGATGTTAGCCTTATTCATTGGGCTATGGATTCATGAGAGAGTATAAAGGAGGGTAAATTTCTTACTAGAAAATGCTAAGAATGCTCATTGGATACAAGGAGAAAATTATGGTGTGTGGAAAGGATTGAATACTATGTATGGGGAGGTAAAATAAGGCTTGTGGAGAGAATCTACACATATAGAGAAGATATGGTTATGATATGATATTAGATTATTCATACTTTAGGGAAGGGAATATTGTATTCCTACTTTAATTTTGGACTCTCTTGCGATATTATTTTCTTATCTTTTTATCATTTTGCCCATGTCTTAGTGTTTGAGTTTTCGCTTTCTCTAGGACAAGGGCTCAAATGAGATCAAGGGAAAAATGATACAATGCATCCTTGAGCCATTTTGACTCTAGCCTATGCTTTGCCCTTTATCTTCTTTCCATCTCCTAAATTATTTTTTATTGGCAATTGTATAATAAGGTGAAGCATTTGCATCGTTATATAGGATTTTCCCTGTTAAGAAGTCTTAATTTGGCTTAGATTATCAATCCTTTTATTCTTCAGCTTGATTATCTCTAGTTCTCAAGATGTAATATCTATTTAACACCCCACAATTATTTTAAACATGTGATTTTATTTGTATGATTTTGAAGTTCTCTTACTATCATTTTTACTATTATTTCTTTGTTGATACAATTTTTTTATTTACCTACAAGCTTATATACACAAAAATATGACATGAAAATTTCATGCCAGTTGTACATAGTTTTTAAATCTTGCATCTAAGAACCAAATAATGCCAAATTTGCATTTTTCTCTATGATATTCATCTTGGGGAGCATGACCAGTCTTGTTAGAGTTCTATCACATATTTGAATTTGAGCCCAGATTTATTTTTGAGCCTATTTGAAAAGCGATGTATGGAATTAGTGGTGGAAGTTGTTGTTGATCACATGAGTTATTAATGTGTATTTTTATGCACATTTTTCTATCTACCATATTATTTATATAAAATTAAATATGTTCAACAAACATAAAGCTTCATGATTGGTTGTGTACTACTACACTTTCTTCTATCAATAGCCAGTACTCTATTTAGTATCCCATAACTCTTAGAAATTTTTGTTAAAATCTACCCCCAACCTAAAATTATAAAGCATTATATTTTATTTTTGAGCTTGATAGTGGAATCATATTGATATCTCTAAAAGTTGAGCCATTGTAAGTTGAACTTTGCTCACCCTTTGTCCAATCAATTTCCTCAGTTTTGGCCAACTTATGAATTTCTTGATCCATGTTTGCCTTGTATTCTTCATATATATTCATGTGAAAGAGCCTAATGTTTTTTCGCATGCATTCAGACCAATTTCATGATGGAGAGCACAACCATATTTGCACCATCATATCCCATGTGTCCACCTATCCATACTAAAAAAATATTTTCATGAACCCATTCCAAATGTTGGAGGCAACTCCATTACCATGATATGTTGAAGTTTTGCTAAATTTAGCATTCTATGTAATAGCACTGGCACTTTATTAGCTATCCCTATTGCTTTAACTTGAATTTTCTTGATTGGATGATCCAATGCTCCATGTTAGTGTATTTTAGGCTCATAGTATCACAAATTACCTTAGGTATGATAGCGAACTCAACTCATGATCTATTAAGTAGTTATGTAATATCCATCCTTCTAAGCATACTAAAATATAACATAGGGAAGTATTAACCTTTATCATACAAAGGTATGACTACCCATATACTAGTTTGGATTCTAAATGAGATATTGTGCTTGTCATTGAACTTTATAGAACTACTTTCACCAAATCAACTTGTGCAAAAAATGAAAAATATTCCTTCAAATCTTCTTCTAAAGAACCATTTTTAGAATCATACCCCATTTTTGTTGGTTTTTTGCTTTAAATACTTGTATACCTTGACTACATCTACCCATTGTTCTGTAATATGGTTATGTAATACAATTTTTGGTAATCTTGTTTTCTTTGGCAATGTTGGCATAAAGACTCCAAATCACAAGATTTTCCATACAAACTCGAGCCTTTTGATTCTAGTACTTTATTCTAGAAGCATGATATTTTAATCAAAAAATCACTTTTTGATTATTATTTCATTTATTGAATCTCACCTTAGACTTGTTTTTCTTGCTAAAACTTTGTTGGTGGGAAGCAATCATCTAATACCATAATCAGATATGTTTCCTTCATCATAATCATAGATTCCTCTACACTTTAGGATTCCTTAATTTTAAAATTACATTATTTCTATGAACCTCTTGTCTTGGTAAGTCCACAAATATTATGTATTCTTCTATCTAATGTGCATGACTTGGTTCTTTGAGGTTGAATCCCCTTAAGGATAAATCTATGAAGGATAAGCAACTATGATTTTATCTTTATTCATCATATTAATTTTATTGGCTAGGTACTAAACCATAGTTCTTAGCTCATGATTTTTTTGAGATTCCCTAGATCTCATCATAGTTTCATTCCTTTCTTAGGTAGGAGTATACACGAATTATCCTTACCCATTAATTAACTATGGGGAGGTAAAAATGGAATACAAGTTCATAAGTCTAGATGGTATATTTCCTACTGAAATAAGAATATTTCTTGCCTAGATAACTATCTAAAATACTTGAGGAAATATTTTCTCATTGAACTGCTAAATCAAGATACTTAGATCTATACCAAAAGCATGGATATAGTATATGTATACTTGAGTATGTGAAGCCCTAATTCCTTGAGGAATCCTATTCTAGATTATTTTGAATCCAGTATTGAAGTCTATGATATGTTCCTAAGGTAATATTTGTAGTAAGAACTGACTGAGTAGTAGAATAGGATATTTGAGATCATCATAATGTGTTATTAATGGTTCATAAAAATTTACCCAAGTCCTTATTCTATTGTATTCTAAATACCTATACCATTACAATACCTTACCCTAAAGGGATGGAGCAGGAAACATTACCATAGCATCTTTAAAAACTATATTACAAAGGGTAGCCAAAGCTGAGATATCTTGACAATGGTCAAAAGTAGTTTTCCCATTATCATCATAAATGGGTAATATCTTTAATACATTCTAGGGAATTTCATGGAGAAATAAGTGGTTGAGTGGCCCAATACTATTCCAAACTAGACAAATTTTTCAAACCATGGCTCTAATACCTTTATTAGTGTATTTGTAGAGTCATCTAATTTATACACAATAAATTATCTTAGATTTGTTATACTTTTACCATTTTATTATGAGCCTCCTCACCAATAGAGTCATCAACTTCTTTGGATTCTTCCCTTTTAACAAATTTTTTATGTGAATATACAATCTTTACATGTGAGGTCAAGACTATTCATCAAAATCTTGAGTCGTCTAGGTAATTGAGATAGGATATACAAAAAATTGTTCCATCGAGCATGCCAAAAACCTCTTAGTAGCATGGTGGGTAGGTATTTCTAATGAGTAGAATTTTTTTCTAGTGGGACATTCTTGTCCCATTGGGTATGCAAAAAAATTCTTGGCACACTATATAACTACTTGGTTTGCTAATTTATTCATTGTATATCAGTGGAGTCACCAGGTGATTGGGTTTTGATCTACTAGAGAAAATTATCACTAGAGTTCTACTCAATCAAAAGGTGAGGTTTGGGTCCCACTAGGCATGCCAAAAAAATATTGGTCCAAAATTTACCTATGTGGATGAGTTGAACCCTCAAGACCTCAACCAAAGATTAGATGACTTAGAAACAATGATCTCTGAGTCAATCTCTAGAGTTGGCCAACTCCTATGGTCCTACCTAATCTAACTAAAATAGAATTGTAGATTAAAGTAAAAAATGCAAAATTTTAGAAGTTAAGCTAAATGTGGTATGGATTTAGAAACATTAAGAGACATAGTGCATGAGAGTCTCATAATCTAAACTAAACTAAACTGCCTAGACAAAAATCCAAAATATAGAATAATTGTAATAGTAAATATAGGGAGAAATCCAAAAAGTGTAATAACTATAATAGAGTTATCCATTCATAGATTTAACAGAAATGCTTCATCACTTAGTTGGCATACATACATGTTTTAAAAAGAATTGAGCAAGAGGCTAGAAAATAATTCAATCTTCATTCAAAATGGATATAGACTCAATCATACAATTATGCAATTGGAAATGCTAAAGGTTTGACCATTTGAATGGCTTACATTTAGTTATATAGATTTATAATAAATTCAATTATCTAATCATGATTACCTATAAAGTATATTGTTGGCTTATCAGAACATATACAGGAACTGGATATCACATTTAGGTTAGCTATGTTTAACTACTTAAGGCTTGCTCTACTAATGTGTGTGGTACAAATTTCATTATAAGGCTATCTTGCATACTCCTATGTTATATTCTAAGTATCTAATGATAACCCACTCATTTATATTAAGCTTAGCTAGTTGAGCAAGGGTAGGTGTGTGATGGAGAATGGTTTGGCCATCAAGATATTTTAAAAATAATGATACTTGGTGGTTGATTGGTATGAATAATCCTACTAAATAAGACAAATATGAAGCCTTTTTATAGAGGCTAGAGGTATGCAATCATATTGCCTATTGCAACATTATTTATCTTGTATTAATGTTGTTTCTTCTACTAATTTTTCATGTTGGATGCTAGATATCCTTTTAATTTTTGGTGACATTATTTCTTGAAGAGTCCAATAGCCATACCTTACTCATGCATAATATTGAATGTTGGTTTTATTTACCTTAGATTTATTTTATATTTGGAATTCATTTTGGCTTGTTGGGAACTCAGGCTCTTGATGGTGATGGCATCGTCTCTTAAAGTCTAATGCCTTTGAAATATTAGTAGATCATGATGTCAAATTCTAGATGCCAGGTCCAATACCTTAGAGTATTTATTGCCTAGGTATTGCTTCATATTGCACAATCTTATGCTACCTTGCTAACATCATCATTATCATTTTTCTAGCTTGCTTCATCCTTTTGCTCTTTGTCCCAATGCCATGTTTTGGGTGTTAGAGCCTTATATTGTTTTTCTTTTCCTCCTACTAGATTTTAGATCTTTATTATTCCTTTGCTAACATTAGCATCTCATTTGTTTGAACAATTTTCTTAGATAAATTTTCATATTTGTTTTTCTAAGTTGTTGGATCTCATTGCCTTAGAATATGATTTGTTTTAATAAGCCTCTACCTATTTTCTTCTTGTCGACCTTACTTAATATTTCATCCGATAATACATATATGCTCTTTGCACTTCTATGCAACATTTTTTCTACTTTAGATCATCTCTCATATTTGAATCTGCAACAAAAAATTTCTTCGATGCTATTATGGTTTTCTTATGATTTATTGCATACCTTTTGCTATACTATTACCTTAGCAAAATAACTACATGGCTTGGACTAGACCACCTTGTGGATGTAGGTGATGAAATTTACCTATATTATTTGTTTCACATAATTCAATGGGTAATCCATATATCTTAGACCAAACTAGTACTAGGGATACATTTATATTTTTAGGTGCAAATCCTTCATACCCATAGGTAAGGAAGAGTCTTACTCTTCCCATAAACCAAGAATCCCCTTTGAATATTCCATATATTTCCTCCATAAAATAGAAAATGGCTAGGAAGAATTCTTTGGGAAGAAAGGATAGACTCCCTGCTAGAGACTTCCAGCTCCTATAAATCCATTTTCTCAAAGCCAAATCCCCTAGCCAAGACCCTTTAAATTTACTAATGATTATATTATATTTGAGAAATAAATATTTCTACTTTGTGAGGTCCTCCATAACCTATATTACTAGGGATAAATAAAAGTATTTAGCTATAAATTGGTCCATGGGAAGGAAACTATAAATTGAAATCTATTGAAATTTACTAGTATATCCTATAGCAATTATATTATTTGAAAATAAACCTAAAATAATATGCATGTGGAACTTCTAATATAATGAAGGCATAAATAAAACTTAGCTAGAAAATTCCATGTCTAGATAAAATATCCCACATTACTGATGCTCTAGCCCTCAATTCCTCCTCCCATCTTCAGAACCCTAGTTGATAGATATATGTAATTTCACTTCATATACCTTGAAAAATCATCTATGCCTTTGTTCTAGATGGTTGAATTTATAGGGTGTTATATCCCTTAATACTACTAATATTTCTTCATATGACCACTCATTTTAAATACCTTCAAATTTCACACAAATTGGTCTATATGGATGGAAAGTTCATTAGATGGATGTGAAGAGTGCCTTCCTATATGGAGAGCTACAAGAATAAATTTATGTGCCCCATACCTTTAACCGTGAGGTCACTACTCCATTGGTTTATTGTCTAATTTGTTTATTATATATTGAAACATGCCCCATCCATGGTATAATAATATTCATTCATATTTCCTTAGTTTTAGGTTTCAACGATGTGAGGTTTAATACGATTTTTATATCAAATATCAAAACAAGGAAATATTGGTAATTGTTTTGTATGTTAATAATCTTGCCACCATTGAAAAATCTTCTTATTTGATCTAGGATATGAAGTTATGACTGTTTTACCTTTGAGATGATATATTTAGGAATTCTATGCTACTTTCTAGGAATTTAGATTGATCGGATAGTTTTGGGCATTACCATTTAATACCCAATGTGTTTTGTATCTTATTTAATGTTTCATAATGGACGATTGTAAGTTTTATTTCAATCCTTTTGATTCAAGCCTAAATATTAGGGCTAATTATACCACTCTTTTGGTATATGTGATTTTATATAGATATATTATGGGATGCCTTTTATATCACTCACATAGATCTAATATAGTTTTTTTGTTAGTTATTATTCTAGGTACATGCAATCATCCTAAGAGAGTCACTAGATAATAGTTAGGAGAATTATCCAATACATTTTAGGGGCTTTGTAGATGGGAATTCATTATTCTATTAGCTCTCCAATTTTGATATGATTTTAGAGATCGATTAGGCTTGTGATTTCTATGAGCATTGGTCCACCGTAAGCTTTGTAATCTATTTAGAATTCAATTATAATTCTTGGTGTTCTAGATGACAATCCACTATATCTTAGTCTTATATGAAAATATTATTCTATCAATGATGCATCCAATCATCATAGGTGGATCCTCATTATTTCCAGGATATTGGCATTCCTTAGATTTTTCTAGTCACTCTTCAATGTGATAATTAGAGCACAATATAGATTTTCCATACCATTCTTTGATGTAATAATTAAAGTACTAGCTAACTCATCTATAATATATATTTTCATCAATGGATTAAACATATTGATATTTGGATGCACTCTATGAGATGAATTCATGCACAAGGTATGCTTGATCCAATTTTTATACCTTCATCAATGTAGGCAATAGACATTATGACCAAGCCTACATTGATCATGGCTGAGGTCACTATGTGCATATGTGAGAGCATGTCACTCTATGGATTATATTTACATGTAATCATCTAGATATAGGAGGATGATTTGAAATGACAACAAGCCTTGTTACACAAATTAGATGAAGATGTTATATTAAATTAGAATGAGCACATAGAATTCATAGATGATGAGGGTACTACAGATGATCAAACATCTAAGATAGATATGAGAATTGGTGTGCTCCAAGAAGAACAATAGTTGACATACAAAATGTTTTATGCATCTTGTGGATCGATGAACTAAATATCAATGATGATCCTATTTCTAGTTTTAGTGCCATCAAAGTACATAACTTAGTTATTGTCATATTCCTATGCCTACTATTGTATTAAAGTTAGGATGGTAGATGGTTCTTTTCATATGAGGTAATTTTAAATTTTTATCTCCTCAAAATGTACCTCTAGATCTTCTTCATCTTGAAGCACACTAATTATCATATGTATCTCAAACATTGATTACCTTTAGTGCTTTCATTATCTATGAATTCGAGAAGCCCATTCTAATTCACTATGTAGTCTTAATTCAATTTTTGTAACACAACATGGAGGCTTATTCTCAATTTGTATAATACTTTTATCTCTAAAATATTTCATTTAATTTTAATACATTGCTAAGTACCCATCCGCTAGTATCTTGCATGTCATTTCTATAGGGATTAGCATGCAAAAATATAGAAGAATATTGACCACTATAACCTTTTGTACCACCACCAAATATAGATGTTTTATCTATGGTCATGATCAGTTTTTTTATAACCCCAAAAAATTTCACCTTGGTGTTGTGCATTTGGATTGTGTGCCTATCCATCTTGGTGTAGGAAAATCCCATCACTTTGGAAGGCTACCTTAGATTTCTATCACAACTTCCCTTGAGTTGACTATTCAACTTCTTAATAGATAACTTTTAGTTTTTATATTTACATAGAATTATGGTGGCTTTACCATTTTAGACTTTTAGGCATTCAAGATATATGTTACATTGAACTAAGTATCATATGGATGCTCCACTATCAAGATTTGTTTCTTTGCTATGTTGGTTTGGATAGGCTTTAGATTCCTATTATTAGCATATCTTATTTATTAGTATTTTAGAGATTCTTGAAGTAAATATCACTGATTGAGTAGGTTAGTGCCTTCAACAAGCTTACTTTGGTAAGCATTTTTTTTATCTCTTCAATAATACTAAATTTAAGCTTGATAGATATACTCATTATGCATGTAATAATATTCCTATACTACCTAGTAGTCATTGTGTGACCTTTACTTGTGAGAGAGGTATTTTAGATATTGCTCTACCTACTTTTGAAGTTGATCCCTCTTCATATCACTCCTTTTTACAATGGACTTATTCATTTCTTCTATATTCTTTAATTTAATTTTAGGCTCCTTCTACCAATTTTGTTGTTTGTCCCTATGAATGTGTGCATCTATTTGAGTAATACCTACAAAATTATTCTCAATATTTTCTTTTTGTGTGTCTTATTACACAACTATTAGGCCCTTAATCTTTTATTACAATGGTAATATTCGTCTCCTAAGCATTCTGGTGTCTTTTTTGTATTATCTTGCTTCTAGATTGATGTTTATTTATTGGATGATTTTTTCTTCCCCCTAATACTAAATTCTTGATTAGCACAAAGTTGCTTGATACAAAATATGATAGATATAAATATAATTAAGAAAATTTATAAGTTTCGAGAAAGAAAATACTGATAAAATAAAGTAATAGGTGTGGTTTTAAGATTTTAGGAAATTCATAACACTTTTTAAAGTGATCCAAAAACTCCTACTATAAAAAAAAAGGTGGTTATATATAAAATATCCAATGGTATGACTACTTTGCATAGTTGATATCAAGTTGGTATTGCCTTCATCAATATGAGAAACTTGTGTAGTAGGGGATAATATGGGAGAGAAGGAACATGGCAACACTTTAATAAGACAACTAATGAATTTCAACAAGAACAAATATCATTATTTTTTGAGGCAAATAATTATTCCCACTAGAATTCAACCAATGGATAATGTGAAATAAGAGGAACTTGGTAACACTTTTTATGATTCAACTAAATAATTCCATTAATAATAAATGCCATCCTTCTTTTTAACAAAAAATTATTCCTTTTAGAATCCATCCAATGGATTTATAGCAAAATATCTATCTATAAACAACAAAGTGTTAATGATAAAGACACTTTATGAAATGTAAAGTTGACATAAAAATGAAGACTTGTATGAAGATAAATCCAAATAAAAATATATACTACTTTCCATATTTACTAACACTAATGCTTTCCTTATGGACTATAATGTTGTACATATCTTCCAACCTACTTTAGACAAAGGAATGGTTGTTCCCTAGATAGAAGGATTTTTTTTGTATATTATATTTATTTGTTACAACTTGTTTACATATTTGATAAAATTTAAATATATTTGAAAAAAGGATCTTCCTTTATATACATAATTTGTGTCCATTTCATGGATATGTGGGAGGATGAATTTCTAGTCAAATACCTGCTTCAATAAATCTTGCATGTTTGATACTTGTTATAACTTTTATAAACACTTTATAATGCTTGAATTACTTCTATTATAAAATAAAGCCATCATGCTATTCTTTTAATATATCCTACCTATATTATATTTCTCATTAATATATATATATATATATATATATATATATATATATATATATATATATTTGTTACATGTCATAATTTTTTTTTATAAGTTAAAGGATTTCATTGCTAGATGGGTTTTAAGGATCCCAAAATCTTGTTACAAAAATAGCCATGCTTGTTGTAAGCAGAGAGGATTTTCAACAAGGGACGTAGCCTTGAGCCTAAAATAGAAAAGAGCATAACAAAGGGTACAACCTTAGACATAAGGAAAGAGGAATAAAAAGGAAATTCTCTAAATAGGTCGACCCACATAGCAAAAATAAATAGGCTCCACACTGGGTATCTACGAGGACAAAACAAAAATAGCTTAGACAAAAAGAATCAGACTCCATGCAGGGTAGTTGCAAAAGAAAAATATAAGAAAATGAGGAGATCATTCCTCAGTGGAATTCTTTTCCTCATTCTTAATGCCACCTTTTATAGGGTCCTTAGGATTCTCCTTGATAGAAACCATGTCCTCCACTTCAGACCTGTCGTCAACCGCTTGGCCACTCTGACCTTCGAAGAAAAGCTTTTGAAGTCCTTCCCTGAGATCGATGATCGAATTAACCATGGAATTCATCATACCTATTGTGTTGGAGATTATGAACTCTTTTAGTTGTTTCACCTCATCATCGACCTCTTCATCATCAGTATTAATGTAAATTATCCTCTTGCTGCCTCTTGCTACCTAATTTTGAATGTCGATATATTTACTTACGGGTCCTTTCATATTATCAAAGCTCATGCTCTTCCTCATATTCAACTCCTGAATGGATTCAATGGACTTCCTATTTCTTTATTAAAGAGATAGGTGGGTAGAGGTCCCAACATGTTTGGCGGTTGGGCTGGGGATGCTTGGGTTGGCCTTAGGGCTGAGGGCTAGTATATAGGTGTAGATAACCTTGAAAATTCCTTGATGGAAATGAAGGTCATGACCTTTCTTATTCCTACAACATGTAATTGAATAGTTTATTGAGTTGACAAAAAACTAAAGGATGTTTATGGGATTAATATCATGAAAGTGGTTAATGAAGGCCAAGCAAAAACTACAAAGCACTTTTTTTGGGACATCAACAATGATGAACTCCATGATTGGCTTCATCATGTAATTCCAGGGGGTGTTGAGATCACTCCTATAGATACCTTGCTTTACTCATTTGTAGATCCTATTGTTGTCCTTTAACTCCTTAAGTTCCACCTCCTAGTTGTGCTTTTGTATATGGATTGATCATCCTTTCATAGCTTGGCTAGTAATCATAGATAAGAGGTTGACATCAACGCAAAAACTTCTCCCTCGAACCGTAACAGAGTCATTATCCCAGGATTCCAAAAATACCATGGTGATGTTGAGCTCCTCACTAGTGAATATGTGAAAGAAGGGAAAGAAGTTTCACTCAGTGAGGATTCTCTCAACTAGGGCATTACATTGAAATTTTTTGAGCTCAATGAAACTCATGGTGAGTTGACAGTGAGGATTGAGGAACGGACTAGAAGGAATAATAGAGGCCTAAGGGTCGAGGGGCTTACTACACTAGTAAGGAGAGAAGAAGACCAACAGAGGGAAGATGATGGCTTTGCATAAAATAGAAGTGCAGGGGATGCCTATGGTGGATTTATGGATGAAAGCTTAAGGAAAAAACCCTAATTCCCAAAGGTTTTCATTAATGATATCAACAAAGAAATTTGAATTTAACATTGAGGGATTGGAAATCTCAATATTTTTTTGGAAATAATTTATAGGATAGGGAAGATGTATGATGAGAAAAGGAGGGTTTAAAATGATGATCTTTGGATCTTGATAATAATTGGTTCTAGGGCCAAGAAATATGTTTCTGGAATGATCACCTCCATCACCGTTGCTGCCACGATCCTCCCGAAGGGTGTGCTTCGTGTTCTAGAGAATTATCTTGAAATTGTGACCATTGTCATCCTTTCATTTCTTGTGGAGGTACCACATCCCCCTCACAAAGCCTATGGTAATACACCTTTTTAGGGTTGCATATCTATCTTGGGTTTGGATATTACTTGGCCTGATGTTGGTATGGTACCATTGCCAATGCAAAGGACAATTGAAGTAATTGAAAAAAGTGCCTTTGTGAAATGTCTTCTCATTGGAATTTGAAACGCCACCTAGGTCTCTGCACATAGTTGAAATTAATTACCATAAATTTAAAATAATGTTAGTGTGCATTTTCAAGAAATCGGACCAAACAATCATGACCTTTTGGTGGTGGAAAAGGGTCTATGTGGATAGATGATGCCCAATAATAATGAATATTATGTGATACCAACTTTTTATGTGCTTAGGTGGAGTATTCACTATCCACGTTGGCATCCTACTTCCACTTCTGTTGTTATACATGTGACACGGGATGAGGGTCCTAGAGGAACACATCCTCATGAGGAAGACCATTAGGATTATCACCTTGAGGTTTTCCTATTCCACAATGGCACGAACTTCATCAAGTAAGTCATCATTCTAGATTAGAATATTGGGCATGTGGACTCCAAGGTTAGCCAATATATCCATATCTCCATTTGCTTCTCTATAAGCATGTTGGAATATGACTTCCTGCATGTCAAGGATCAAGTTCCTAGTGCCTTCAATGTAATCCCTGACTCTCCAAGAAGGATTGCTATTGTTCTTGAGGTAACTGATAATATTGATGGAATCTCCTTCGATAATTAACCTGTTAGGAAATTTCTTAGAAATAGAAAGACCTCTATACATGATTTTCACCTCTGCAACATGATTTTTCTAGTCACCCAATCCCTTTAGCAAAGGTGAGGCTGACTTCTTCTTGATGATTTTTGAGGATACCTCATGCTCATAATTTTCTTGGGTTTCCTTTCGTAGACCCATCAAAATTTAGTTTGAACCACCCTATCGGTGGAGGAGTCCACTTGGAATTGATTTTGTGATTAATGGAAGGACGAAAGTATTCCAAGGACAGGTCAAGGGATCTACTCACAGTGATCTCAAACCTAGAATTGGGCTTGGGGGAAGGGGGTATAAGGGAAGCATTTTATTTGGTATAATATAGGATCCTACTAAAGGTAATCTCTAGGACAAAAAAACACTAGGAGAAGACTCTATGGTTTCTCTCAAGATAAAATTACCAAAGAAAATGGTGACGACACATTTTATAGAGAAATTTGAGGTGAGGGTTATGGAAGGGGTTGGGCCATTGGAGAAAGATATCAGTGATGGAGCAAGGTTTTACCCATAGGATGTGGAAGGATTGGAAAATAGAATTGAGGATGGATGAGGAATAGGGGTAATGGAGGAAGATGTGAGAGGGGTATTCCCATGTTGTTGGTACACCTATTTGGGATGGTGATGCCTTTTTTAGCCAAGTTGTCAATAGTCAGGATCCTTTATTGAATGGTGAGACAAGAAAAGAAAGATACCTTGGGGATAAGGGACTTAATCTAGACAAGGTTAAAAGGCAACATGATATCCTCAATTTCAAGAAGAATTTTATAAGCAGAATTAACAATAAATTCTACACTCTTTGAAGGCTCCTAAATAAGGGTGTCATTAGAATTAATGGGAGGGATGAAAGTGGAGTGCAGGAGGGAATTCAACCTAGTGGATTTAGAAGGATGGGTAGTACATTTGATAACTTTCTAGTTGACAGTTTTATTTTGAATGTCTAGGAAGTCAGGGACTTTATGTCCTATCCTGAAGTCTATATAGGCTTTTAGTCTAGAAATAATAGGATCTTTAATGAGAGGATTTTCTGAAATCCATTTGTCATTCCAGAATTCTATTTCACTTCCATCCCCTAGTTTCCATATTAAACCTTTTTTGGAAGTGACTTGGTACTTATTATGAAATTCTAGAAGGTGGATCCTCCTGTGGGGGCTGCATCACTAAAGAAGTTGGCTCCTTATAAATATTTCCTTTGGATAATGGATGTCCACTCATTATTGGTGTTAGTAACTAGTCACCAGGCTTGTTTGGCTATCAAGGCTATGTTTATGGATTGAATCCTCCTAAGACAAATTTCTCCTTTGTCCTTAGGTCTACACACTTTATCCCAAGCGATAAGGTGCAATTGTTGCTTGTTTTCAATTCCAGACCATAAGATTTTTTTTTAATCTGTTCAATTATGTGGTACACTACGGTAGGGGCTTTAAAACAAAAAGGAAGTACAAAGGAATACTTTAGAGGGAGGCTAATGTGAGGGTAATTTTAGCAGCTTGGGATAGTAGGTTACCCTTCCACCCTGCAAGTTTCTTTTGGATCCTTTCTATGACAGTGTTCCACATAGAAGTATTTGGTTGACCACAAAATAGTGGAAGACCCAGGTATATGGTTGGGAGGATAGCCACAGAGCATTCAAGAATTCTGGAAATATTTTTTTATCTTTGGATAGGTGTATTAAGGAAATATAGTTTGCTCTGATTGAAATTCACTTTCTATCTAGGAGCTGCTTCATACAGCTGGAGAATGAACTTGATAACTTATGCCTAAAAAATAGAAGCATTAGTAGATAAAATGGTGTCATCCATGAATTATTGATGTGAAATAGGATTAGTTTGGGAGGAGGATTTAATTCCTGATAGGAGACCTATTCTGCAAGTTGCTTGGATGGTTTTTCCTAAGGCTTTAGCAACAATGATAAATAGAAGGGGGAAACATGATCCCATTGCCTTAGACCACTACTGCTCTGGAAATATCCCGTTGTGGATCCGTTTATGAGGAATGAAAACCAAGGCAAAGAAATGCACGCTTTGATTAGTTGAATCCACTCAGGATGGAATCCAAATTTAAGCAATATGGTTAGAAGAAATTTCTAGTTTACTCTATCGTAAGCCTTATTCATGTCAAGTTTGAGAACAAAGGTAGCCTTTTTGGTTTTAGAGGCAGAATGCAAGGCTTCATGGATGGAAATGATACTATCTAGGATTGATTTGCCTTGGATAGATATTCCTTGGTAAGGATCAATGATGCTTGGCATGATACTTTCCATCCTATTAGCCATGATTTTGGTCAAGATTTTATAAGCAATGTTACAAAGGCTAATGGGTCTGAAGTTAGACATAGATTTAGTAGTGGGATTTTTAGGAATAAGGGCAATGAAAGTAGAATTGAAGCCTCACAGAATTATTTTGGATGACTAAAATTCTCTTATGTCTAGACACACATCATGACCAACAATGTCCCAAAAGGTTTGGAAGAACTGGGGAGGAAATCCATCAGGTCTAGGAGCTTTATTAGGATGCATGGAAAAAGGGTAGACTTGATCTCTTCATCTTGAAAGGGTGTAATTAAGCTAGAATTAATATTTTATGGAATGGAAAAGGGATATGATGGAGCATGGAAGCTTGATAAGAAATAGAACAAGAATTATCATATTCAAGGATAGATCTAAAGTATGAAACTATCTCATCTCTAATTTCCTTAATATTCGTGGTAGAAGTACCATTATTTTTCACCAAAGCTTTGATTCTATTATTTTTTTTTTGAAAAAATTGAAAAACTTGTATTAATACAAAGAACAGTTACAAATGGGATAAAACACATCCCAACCAAGAGCAGAGAACAAGACAACAAGCGTAGAGCAAAAAGTCAACGCTTGCTACCACAAAGCACATAATTCAACAGGGCGTGAAAATGTGACATGTCGCAAAATCGTGACATGTCACGAAATCGTGACAATCAACCCCGTCTCGACCGCTTCAGCGCCACCAGTCATGAAAACGCAACATGTCGTGAAATCGTGACATGTAGCGAAATCGTGACATGTTGCAAAATCGTGACATGTCGCGATATCGCGACCGCTAGAGCCCTCGGCACCCAATCGCCAAAAAAGTCACGAAATCGCGACGGCAGCTCCCTCCGGTGCCCCAACACCAAAGGTGTTGCAAAATCATGACGAGAATTCCAAAAAGCTCCAAATCTCCAAAAATGTCATGAAATCACGACAGGATTTCTTTGAAGCGCCCAGCCAACAAAAGAGTCGCGATATCGCGACGAGTTGTCCACTTGATGCCCAGTCCGCAAAAGCGTCGCGATATCGCAACGGTTTTTCCCCAAGCCTCCTCTATGCCAAAAGTGTCGTGAAATCGTGACGAGTTTTCCTTTCGGCACCCAACCACCAAAAGTGTCATGATATCGCGACAATTTTTCCACTTTGCACCCAATCGTCAAAAGAGTCGCGAAATTGTGACGAGTTTGCCCTTTGCTCCAATTCACAGAAATTGTCGCGATATCGCGACGATTATCCTCCTTGTCTCCCCTGCACCAAAAACATCATGAAATCGCAACATGTCGCAAAATCGTGACATGTCACAAAATCATGGCATGTCACAATTTCGTGACAGGTGCCCTCCGAAGGCCGCGAAGGCGCAACCTGTCACGAAATCGTGACAGCTTCCCACTAGAGGCCACGACGGTGCTACAGGTCACGATATCATGAAAAAAACCTTCCTTAGCATAAAAAACTTTACACATTATCACAAGGATCGTTCAAGACCTTGCCTAATCACTGCATCCTCCACAGGCATATCACTGTGCAGCTGCATCCCAACCTCCCTCTCAGAACCCATATTTGCAAGGAAATCGGCCGCCTTGTTGAAATATCTACTCACATAGACGGGGATCACATCATCTAATTCCCTCCAAAGTTCCTTTATTTGAGAGACCAGAATCCGCAACCTCCAAGATTTCAAGGCAAAGTTCCTCATGCAGTCAAGAGCGCCCACCAGAATTTGGGAATCAGACTCAAGAATTATCTTTCTGTGTCCCTGCTGAATAGCCCAAATGGAAGCAGATTTAATAGCAAAGGCCTCTGCTTCATTGTTTGTGGCACGTCCCAGACCTTGCAATTCCCAATAAAGCACAGACCCAGCATGATCATGGCACACTACTCCAATTCCAGCGCTACCCGGATTGCCTTTTGCAGCTCCATCAGTATTGATTTTGATCCAGCCTTCTGGGGGAGGGTTCCAGCTACCTCTAACCTGTCTCTCTTGTTCAATATCTCCCTCAACCAGTGGCACAGAAACAAACTAATTTTCCTCCTCAGCATAGATGGCAACCGTTTCCACGACTTTGCTCCATATGACCTGCCAAATTCCATCTAGCGAAGAGAAGGTTTCACGAAAAATACGGGCATTTCTCTCCAACCACACCTGCCACCAGATGAAAAGTAGACCAAGCTCCCAACCAATTCGAAGAGCTTTAGATTTAAATCTACCTCTCTTCCATCTTTCCCAGATGTTGGTCTGATTCAAATCATCATTAGCCTAGATTTTATAGTGAGAGAACCAGCGCTTCCAAATCTGCCATGTGAAGGGGCATTCAAACATCAGATGATCAATAATTTCCTCATTCTTTTGGTATAAAACACACTGAGAAGGACCGATGATGCCTCTATTTTTAAGATTGTCAAAGGTGAGAATTCCATTGTGCATAAACTGCTAGGCAAAGAAGTTCACTTTTGG
Source organism: Wollemia nobilis (assembly GCA_028583015.1). Taxonomy (NCBI): domain Eukaryota; kingdom Viridiplantae; phylum Streptophyta; class Pinopsida; order Araucariales; family Araucariaceae; genus Wollemia; species Wollemia nobilis. The sequence goes on from JAQPPZ010002064.1 coordinate 3,132,889, forward strand.
CCAGCCCTTGGAATGCCATATCTTCCTCCAATCATGAACCGGAAATAAATGTAAGGGGGGCTCTGGGAGGATCTTATTGTATCCCTCCTTCATAGTATAAACCCCAAGGTTCCCATAGCCCCAAGCTAGTTCATCCTCCTCATCTCTCCCAGAAAGAAACCTTTCTGTCAAAATTTTAGACAAGATGGGTGCCAGCTCCGGAGGGATTGGAATTGGCCATTCTTCCAACCGCTTGAACTTTTTGAACTTGTACTCCCCCATTTGGCTGGTGTTGAAATAACTCTCAATTTGAACCCAGCCCTTGTCTTCTATGGCATATTTAATGGGTTGCAATTCGGGAAACACAACAATGATGGGTGGATGCTAGTCCCAGGAATCGGTCCAGAAACGGGCCTTCTCCCCTCTCCCCACTTTCCAAAACAATTGATCTTTGATAACTTGAGATCCAAGCTTGAGAGCCTACCACACTAAGGATCCATTACCCTCCAGAGGGAAACGACCCACATCATTGGGGTGAACATGACCCAAGTATTTACTAGAAAGGATTCTGCTAAAGAGGGATGTTGGCTGGGAAATCCACCTCCAGTTACAGTTTGCCAGCCAAAGCTTTATTGTTAAGCTTGGAGCTTCTCAGTCCCAGCCCTCATTTTTCCTTGGGCTGGGTAACCTTATCCCAGCCAACCAAGGCCCATTTATTCTCCCCTTTTGCACCTTCCCATAAAAAACTTCTAGCCATTTTGTCTAGCTCTTTCCATATAGAATGTGGGGCAGCCAGGATGGAGAATTTATATATTGGCATGGCCTGAATAACTGACTGTAAGAAAGTTAGTCGGCCCCCATAGCTTAACCATTTATGAGACCAATGATTCATTCTATCTTTGATGCCATCCAAAAGATCCTTCCAGATATCAATTTTTAGTTTTTTGAAATGCAGAGGAACCCCCAAGTAAACTACTGGGAGAGAGGTCCTAGTGAATCCCAAGATCTCAGTAACTCTGTCCTGTAACCTTTGGTCAAGATTGAAGAAGACCACTTTAGATTTTTTATCATTGGTGACTTGATTTGAGGCCCGGAGGTAGACATTTAGAGTATCTCTGATTCCTCTTGCTTCCCTGAGACTGGCCACTCCAACCAATCCTGTATCATCCACAAACTGTAAGTGAGTCAAAACTTATGCCCCCACCTTAATACCTATTATCAAACCTTGATGTCTTCTTCTCAGGAAGATTCTACCTAATCCTTCAGCCAAGATGAGGAAGAGATAGGGAGAGCATGGGTCCCCTTGACGAAGACCCCATGAGGCTCCAAAAGGTGGCGAGGGAAGCCCCTTGATTAGAACAGAATAAGAAGGCATAGAAATACAGCTCATGACCCAGTCTGTCCAGTCCTGAGAGAAACCAAAGGCTACCAACATCTTTGCCAAGAAGCCCCACTCCACCCTATCATAAGCCTTGGACATATCCAATTTAATGAACATTCCTTTGTTGCCTGATTTTTGCATTGTATGGATTGCCTCCTGGGCAAGGACCACTCTATCCAAGATCTATCTACCTTCTATAAAACCCCCTTGCTCTGAGGAAATTATATTATGAAGGAGAGGTTTTAGTCGTTCAACCATAATATTTGTGATTATTTTATAAATCACGTTGCATAAGGCAATAGGTCTGAAATCAGAGATATGAACCCCCCCTCCTCTTTTGGAATTAAAGTGATGAAGGTGTGATTTAGAGCCTTGAGCATTCTTTTATTGGTTCTGGACTCCTCTGTGACAGCCAAAACATCCTCCTCCAAGGTGTCCCAAAAGGCTTGAAAAAACTCAATAGGAAAGCCATCTGGACCTGGCGATTTGCCAGTGCTCATCCCAAAGACCACATTATTTAGTTCATCTCTATCAATGGGTCTAAGAAGGGCCTGATTCTCTTCGTGAGAGATAATGGAGGGTATGACATCAATAACTTCATTTTGAGCTTCCACATCTTGTTCCATACTTTATTTAAAAAGGTTTGAGAAATAATCCATTGAGTGGGAATGCATTCCAGGAAGAGTATCAAAAGAGTGTCCATTCTCATCTTGAAGGACTTCCATGTTATTCATTTGTCTCCTAGCATAGGCTGATCGATGGAAAAATTTTGTATTTCTATCTCCTTCTAATAACCAAGTGTTTCTTGCTCTTTGTTTCCAGTAAATCTCTTCTTGATTATCAATGTCCTCAACCACTTTGCGCAAAGCATCATCCTCGGTTTTAAGGTGCTCAGTAATTGTACCTTGCCTGAAGTGTTTTTGCACCTCTTCCCATCTGGCCACCAAGGGAGCCCGTTGGAGCTGGAAGTCTGACTTATTAGTTTGCCTCCACTGTTTCAATTTACACTTGAAAAAATGAAGCTGTTTGTGGAATTTGAACATTGTTGTCCCAAAAGGTAGGCGGCCTTCTTCCCACCACTGTGGAATTTTCCTTCGGAGATCCTCCTTTTGCAGCCAAAAATTTTCAAATTTAAATGGTTTGTGGTGCTACCCTGTCATAGTCCCTCCCTCCAACAAAATGGGAAAGTGATCTGATACTGGGCCTTCCAAAATCTGAAATTTAATATTCCATTTAACAAATGCCTCCTTAGAGACCAGAAAACGGTCTAACTTTACCTTCCTTCTATGTGGCTCTCTCCTCTTGTTAGTCCAAGTAAAGTAGGTTCCAGGGCCTTTGATATCAACAAGGTGAAAGGCCTGGACTTGGGCTATCAGAAGCCGGTCCCCTAGATCCAAAACTGGGATACCACCTTCCTGATCCCTGGTAGATAATTTGGCATTAAAATCGCCAACAATAATCTAGTCAAAATCTTCCCTGGAGGACCTCATTTTGTGTACAACTTTCCATTGGAGCCGCTGGCCATCAATGCTTTGAGCCCCATAGAAGTTTGTAATTAGAACATGTTCAGCTGTGACATTGTTCCTAAAAAGAGATGTGAGAACACCCCTCCAAGCTATATGTTCTATTGCTATCCATTCCAGAGGGTTCCAAAGAGTAACAATCCCCCCCGAGGCACCTTGAGAAGCCACATCCATACAACCAGCGCCTCTCCATATTCTATTAACAGTTTTGCACATAAGATCTAAAGACATTTTTGTCTCCTGGATGAGCAAAAAGTCTATTTTACATTTTCCTAAAAGTCTTTGAATAGCAGATTGATGGGTTCTACTGTTTAAACCCCTAACATTCCAGGATTGAATAATCATTGAAAACCTTGGGAGCAATAAGAATCAATTGTCCTCACCGATCCTCCATTGATCAGCTTGTCTCCTTGCACTGCTAGTAGATCCTTATTGGACTTTCTGCCTGCTCCTTGGGAATTACTATTTTTAGATCTCTTCTCCACCTGAGTAATCCCTAGAGTAGGCATTTCTCTGTTCTTTTTTGCACTTCCCATGTTGGCATCCTTAATAACTGGCTGTGCTGGGGAGTGGATTACCAATGCCCCTAGGTTCTCTGGCTGCACTATCTCAGAGGGTTCAATCACCTGTTCTAAGACAGGAGTAAATGAAGGAGAAGCATGAGAGTGGATGTTATTATCCTCAACATTCCCATCCATTCCTTCCATGACTTGGTCCTCTTGATCCACTAGGGACTTAAAGATTTCATACCGATTGGTTGGCTTGAGTTGTGCCTGCTCCTTGCCATTTTTATTTTTGTTTCTCCTTCGCTTCGGCTGTTCAAAGCCATCTTTCTGGACATCAGAACCCTGAGGAATATTGGATGGTTCTTTGACAGGGGTAAACTTACCCTCTCTGGGGCGATTTGGCATTCCAAGTGGTGCCTCCGCTTTTGTGCTCAAAATATTTGGGCAGAACCTCACCAAATGGCCATGCTTATGGCAAACTCTGCATCTAAAAGGTAGGGCCTCATAATCTAACTGTTGGATCCAAGATAGCCCTGCCAACTCAAGTTCCACCTCGACTGGTAGAGGCTGGCTAATATCCATTTCTACATAGATTCTAGCAAAGACAGCTGTGTTTCCCTCTATGGTATCTTTTGAGACTCCTAGATATCTACCTAGTGAATTACCAATCATCTCCAGAACCTGCTCACCCCAAAACTCCATCGGGAGAGCGTATAGTCGGATCCAAACTAGGACAGTCGTAGGTTCAATACGAGGATCGAAACCCACTTTCCACAGTTGAACAAATAACCCTGTCGGGCCATGGTTCCTCTTCTCTGATTCAAATGCTCTATTTCTATCTGCTAAAGAAGAGAAACTAATAATAAAATACCCATTGCTTATAGGCCATAAGGAGTACTCATCGAGTGGCTCTCAGTTCTGTCTAACCCAGGTGTGCAGAAAATTCAGAGTAGGTCGGATACCCATGAATTTGCAAATCAGGTCATGGTTAGCATGGTAGATGATTGTGTCTTCGACCAGCTTCGGTTCTATAACAATATTAGGTCTGGAAGCAGATTGCGGGAGGCATCCATTAACTCGGTGTGTAGATGAACCCTTGCTAGCATTCTTGAATAGCATTTGATAAGCATTCCGTTGAGCTTCATCAGAGGAAGACGAAGGATTTTCTTTTAACATCTCAGCATATGAGCTCTTTCTCCCAATGAGAGGAACTGGAGGAGACCCCATTGGGCCCTCCCGGGGAATCGGACGGACCTTCAAAGTATCACAAAGTCGATCCACCAAAGTCCCTGGTAAATCCTTCACACCAGAAACCCTAGAGCATCGCCCGATGCCTATTCAGAAATTTTCTTGCCAAATTGCCAGAGCTTCGTTTCAAAAAAGTAGCTTTGATTCTATTGTTGCTTCTCTTCCTAATAGTAGAAAAATTAAAAAACTTAGTGTTTGAATCTCCCTATTTGAGCCATAAAGCTCTAGATTTCTACCACCAGAAGGATTCTTCACAAGCAAGGGCATTGTGAAATTTAGAAAGGTTTAATTTTTCTTTTGTCCTTATTTTTCATCAATCTACCCACTTTGAATTTTATTTTATATATTTTCAAGTCTATCTTTGAGAGATTTCTTGTTAGCAAATAGGTTGTCGAAGACTTATTTATTCCATATTTTTAGTTCTTCTTTAAGGATTCTAAGCTTCCAGGCATGGCCATCCTTGAACATTTTTTTGCCAGCATTAGGAAACCCTATGCCTCAAATCTGGATGATTTATTTGTTGAGTGGATATTTTGCCCTATAACAAAATGATCACGCAACTAGAGTCTCTGACAGGAAAATGTCACGATATCGCGACATGTCTCATTTTCGTGGTACAAGAAGAATAACAAAGCTGCATGGTATAAAACATCGCGATATCGCGACATGCTATATTTTGTTGTGATTCATGAAGGGCCATTATAGAATGTGCAGGGAAGTGTTGCACGTGTCACAGAGGCGTAGGGGTTATGATAACGCTTCAGGATCGATGGTTATAGTTCGTAGAGAAGACCGAACGTTTCACGACCAAGCAAAAAGCCAGAATAATGAAGGAGCGGGAGACGAAATGAATCGATCTGGAAGATGAAATGAAGCGTCACAAGGCGAAGTAGAGAGCCGTAGTAGAAATTTTAAAGGCACAAGCGAAGACAGGCACAGGGGTCAAAAATCGCTGGGAGCAAGGTTATAGAGCTGAGGGTGATAAGCCATTCTGGGCCTGCTTTGGAGTGCTTTTCTTCCACTTTTTTTGGTTTTGGAGAACCAGATGTCTGCTATTGTAAAATGACAAATATTTAATGCAGATAATATTTCAAAAATTTGCATCTTATGGGCAAGAAAGAAGGAGTCATTTTCTGCATGCAAGATTAAATGTTTATTTTTCCCATTTTCAGATTTTAGGCTTGTAGATGGAGTTGATACAAGTTTTCTTGGTTGCTTTGCATGCGAATGTCTAAATCTGAAAACCTCATTCAAATCCCTAGGAACCAGACACTTAGCTTATCAGGATTGTGCATGTTTTGCGGGTTCAATAGGTTAGGTTGCATGCATGGAAACCTCATATCTTCGGTTTTGTCGAAATAGGATAGCATCATACCGAATGCATTTTATTTTAATTTTTCTATTTCACTTTCACTTTTCTAGCAGTTTGTTTACTTTATTTTAATTTCCGATCGTTAAAATTAAAAAAATAAAAAATTCAAAATCCCAAAATAGTTGACAGGGCATAGGTAATATTGCACTTCAAATATGATATAAATTTACTTTCGAATTATTGATTGAAAATAAGGTGATCAGATCTTTAAAAATCCAAAAATAGAAATTTTCATTTGCGATTCAATTTGTTTATTCGGTTCAATGAACAATCACTAAAGTTTCATGATGAAATAAACCAACATTGCCCCTTGTTTATAGTTACTTGCAATCACTAAGGTGTTCCAAGCATTTAAATTGAATATCTTTATTTGGGATTATCAATATACATATGTAAATGCTAATACATAAGAGACCTTGGAGAAATTATTCATTTAATTTCTTTGCAAGAGAGAGTTTCTGTCGAGACTCTAGTTGAGTGATTATTTTCACAATCGGGTGAAAATACCACTCAACATATTGGCGCTAGAAGGAGGGCCTGAATGGGTTTATTTCAGAGTGATTTAAATGCTATAGGGATTTAAATTTTGAATATTTCATGCCCTATTGATTATTATCTTTAGCCCTCTTTTAACAATACAACTTTGTACTATTAAAAGGAGGACATGAATTGCTATGCACTGTTCTAACGCTTTGATTGTTCATACAGGAATAATGTGATTTGATTAGATCTAAAAAAAAAAATAAAAATAAAAAAAAAAAAAAAATAAAAAAATTGTATTAAAGTTATATTCTTGAAGATTCACTAATGGCTATGTTTACACCGTGGATGCCAGGTAGCCCATTGAACATACCGGGAGTTCAAAATTATTTGCCCGTTGGTTTTGAGAGATGTCTTCCTCGATTTTTGTCTAATGGGACAAATACTGCAGAAGAACATATTCAAGCATTCAAATTTGTTGTGAATCACTTAACAATTTGGTATGATGATGTTGTTTGTAAAATGTTCCCTTACACCTTGGACAAAGTGGCATATGATTGGTTTACAAGTCTGCCTTTAGGGTCTATCACTTCTTGGGCTCAACTAGAGGCAGCATTTCTTAATCAATTCAACAAAAAGCGAGTTGACCCAATCCTCATGTACAATCAGTTGGTCTATATTAGAAAAGAACCAAGTGAAAATGTGAAGTCATTTTCTGAAAGGTTCTTTGGATTATATACTCAATTAGTGACATTTTATGTTCTTCAAGAAGAAGTGGCTCTCCAAATATACATCAATGCTCTTGACCCGCTCATTTCCACATATTTGCGAGGGATGCCTCTAATCACATCTTTGTCACAAGCCTATACTCAAGCAATGGCAATTGAGCAACAATTGAGTTGTCAAAATTATGGTGTGGGTTTTGGATCATATAATTTTCAATCATTTAATACCTCCCTCACCCACCCAATGATTTATCCACCTCAACCAAGTTCAAGTGTGAATCAATTTCAGAATCAACAATCATTCCCAAGCTTCAATCAATTTCAAAATCCTCAACCTACTATGCAAGATCAACCATATTTCTTAAGTATGAATCAACTTCAAAATACTCATCTTGATTCAAAAGATGTTTCTAAAATCAATTTCACTGATTTTCATAATAATATGATTTTAGGCAAGGGAGGAGTACTAGATCCAACTAGTATTGAAACATGTGATAGATTGGGAACCCTTGACTCACCAAAAGATGAATTCTATGAGGATGAATCTGAAGAATCAGATATGTCTCACACCCCTATTGATGAAACTTCCTTTGATATGCCGAATAAGGAAAATTTGGATGAGAATTCACATGATGGTATTAAATATTTTGAGGAAGAAATACTATGGAGGGGTAATAAGGATTTGGAATCATTATCCACAAAGGAATATTGGGATGATCATGAAAATAAGAGTGTAAAAGTGGATCTAATTATAGAAAATCCTAGGCCATCACAAGTGGTTGAAAGTGATTTTGAAAGAAAATCAATAAATAAATTCGAAGATATGATAGAATTTCACCATTTGTTCTTGGATGACAAATTGGATGATATTGTTGAAAATGATGGCCAAGAAAATCCACACCTTCCAAATTATGTTAAACTTGAATCATGGGTTACAAATGTGGACTATGATAGCCTTATCAATTTGAATACAAGCAATAACCCAATTTTGGAAGTAATCGAACCATCTAAGGAAGGTGAAGGTGAATTTGATGAGAAACATGTTGATGAATTGAAAGATGATGAAGAAGTAGTTGAACGTCACCACTTGACTTTGGAAGATGATTATTATGATGCTTGGAAGAAGTGGGAAGACTACACTCACTCCAAAACTGCTAATGAAATTTGTGTGCCTATTGATATGCAGGATAATACAATTGCCCTTTCATATGAGGATATTACAAGTCCTGTACAATCTGAGAATGTTTTGGAAGAAGGGTTGGAATCTCATCAAAGGTTGGAGAAGGATAATGATTCTACTACCATGGATAAAGAAGGAGAATCAATTGATTTTGTTCCCCTTGAGGGGCAAGAAATCAAAAATCTTGATCCACCTATTGTTTCTACAATGTCTATGCCATCTCAAAATGATGAAATTACAAAGCCTAAGTGGTGTGGGTTTGATACTATTGATGATCCTAATGAAAATATGGATTTTGAGGCAACTCAAGCCATTGATCATGGAAAGGTGTCACGCGACACATATCTTGAAAAACTAGGCTCTTGTTTTGAAAAATATGGACGCATGTTTGATTGGGTGCCTAACTTTGGTGTTTTTGAACAGGTGTTGGATGATGAAGAAGACAATGAGGAAAAAGAAAAAGCTACTAACACTCATCAAGTTGTGGTAAATTCTAATCATGATGGGTTGAGTATGGGTGACAAGGTGAAATCTTTACCTTTGGTAGTAGCTACAAAAATTTTAAGTGATGGGTTACATGATGTCCCTTTGGATGCTAATGTCATTAATGATGAAATGTCAAATCTTGGTGATGTTTGTCAAGTTTTGATTGATTTTGATTGCTTTAAAATCTCGAAAAATAATTTGAATTCAAGACTTTTAGAAATAGGCTCTTGTTTGCAACATCTCACATTTGAAAAGGAAGGCCTAATTTTAAATCAAGAATCGAATTATGAAATGGATACTTTCAAGAATAGACAAGATAAAATTGAATATCATTTATGGTCTAATCATTTTAGTAATCGGACGCTCACCTGTGAGAGTACTAATGGAATTAAATCTAATTGGTGGGGTGAGCAAGGTAAATTAAAAGTTGTTGCATGGTGCGGTCTAATCTTGTTTTGGTTGGATTCCTATAGCATTTGGCATGCGTATCATGTTATATTTTTGTTGAAGTGTTCTAATCATGTCTGGGATCCAGGAAAGTAATAGTCCAAGCTTGGCATCATCTTGTACTATATTGTATATAGATTTTGGTTTTGGTTTTGGTTTGTGTTTTTCAAGTTTCATTTTTGGGATTGTTAGTTTAATCATGATTTAAGTTGTGTGTTTATTTGACATGTTTGGTTTGTCTAAAAAAAAAAATGATGAAAAAGTTGTCTTGAGATGCTAACTTATGCTTTAGATCAGGGAAATATGGAACATTGGAATTATGTTGTAGAAAGCTCCGCAAGAAACACAAACAGTTTAATAATATCGTTTGAAACTTGTGATGCATGAAGTAGTCGGTTTTATATTTTTTATGGCAATACTCCATCTCGCAATTCAAAGGGCAATGCATTCATATTACATCTCACTTTGCATATACATGCCATCTTAGTTGCATATGCATTTCAGATACAAATCATTAAAGTGTGTCAAATCCTCTTAGGGTTATGCTATAACATAAATAAAAAAAAATCCTAAGGTTGGGAACTGAGGCCCGAGATATCTAGAACCAAGCACATTTTATACACATTAAAAAGGATCTTGAGCAAAATGATCAAAACCTTGCTTGGAAGAAAAGGTCAGGCGAAAGAAGTATTTCATGTCTATCCTATTATGCAACATGATCCTTAAAACAGTGGTTTTTACCACTTCCATAAAAGCTTAAAGCCTAAAATCAGAGTAGTAAGGATAGGGTTAAATCCTCATCGAACTTAGGTTGAGGATCCAACTCCCCAAAGCTCTGATTTGACCTTCATGGAGTAGTAAGGATAGGGCATAATTCTCATCTCGCCTAGGTTGAGAATCCGATTCCCCAAAGCTTCCTATGTCTCATTTCATCATAAATCTTGGATTGGAAGGATCGTACTACATGTCCCTCGCAAAGGATGGGTAGTCATCCCCAAGGTCCAAGAAATAAAAATAAAACTAATATTTCCCATTTCATCTTAATATTGGATTGGAAGGATCGTACTACATGTCCTCTCGCAAAGGATGGGTAGTCATCCCCAAGGTCCAAGAAATAAAGAAATGAAGCTAAATCATGGATTATGGGGTTAAGTATGCTCATGCGTGGCAGCATGTCTTGTCTAAAAACAAGACCACTGACTGTTCAAACGGATAGACTAGCATGACCATTTCATCCATAATTGGTTAAATTATTTTTCTCAAAGTGAGGTAATGAATTCCAAATCGAGTAGTAAGGATAGGGTTATAGGTTGGGAGTCTGATTTCCCAAAGCTCTGATTTCACTTTCACTTGCACATGGGTTCAAGATAGTAGTGACTCATAACCAACTTTAGGATCTAATAAAGCAATTCATTACACATATAGTTGATCCTAAGAGGGTTTGATAATTTTAAATATTTGTATATGATATTAGAAGGTTTAAAAGCTTTTATAAAGCAGATAGTTATATCTCTAGCCCATTAATTAGGCTATGCAAATCATTCACAACCTCACATATGCATTCATGTAAAACTGACAATGGAATGTGGATCAATTTCAAATGATAAAGAATGGAACACACTGCACACACCGAGCTGATACTTAGTGATTCTAATGGTTCATGTATTTCTGATCTATCGGCATTTGGTTTTATGTGTTGACACTTGTGTCTAAGCTTGTGTATTTCAGGTTAGGTTCTCACCGAAATGCTCAGGAGCATTTCCCAGTAGAGTCGCCATTTGTTGTGGCTACTCCACAACACACCCCAACATGTCTCATTTTCATGATTCACAATGACTAATAAGCTAAGCAAGAGAAAAGTGTCACGATTTCATGATAAAAAGCAACGAGATGGTACAAAATGAAAAAGTGTCGTGATTTTGCGATAGAAAGCAGCAAGATGGTACGAAATGAAAAAGTGTCACAATTTCACGACATGTCGCATTTTTGTGGCTCACGACATGTCGCGTTTTCGTGGCTAAGTGCAGCAAGACAGCCTGAAACATAAAAATGTCACGATTTCGTGATAGGTTGCATCTGCACAGCCCAAAATAGAAAAACGTCACAATTTCGCGATAGGTTGCATTTGCGCGGCCGGATGACAAAAAAATGTCGTGATATCGTGACATGTCTCATTTTTGTGGTACAAGAAGAATAACAAGGCTACTGATAGAAAAATGTCATGATATCATGACATGTCTCATTTTCGTGGTATAAGAAGAATAACAAAGCTACATGGTATAAAACATCGCGATATCACGACATGCTGTCTTTTGTTACGATTCATGAAGGGCCATTACAGAATGTGTAGGGAAGTGTTACACGTGTCACAAAGGCATAGGGATTATGATAACACTTCAGGATCAATGGTTACAATTCACAGAGAAGACCGAATGTTTTACGACCAAGCAGAAAACCAGAATAATGAAGGAGCGGGAGACAAAATGAATCGATCTGGAAGATGAAACGAAGCATCACAAGGTGAAGTAGAGAGTCGTAGCAGAAATTTTAAAGGCACAAGTGAAGACAGGCACAGGGGTCAGAAATCATTGGGAGTAGGGTTATAGAGCTGAGGGTGATAAGCCATTATGGGTCTGCTTTGGAGTGCTTTTCTTCCACTTTTTTTTGGTGTTGGAGAACCAGATGTCTGCTATTGTAAAATGACAAATATTGAATGCAGATAATATTTCAAAAATTTGCATCTTATGGGCAAGAAAGAAGGAGTCATTTTCTGCATGCAATATTAAATGTCTATTTTTCCTTTTCAGATTTTAGGCTTGTAAATGTAGTTGATACAAGTTTTTCTTGGTTGTTGCATGCGAATGCTTAAATCTGAAAACCTCATTCAAATCCTTAGGAACCAACACTTAGCTTATCAGGATTGTGCATGTTTTGCAGGTCCAATAGGTTAGGTTGCATGCATAGAAACCTCATATCTTCGGTTTTGTTGAAATAGGATAGCATCATATCGAAGGCATTTTATTTTAATTTTTTTGCACTTTACTTTTCCAGAAGCTGTTACTTTATTTTAATTTGCAATCGTTAAAATTTAAAAAATAAAAAATTCAAAATCCCAAAATAGTTGCACCAGGGCATAGGTAATATTGCAAACTTCAAATATGCATATTAAAATTTCACTTTTAGAATTATTGGTACTTGCATAAATTCACCGAAGTTGTTGTTTTATTACAGATCTTTAAAAATCCAAAAATAGAAATTTTCATTGCTGGGCCGATTCACATTTGTTTATTCTGGTTCAAAGAACAATCATTAAAGTTTCATGATAAAATAAACCAACATTTCCCCTTGTTTATAGTTACTTGCAATCACTAAGGTGTTCCAAGCATTTAAATTGAATATTATTATTTATGCATATGAATGTTTGTTCATAAGAACCTTGGAGAAATAACTAATTTCTTTGCAAGAGAGAGTTTCCTGTCAGAGACTCTAGTTGCATGATCATTTTGTTATTGGGAAAAATATCCACTCAATAGTATCCACATAGCCTCAAATCTGAGTGGTCTTCTATAGGGGTTGGATATATAAATTAGAGCATAAGAGGATTATGATCCGACCCTATTTTAGGTAAATTATGAAGACAAGAATCACCAAACATCTGAACTACTTCCTAGGAGAGAAAAGCTCAATCTAACTTGACTTGAATATGTTAATTTCCTATTTTTCTATTGCTCCATGTGAACTTTGCATTTTTGAGTTTTACTTCCATGAGATTGTTGGAGTTGACAAAGTCATTGAAATACTTCATGCTTTTGTTCAGGGTCAGTCCCTCCTTTTTTTTTTTAGGGGTAAAGGGGGTATTGAAATCTCCTGCAAGGATCTAGGGGATATTTTGGAAAGAGTATTTTATTCTACTTAGGGAATCTCACAGCTGAGCTCTTCTAGATATAGTATTAGGAGCATAGATGTTAGTGAGGATCTAGGAGAAATTGTTGCACTTGTCATAAAAAAGCACACTTAAGAGCCTGACACTAGAATGAATTAATCTGCCTTCAACTTTTTCTTATCCCAGAGACACATGAGACCTCTAGAGGATTCACTAGCATGACTGAATACTGCATATACCTTTTTCTAGATCATATTAGCTATTTTTAAGGAGTTATTTGCATCAATTTTGGTTTCCTGCATGATAAAAATTGAGGGCTTTAAGTCTCTTCTCATTGATTTGATAAGTCTCTGGTTGGCAAGCCTATTTAGGCCTCTCACATTCCATGAGAGGATTTTCATTTAGAAGGTTTGGATACCTTTCTACCTCCCCTTCCTTGAGGTTGGGGGAGTGGTTAGAAATTTTGATCTTCTCTTTGGGTTGAGGGGTAACAATAGGAAAAAGGGTCTTCTAAATACCATTGGCAATGTCGTATGCAATTCCTCTCTTCCATTGCTCATATTTGGAAATCCTTCCTCTTTTTTATCACTACCATAGTCAATGGATGACTTGGTGGAGCTTCAGGTTTGCTTGGGGTTGAATTTGTAAGGAATAATCTACTCAAGGATAGGGCTTGAGGGTCTGGCACTACTTTGATTTGAATGAGAACACATCATATCTGCCATTAGATTTTTAGGGATCATATCAAGGCTGCCATGAAGGAGAGTCTTAGGGTCATCAAAAGGACTATTAGAGGGTCCTGATTTGGAGGGGGAATCAACAAAACTTAGGTCAATGTTTAGATCATCAGGGGGAAAGGATTGGCCTAGTACTGAAAGTGGGATATGGATTCCTTCAGAAAGAGGATTTGGGATAGGAAAAATCTCAGTATATTTTAGAGTATCTTTTTAAACTTCCTCAGGGTGGGGATTTGAAATAGAAGCATTCTCAATTTAATCTAGCATTAAATCAGAATATCCTAGGATACCGAACTTATTGGAGAAAGCAAGAGGGGAACTTACTTTTTCTTGACTTGGATTAATTTGTGAGGTAATAATTTCCTTGCTTTTGTGAGGGTGTGGGACACCTTGAGATTTTGATGACCTTTGTAGTTGGTAAGGTCCTTTGCCTGAATGGATTTCGTTATGCCATTTCTTGGGCTATTTGAAGTGGCCACTATTTTGTGGATTTTTGTTTCCTTTGTTCTAACATGTAGGGGCTCCTTGAATTTTAGGTGCACTTTCTTCCTATCGTTGTTCCTTTTCCTTTATGAGTTGAGATATGAGGTTAGGGCATTGGATCTTGAGATGACCCTAGGTTTGGCATTTTACATAGAAACAAGACTTATTCTCATATTCCAGGGGTTGTTTCTTGCAGTAGGATTTAGAATTATTCTTTAGGTTGACATAGGTGGGAAGCTCTGAAGCTAGATGAGCATTGATACAAATTTTGGTGATATTCATGTGCTTTTGATATTGGGTAACAAGGTCAATAGCTACTAGGTCCCCTATGAATTTTGCAATAGAATAGAGGATATCATCATGCTAGAGGTGAAAGGGGATATCTGGGATACGAACCCAAATTGGGGCATAGTTGATATCCTGAGTTTTAGGATCGAAATAGAGGTCCCACCTTCATAGGAACAGGTTCTTGTGACCAAGGAACCAAGGAACCCCAATGAGGATGTGGCTGGTGTCATCATCGTTGCTCAATATTTTTGTAAAGAATCCTCTGGAGAGAGTTGTGATCTCCATAATTACCAAGGTTTTTCATTTTGCAAAGGCCCATCTATGCATAGTTTTCATATTTGGCCTTCCCCCAACAAAATTTCCCACTAGGGAATAATTTTCCATTGAGATATAGTTATCAGCTATACTGTCAGGGATAAGAATGTCTTACCCATCAGGAATGATGATTGTTGATGGAAGCTTATGAGTGTGACTTCTTTCATTGGAAACAACACTTGCAAAGGAGATTCCCTTGGTAGGAACAAAAGTGGGTCCCTTTGGGTTTTGGGAAGGGGGCCCGGTGTCGGGTGGTTCTTGTAGACACCAAAACAACACCAATCTGATTATGTGACTGCAAAAACTGATCACATT
Organism: Wollemia nobilis; assembly: GCA_028583015.1. Taxonomy (NCBI): domain Eukaryota; kingdom Viridiplantae; phylum Streptophyta; class Pinopsida; order Araucariales; family Araucariaceae; genus Wollemia; species Wollemia nobilis. The sequence goes on from JAQPPZ010002064.1 coordinate 3,148,237, forward strand.
GACACACACAGCCCCAAGGGCATCCCCTAGAGGTTAAACAGTGGTCCTAACCACTCTCACAATAGTTTTGGAAGGTTAGAGATCAATTTGGCACCTTCAGGAACTTTGCTCAATATCCATCCCAACCAAGGACTCTTTCAAACAAGGATTCACCCCACCCAGGGACGAATGTCAAATTTGCTCCAAGGTGGGGCAAATTGTAGGTTTGATGGGCAGAAAGTCAAATCTTGACAAATGGTAGCTCAGATCCACCACTTAACGCTTCCTTCATCGTATGGGAGTGAGGGTAAGCATTTTCAAGCGTTAGAGGCAATTAAAAGGGTAGTCATGAAGTCCCTAATCAAGGAGGAATCTCCTCCCCCCTAGGAAGGCATGATTGCCAAGTGGAACCTCTGCATGCCCAATTCAAGAGACCTCCAGGTCTATAAATTGGTGAGTTTCCTCACCCCAAGATATACAAAGAAGGAGCATTTTTTAGCAATGAAGTGCTATCATTTTACTTTCACCCTCACACCCTTTTGAGTTGTGTCTTTCACATCCTTGATCTCTTTTGGAAATGAGGTCATAGGGTGGTTATTGGAAGCATAAATCTGGAACCAAAATTTGATATTTGGCCACAATATCCCACCAAATTTTTTGACAATACCCCATAAGAGGTTTCAAGTGGATTGGTGCCAAAATCAGGCCCCAAACGACGGGCGGCCTGGCCCCGTTCCCCCCCCCGCACTGCTACAGTCCTTGTTGCAGGCCAAACAAGGTGAATGGTTTCCTATTTTTGTCACATGCCCGTGCATTTAATTATCAACCTAGGGAGCTTTGTAAACTTGTGAAGAGTCAAAATTAGGTTACTACAATACCACTGGAGGTGAATCTGCTAATCCTACGTTTGGGGGTGTTCTTGAGATGGTTGTCAATCATTCCCGCACTCCTCAATAAATTACGTAAGAAGAACAGAATTTAAATCTACAGAAATAAATCATGTACATATTCTTGAAAATAAACCTATGGAAATCACTGGAACTAGTAAACTAATGAACATTCCTATGAAAGCAATAAACTAATTAACATAAATAAACAAGAAGGAAATGGGGAAGAAATACTGGCTTGGAGTGGGCCCAGGCTCCAACAGCTTCTTCGCGATCAAACACGTGCTTTAGAACTTCTGTAACTGTAATATATTTATCAATGCATTATAATGTAACTCTAAAATATCTCTCTATATCCACATATATTTTCTATATCTCTATATATATTTTCAAAATGATCTGCGTGTGTTTATATAACACACCCACAAAACTTTTGTTACAGAAGTGGTTACAATAGTCGATTCTTCCCAGACTAAATTAGAACAGTCTGGTGAATGGAATCGATTTCTGGCATTCTATTTTGATGGCGGTGTGTTCATTTTGGTTTGTGCTTTGCCTGGCATCCGAAAGATGTTTTGATACATTGGTGCTATCTCCAATTTAGCTCTGCATGATGTAGAGCTGGAACTGCACCAGCCGTTGCTATCCACGTCCTTTGAGTCTGGTCAACAGGCAAAGAATCAGTGGTGCCTTCTGACTGCAAGGAGGCACTCGCATTCAGTTGGCACCTTCTGACTGTAGGGAGGTGCTCACATTCATTTGGAACCTTCCGACTACAGGGAGTCACTTGTCTTTGGTTTGGCGCATTTTTACTGTAGGTAGGTGCTGATATTTAGTTGGTGCCTTTCGACTGTAGGGAGGCGCTCATCTTTGGTTTGGCACCTTTCGACTGCAGGGAGGTGTTGATATTCAATTGGTGCCTTCTGACTATAGTGAGGCACTAGTATTCAGTTCGTGCCTTCTGACTATAGGGAGGTGCTCTTCTTCAGTTGGCGCCTTCCGACTACAGGGAGGTGCTAGTATTCAGTTGGCGCCTTCCGACTGTAGGGAGGTGCTTGTTCCCTTGGTGCCTTCCGGTTGTAGGGAGGCGCCTATGTTCTCTACATTGACCCCCAATGAAATAACGTGCCAGGTCCATCAAAAGGACCTCGAATGTTCCAAATCTAACTAAATCAACTGCAATTACACAAAAAATACTAAAAGCACACAAATTAGATAACATGCATAATTATATCAAATATCTATATAATCATTCATAAAAGTACGCAATCCTTATTATATAGCCGCATATTGATCAAAGAAATATGTACAAAATATGAGCATTTTTGGTGCTCATCATCCCCCCACGCCTAACATATGCCACGCCCTCGTGGCATCCAAACTGCAGGTAGCCCTCTAACTTTTCATTGTCGCCATCTCTTGGAGGATTCGGTTGCCCCTGCAGCCTGAGTCTGTCTTTTCGTGTCAGCATGTGAAGGTGTGGTTCGCATTTGCCTATGGGAAACTACGGCTGTCAATTATCCCCTTCTTGTTCTGGCCGCTATTGGTGGTGGTCTAGCCAGCATTGTTCCTACCAATTGAAATATAGCTTCGAAAGCTTGCCAAAGGTCGTCGTCTGGAGGTTTGACCACTATCAAAGGGATATCTAAGTTATCCTCTCTAGAAGGCACTACTTGGGCCTTGTATAATTTGGCCACTTTAGGGGTAAGCCCTACATTCTCCTTTGCAATTGCGACGGCCTCCAATTGTGGGCCATATACTCCCCACTGTTCCAAGTACCTCCTCATCATGGAAGGCCACCCTTGGGATGAACCATAGATGTCCCAAAATTGGTTGTCTTCTATTGAATTGATGTAGATGCCAGAATCTCCTTTTATCCTTAAGGATGCCTTCCTAGACTCCTTGGATGCTTTCAATTTGTTGTGTAGTTGCTCAAAATATTTTTGCCTTTCAGCAAACAGCTGCATGTCCCATTCGTCCTCCTATGACTCGACGAAGGTCACTTTCACCTTCTATCGAGCCGTCCTGGGCCTCTTTTCCTTGGCCTCTGCAGAAAATAAGGCGGCTCAGACCGAGGTATCTTATTTCTCCTTTGGGAACTTCTCTTTACTTCGAAGGATCGGTTGTGCTACTATCTCTGGGGGTGATCCTTCATTCTCCTGTCTACCTGGTGTCAACCCCTCAGGCTCTTCTCCTTCTTCGCGCCTAGGGAGGTCCTCCGTGTCCTTTGGTCCTATCTGTTGCGGGAGACCTTTGTCCTACTTTGTGTCACTCAGGACAATGATAGGGGGCCTCGTAGGACTTATTTCCTTTTCATACCTAAAAACAGAGGAATCCTCCCCTACCTATGGGCTTCTCTATCGGGCGTCTGATTGAATCTCCCCCAAAGAGAATACTTGTTCGACGAATGTGGGAGAGTTCGTCGGCACTTCATCTGCCAAATAAGTCTAAGTGGCCGCCTCCTATCTTGCTATTCCTCTGTCTTAGAGCACCTAATTTTCCTCCTACAACTACTCGGCCAGCTACTCGAGCTGAGCGATTCATCTATCCCTTTCCTCTAATTACCTTTTATGCTGGTTCTGGCAATCTTCCAGAGTCTGTTGTGCCATACAACAATCAGTTTTCCAGTCAAGCACCTCCTCCAATGCCGCATCGATTTGGTCGTTACCCTCAAAATTTCCTTCATTTTGTGGGCTCTGGTACATTAATTCTCAAATGGTTTGGGCGGCAACATCTATCTTCGGGTCACTCTTTCCCTCCTCTATTGAGAGGAATCACCGCAGACATTTCCTCTTGGGGATTGGTTCGTCCTCACCACCAGTGAATGGCGCTCCTTCCTCCTCATACTCGAGCACTGGGGAATGCCCTTTGTCCTCTACATCTTTGGGCACCGGTGACTGCTCTGCCCCTCATGGAAAATAGGGCGACACCAATTGCCTGATGTTTGCTATCTCCTCTATAGGGGATGCTTCACCTTTCCCTAATTCATCAACCACATTGTGTTTCTCTATTTGGCTGCCATCTCCCTCTACATTGCGGTTCTGTCTTTGTGCTTCTACGTGGCAGACCAATGCCGATATCAGCCCATGGTGGGCTAAGGCGGATGGTGCCCCCTTCTGGTACTAAGTGGCTTCATCTTTCAGAGCAGTCGCCAGGTAGAAGGGTATATTTATTTTCCTTCCATGCACTAGGTGATTGAGGAAGTGCACATGATTAATGTTCAAATGTGTATACTTCCCTATGCATGTGAATAATTGAGCAATCTACTCGAACATCTTCCATATATTCATGGGGGGACTATTTTTGAGTAACCCATCCCTGTCTATCTACACATTTCCTCCTGGCAGTAGTATTTTGGTGTATAGCTTTAGCAATCCACCCTTGTATGCACATTCCCCCGTGAGAGGCAATCCAGTCGCCTATGAGATGAACTCAGGGGTGACTGGAATTTCCACCCCTCGTACTTGGGCCACATCGCCCCTCAAAGAGGTGGTGAATTCTCTAGCTACCTCCACATCCTGGCCCTGACTGATCAGGGTGCAGTATTCGAGCCACCCCTCGGCTTTGAATTGCATCTTCACTGCCCCTCTGATTCCATCAGTATCGCTAGGTTCGTTCTTTTTGATCGTGTGGTTCTTGGACCTTCCTCCCATGGCGCCTTCTGGTGCTGTATATTTTTTTGTCCTTCCTTCTATAGGAAGGCACCTTCTTATAGAAAAGATGCCTAACCCTAGCAGTTATGGAAGGCGCCCTCTCATTGGCACATGGTTCCGGCTATGGGGGGATACGATCTCTATGACGACGATATTTTTTGGTACTACATATTTATAAATAATTATATAAACGATTTGATTTAGTATGCACGTACCTGATTTGGCGTTCCAGTTGTCATGGTAGTCGTTGATTTGCTAACTTGTGACACGAGGGAGGGGTGTGGTCATTTGATGTCGCTAGTTTGTGCGATGCTTTTTTCTACCCGAGGCGTCTGGTACCTTCCCATGTGGATGGTGCCCTTGTAGCGCCTTTCCAATGTTATCGGTGCTCTTCGTCGAACGAATGCGCCTTCCGACTGCAGGGAGGTGCTTCTGATTGGCTGGGAGGCACTTTTGCCTACATGCGTCTTCCCAATGTGGGAGGCACCTCCTTCTGGTTCGTGCCTTCTTGATGTTGGAAGGCATTCGTCTTGATGAATGCGCCCTCCTGATGTTGGAAGGCGTATTCGAAAAATGCACCTTCCTGATGTTGGAAGGTGCCTTAGATGGATGAATGCGCCTTCCTGATGTTGGAAGGCACCTTCGGCTGGTTTTTTTTTTTTTTAGATTTGGTGCCTTCCTGCCACGGAAGGCGCCTATTTATTTTATTATATATATATATATATATATATATATATATTGAACTTCATAGGTGGAAGGTGCTGTCTTTTGATTTGGTGCCTTCCAGATGTAGTAAGGTGCCTTCTTCTAGATGGGCGCCTTTCGGGTGCGGTAAGGCGCCTTCTTATGGACTTGGTGCCTTCTAGATGTAGTAAAGCACCTTCTTATGGTCTTGGCACATTCTGATTGCCGTAAGGTGCCTTATGATTGCTGTAAGGCGCCTTCTTCTGGAATTGGTGCCTTCTGGATGCTGTAAGGCACCTTCTTTTGGACTTGGCACCTTCTGACTGTTGTAAGGCGCCTTCTTCTAGTCTTGGCACATTTTGGATGTCGTAAGGTGCCTTCTTCTAGACTTGGCACCTTCTAGCCGTCGTAAGGCGCCTTCTTCTTCTATATGGAAATTTGACTAGAAAAAGGGTGATCAAGCCTTCCCAATTTTTTTACGCTGCCCAGATTCTACCTACGAGCCGGTGTCGAAATTTTGATCTGAATTAGACCTAGTTTCCTAGATACCTATCCCTCATGCTATTAAGTCCTCCACCTATAAAAAGCAACAAAAAAAAAAGGAAAATAAAGGCAGTTAGATGTGTTTCGTGCCTGTTAGGCCCTGGATTAGGATGCCTATAGCTTGCATGTGGGCGTTGTCCCTGCAAAAACACACATTAAAAAAAAAACTATATTAACTAAAAAATTGGGTGAGCACTTTCATGCCCACCATTTCACCTGTGAGAGTTCGGTCCAAATCTAGCAATATGGGGTCTCCCCCATGCCTACTCTGGATTCCACTTGTAACGTTTTGGATGTATATAGGGGCGTAGTCGGTGGTCATTGACTGTGAACATGGTGTTGCTATCGTCAATGGTCTTAACGCGCACTGCCCCATTCCTAATGAGTTCTGCCACCTCATACGGCCCCATCCACCTCTGCATAAGTTTACCTTTCCTTTCCTGGAATTGGGAATCATACAATAGTACGCATTCCCCTACCTGGAACTTCTTCAGCTTGATGTGGTTATCATGCCACTTCTTCCTCTACTTCTATATAATCTCTATCCTCTGCAAAGCATCCAGTCGGATTTTGTCCAGCTGATCTAGCTGGAAAATCCTTTATTTTTGAGCTTCGTCCAAGCTCAAATTTAATTTTGAAGCCGTCCTCAGAGTTTTGATTTCGAACTCGATGGGCATCATCGCATTTTTCCCATAGACCAGTTGGAAAGGTGTGCATCCTATGGTGGATTTCCACGTGGTGTTGTATGCCCAAACTGCCTCCGACAACCATGTGGCCCAATATTTCTTATGTTGCTACACGGTTTTGGTCAAGATGTTTTCTATCTCCCTGTTTGTCACCTCTACTTGCCTGTTCGCCTGTGGATGGTAGGGCATGGTTTTATTGTGCCAAAATCTATACTGCTCCATCAACTCCTCAATCAATTTGGAGGTGAATTGGGGCCCTTGGTCTGTTGTTATCTCCCAAGGAACCCCAAATCGTGTGAAAATATGGGAAAATAAGAAATCGATGACCATTCTTTCCTTTGAGTCCCTTAATGCCTGCACTTCCACCCATTTGGTGACGTAATCCGTGTAGACTAGAATAAACCTCCTTCCCATCGAAGGTGGATTGAATGGTCCCATGAAGTCCATGCCCCATTTATTGAAAGGTTTCAGGTGTACCTAGGGCTGTAGGGGCATTTCATGCCGATGGGTTGGTCTACCCATCCTCTGGCACTCGTCACACTTGCTGGTATATGCTGCCGCGTCTTTGAACAGAGTGGGCCAAAAATACCCAGCCTACAGGATTTTTTTGGTAGTTCATTTCCCTGCAAAGTGTCCTCTGCATGGCTCATCATGACATGCCTTGAGCACTTCTGAAAACTCCTGTTCTGCTATGCATCTTCTTATTATTTGGTCCCATCCTATTTTAAATAGGAGACCATCCATCCAAAGGAATGATGTGCTCTTCTCTATGACCGCCTGCTTTTCTCGATAGGAGAGAGCAGGTGAGGTCCTTCTGATGGCCAAGTAATTGGCTATGTCTACATACCATGGAGTTTGTTCACTAATAGCGAATAGATGTTCATACAAAAATTGATCTTCCACTGCTTAATGATCTACTGGTATCAATCTGGATAGAAAATCTGCCATGACATTGTCCTTGCCTGGTTTATCGACTATAGTGATGTCAAATTCCTGCAATAGCAACAACCATCTAATAATTCTACCACCAATGGCCAGCTTGCTCATCAGATACCTGATAGCAGTGTGGTCTGTATGGACGAAGACCTTGTATCCCGTTATATAGTGGCAAAATTTTTTTATTGCATGGAAAGCTATGAGGAATTCTTTTTCTATCACTGTGTAGTTGAGCTCTACTCCTGCCAAGTTTTTATTAACATAATAGATGGCGTAAAATTCTTTGTCGTCTTTCTGCCCGAGGACTGCTCCGATCCTATCGTTAGATGCATCGCAGTAAATATGGAATGGTATGGCCCAATTCGGTCCTCTCAAGATTGGTGCAGATATCAATATTTATTTCAACAATTGGAACACTTCTTCATAGTCTCCTGTCCAATTGAACTCTATGTCCTTAGAAAGTAGGGTGTGCAGTGGTTTGGCAATCTTACTAAATTTGGTGATAAATCGCCGATAGTACCCGACTAATCCAAGGAAACTTCTTACCTCCTTCTACGTTCTGGGGCTAGGTAGGTCTTTGATGACCTCGATCTTCCTCTTGTCTACTTTTATTCCTTCTGCAGAGAGGTGGTGTCCCAATACGATGCCTTCCTGCATCATCATAAAACATTTTTCATTACTTAGGGACAAATGATTTTCCTTGCTCATGTCGAGCACTCTTTCTAGATTTGTCATTGCGTCTTCGAAGGTTTCTCCATAGGCGGTGAAATCATCCATGTATACTTCCACCCCGTCTCCTATCATATCAGAGAACATGCTAAGCATCACCCTTTGAAAGGTGGCCGATGCGTTACACAGTCCAAAAGGCAATACCTTATAGGCAAACGTTCCCCATGGACAGGTGAACATTGTTTTATCTTAATCTTCTTCCCCTATCTAGATCTGGTTGTAACCACTAAATCCATATAGAAATGAGAAGTATTTTCTTCTTGAGAGTGTGTCCAAGACCTAATCAATGAACAGAAGTGAGAAGTGGTCTTTCTTAGTTGCCTTGTTCAATGCCCGGTAGTCCACATAGATCTGCCATTTCTCGTTCTTCTTGGGGACCAACACTAATGGTGATACCCATTCACTGTCAGAAATTGGATATATGAGTTTGAAAGCTAAAATTTTGTGCAATTCTTCTCTGACAATGTCTTTCATTGCTGGGTTCATCCTTCTATGTGGCTGCCGACTAGGAGTTGCCTGGTCATCTAAATAAATTTGATGGGTACATATTTCCGGGCTGATGTCGTGCATATCTACGTAGTCCAATGCAAATGCTTGTGGGTGTTTTACTAGAAGCTCCTCCAATTTTTATAGCTATATGGGCGTCAACCTGTTGTTGATGTTTAATGTCCTCCCTGGCTGAACTTGTATTTGTCGAATGTGCTGATCTTGGGCACCAGTCAACGATGATCCAGGTGTGGGGGTGGATGATTCTCCATGGAGAAACTCCACGATAGCACCATCGTCATCCTCTTCTGCCAGAGGCGGTGTCTCTACTCCTAGCTACCTACTTGATCTAAGTTGAATATTATACATATGGTACATCTCACCTTCTATGTTGTATGTCGACTGATTTACTCTGTTGTTCGGGTTTACTGTTGGTTGTGCTGGTAGCTGCATAGGTCTCGCTGCTGGCAATGCTAGTAAGTTCTGTTGGACATGAGCAAGAGTTGCATTATGTGGAGTCTAATTCCACACATTGTGGCCTCTCCACTGCTGCCCAGGATATGGATATGGCATCCATGGCTGTTGATTCGGGAATGCTGCTCGAGGTGCATTCGTCCAGGGTGACGGTCCCCACCACCCCATATTAGGTGATTGAGGTTGTCCTTGGTGCATGTATGACCCTCCCCCATATGATGGCATTCTGGTTGGTATATTTCCCATGGGGGGCTGTGGCCAACTCTTCCTATTGCCTATGAATTAGGCTTTCATGTTCTCAACCGCTTCTTGGTTACTGGGTAGTTGTGGGCACAATCGATTTTTATCATTCAACTGGCAAACTGTACATATTCTGACCTTGTTTTCTGTGCATGCATTATTTGCGTGCCTTCCTCTGCATTTTGTGCAGAAATAGGCTAATGCTGCATCATTTTCTTGTTTCTTCTTTTCTAACAGTAGCGTATCCATCTACAGTGCTAGAGATGAGAGCATTTCGCTCTTCAAATCCTCCAGCATGTTGCCTATTTCTGTTTTGGTGACTGAAGCAGTCACCTTCATGGTCCTGGCGGTGATTTTGCCTCGCCTTCTCGAGTAGTTCCAGCATAATTGCCAAATGTCGTCCATAGCATGCTAATAGACATCACCTCTAGAGATCATGTTGAGAGCCTCCAGTGACTCATTGGTAAGTCCCCTCAAGAAGATGCTTTTGAGGGACTTATCAGATAGTTTCAAGTGAGGGGACCGTTAAATATTAAAGGTGAATCTCTCCCAATACTCCTCGAGGGACTCATATTCTCTTTGTGTCATGCTTAGGACCTCCTCCCTGGAGTCTCTTGCTCTCCCAAAATCTTGATATTTCTCTAGAAAGAGCGTCTTCATCTGGTCCCAGGTGGTGATGTGTTTGTCTCCCAGACCGATGAACCATCGTAGAGCTGCATCGTCTAATGTAGAAGGAAATAATTTCAACTTTTGTGCATTTTATTTGTAATCCACAGACCTACACAAAACATAAAATTTGAATAAAAATAGGTCAGGGTCCTCAATCGAGTGTCCTTTGAAGGATGGAAGGTGAGTAGGGGATATGTTTTTCATTTTGGTATCTCCTACTCCCTCCTCTATTGGGAAACTAAAGCCAGATGAGACTTCATCGTTATCTACCATTTTTTCAAGAAATGTGGTTTCTAATGCAACGTTTATGGCCTTCCGATCATTTAAAACTTTCTAAGTCAATGCTCTAAGGTTGTCTGGTGAGATCGTATGATCCTCCATAGACTTCCACAATAGGGCTTCCTCTAGAGGAGTCCTATTAAACAGGGTATTTTTGATAATTCGTTCATCCCCTTGTTGATGGGATGAGGTGGCACTTTACACAAAGTGCGGTTCCTCACTCCAATGGACTGCTGGTAGGTTGGGTGGGTCTAACTCAAATCCAAAATGCTCGGTTGACTTAGGTCCTGATGGATTAGTTCTTATAAAGCGACCGTTAGGTCCTCTTCTTCTCGAAGAACTCATACAAGGTCAGATAGAAGGTTTCAGGGTATTGTAAGTAATATAATTAAGACGCTTCCCCGAAAATGATGCCCAAATGTTGCGGGCCAAACAAGGTGAATGGTTTCCTATTTTTGTCACATGCCCGTGCATTTAATTATCAACCCAGGGAGCTACATAAACTTGTGAAGAGTCAAAATTAGGTTACTACAATACCACTGGAGGTGAATCTACTAATCCTACGTTTGGAGGGTGTTCTTGATATGGTTGTCAATCATTCTCACACTCCTCAATAAATTACGTAAGAGGAACAAAATTTAAATATACAAAAATAAATCATGTACATATTCTTGAAAATAAACCTACGACAATCACTGGAACTAGTAAACTAATGAACATTCCTATGAAAGCAATAAACTAATTAACATAAATAAACAAGAAGGAAATGGGGAAGAAATACTGGCTTGGAGTGGGCCCAGGCTCTAGCAGCTTCTTCTCGATCGAACACGCGCTTTAGAACTTTTGTAACTGTAATATATTTATCAATGCATTACAATGTAACTCTAAAATGGATTAAATATCTCTCTATCTCCACATATATTTTCTATATCTCTATATATTTTTTTAGAATGATCTGCGTGTGTTTATATAACACACCCATAGAACTTCTGTTACAAAAGTGGTTACAACAATTGATTCTTCCCAGACTAAATTAGAACAGTCTGGCGAATGCAATCTATGTCTGGCATTTTGTTTTGATGGCGGCATGTTTGTTTTGGTTTGTGCTTTGCCTGGAATCCGTAAGACGTTTTGATATGTTGGTGCTATCTCCAATTTAGCTCTGCATGATACAGAGCTAGAACTGCACCAGCAGCTTTTGTCCATGTCCTTCAAGTCTGGTCAATGAGCAAAGAATTAGTGGTGCCTTCCAACTATAGGGAGGTGCTCACATTCAGTTGGCACCTTTCGACTATAGGGAGGTGCTCACATTCAGTTGGTACCTTCTGACTATAGGGAGGCACTCATATTTGGTTTGGCACCTTTCGACTGTAGGGAGGCACTGATATTCAGTTGGTGCCTTTCGACTACATGGAGGCGCTCATCTTTGGTTTGGCACCTTTCGACTGCATGGAGGCGCTGATATTCAGTTGGTGCCTTTTGACTGTAGGGAGGCGCTGGTATTCAGTTGGCGCCTTTCGACTATAGGGAGGCACTCGTCTTCAGTTGGCACCTTTCGACTGCAGGGAGGTGCTAGTATTCAGTTGGCACCTTTTGATTGTAGGGAGGCGCTTGTTCCCTTAGTGCCTTCTAGTTGCAGGGAGGCACCCATGTTCTCTACATTGACCCCCAATGAAATAACGTGCCAGGTCCATCAAAAGGACCTCGACTGTTCCAAATCTAACTAAATCAACTGCAATTACACAAAACATACTAAAAGCACACAAATTAGATAACACGCATAATTATATCAAATATCTATATAATCATTCATAAAAGTATGCAATCCTTATTATACGGCCGCATATTGATCAAAGAAATATGTACAAAATATGAGCATTTCTGGTGCTCATCAGTCCTAATCGCCCCTCTTCAGAGCGATTGGAAATCTATGGTAGATTTTCTTTCTTTCATTCTTGCATTCAATTCTATGATGCTTAGATAGGTTGTCATTTAAATTTCATCTCGTTTTGAACAATTTTGATCATGTTTCTATCTTCGTTCGCCTTTACTAACTTGTAGGTAGCACCATAAAATTCCCATTGATGGAGGCCAAATTGGGAAAATCTGACCATCTGGGTCTTCCCAAAATACCCCCAATTAGCTAACCCCAACTTTTCAGGTCTTTTGGAGCTTCCTAGGTAGGACATTTGGGACAATACCTTTTCGGCGTTTTGTTGCAGGTATATTCGTCCCGCCTTGGAGCGAATTCAAATCGGTGAGGAATTTCTTGACTGTTATTTTTGTAGTGCCCTCCTGGTGATGTTCCCATGCCTCTGTGAAGTTTTTAGCTCATTTGGATTCATTTTAGTCATTGTTTTATTCATTTTCCTCATTCATTTATCGTAGGCTTGGGGATTGCATGCTTTATTTTATCTACAGGTGCTACTGACTGTTTCTTGTTCCTTTGAACGTAGGGTCTGGACATCGAAGGAGCAAAAAGGAGTCAATATTCATCAACGCAAGCGACGGCAACATTTGGTCCGCCCATTTTTACATGTGGGCACGCGAAAGAAGGAAGGGCATCCATGGATGTAACAAGAATGCATACTTAAACACTCCTAGCCCTTGGAAGGGGAGGAGGCGCATTGTAACCAAGTTTTGAAACATATCAATAAAAAGGGCTGTCTTATTTATTTGCCTTTGTTTCATTTTGATTCATTCATGCTTTACCTCTTTTCATGCACTTTCAATTCCTAGGATTTAGCGTTAAGTTTGGTTCGGTTTGCATCGCATCTTCGCTTTCCTTTTTGCTTTTGTATCCTCATGCTTTTAGTGGTGATCATGGTGGGACCTTGTCCTATATTTTTAAGATCAGATATCTGATCCAAACTTGGTTGTTTTTGCTTGCAGGTACCGAGTTTTCATACGTTGACTACTGTTCGTTCCATCAGGAGGTAGATACAGATATGGAATTCGTCTTACCCAGGGACGAATGGGAATTCGCCCCACCCTATGATGAATACAATCCTGTAATTCATTTCTCCTCGGGATGAATTTCTGTCTGTGCAGTTTCAGGACGAAAACTCAGAACCAACAGATTTGGGCAGAGAAAAGGTAGGGATTCTGAACTTTTCTTGTCATTTTCTGTTTTCAGTTTTTTTGTTTTTAGGTTACTTGTTTGCTTAGGGAAAGTTTTCTTTTACTGCTTGCTTGTTTCCCTTTTGCAAAATAAAAATAACCCCACACATCATGTGGCAACATAAACACCAAGGAGTTGGTCGTAAAACCCAAGCCCTTGATCAAGACCAATGGTGGATTTCATCACCACCTTGGCTTGAATTTTGCATTCATAAACCCCGATCGCTACTGTTGCTAGACGTAAATCCTGATGAAAAATGACCAAGTGTAGCTGGGGTGATTCCCAGCGCATGAGGATAAGTCTTCTATGGTAGGTGTCAAAAATAGGGTGATCCCCCTTCCGTACCGCCTACGTTCCATGTACCATCTGCTCTCACGTACCTATAGTTTCCCTCACGTAAGGGCGGGTATATAGAGAGGTTGGTATATCGGCCTAGCAATGGTATATCGAAGGGGCGACCATTTGTGGGAGCCATAAGAGCCATCATATTGCATTTAAATGTTCTTTACAAAAGCTTTCAAAACAAAATCAAAACGCACTAAACCATATTTAAGGCACACCTTTAATATTTAAATGAGATAATCATTGCTTTGCATGTGTGATCTTTTCTGTTTAGTGTAGCATAAAAATTATAAAAAAAAAAAAACCTACATGGCTTGTAGAGAGACACCACCATGGTGTACACCCGTAGCCAAGCCCAAGCAAGGGTGGAAGCTACGGAGAGTGTACAAGGGGGCACAAGTCACCTCCGCTATAGTCCCAAGGACTTGGTCATTCTGCCTTGGTGGTCGGGCCCACAAGAGAGTCCACATCGTGCCATTTCAGAATGGGACTATAGGGGCACCCCTTCGAGGGGCACTCCTATCCAACATAGACCCTTTCAGGAGGAGTCCTTACACGTGGCACTCAACATAAATGGGAAAGCTCCCTTAGAAGCTCGATACGAGTGGCCACCGCATGATGAAGTGCTAGAACATAGGGTCCATGAGGAGAGGCCACAGGATTATGTCATCCCTCCATTGCCCCCTCTCATTGTCAGAAACAATAGAACAAATCCGGAGCACAAGGCTCCTCTGGCAGGGCGAGCCAACTCTGCCTGCCCCTTTCACACTTATGAAAGGGAAAATGAGGAAGACCCCTACCTTCCTCAAGAGCAATATACAACGTGGGAGCAATGCGCCTCCGCACCTACTATTTACCAAAACCATCCTTCGAGGCCAGAGCCTCGAGTGAATGCCGCCAACCTCGATAGAGGGAAGTGACCTATAGAGATCTCGGATCACCACGACCGAGATAAATGCATAGGAGAGGCATCTAGGCCTCCTAGACTCAAGATGGCAGAACAGATCGACTTGGAAGTCGCCAGACATGCCACCCACCAAGCGTAGATTACGCAGCTTGAGCAAGACCAACAGTAGCTAGAGCATCTATATCGCCTTAGCAAAGAGCGCATTCGATGCCAAACAGATGAGCTACTCCATAACACTGTGCCTGAGAGGGTCCCAACCCCTCGCACCCAAAGGGCAGAACCATATGAGAGGCGCAACCCCTTGGTACGAGACAGGTCCCCACGACCTTACCAAGTGCTGCCTCCAAGACCTCCTAGACCTGAACGGGAGGCCACTCCCCGGAACAACGACGGGCTCCCTCCGTGGGGACCCACCCATGGTCATAGGTCTCACCCAAAAACTCCTCGAGAAGCCTATGAGGAGTATGAACAAGAAGAGGAGTGGGCCGAAATGCCCTATCAAGGTGGAGGGGCTGCTATCCGGCCACCCCTCCATAGGCCTCAAGTTTCCCTTAACCCACAATGGGAGCAAACTAAAGAGGAAGAGATTAAATCTTCCGATGCATATAAAGCGCTGCTAGAGCATTTGGAGTCTGTGGAAACCAAAGCTTCTGGGCCCCAAAAGCCCATGTTACACCAACTCCGCAGTCATCCTATGCATCCGTCAGTGCCTACACCCCCTTACCCTGAACACTTTAAGCTACCTCAGTTGGCAATATTTAAGGGTGAGGAGGATGCCCAAGAGCATGTGACCAGATTCTTGAGCCAATGCTTTGGCATTCAGGACAATGATGCATTGTTGCTAAGAACATTTATAACCACATTCATGGGCCCTGCCTCGGATTGGTTCACTCAATTATCGAAGCACAACATCAGTAACTTGGATCAGTTAGTGGATGCGTTCCTTGAACGCTTCACCTTCAACACCAAGAAGAAGGTGTCACTAAGTGACCTGGCCAGCCTCAGGTAGTATGAGGAAGAAACCATGGTGGCCTACGAGAATCGATGGAGGACTCTGCTTTCCAAGCTACCCTACCTCCCTCCTATGTCCGACCTTACACAAATGTTCTCAAGAAGTTGTTTGAGATCGATCTCTGTGCTATTGCAGCTGCAACAATATGCCACCTTAGAGGAAGCTCTGGCACAAGCCAGAATCATCAAAGAGATCAAGATACAGGATGGCGAGATTGCCAAGCCTAAGAAGAAAGAATGGAACAAGAACACAAAAATAGGGACTACGCAATAGAAACCCGCTGCGGTCAATCAAGTTGCCATAAATGTCCCTAAGCCTGCACAAGAAGTACAGCCTCAAAAGGCTAACTATCAGGCGGTGCCTCCTAACAATTATGAAAGAGAAAACCAGAAGCAGGGACAAAATCAGTAGCGTCGCCCTAGGTGACAACTTACACCCTACACAGAGTCTAGAGACTCCCTATTTGACCGCTTGTCAGCAATGAACTTGATCAACCTTCCAGAGATTCAAACCATAGATCCCAATGCGTCGAAGCCTAAGGGGTACCGGGAGGACTTGTATTGTAGGTTCCACAGGTGGAGGGGACATGACCTTAATGCATGTTGGAAGTTCAAAGGTTTGATACAAGACCTAATTGACAACAAGACATTGGCAGTGGACAACCCCGTAGCACCAAACAACCAATAGATGGGAGTCTTTAGAGACCCCTTGCCTACCCATGAGGCACAAGAAAAACCCCTTCAAGTCAATGAGGTGCAACAAAATTGCCCCATGCAAGGGTATGTAGGAATGATAAGCATAGTGACTAGGAACAAGAGATACCCAGGAGCTGCCCTCGCGGTAGCCACAAGAGAGGTTCCATCGACGTCACAACCTCAACAGCACCCTATGCAACCTCCTCCGCCTAGACCCATGGCCATGATTTAGACCAAACTCATGCAGAGTTTGAGGACCACGTCGGCTAGGCTCTCCATATACGAGCTTATACAACAATCAACGCCCCATCGGGAGGCTCTAATGGAGATATTGAAAGCCATCGAGTTGCAGCCCCATGAAGCGAATTCCTTCAACAACTTTGTGGGACATGTCAAGCGATGCATGGAGCTAGTCATCACCTTTCGAGAAGATGAGGTGAAATCAGTGTCTGATGACATGGCAGATCCACCCCTGCACGTTATCGCACGGGTCAATGGGATCCCGTATAAGAGGGTGTTGGTAGACACTGGCTCGTCCATCAACATCATTACCACAACGGCATTGAAACATCTGAAGTTGCCAGCCTCTCACATCATGGCTTCCACCTATACACTACGAGCATTCAATGATGCGATATGCTCGATAGTTGGCACAATTGTCCTACCCATTCAAGTAGGACAAAAGACGATACCTACATTGTGCCATATTTTGGAGGGTGAGATGGCCTATAACATCTTGCTGGGGCGGCCATGGATCAGGGACATGAAGTGTGTCCCTTCGATAGCTCATCAGTGTTTGAAGTATACATTTGAAGGGGAGGTACATGTAGTCCCGGCGGACTTAGAACCCTTCAAGTATTGCAATGCGGTGCAGCTGATGCCGCAATCGACCCTTCCATCGATGCACTTGGATTTTTAGTTAAATCCATCTAGACAGGGTCCGATTCCGCAAGCATCCCCGGTGACAAATCCATCAAAACCCCAGCCAAGTCCATCTTCATCGTCTGGTCCTTCACCAACGATGCCACCTATCATGGCCAAACAGAAGGACAAAGGGAAGAAACCCCTAGAGGAGGCGCAACCTCTGGAAGAGGCACTACCAATAGTATCAACCATCTCTACTGAAGAGATGTCTAGTAGAATGGAAGTTGAGGCTCCTAGTTCACCCAACATGGAGTGGATTCAGGAAGAGCTTTCGTTCCCTCCCCCTCAATCGCCAACAATCACTATTGAAATGGCCAACACGGGCCTGGGGGAGTATCTGGTGCAGAATGTTGTAGCAACGCCCGCACTAGAGTCCATGCAGGACATGGGGAGACCTCGCCTCCCCATCGGTACTATTGTTCCTTTAGGCTACCCGCCAAACCAGACAAACTTTGTGTATGGGGGCCTTGATCATGGTATTGAGCCATGCATGCAAGAGGACGAAGATGAAGAGCCCTTTGCAGAAGATGTCAACTATTTGTCCAACCCAAACTTCACTCTGAAATATCTTGGCCAATGCAATTGGCATGGATATGGGTTAGGCAGGTATGAGCAAGGAGTGCGTGTCCTTTGCCAACCAAGATACCAAATGCCTTACGACAAGTCGGGCATGGGGTTCAACCACCCCCTGCCCTTAGACATCTTGGTAGAGAATATGCAAGGCCTAGGGATAGGCAACAAGGGTGGATTGGCATTAGACCCCTATGCCAACCCTAACACAACGTATACATTGGGGGATTATCTCCCATGGTCGACAACCACCCTTGTTAACCTCAATAACCCTTTCCCTTCGCTAGAGAGAGGTGAAAGTTTGGGGACTCACTTTCAAGGAGGGTATAGACAGTGTCAAGAGGGATCTTCGGAGGATGATTCAGAGTATGAACCAACATCATATGACCCCTTCGAATCAGATAGTGATCACTCGCAAGTGATCCCCATGAATGACTATCAAGAGAACCTCTTGACGATGTTCCCTCTAGAGGCTCCAATCGAGCCGGTGCCACGTCAAGAGAATCAGGTCCCCCCATGGAGAGTGGAACAACCACAATGGGGCCAGATCAATTTGCTCGAGCAGGATGAGCCTGTAATGCCTCAAATAGTTGTCGGAGCCAACAAGGGCTTTTGGATCTCCGATAGTGATTACGAAGATGAAACAGAAATGACATATCTTAATCACATGCGATAGATGCAGCAACCATACCCCTTGGAGATTAATGACATATTTGAACAGCTGAACATAGTGCCAGGGCATGAGTGGTACGTAGACCCAGCGCGGTGGGACCAAGTGTTGGATCCGCCGCTCCAGGTATACGAAGAGCACCTTCCACCCCGAGACCCTAGAGTGATATCAGTGCTGAGGGTAGACCCTGTCCTCCTATCAGCACATAGGGCCGATCCATTCATGCCAATACCTCCAGAGCCAGATCCGAAGCACAAGAATCATCTAGAATGTTCAAATCACCACACCCACGGTAATGGAGACCAAAATCATTTCATCAACATGATCTCCATTGACTTAATCACCCCCATCCATAACCCGATTGATCTAGCATGGTCATTGCATCTAGACATAGATGCCATAGACTGGGATCATGTCAATTCACCTCCATCCCCATCAGAGTACTGGCCTTTTGGTAAAATGCTTCATGTTACCCCAGGGTCAACTCAGGATATCTTCCATGCTGAAGAGGAACCCAAGGTTCCCAACATAGATTTAAACTCAGCAAATGATATCCATTTGATCCCAACTCCACACCAGTTGGAGGATGGATCCCACATGTCGATCGAGGAGATGACTGACGTAGACATCGGCTCAGATCCAATGAATCCATAGATTATCAAGATGGGGGTAAGTTTATCCCTCGAAGAGCAAGCCGACTACATTACCCTTCTCAAAGAGAAGAAGGAGGTTTTTGCATGGTCCTACAGAGATATGCCGGGACTAGATCCATAGCTAGTCATGCATAACCTAACGCTTGATCCAACAGTCAAGCCAGTTAAGCAAAAACTACGTAAGATGCACCCAACAGTGGCCTTGATGGTCAAAGACAAATTGCAAAAGCTGTTGGATGCACAATTTGTCATCTGCGTGGATTATCCACCATGGCTATCCAACATGGTGCCCATCAAGAAGCCTGATGGGAGGATTCACATATGCACTAATTTTTGAGATCTAAACAAAGCGAGTCCTAAGGATGATTTTCCCTTGCCTAGCATCGACGCATTGGTAGACGCTACAACGGGCCATGAAATGCTATCCCTCATGGATGGTTTCTCGGGATACAATCAGATTCGTATCAATCTCGAGGACCAACTAAAAATGGCGTTCACAATGCCTTGGGGGACATTTTGTTATAAGGTCATGCCTTTTGGCCTTAAAAATGTTGGCACCACCTACCAACGTGCCATGACGTACATCTTCCATGATTACATGCATAAAACTTTGGAAGATTACATGGATGATTTGTTGGCCAAATATCTTTTGTGCCCAGATCATATCGATGACTTAAGCAAGATCCTCGATCGCCTCATGGAACATAAAGTCAGACTGAATCCCAAGAAGTGCGTATTTGGCATCACATCTAGAAAACTCTTGGGTTTCATAGTCTCAAAGCGAGGAATCGAGGTGGACCCAAACAAAGTCAAGGCAATCCTTGAAATGCTTCCCCCAACTACCATCAAGCAGCTCAGAAGCCTACAGGGAAAGGTCACGTCAATCAAGCACTTCATAGCGTAGCTATCTGACAAGTGCCGACCCATGAATAAATTATTGCACAAGGGGGTAGCATTTCACTGGGATGACGAGTGCCAGTCAGCCTTTGATGACATTAAAAAATACTTGGCTTCGCCACCAGTATTGGCACCACCTAGGCCAGGAGTGCCGTTCTACTTATACATCTCAGCTACTGAGGTGGCATTGGGCACCATGTTAGCCCAGAAGAATGAACTTCACAAAGAATAGGCTACTTACTATCTTAGCCACACCCTGGTCAGTTATGAACTTAACTATGCATACGTTGAGAAACTCTGCTTGGCAGTGGTGTTTGCTACCAAAAAGCTATGCCACTACATGCTGAGCAACACGACGTATGTTGTGTCTAAGGAGAATCCATTGCGGTACATGATGAGTCGTACTTATCATAGTAGCCGCATGGTGAAATGGATCATGTTGTTGACAGAATTTGACATAGAGTTTATTGGACAAAAATCCATCAAAGGACAAGTCATAGCCGATCAACTAGCAGAGGCTCCTCTCGAAGACGATCAGCCTCTGGTCATAGAACTACCCGATGATGGGGTCTTCCATGTCTCCGAATTGCCAGATTCTGATGAGCCTGAGTCACAGGCTGACATAACCCTATTTTTTGATGGTTCTAAATGTGAGCAAGGAGGTGGTGCGGGAATTGTATTCTTCACACCACAAGGGGCTCCAATGCCTCTATCATTTAAATTAGACTTCCCGTGCACCAACAATAATGCAGAATATGAAGCCTTGCTCATAGGTCTTCAGACAACAATCACCATGAACATCAAACGATTAAACATCTTTGGTGATTCGTTGCTAATTGTCAACCAAGTCAAAGGGGTATTCCAATGTAAATGCCCAGTTATGTAGGCCTACAAAGCCCTTGTGGACAAATTCTTGGCAAAGCTTGAATGGTATGACATCGAGGCACTCCCTCGGTCATCGAATCATTTTGTGGACACTATGGCCTCCTTGGGGTCACTAATCCTGCAAGACATTTTTGGTGATATGACAACCATTCAAGTCAAAACACTATCGCAATCCGTGATGGAGCGTGCAAGCTCTGACTTAACGCCAAGAATCCACATGATCCAGATTGAACCACCTCAGGATAGGTTCTCTCGAATCCATGATCATCTAAAACATGCCAACTAGGGGTCCTTGTTCTCCCCTACTCCCCTTAATAGCAACACAACACTATTCTTACAAGTTCTTTCCCGCTCAGCTTTTGCTAGGGATGAACTTCAAGAGGGATTGGTTGTTCATACCATCGAGGCTTCTGATCAGCGGGATTGGTATTCACCCATAAGGGACTACCTCAAGTTAGGTAACCTCCCACTTGGATTGACGCATGCCACAAAATGAGCATTCAAGCAGAAAGCGGCAAAGCATGTCTTGTTAGGAGACATTTTGTACCATCGTAGCTATGAAGGGATCCTCCTTCGATGCTTGGACCAGCAAGAGTCCACTTGGGCGATCGCCCAAGTGCACGATGGTACATGTGGTGGCCACTTTAGTGGTATGGCCATCGCCAAGCGCATTCTTTGCATGGGCTATTATTGGCCATCTTTAGAGCGAGATTGTTGTGCATATGTAAGGAAGTGCGTGAAGTGTCAACATCATGCTAATTTGACACATGTACCTTCCCAGGCCTTGCAGCCGATCCAATCGGCTTGGCCATTTTTGTAGTGGGGCTTAGATCTAATCGGAAAGATCTCCCCTGCATCGTTAGGTCATCACACATTTATCATAACGACCACAGAGTACTTCACCAAGTGGGTGGAAGCAGTTCCGCTTACCTCTACGACTGGAACCCGCATTGCGGAGTTTATTTTACATAACATCATATGTCATTTTGGTATTCCATCCAAGATCATCTCGGATAATGGGACGTCATTCAAGAACAAAGATGTGCATGCTTTGACCACAAAGTACAAAATTCAACATAGTTTTTTGACACCCTATTATCCATAGGCAAATGGGCAAGCAGAGGCATCAAACAAAATGCTAGTTGCCATCCTCAAAAAGACAGTCGTAGACAATCATAAGGATTGGCACATTCAGATCCCACTTGCCCTATGGGCTTATCGCACTAGCATTCGGACACCCACTGGGGCAACTCCATTTTTGCTCGTGTATGGCTCTGAGGCTGTCATGCCTCTCGAGTTGGAAATTCCTTCCTTACGCATATCAATGCAAGAGTTCATCGATGATGACACTGCGTGGTAGGCCCGATTAGACCAGCTTACATTGCTCGATGAACGACGCGTTAATGCTCTCGAGCATTTACGTATCTATCAAGAGCGATCGAAGAAGGCATACAACATGAAAGTTCACCTGAGGGACTTTCAGGTTGGTGACTTGGTCTTAAAAGAGAACCAACAGAACTCTAGCTTGTCGCCCCATCTAAGGGACAAGTTCACGGCAAACTGGTTAGGTCCCTATGTAATTGATAGTAAAATAGGACCTGGAACATATCGGCTAGCCTCTCTTGATGGAATCAAGGAACTAGAACCCTTGAACATCAGCCATTTGTGGCCATTCCATATCTAGAAGAGCCACAGCCCAAACAAAATGCTCCAAGGATTCCCACAATCGCTTGGTCAACCCCAAAATGCTCCAAGGATTCCCCCAATCGCTTGGTCAACCCCAAAATGCTCCAAGGATTCCCATAATTGCTTGGTCAACCTAAAGCCAAGGATCGCAATCGCTTGGTCAATCCCAAAATCTCCAAGGATTCCCACAATCGCTTGGTCAATCCCAAAAAGCTCCAAGGATTCCCACAATCGCTTGGTCAACCCCAAAATGCTCCAAGGATTCCCCCAATCGCTTGGTCAACCCCAAAATGCTCCAAGGATTCCCCAATCACTTGGTCAACCCCAAAATGCTCCAAGGATTCTCGCAATCACTTGGTCAATCCCAAAATGCTCCAAGGATTCCTGCAATCGCTTGGTCAATCCCAAAATGCTCCAAGGATTCCCATAATCGTTTGGTCAACCCCAAAATGCTCCAAGGATTCCCCTAATCGCTTGGTCAACCCCAAAAGTAGAATCCTCCAATACGGTCAACCCAAAAGTCAAGGATCCCTATTTTGGTAAAAATTCTCCAAGGATTCCTGCAATCAATTGGTCAATCCCAAAATGCTCCAAGGATTCCCACAATCGCTTGGTCAATCCCAAAATGCTCCAAGGATTCCCATAATCGCTTGGTCAACCCCAAAATGCTCCAAGGATTCCCCCAATCGCTTGGTCAACCCCAAAATGCTCCAAGGATTCCCCTAATCGCTTGGTCAACCCCAAAATGCTCCAAGGATTCCCGCAATCGCTTGGTCAACCCCAAAATGCTCCAAGGATTCTCGCAATCGCTTGGTGAACCCCAAAATACTCCAAGGATTCCCATAATCGCTTGGTCAACCCCAAAATGCTCCAAGGATTCCCATAATCGCTTGGTCAACCCCAAAATGCTCCAAGGATTCCTGTAATCGCTTGGTCAATCCCAAAATGCTCCAAGGATTCCCATAATCACTTGGTCAACCCCAAAATACTTCAAGGATTCCCAAACCTTGGAACAAAATGCACAAGGATTCCCATAATCGGGAATTCCCAAAATGCTCCAAGGATTCCCGCAATCGCTTGGTCAACCCCAAAATGCTCCAAGGATTCCCATAATCGCTTGGTCAACCCCAAAATGCTCCAAGGATTCCCATAATCGCTTGGTCAACCCCAAAATGCTCCAAGGATTCCCATAATCGCTTGGTCAATCCCCAAAATGCTCCAAGGATTCCCACAATCGCTTGGTCAAAAACAAGAAAATTCAAAAATAATAAAATCATCAAAAGTAACAAAAATGTGCATCTCATTTCTATGCATGCTCAAAATCACCACAAAAATCAAGAGCTCTTTTTGCATCTCATCTTCATACTCATAAATATCAATCCATCAAAAACACAAACATATAGTTGCATTAGGCATCACACACATACATTGCATATTTGTGGTCATACAGGTCAGGGCACCATAGACTGTAATTACTTGGCAAATCCATCTTGTTCCATATTTTTTCGCTTTATAAACAGTCCATCACAAATAAACGCCATTCACATATTTTCACCATATCATAGTCAGTTGTCTTTTAATGTATCAAGAGTTTTCATCATTCAGCTGTCAATAGCTTTCTAGCCAAATACTGTACAAAGTCAGATAGATTTTACGAAGGTAGAGTTTTACTTGGATTACACCTTGTTACGTAGCATCCCAACACAAATTAAAACACATAAAAAAATTCCCAAGTTGTGTGAATGAAAGATGAAACCTGCAAAGCAATCCAGGTCACCATAAGCGAAACGGTTATCTTGCTCATCCCCCTGTGCGAATGACCCCAAGAATGCTGAGAGTTGGCAAAAGGACAAGAATCCTCCCTACCCAATTCCCCAAGAATCCCAAGTTCTCAAAAGTTGCAAAACATCACAAATTTGCAAACGTCAAAACTCCAAAAAAAAAAAACTTTTGACATCCCAACCAAAGTGCATACATCAAAAGGCACAAACAATAGTGATCCTCATCACTCATTATTCAAATCCCTTGCTCAAAAAAAAATAAATAACAAAAATAAACAGTGATTTTTATCACTATAAACGAGCAAGTATCCCAATACAATTGAAGAAAATAAGGGAGTCAAACTTGAATCCCTGGAACTCTCAGCATTCAGAAGGTCATGAGATAAACCTCAGTACCGGTTTGGTTGATAGCCTATCGGTCACTTGTGGCAAACCTCCCGCATGATGATATATCTATCGCATTAATTTGTGTGCAGATCAATGTTTGCATGTGGATGAGCTAGCTTATGGTATCCTAGATCGCACCATAGATTAATCTGACTAAATACAACAAAGGAGTTAGTGGGGCTAATTAGGTGATCCTCAGTACAGGTTTGGTTGATAGCCTATCTGGCACTGGCGGTATCCTGACAAACACCACACAAACGAACTCAATTGCACACATAGGGATGTGACATAACTTGGTCAAAGACAAGTCGGATTCATACCTTGTTCAAAAGTCTTGTAAGATAAAATACAGTTTTGGATAGTTAGTTAAAACATCTGAGTCTCAAAAAACCTAACTACATTCTAAACCAACTGTGCTATCCTCCATCCTCGCATTGCCATCAGAAAATACAAAAAATAACATGTATACATAAACAGTCATTTACCACAGCAATCGCCTAAGACAAAAAGCCATCAGTTCTGAACAGTCTATGGTGCCATCGCCAAAAATCACAAATTCAATTCATTCATTTCCATTTGCATATCATATAAATTAGCAACATTTGCATTCATCATAACACATGCATCCATCAATGTAAATTAACATGCATACATACACATTCATCAATCATTAGGCATAACATCAAATCATGACATGTGCATAAACAAAATAAAGTCATCTGTATATATATATATCATAAAAAATGCACCAAAACTAGCTAATAAACTTGCCCGATGAAAGTGCTTTTGCACTTGACATTTCGGGCATGCAAAATGGACGTCGGGGTCACAAATACTCACTATCCTACTCCCTAAGAAGGCTACCATAGCCGGACCGCTCCACGGGAGGACGAATTTTTGAGAATTTCATCCCCACACGGTGTCACCAAAAGGGTCAAAACCCAACCAAAAATAGCAATAACATTGCCGAACGAAGGCGCCTTGGTGCCTGACATTCTTGGCATCCAAAACAGACGTTAGGGCCACAAATTGTCACTATCCTACTCCCTAAGAAGGCTACCATAGCCGGACCACTCCACGGGAGAACGAATTTTTGCCAATTTCAGCTCCAAAATGCGTCACCAAAAGGGTTAACACCCACCAAAAATAGGTCTAAATGTCAGAAAACTGCACACACATGTAACGCTAAACATCTGAAGGCACCCTTGCACAAGTCATCTTGGGTCAAGCGACTCGTCGCTTTTCTCATGAAGGTCATTCCCTCATCGATTCGTCGCTTGAGGGGGTAGTCACACTTAGTCACCAATCAACAAGTACACACCCAATTAAGGATATGACATGCATTCAAAGAATCATTGACAAAGACAATCACGCTCCTGCTTGGGGTAGTAAACAAGCAATAATCACAAACTGATCAAATCACTTGGCATTTCGTGAATCATGAACTCAAGGTTCCCATAGACAAAAGGTTGCGCCCTTTGCCTATTCATGACTGATCAATGTCCAAGATCAAGTAACACCTCACCGAAAAAGGTTAACACTTGAATTAAGTTCCTTCGCTCGTTAGAAGCAAGGATTCAAGAATGCATGCCCTTTCCATACTTGGGGCATCAAAAGTTGGTTAGGTTACTGAGAAACCCTAATCATTAGTGCTTTGGTTATCTATTTTTGCTCGACGCTGTGCCTTGCACAATGCATCCCAAAAAGGGGCATCTATAGACACCAAAACAACACCAATCCGATTATGTGACTGCAAACACTGATTGCATTGACACACACAGCCCCAAGGGCAGCCCCCAGAGGTTAAACAGTGGTCCTAACCACTCTCACAATAGTTTTGGAAGGTCAGAGATCAATTTGGCACCTTCAGGCACTTTGCTCAATATCCGTTCCACCCAGGGACGATTTCAAACTGGGATTCACCCCACCAAGGGATGAATGTTAAATTCGCTCCAGGGTGGGGCGAATTGTAGGTTTGATGGGCAAAAAGTCAAATCTTGACAAATGGCAGCTCAGATCCGCCACTTAACGCTTCCTTCATCGCATGGGAGTGTGGGTGAGCGTTTTCGAGCATTAGAGGCAATTACAAGGGCAGTCATGAAGTCCCTAATCAGGGAGGAATCTCCTCCCCCCTGGGAAGGCATGATTGCCAAGTGGCGCCTCTGCATGCCCAATTCAAGAGACCTCCAGGTCTATAAATTGGTGAGTTTCCTCACCCCAAGATATACAAAGAGGGAGCATTTTGGAGCAACGAAGTGCTGTCATTTTACTTTCACACCCACACCCTTTTGAGTTGTGTCTTTCACATCCTTGATCTCTTTTGGAGAGGAGGTCATAGGGTGGTTATTGGAAGCACAAATCCGGAACCAAAACCCGACATTTGGCCATAATATCCCACCAAATTTGCTGACAATACCCCACAAGAGGTTTTGGACCCATCCCAAGTGGATTGGTGCCGAAATCGGGCCCCAAACGATGGGCGGCCTGCCCCCGGGTGCCCCCTCGCACTACTACAGTCCTAATCGCCCCTCTTCGGAGCGATGGGAAATATATGGTAGATTTTATTTCTTTCATTTTTGCATTCAATTCTATGATGCTTAGATAGGTTGTCATTTAAATTTCATCTCATTTTGAACAATTTTGATCATGTTTCTATCTTCGTTCGCCTTTACTAACTTGCAGGTAGCACCATCAAATTCCCATTGACAGAGGCCAAATTGGGAAAATCTGACCATCTGGGTCTTCCCAAAATACCCCCAATTAGCTAACCCCAACTTTGCAGGTCTTTTGGAGCTTCCTAGGCAGGACATTTGGGACAGTACCTTTTTGGCATTTTGTTGCAGGTATATTCGTCCCGCCCCGAAGCGAATTCAAATCGGTGAGGAATTTCTTGACTGTTCTTTTTGCAGTGCCCTCCTGGTGATGTTCCCATGCCTCTGTGAAGTTTTCAGCTCATTTGGATTCATTTTAGTCATCATTTTATTCATTTTCCTCATTCATTTATCGTAGGCTTGGGGATTGCATGCTTTATTTTATCTACAGGTGCTACTGATTGTTTCTTGTTCCTTTGAACGCAGGGTCTAGACATCGGAGGAGCAACAAGGAGTCAAGATTCATCAATGCAAGCGGCGTCGACATTTGGTCCACCCATTTTTACATGTGGGCACGCGGAAGAAGGAAGGGCATCCATGGATGTAACAAGAATGCATACTTAAACGCTCCTAGCCCTTGGAAGGGGAGGAGGCGCATTGTAACCGAGTTTTGAAACATATCAATAAAAAGGGCTGTCTTCTTTATTTGCCTTCGTTTCATTTTGATTCGTTCATGCTTTACCTCTTTTCATGCACTTTCAATTCCTAGGATTTAGCGTTAAGTTTGGTTCAGTTTGCATCGCATCTTCGCTTTCCTTTTTGCTTTCGTATCCTCGTGCTTTCAATTCCTGCCCCCAAAAAACTTCATATTGTTCATGGACCTTGGTAGTTTCTACTCGTCCATCCTCTGAAACTATCTTCCTTACTACCATCCTACGTTCTCACATTGCTTCCATCCTTTCCTGTTCCATAAATTTGAAAAACTAGTTTCCTGCCCATTTCGCTCTTCTCGCTGCTCCGCTCCATATTTATCCTTACATGATCCTTTTATTTAGAAGGATATAATTAATTTCATCTACTTAATTAAATATTGGGAAACATCTATATTTTTATTGTTACATGCCATAATAAGCCTTAAAACATGTGTGCATTTGGGGGATGGGAAGTTACTTTTATTTCAATCGCCATGGCAACATGTAGATAGTCTTATTTAATATGGATTAAAAAAGAATTTAATATTAAATAAATTTTATTAAGAATGATGTTATGTAATGGTTGTCTTTTGTTAAAAAAAAAATATAGCACCAAAATAATTATGCATTGAAGAACCTCTATTACACTAGTAATAGTAATAATACCAAACTATAAATTAATATTTATAAAAATTTCAATTCAATTACTATGTTATAAAATATGAATAAATATATAGTTACTTTCAAATGGTGTATAGTTATATAAAAGTTATTATGTGTTGCCAAGCTCCTCCTATCAACTATATAGAGTTGTCATCCAATTGGGTTTTCGATAGACAACCTTATATATGTGTGTGTTTGGCTCACTTGAGACAGTGTTGCCAAATTAGCTATTACATGGGATGAGTTGATGAGTTATGTCTTCTATAGGTTGATTGTAATGTAAACCTTCATAGAATATTTTATTCTTAAAAAAATCACTCATATTTATTAAAGTAACAACTTTTATCTATCGCCAGACTGAACGCTTGTCCCTTTCCTGGTGTTTTCAGTGGCGTAAAAGGTTTTAAATGATTTTGGCATGGTGGTTATAGAAGCGGACTGCACGAAGATTTGTGTGGCAGCTTCTAGGGCGGATAGCACAAAATACTGTGATGGCCATAAAAGCTGGACAGCTTGCCCGGATTCGTGGCGGCTACCGATTCCACCATGTAAATTCAAAAAAAAAAAAAAAAACCTTTATCTACAAAAATTAAACACAATATTAAATTCACAATAAAACATGGATATAAACACCTGTAGAGATGACAACATCCTACAATAATCCTTATCGAAAGGAAGCCACTACTTACTATATCTCAATTTAAATGCAATGTTTTTCTCTTCCTCCCATATGAATTTATTTTCTATATTATATAATACTCAACTATCTACCACTACCACTTATCCATACATGCCAGATAATCACATTTATTATAATATATATCTAACATTAACATTTCTACAATTACTTGTTTATATATGTCTTATATCATCTTTTTGATACCTCTTAAACTAAAAAAATAAAATAAAATATATAACACATATATAATAAGTAATTCAATAACATATTTAATAAAGTAGTATGTAACAATAAAGTAATACATCATATCATAACATAATAATATATCAAAGCATGATCACATCAAAACATTATACACAGCCCAAATATAGTTAGGCACCCAATCTGCATTTGGGTGTGAAGTTATTACATGGAGAAAACTATGTCTGTTTAATCTTATAAAAGGATAAGTTAAGGATAAGAGGCATGTGATGCGGCATGGTGTTATAGATCTTGTGTTATATACCAAGATCTATGAGTGATAAATATTAGCTATAAAATAATTTTTTTTAATCATATAATCTTATGAGTGATAAATATTAGCTATAAAATAATTTTTTTTAATCATATAATCTAATGTTAGGTTAGTGACGGCTCTAGAGAAAGAAGCAAAAAAAACATAAACTATGCTTTTATAAATTTTTTAAAAATATTCCATTCCATAATTCTGGTTGAATTTCCTATCAATCGAAGTAAAAAGAATTTCATGTAATTTCAAACAAATATACTTTAATTCATGTAATCATATACCTTAAAAAGATATGCGGTCGACGACTACTAACCTAGAGCTGAGTAAATTGCATCCTGTCACGTGTATAAGGGTGAGCTGAAAAATATGTCAGTTGTAAATTGCATCCTGTCACGTTTTTTAAGGGTGAGTGTTTAGTATGTGAGGCTTTGAGTTGAAGAACTGATCCGTTTACCATAAACCAGTAAAATATGTTAGTTGTAAATTGCATCCTGTCACGTTTTTTAAGGGTGAGTGTTTAGTATGTGAGGCTTCGAGTTGAAGAATTGATCCTTACGGTCTAATTTATACAACTTTAGTTTAAATTTTATTGGTTTACTATAAACCTTTTTAGGGTGAGTGCGTAGTTGAGTTGGTGTGAGGCGGTTAGTTGAAGAACCTGATCCGTATTCAAATCACATTGGTTTACCATGAAAAAAGGTGTGTGAGTAGCCCAGTTGGTATGTGGAAGCCAGCTTAGGTTTGTGATCAATACCATGGGTCCATTCAACTCCAATTCAAATCACACTGGTTACCATAAGCCCTTTTAGACCCTAAGGGCTAGGTGGATTGGTAAGTGCCCAAGGGTTAGGTGGAATGGTAAGTGCTTGTCTTACCAGATACTTACAAATAAGAGACCTGGTTTCAAACCTTGGGGTGCTATTTGGAAAGATAGTAGTCTGATCTCAATCCTTTTAGTGCGCCCAAACAAACAATAATGATACGAAACACAAGAACTTCTGGTGGTCTCCATCTTACATCCCAAGATTTAAACCCTGTTCGATAGTAGATGCTTAACAGTCTTGTGCGAGAGTGTTCTGAAATTCGAAGTCTTTAAGAGTAATGCTAAGCACAATTCTACGGAGAACTTGGTAGAAAGCTTATTTATAAAAAAAAATAGTTTATGTTTATTATTATTTTTATATTTTATTGGTTGTGCTGACTAGATAACAAGATCATTCAAGAGCATTGAGTTGTTTTTGGTCTCGAGTTTCGTCGGGTTAGTATTTAGCTTATACTGTTTTTCAAAATCTGTAGATGCTAGAAAAAGGATGATCGTTTTGTAAAGGTGGTCTCTCCCTACATACACTGCACCCGTGCATGCAAAGGATCCAAAATGAAGCCTTCTGGTGTGTCTTAACTGATCAAAATGATGCATGTCAATGAATTTGCGTGCAAAACGAAGTACCATTCTACCAAGTAGAATATGAGAATTGAAGCTCCAACGTCAACAAGTTTTCTAAACCTCTTGTGATGTTTGAAAGAAGAAAGGTGGTATTTGCATCAGCCTACCTGATGGAAGTAAATTCATATATTTGTTCGAAGGTTTGTTGTGAGTCTAAACCCTAGGTTAACTAGGGCTGGATGTTCTTAATAGGTGTGGGAAAAGTCGTGTTCATTCAATCACATCCCATTCCATCGCATAATAGAAAGCAATGCCAAAGAAGACACACCCTTCTGCCTTCGTTGGTTTTTTATAGCCAGTTGCAGATAAGGAAGGCCTCTTCACATTGCCATTACAATAAGATGTCGACGGAATCAAATATCACTAATGCCCGTTCTTTGCAAAGACCAATACCTGAAGAGGATAAGGAAAAGGAGAGGATTACACACAACTGTCGCAAAAGAAGGCGTTTCCAATCATCACCACCACCACCACCACAGCCATCTAAACGGCAACGCCTGGACGAAGCCGCACACATAGAAGTAACAAAACTGTTTCTCGAAGGAAAACTGGATTTTAACAAGCTTAGCAAGTATGACGATCATCTCTCCCCAGCAGAAGCCGTGGCTAAAATAAAAGAGGATATCGAGGCGGAGGCAAACTCAAAGGCGGAGAAAGAAGGCGAGGACGAGCTTTGCTTGGCACAGGAAAACATTCGCAACAAAATCATCGCTTGGAAAAGAAAGGTGCGATTGCCTGAGAAGTACGAGAAGACCCACGAATGTAGGGGAGGTCCTACGGGCGGGTGTTGCAAGTTTAAGCACTTCGGTTCAAACGCTTATGTGTGCCGAGAAACCGGCATTGTGCACGTCTGCGAGGGCAGCCCTTGCTCCAAGGCCACCCTTACGTCAGATTACAATTCTTCTTCTTCCTTGGTGTGCACTCTCTCTTCTCGGTCGTTTTGTTACATTGTCGAGAGCCCAAGCCCTCCTCGCCATGAGTTGGAAGACGATGAAGATGAAGAAGTGGGGGACTCCGACTACGGTAATGAACCCGACGAGAATCCCAATGTCAGAGACAATTCAGAATCACATATCTGTGTGTCTGTCTTTCTGGGAGGGAGGGGAGAGAGAGGAGGAGGATGTGATAGGAGAAAATGCTTTTGACACAAAAGAATCCTTAAAATATTTTAATATATGTTTTAATCCAGCTTTTTAAGTTACCAAAAAAATAAAAAATAATGTGATTGCGATTAACTTTGGTATGTTACCCAAAAAAAATTATAAATTAATAAATAAAATATTAAATATATATATTAATTAATTTTTTTATTTGGTTATTGTAAAAAATTTTTATGATCAATGCACAAGGTTGAGCAGTCTCCTCCTAACTATGATCCCTTGTAGAGAACTATACTTATCACTAAAGAATTTAACACAAAGCCACCACACACCTACTCCCTTATACATTCACGGATGCTGACCTACTCCCTTACACACTCACGGATGCTGCAGTTTGAACCTTTGACCTCCCCAAAAAAGAGCCAAAACCCAAACCATTACCAAGTACCCTCAAATGCTTATCAAAATTTTAGGTTAGTGTGAGAAACCCCTACGACCAACGCACGGGGCTCAGTAGTCTCCTCCCAACCATGACCCCTCTTATAACCCAAAGCTATACTTATCATTGGGAAATTTAACACAGCCTTTATGTCCCTTTGCATTAGGCTCACCTTCTTCACTTACGAACAATAATCTATAATTTATTAAGACAAAGATATTGTGCATAACCACTGTGCATAACCACACTATGGGACGGCCTTTTGTAAGAGTTCAAGGTGGTCAGACCTAAATTAAATTAAATAAATATAATTATTAATTAAATTAAATAAATATAATTATTAAATCAGAGGTTCAAGAGTATATTAGACCGTGCAATGGGCTAAGATAAGTTGAAAATATAAATGTTTTTTTTAAATGGTGTAAAATGTAATGGATTATATAATTAAATATTATATTTTGGGATATAATTTTTTTTATAAAGTAATTGAAATGAAATAGATATAATATGTGAGATTTTAATGGACGAATATATAAATGATTATTAATTTAATTTATTTATTTTTATTAAATTTAATTAATGTAAGAGACGTTTACCATCAACCTTTAATCAGTTTCCTTTTAATTATAATTTCTTTTAAACTCGAAAGCTATTCTCATTAATTCAACTTAAATTAAAAGTTGCCCAATGTAATGAATAATTTGAGTAATTGTGTTGTACAATTTTTAGTTTGCTTCAACCGATTTTGTCTCGAAGTTGCGATCTTCGTAAAAGACTTTGATACGGTGATGTGGTTTTAGGAGCATGTGTGTTTATAGCACATGCAAATGTTTATCAAACCTGACTCTCTGAAAGAAGCTAATGCATCCGCGCCAAAGGCTCTTGACTCTCAAAATAATCCACTATGTTCGTTATTTTATTTTTTAATTTTTTTTAATAATATAAAATTTAATAAATATTTTTATTTTTTAAATAATATAAAATATAATAAATAACACAATTGTTATATAAGAGAGATCTATTTTGTAGGTTACTTGGAAGCATTCTTGGGTACAACGTCTAATTTTTGGATCTATGGAGTGGCATTAAATTCTACAATAACTAGGTAATGCTATGAAGGAGGGAAGGCATATCTAAATAAATGAGGTATCTACCATGAATTTTTTTATTACCATTTGATAAGATTTTGAGGGTCTGTATACATGTTGAAAGCAAGATGTATATATAAATTTTTAAACTTGGGTTATATATATATATATTATGTAAGGGGATTTTATAATTTATTTCTAAGTGGACTACATTTTTTTTTAGATATTAAAGCTTATGTCCTTGAAGGCAATTGTAAAGCTTTTAATTTGAAATTGTATGAATATGTTTTAAGTCCTTGAGAGGATGACTCATTAAGAAGGTAATGTAATCAATAAAATGATTGTAATCAACAAAGGAATAATTTTAACAAAGAATAAAAGGAATGAAGAAATCAAAGAGATAATACTATAAGGTAAATATACATCACATGTAATAATTATGGAGAGAAAGGACATAAGAGTGATTCATTCCCTAAGAAATATTATGGAGGACAGAGAATGTTTTATCAAATAAAATAATCAAATTTTGTTCAAGGAAAGGCAGAGCATAGTAAAAATAATATGATAGTCTCATTTGTTGCTCAAGTAAGTTCAAATGACACATGATATATTGATTTAAAAGCTAGCCAACACATGACTTACAACAAAATCTTCTATGATTCTTTGGAAGAAGTAAAAGGTTCAAGGATATTTCTCGGTCATAATACTTCACATCAAATTTATGGAATAGGTTCAATCTAATGAAAGGACATAATGGTAAGGAATCAAAAGTAAAATATGTGAATATTGTGCCTAAGGTAAGGGAGAATATTCTTTTCGTAATCTAAATAAGTTAACATGGTTATAAGGTTGAGTTTTATTCAGATAGATGTTTGACAAAGAATATTAATAATAGATTAATGGTTGTAACCATAGGATTTGAAAGTGATGACATCTATAAATTCTTAGTATTGTTAGGTAAGACAACTTACCTCAGTACAGGTGACTATACAAGTGAATTGTGGCATTAAAGTTTTGGTCAATGGAATCAATAAAATGATTGTAATAAAAAAAGAAACAATTTTGATAAAGAACAAAAGGAATGGGGAAATCAAAGAGATAATACTATTGAAAGCACGAGGATATGAAAACAAAAAGGAATATGCCACAAGAAAAGAACAAGAAAGAACATATGCAAATTGACACAAGATAAAAGCAATATGAAATATGGTAATCTCTTTATTGATACGCTTTATAAATTGTGTTACAATATGTCTCCTTCCTTTTTAGGGGATAGGAGAGTCAAATGTGTTTCTTGTCACAACATCCATGGATAATAATCCTTCTTCCGCGTGCCCACATGTAAGATGGGCGGACCAAAACGTCACCGCCGCTTGCGTATGTGATTCTTTGCTCTTTCCTGCTCCTCTGCTATCGGAAACCTGCGTTCAAAGAAACAAAAAATATTAGTAATACCTGCAGACATAATGAAACATGTATTTCCCAAAGCCGATTGTCAGTGTATGCATGAAAATAATAAAATGACTATTAGATGACCTCTGATTGACCTGAAACTTTGACAGAAGCATAAAAATATCATCAGAAGACCATTGCAAAAAGAACAGTCTAGAAATTCCTCATAGATTTGTATTCGCTCCAGGGTGGGACGAATAGAACCTTGACAGATTGGTATTCGTTCCAGGGTGGGATGAATAGACCTGTAATAACTTGTCAAAAAGCACCCTCTTCAATGTCCTATCCCGGAAGCTCCAAATGACCTGCAAACTTGGGGTTAGCTAATTGGGGGTGTTTTGGGAAGACCCAGATGGTCAGATTTCTCCAATTTTGCCTCTAGCACCCAGATTTTGAAGATGGCATCTGCAAGTTAGTGAAAGCGGGAAATAACAATAACCTGGTCAAAAATGATCAGAATGAAATGAAATTTGAACTGTAACCTATTTAACCTATCTAGAACACAATGCAAAAGAAAAACCAGAGAAATCTATCACATATTTCTATTCATCCCGGGGTGGGGCAAATTTACCTGCGACAGAATGGGGAGCGCCCGGGGGCAGGACGCCCACCGTTTGAGGCACCGTTTCGGCACCAATCCACTTGGGATGGGTCCAAAACTGGTTATGGGGTGTTGTCGACAAATTTTGGGAATTGTTGTGGCCAAAAATCGGGTTTTGGGTCCGGATTCGTGCTTCTAATAGTCGCCCAATAACCTCCCTTTCGAATGAGAGATTAAGGATGTAAAAGCACAAATCGCAAGTAGGTATGTAAATTGGCAGCACTTCGTTGCTCAAATGCTCCTTCTCTCGTATATCTTTTGGGTGGGAAAACTCCCCAATTTATAGACCTTAGGGTCTCCTTGTTTGAATTGCGCATGCGAGGGCGCCACTTGAGTTAACTGTCCTATTTTCAGAGAAAAGCTAACTCCCTGATTAAAAATCTTCTTGCATGAGGTTTCTAAAATAAAGACACTCATCACTGAAGTCTCTCTTCTTGAATAAAAGCTATTCCTCACAATTGCATGGCCTGAAGCCTCAGTTAACTGGCGGAGTTGCCGAAGTTTGACTTTTTTTTGCCAGTCAAACCTTCTATTCGCCTCACCCTAGGGTGAATTCTGTATTCGTCCCTGGGTGGGATGAATGATAGTTTGTATTCGTCCCTGGGTGGGATGAATGATAGTTTGTATTCGTCCCTGGGTGGGACGAGCAGAGAGCAAGGTGCCAAAAAGGTGCCAAATTGACCTTTGACCTCTAAAATTGCTTTTGGGAGTGGTTAGGACCACTGTTTAACCTCTGGGGGCTGCCCTAGGGGCTGTGTGTGTCAATGCGATCAGCGCTCGTTGTCACGTAATCGGATTGGTGCTGTTTTGGTGTCTACAGATGCCCCTTTTTGGGAAGCGCTGTGCAAGGCGCAGCGTCGAGCAAAAATATATAACCAAAGCACTAATGATTAGGGTTTCTCAGTAACCTAACCAACTCTTGATGCCCCAAGTATGGAAAGGGCACGCATTCTTGAATCCTTGCTTCTGACGAGCTAAGGAACTAGAGTCAAGTGTTAACCTTGTTCAGTGAGGTGTTACTTGAACTTGGACATTGATCAGTCATGAATAGGCAAAGGGCGCAACCTTTTTGTCTATGGGAACCTTGAGTTCATGATTCACGAATGCCAAGTGTTTGATCAGCTTGTGATGATTGCTTGTTTGCTGCCCCAAGCAGGGGCATGATTGTCTTTGTCAATGATCCTTTGAATGCGTGTCATTTCCAAGATTGGGTATGTTGTTGTTGATTGGCGACTAAGTGTGACTACCCCCTCAAGCGACGAATCGATGAGGGAATGACCGACATGAGAAAAGCGACGAGTCGCTTGACCCAAGATG
Source organism: Wollemia nobilis (assembly GCA_028583015.1). Lineage (NCBI taxonomy): Eukaryota > Viridiplantae > Streptophyta > Pinopsida > Araucariales > Araucariaceae > Wollemia > Wollemia nobilis. The sequence continues at coordinate 3,185,586 of JAQPPZ010002064.1, forward strand.
ACTTAGGTAAGGGTGCCTTCAGTTGTTTACCATTGAATGCGAAAGCAGTTTCCGAACATTTTGACCTATTTTTGGTGGGTTTTAACCCTTTTTGTGATGCATTTTGGAGCTAAAATTGGCAAAAATTCGTCTTCCCATGGAGCGGTCCGGCTATGGTAGCCTTCTTAGGGAGTAGGATAGTGACAATTTGTGACCCCAATGTCTATTTTGGATGCCAAGAATGTCAGGCGCAAATGCGCCTTCGTTCGGCAATGTTATTGCTATTTTTGGGTGGGTTTTGACCCATTTTGGTGATGCCATTTGGGGATGAAATTCTCAAAAATTCGTTGTCCCGAGGAGCGGTCCGGCTATAGTAGCCTTCTTAGGGAGTAGGATAGTGAGGATTTGTGACCCCGACATCGGTTTTGCATGCCCGGAATGTCAAGTGCAAAAGCACTCTGATTGGACAGTTTTAGTGCTGTTTTTGGTGCATTTTTGTGCAATTTTTTGCTGTTTTTGAAATTTTTGCTCTGTATTCATCCTGGGGTGGGACGAATTCCTGTTTAGTATTCATCCCAGGGTGGGACGAGCGCTAACCAGAGTGCTCATCCCAAGGGGGAATGAATACAAGCTCAAAAAGCCTTTTTAAAGGCCAAAACTGAGTTTTGGGCTCATTTGCATTTGTTTTTCTGGGCAATTTGGAGCTCTGAGGAGGAGGAGGTCAATTCTACGAAGCGAAGCACTACGGAATTTTTCTTGTGACCATGAGTGCACACACCGGATCGAGCGGCGAAGCCGAAGCGCTACCAGTGAGTGCCCCTTCCTCTTTATTGTTTTGTGTCGCAGTTTGAAAACCGCAATTTGTTTATTTCTTATGTTTTTTGTGTTTTTGTTGTTTATGGTTAAAAATGAAAACCCTAGTTGATGAACACGTAACTGAAAACTTAATTTAACCCTAGTTAAACACAGATCAAAAGTTTAAGTGAAAACTGAACTTAGAAAGTTAGTTTAGAACAGAACTTAAAAACTGCGTTGAACCTGAATGAAACCAAAAGCTAAACTGTAAGTTAAAAAACGTAGAGTAAAACTAAGCGAAAAGCGTAGCGTGAACCCTAGTTGACTGAACCCTAGTTGTGTAATTGTTTTTGTTGTTTAATTAATCAGTTTAGAGTGTAAACCCTAGGTCTGACAAATTAATTTTTGTAAATTTTTGTTGTGTTTTTGAATTTATCAGTTAGGATTAGAAACCCTAGGACTGACAAATAATTTTATAAATTTTGTAATTGTTTTTGTTGTTTAATTAATCAGTTTAGAGTGTAAACCCTAGGTCTGACAAATTAATTTTTGTAAATTTTTGTTGTGTTTTTGAATTTATCAGTTAGGATTAGAAACCCTAGGACTGACAAATAATTTTATTGAATTTTGTAATTGTTTTTGTTGTTTAATTAATCAGTTTAGAGTGTAAACCCTAGGTCTGACAAATTAATTTTTGTTAAATTTTGTTGTGTTTTTGAATTTATCAGTTAGGATTAGAAACCCTAGGACTGACAAATAATTTTATTGAATTTGTGCTTTTTTTTTTTTGGTTGTACAATTTGAATGCATTATTTGTATATACATGTTAGAGTTGTACAATTTTTCATTATTTTTAATGTTTTTGTGTTGTTTTCTTTTGTAGGTTGTGAAGAGCCGGTACCGGGTGCCTACTGTGTTCACTGAAGTGCGTGCAAGACTGACTTTGGCTGACTAGGATTGGCTTGATGCCCTTGGGCTCAAGCAGGTGACTCGGCTGGAGCCGGTGGTCGGGGATCGGGCCTATCTGATGGCCCTGATCAATCTGTGGGATCCCCGGACCAACACCTTCCATCTCCCAACAGGGGAGATGATGGTGACCTTGGAGGATATCTATCGGATTCTTCGGATTCCAATAGACGGACTACCGATCCGAACGACATCGTAGGATCGGAGGACAACAGTACTGATACGCTATTTTGGGCATGGGGAGGAGTTGGGTGTGGAGAGCCCAGTGGAGAGGGCGGAGATCGACTGCCATATGGGTGGCATACTGGTTCGATGGTGGTTAGAGAAGGGTGTGTTGGGAGTGAGGCACGCATTACTCATGGGCCTCATTTCCAACATGCTGCTTCCCGACTCGTCGGGTGCGAGGTTCCCATGGAACCTGCTAGAGGTGGTGTTCAGGCTGGTGGAGTGTCCGACAGACACACCGATGATTATGAGATGGGGATAGACTTTGCTAGCATAGCTCTATGATGAGCTGTACGAGGTCCGCTATCGGAAGCAGAAGGGGATCAGTTGTAGCTACTTGTTGCAGTGCTGGGCTTGGTAGCACATAGCAGTGGAGAGGCCTACGGGGCTGCCCTGGATGACTCGGGCAGAGATGGCAGACCAGGAGATTGGATATGGGGTACTGTGGCGGAGGTCGGAGGAGCAGGGTCAGAGTCGACGATGGGCAGGTGTCGTAGGGCACTATGTCGATGCCTTCGCTCGGCTTACTCCAGGGGAGGTGTTCTGGCGCCCCTACCGGGACTGTCCAGCCTGGCCTGAGGCTGGAGAGTGGCTTCGATGGGTACGAGAGGGAGCGGTGGCTGATTGGGAGGCATGGGACTGAGCAGGAGTTGTTCCCATATGGTCGGGTCACACGACAGTTCGGGGTGCGCCAGGGGATGCCTGGTGAGCCCACGGTCTATCGACGTCGGGGGGATGAGAGGACTCTGGACCGGCTAGTCGTTGCGCCACTTGGCGAGGATTCAGATACGGCTATTGACGTCCCAGATGTGGATGACGTTGGAGTTACTGCCGAGTATGAGCAGTGGTGGACCTTGCGATAGTGGCGAGGCGAGGGGCCTCTAGGCGGGGCGGAGGTGGCAACAACAGGAGATGAGGGTGTAGAAGCACCAGATGAGGGTTGGGGAGTTTCGCGTGATGATGCAGACATGGTGGAGGTTGAGGGTGTTGGAGGGGAGTTTGGGGTACCGGATCAGCCGGAGATGCAGGACGTCCCGGAGCAGTGGGAGCCAGAGCAGGCTATTGTCCCGGATTCGCCTATGCCTCAGGCAGGTTCGGAGGATGCAGAGGCAAGACAGGGCGTAGAGATAGCACGATTGGAGGAGCTACTATGGAGGCGATATGGGGAGCTAGGAGAGGCTTTGCAGGAGAGAGATCTCCTACGGACTCAGCTGGCAGAGCAGGAGACCGCATGGGCTGCGTCCCGTCGGTAGGAGGGGGATACCGATGCTGCACGAGAGAGGGATCTACTGCGGATGCAGCTAGCACAGCGCGATGATGTAGTAGCTTACTACCATCGATGAGAGGTAGAGTGGGATCGATGGGAGTCATATTGGCTTCAACAAGAGGCAGATTGGTGTCGATAGGAGGCAGATTGGCGTCGACATCGGATGGATATGGAGGGAGAGATCATCCACCTTGGTGGGCGGTTACCTGAGCCTCCTGGAGGGGGTTCTTCATGGTGGATGAGAGACAGCGATACTGAGCAGTCAGCATCGTCCCGTCGTCGATGGCTAGATGAGGGGGGCACTAGTAGGCATGATGCAGGGGCGAGCAGCAGTCACCCTGAGAGGTCCCATAGGACCCACACCATGGGGGGTAGTTCCCGTCGCACCGATCCTGCGTGATCATGGTGGCCGATGCCCTAGGCTTGGGGGTTTTTGAGTTTTTGGTTGTTGTTGCGGGGTCAGAGGACCGGTTCATTGTAGCCTGCGGGCATTTTGTTGATGATATATATATACAGATGATTCTATTTTTGTTTTTATAAACTTTGCATGATGCGTCTGTCTGTTTATGCACATTGATTTATAATGATGGATGCATATGGGATTATGATTGCGATGTTGCTAATTAGATGATGTATGCATATGGAATGAATGAAATTATTTGTTGATAACTTGTCGATGGCACCATAGATTGTACAAGACTTTACTGGCTTGTTGTACTTATGGGATGACTTTGTGGAATGACGTTGCATGTGACAACTGTGTTTTTGTATTTTGCATTTTTTTTTTTTTTTTTGATGGTGATGTATGGAATGAAATGGACCAGTTGTTTTTAAAATGTAGTTAAGCTTTTCTGAGATTCAGATATTTTAACTAACTAGCCAAGACTGTACATTTATCTCGCAAGACTTTTGAACAAGGTATAAATCCGACTTGGAGGTTAACCAAGTTATTTCACATCCCTGTGTGTGCAATTGAGTTCGTTTATGTGGTATTTGTCAGGATACCGCCAATGCCAGATAGGCTATCAACCAAACCTGTACTGAGGATCACCTAACTAGCTCCACTAACTCCATTGTTGTATTTAGCAAGATTAATCCATGGGACAATCTAAGGTACCATAAGCTAGCTCATCCACATGCAAACATTGGTCTGCTCACATGCAAAGCTAATGTGACAGACATATCGTCATGCGGGTAGGATACCGCCATTGCCATGTAGGTTGTCCACCAAACCTGTAATGAGGATCACCTAGATGGTTTTCGAATACTGAGAATTCCAAGGATTCAAGTTCAGGTTTTTTATTGGCTCAATGGTTTAGGATATTTGCTCGTATACAAAGTGATGAAAATCACTGTTTATTTTGTTTTTTTTTTTTTGTGTTCTTTTGAGCAAGGATGTTGAATAGTGGTGATAACCACTGTTATTTGATTTGGCTTTTGAGCTTTGTAATAACATTGATCCTTTTAGGCCTTGGGGATGACTACCCATCCTTGGCAGGGACGTGTAGTACGAATCCTTACGACTTTGGGAACCAAAGGGTAGTATGGAGATTAGGAAGTGAGGGTATTGATATTTTAGGCCTTGGGGATGACTACCCATCCTTGGCAGGGACGTGTAGTACGAATCCTTACGACCTGAGAGACCAAAGGTGATTGTGATGATGGCTTGTGGAAATGGTTTTTTTTTTTGGAATGGTCATTGATTCTTTTAGGCCTTGGGGATGACTACCCATCCTTGGTAGGGACGTGTAGTACGAATCCTTACAACCTTAGGAACCAATGGTGATTTTTGAATTTTTGTTAGTGATGAAAACCACTGTTGATTAGAAGGAATGGATGGGGAAGAGCTTGTCCTTTTGTCAATTCTCAGCATTCTTGAACCATTCGCACAGGGGGATGAACAAGCTAATCTTTCACCGATGGTACCCTAGACTGCTTTGTAGGTTTCTCTTGCGTTCACACAACTTAGGAATTATTTTATGTGTGTAAATTTGTGTAGGGATATTACATAACGAGGTGTGACCCAAGTAAAATTTTCCCTATGTAAAATCTGTTTGACTTTGTACAATTTTTGGCTAGAAAGTTAAAGACAACTGAATGACGAAAACCCTAAATACATTAGGAGACAACTGACTAATGCTAAAAATGGGGATGGTGTGATGCGGGATGTATGCATTGAGAAAATTGATTTGATGTAAAAAATGATGGGATTGCCAAGTAATGACAGTCTATGGTGCTTTTGACTTGTATAACCAACAAATATGCAATGTATGAATGTGATGCCTAATGCAACCTATATTTTTGTATTTTTGATGTTTTATGAGTATGCATGGAATGGAGATGCAATTTTTTTTTTTTTATTTTTTGATGATTTTATTGTTTTTGTTTATTTTTGAATATTTGTTGTGACCAAGCGGTTATGGTAACCCTTGGAGCTTTTGGTTTGACCAAAGGGTTTATGGATACCTTTGGGGCGTTTGTGGGGTTGACCAAGCGATTATGGGAATCCTTGGAGCTTTTGGTTTGACCAAAGGGTTTATGGACACCTTTGGGGCATTTTGGGATTGACCAAGCGATTGTGAATCCTTGGAGCTTTTGTTGACCAAAGGGTTTATGGACACCTTTGGGGCATTTTGGGATTGACCAAGCGATTGTGAGAATCCTTGGAGCTTTTGGTTGGACTATGGCTCTCTAAATGTGGAATGGCCTCAAATGAATGATGTTCAAGGGTTCGAGCTCCTTGATTCCTTCAAGAGAGGCAAGCCGGTAAGTTCCAGGTCCTATTCGACTATCAATCACATAAGGACCTAACCAGTTTGCTGCAAAATTGTCCCTCGAGATGGGACGGTAAATTAGAATTCTACTGGTTCTCTTTTAAGACCAAATCTCCAACCTAAAAATCCCTTAAGTGAACCTTCATGTTATATGCTCTCTTAAGTCGCTCTTGATAGATACGCAAATGCTCGAGAGCATTAACGCGTCGTTCGTCAAGCAACGTAAGTTGGTCTAACCGGGCCTGCCATGCAGTGTCATCATCGATGAACTCTTGCATGGATATGCGCAACGAAGGGATTTCCAACTCAAGAGGCATGACAGCCTCGGAGCCATACACCAACGAAAATGGAGTTGCCCCAGTGGGCGTCCGAATGCTAGTGCGATAAGCCCATAGGGCAAGCGGGATCTGAATGTGCCAATCCTTATGATTATCTCATGATAGTATTTTTGAGGATGGCGATGAGCATTTTGTTAGATGCCTCTGCTTGCCCATTTGCCTGCGGATAATAGGGTGTTGAAAAATTGTGCTGAATTTTGTACTTTGTGGTCAAAGCACGCACGTCTTTGTTCTTGAAGGGCGTCCCATTATCCGAGAGGATCTTGGATGGAATACCAAAATGACAAATGATATTATGCAAAATAAACTCCGCAATGCGGGGTCCAATCATAGAGGTTAACGAAATTGCTTCCACCCACTTGGTAAAATACTCTGTGGCTGTAATGATAAATGTGTGATGACCCGACGACGCAGGGGAGATCTTTTCGATTAGATCAAAGCCCCACTACAAAAAAGGCCAAGCCGATTGGATCGGTTGCAAGGCCTGAGAAGGTACGTGTGTCAAATTGGCATGATGTTGACACTTCATGCACTTCTTCACATATGCGCAACAATCTCGCTCTAAAGATGGCCAATAATAACCCATGCGGAGAATGCGCTTTGCGATGGCCATACCACCGAAGTGGCCACCACATGTACCATCGTGGGCTTGGGTGATCGCCCAAGCGGACTCCTGTGCTCCAAGCAACGGAGGAGGATTCCTTCATAGCTCCAATACAAAATGTCTCTCTAGCAAGACATGTTTTGCCATCCCTTTCTGTTTGAATGATCTTTTCGTGGCTTGTGTCAATCCAAGTGGGAGAGTACCTAGCTTGAGGTAATCCCTTAGGGGTGTGTACCAATCCTGCTGATCAGAAACCTCGATGGTATGAATAGCCAATCCCTCTTGAAGTTCATCCCGAGCAAAAGCTGAGCAGGAAAGAACTTGTAAAAATAGCGTTGTATTGCTATTAAGAGGGGTAGGGGAGAACAAGGACCCCCAGTTGGCTTGAGTCAAACAATCTTGGATTCGAGAAAACCTATCCGTAGATGGTTCAATCTGGATCAAGTGGATTCCTGGCGTGAGGTCAGAGCTTGCACGCTCCATCGCGGGTTGCGATAATGTCTTGACCTGAATGGTTGTCATCTCACCGGAAGGGTCTTGCGGGATTAGTGACCCCAAGGAGGCCATAGTATCCGCAAAATGATTCGATGATCGAGGGAGTGCCTCGATGTCATACCATTCAAGTTGTGCCAGGAATTTGTCCACAAGGGCTTTATAGGCCTACAGAACTAGGCATTTACATTGGAATATCCCCTTAACTTGATTGACAATTAACAACGAATCACCAAAGATGTTCAATCGTTTAATGTTCATGGTGACTGCTGTCTGAAGACCTATGAGCAAGGCTTCATATTCTGCATTGTTATTGGTGCACGGGAAGTCTAATTTAAATGACAGAGGCATTGGAGCCCCTTGTGGAGTGAAGAATACAATTCCCGTGCCACCTCCTTGCTCACACTTAGAACCATCGAAGAATAGGGTTATGTCAGCCTAGTGACTCGAGCTCATCGGAATCTGGCGATTCTGAAACATGGAAGACCCCATCATCGAGTAGTTCAAAGGTCGGAGGCTGATCGTCTTCAAGAGGAGCCTCCGCCGCTTGATCGGTGATGACTTGACCTTTTATGGATTTCTGTCCAATGAATTCTATGTCAAACTCCATCAACAACATGATCCATTTCGTCGTGCGGCTACTATGATAAGTATGACTCATCATGTATCGCAATGGATTCTCCTTAGACACAACATACGTCTTGTTGCTCAGCATGTAATGGCATAGCTTCTTGGTAGCAAACACCACTGCCAAGCAGAGCTTCTCGACATATGCATAGTTAAGTTCATAACTGACCAGGGTGCGGCTAAGATAGTAAGTAGCCTGTTCTTTGTGCAATTCATTGTGCTGGGACAGCATGGCGCCTAATGCCACCTCAGTAGCTGAGATGTATAAGTAGAATGACACTCCTGGTCTAGGTGGTGCCAATACTGGTGGCAAAGCCAAGTACTATTTAATATCATCAAAGGCTGACTGGCACTCGTCATCCCAATGGAATGCTACCCCCTTGTGCAATAATTTATTCATGGGTCGGCACTTGTCAGATAACTGTGCTATGAAGCGTTTGATCGATGCAACCTTTCCCTGCAGACTTTGAGCTGCTTGATGGTAGTTGGGGGAAGCATTTCAAGGATTGCCTTGAATTTGTTGGGATCCACCTCGATTCCTCATTTGGAGACTATGAAACCCAAGAGCTTTCCAGATGTGACACCAAAGATGCACTTCTTGGGGTTTAGTCTGACTTTATGCTCAATGAGGCGATCAAGGATCTTGCGTAAGTCATCGAGATGATTAGGGCGCAAAAGAGATTTGGCCAACAAATCATCCATGTAATCTTCCAAAGTTTTGTGCATGTAATCATGGAAGATGTACGTCATGGCACGTTGGTAGGTGGCGCCAACATTTTTAAGGCCAAAAGGCATGACCTTATAACAAAATGTCCCCCAAGGCATTGTGAATGCCATTTTTAGTTGGTCCTCGGGATTGATACGAATCTGATTGTATCCTGAGAAACCATCCATGAGGGAAAGCATTTCGTGGCCCGCTGTAGCGTCTACCAATGCGTCGATGCTAGGCAAGGGGAAATCATCCTTAGGACTCGCTTTGTTTAGATCTCAAAAATCGATGCATATGCGAATCCTCCCGTCGGGCTTCTTGATGGGTACCATGTTAGACAACCATGGTGGATAATCCACGCAGATGACAAACTGTGCATCCAACAACTTTTGCAATTCGTCTTTTACCATTAAGGCCACTGTTGGGTGCATCTTGCATAGTTTTTGCTTTACTGGCTTGATTGTCGGATCAAGCGTTAAATTATGCGTGACTAGCTGCGGGTCTAGCCCCGACATGTCTTTGTATGACCATGCAAAAACCTCCTTCTTCTCCTTGAGAAGGGCAATGTAATCGGCTTGCTCTTCGGGGGAGAGACTTACCCCTAGCTTGAGAATCCATGGATTCATTGGATCTGTGTCGATGTCTACGTCAGTCGTTGCCTCGATCGACATGTGGGATCCGTCCTCCAACCGGTGTGGAGTTGGGATCAGATGGATATCGTTTGCTGAATTAAGATCATCGTTAGGAACGTCGGGTTCCTCTTCAGACATGGAAGACATCCTGAGTCTATCCTGGAGTGAAATGAAACATCCCACCGCAAGGCCAGGACTCTGATGGGGATGGTGGTGTGTCAGCGCGATCCCAATCTATAGCGTCTATGTCTAGATGCAATGACCGTGTTGGATCGACTGGATCATGGATGGGGGCGGTCAAGTCAATGGAGATCATGTTGATGAAATGATTGTAACCTCCATTACCGTAGGTGTGATAACTCTGACATTCTGGATGTTCTTGATGCTTTGGATCTGGCTCTATAGGCACTGGCACAAAGGGATCAGCCCTATGCATGGACATGCAGATAGGGTCTACCCTAGGCACTGATGGTTTGATAGGGTCTCCAGGCGGAAGATGCTCTCTGTGTACTTGGAGTGGCGGTGCAGTAATTGCTATAACTATGTCAGGTTGAGGTGCCACCTATGTCTTGGACCTATGTGTAAGTGTTCAAACATGTCATCTATGTCCAAGGGATACTGTTGTTGCATTTGTCGCATGTGGTTGAGATAGGCCATCTCGATTTCATCTTCATAATCACTGTCAGAGATCCAAAGGCCTTCATTTGCTGCAATAATGGTTTGCGACAAATGGGGCTCATCCTTTTCGAGCAAATTAATATGGTCCCATCGAGGTTGTTCCGCTCTCTGTAGGGGGACCAGATTTTCTTGAGGTGGCCTCTGCTCAATTGGACCATCCAATGGGAACATGGTCAGGAAGCTTTCTTGATAATTATCCATGGGATGCATGTGGGAATGATTGTTTCCTGACTCAAGAGGATCCCAAGGTGCTACCTCGTACTCCAACTCATCATCCGAAGACCCTTCTTGGTCTTGTTCATACCCTTCGTGGAGGTGAGTCCTTGAATTGTCTCCCGTTGTGACCGAAGGGAAAGGGTTGTTGAGGTCAACAAGGTTGTTTGTGTGTAATGGGAAATAATCCCCCAATGTATAAGTTGTATTTGGATTGGCATATGGATCTGATGCCAACCCATCCTTGTTGCCTATCCCTAGGCCTTGCATGTTTTCGACCAAGATGTCGAGGGGCAAAGGGTGATTAAACCCTACTCCTGACTTGTCATAAGGCATTTGGTATCTTGGCTGGCACAAAACATGCACTCCTTGTTCATACCTGCCCAACCCATATCCATGCCAATTGCATTGGCTAAGATATCTTAATGCGAAGTCTGGGTTAGACAGATAATTGACATCCTCAACAAAGGGCTCTTCATCTTCCTCTTCTTGTAGGGAAGGTTCAACGCCATTATCCAGGCCCCCATAAATAAAGTTTGTCTGATTAGGTGGGTAGCCTAAAGGAACCACAGAGCCTATGGGGAGTCGAGGTCTCCCCATGTCTTGCATGGACTCAATTGTGGGCGTTGCTATAATGTTTTGCACTAGATACTCCCCCAATCCTGTGTTGGCCATCTCAACTATGATTGTTGGCGTTTGAGGGGGAGCGAATGGAAGTTCTCCTTGAGTCCACTCCATGTGGGGTGAACCAGGCGCCTCGACTTCCGTTCGACTAGGTTTCTCTTCTGTCGAGATGTTGGAGACTAAGGGTGGTTCCTCTTCCAGGGGCTTCTTTCCTTTGTCCGTTGGTGTGGCCACCATAGGTGGCATCATTGTGGGAGGACCAGATGAAGAAGATGAACCCGCCTGGGAATTTGATTGATTTGGTAATGGAGATTCTTGCATAATCGGACCCCTTTTAGATGGATTTAACTAAAAATCCACATGCGTTGAAGGAAGGGTCGACTACGGCATTAGTTGCACTGAATTGTAGTATTTGAAAGGCTCTAAATCTGTAGGGACCACATGCACTTGTCCTTCAAATGTATACTTCAAGCATTGATGAGCAATTGAAGGGACACACTTCATGTCCCGGATCCAAGGTCGCCCCAACAAGATATTGTAAGCCATCTCACCTTCTAAAATGTGGCACAATGTATGAATGGTCTTTTGTCCCACTTGTATGGGTAGGACAATTGTGCCAACTGTCGAGCATATCGCATCATTGAATGCTCGAAGAGTATAAGTGGAAGGTACGATGTGAGAGGTCGACAACTTCAAATGTTTTAATGCGACGGTTGTAATAATGTTACTAGATGAACCAGTGTCTACCAACACCCGCTTATACGGAATCTCGTTGACCCATGCAATAACGTGCAGGGGTGGATCCGCCACATCACCAACCATCGATTTTAATTCATCTTCTCTAAAGGTGATGACTGGTTTCGTACATTGTTTCACATGGCCCACGAAGTTGTTGAAAGAATTTGCTTCATGGGGATGCAGCTCAATTGCCTTTAATATCTCCATGAGAGCCTCCCGATGGGGCGCTGATTGTTGAATAAGCTCATATATGGAGAGCCTAGCCGACGTGGTCCTTAGACTTTGAGTAAGTCTAGTTCGAATCGTGGCCACTGGTCTAGGCGAGGGAAGTTGTGTAGGGTTCGGTTGAGGTTGTGATGTTGATGGAACTTCTCTTGTGGCTGCCATGGGGGCAGCTCCTGGGTATCTCTTGTTCCTTGTCACTATGCTTATCATCCCCACATACCCCTCCATGGGGCAATTCTATTGCACCTCATTGACGTGAAGAGGTTTTGCTTGTGCATCATGTGCGGGCAAAGGATCTCTGAAAACACCCATTTGTTGGTTGTTGGGCGCTATAGGGTTATCCACTACCAATGTATTATTGTCAATGAGGTCTTGCACCAAACCTTTGAACTTCCAACAGGCGTTAAGGTCATGTCCCTTTCCGTCTGTGGAACCTACAGTAAAGATCCTCCCCTATACCCCTTAGGCTTTGGTGCATTAGGATCTATCATTTGAATCTCTGGCAGATTAATCAAGTTTGCCACTGACAAACGGTCAAACAAGGAGTCCCTGGACTCTGTGTATGGTGTAAATTGCCGCCTAGGGCGACGCTGCTGATTTTGTTCCTACTTTTGGTTTTCTCTATCATAATTGTTTGGAGGCACCGCCTGATAGTTAGCCTTCTGAGGCTGTGTTGCTTGGGCAGGCTTAGGGGCGTTGATAGCAACTTGATTGACCGCGATGGGTTTCTGTTGCGTAGTCCCTATTTTAGTGCTCTTATTCCATTCTTTTTTCTTAGGCTTGGCAATTTTGCCATCCTGTATCTTGATCTCTTCGATGATTCTAGCTTGCGCCAGTGCTTCTTCTAAAGTGGCATATTGCTGCAACTGCAATAGCACAGAGATCGATCGCAAACAACTCTTTGCGAACATTTGAGTTAGGTCAGACATAGGAGGGAGGTAGGATAGCTTTGAAAGCAACGTCCTCCACCGATTCCCATATGCCACCATAGATTCCTCCTCATACTGCTTGAGGCTAGCTAGATCACTTAGTGATGCCTTTTTCTTTGTGTTGAAGGCGAAACGTTCTAGGAACGCATCCACTAGCTGATCCAAGTTGCAGATGCTATGCTTTGGTAAATGGGTAAACCAATCCGAGGCAGGGCCTACGAATGTGGTTATAAATGTTCTTAATAGCAAAGCATCATTATCCTGAATACCAAAGCATTGGCTCAAGAATCGAGTCACATGCTCTTGAGCATCTTCCTCCCCTCTAAAGAGTGCCAACTGGGGCAGCTTAAAATGTTCGGGGTATGGAGGTGCCGACACTGACGGATGCACAGGATGACTACGGAGTTGGCGTAAAGTAGGCTTTTGGGGCCCAGAAGTCTTGAGTTCCATAGTCTCTAAGCGTTCTAACAACACTTTGTATGCATCGGAGGACTTGATCTCCTCCTCCTTGGTTTGCTCCCACTATGGGTTGTGGGGAACTTGAGGCCTTTGGAGGGATAACTGGGTAGCACCCCTTCTGCCTTGATAGGGCATTTCAGCCCGCTCTTCTTCTTGTTCATAATCCTCATAAGCTTCTTGAGGAGTGTCTGGCCTAGGCTTGTAAACATTGATGGGTGCCCGTAGAGGGTGCCCATCATGGTTTCGGGGAGTGGCCTCCCGCTCAGGTCTAGGAGGTCTTAGAGGCAGTGCTTGATGAGGTCACGGAGACCTATCTCGCACTAAGGGGTTGTGCCTCTCATACATCTCAGATTTATGTGCACGAGGGACTGGGACCTTCTCAGGCACATTGTTGTGAAGCAATTCAGCTGTCTGACGCTGAATGCGCTCTTGGTTAAGGCGACACAAATGTTCTAATTGTTGTTGGTCTTGCCTAAGCCGCATGATTTGCGCTTGGCGGCGGCTAGTTTGGCAAATGCCAAGTCAATTTGTTCCCGTCGTCTCTTGGTTAGGAGGCCTAGATGCCTCCCCTACATGTCTTTCTTGGTCATGGTACTCCGAGACCCCTATATGTTGCTTCCCTCTATCGAGGTTAGCAAGCATTGACTTGAAGCTCTGGTCTCAATGAGCGATCTGGATATAAAGCGGGTGCAGACGTGCATCATTCCCATGCATTGTGTACTATTCTTGAGGAACGTAGTGATCTTCCTCACACTCTCTCGTTATATGCATAAAAGGTGCGGGCAGAATTGTCTTGCCCTGTCGGGAGAACCTGATACTCTGGATATGGTCTAGTGTGTCCGACATTAATCAAGGGTAAATTAGGAGTAACAAAATCATATGGTTCCTCCTTGTGGACCCTTTGTTGTTCAAGCACTTCATCACTAGGCCACCCATAACGAGTTTCCAAGGGAGGCCTTATATCTAGGTCGAGTGCTACATGTAGGTTGTCTTCTTGAAAGGATCTTTGCTTGAGTGGGTGTACCCCTTAAGGAGGTGCCTCTATAGTCTTGTCTAGTGATGGCATGAGTTGGAGTGCCCCTCAAGGAGGTGCCTCTAGAGTCATGTTCTGTAACTGCATGGTGTGGACTAACTTGTGTATCCTGCCACCAAGGCGGGATGACCAAGTCTTCAGGACTATATCGGAGGCGACTTGTCCCCCTTGGTGCACTCTCTGCAACTTCTGCCCATGATTGGGCTTGGCTACGGGTGTACACCATGGTGATGTTAACCTAAAGATGCGTAGATTCTATTTTTGGATTTTTTTTTTTGGATTTTTCTTTTTATGATTTTTTTGATACACTAAACAGAAAATAGCATACACACACAAGCAATGATTATCTCTTTTAAAGATTAAAAGTGTGCCCTAAATCTGGTTTAGTGTGTTTTGTTGTTTGTTTTTGAAATATTTTTGTGAAAATCGTTTAAATGCAATTATGAAGGCTCTTATGACTCCCAAAATGGTCGCCCCTTCAATATACCATTGCCGGACCGATATACCAACCTCTCTATATACCCGCCCTTACGTGAGGGAGACTATAGGTACGTGAGAGCAGATGATACATGGAACATAGGCGGTATGAAAGGGGAATCGCTCTGTTTATGACACCTACCATAGAAGACTTATCCTCATGCGCTGGGAATCACCCCAAGCTACACTTGGTCAGCTTTCATCAGGATTTACGTCTAGCAACAGTCGCGATCGGGGTAATGGATGCAATATCTCAAGCCAAAGTGATAATGGAATCCACCTTTGGTCTTGCTCAAGGGTTGGGGTTTTACGACCAAATCCTTGTGTTTAAAATACCACGTGGTGTGTGGGGTTCTTTTTAAGTTGCAAAATTGAAACAAGCAAGCCTCTAAACTCTCCTATGCAAGAAAAAATCAGAGAATAGAAAACAGAAAATTGACAAAGGGTGTTTAAAACCCCTACCTCTTCTCTGCCTAAATCGGATGTCTCTGAATTTTTGCCTGAAACAGTCTAGCATTGGAAAACTTGGTACCTGTAAGCAACAAAACAAGAAACTTTAATCAGAATTTTAATCTTAAAAATCAAAGGACACAGGTCCCACCGTGATCGCCACTGAAAGCACGAGGATACGAAAACAAAAAGGAATATGCCACAAGAAAAGAACAAGAAAGAACATATGCAAATTGACACAAGATAAAAGCAATATGAAATATGGTAATCTCTTTATTGATACGCTTTATAAATTGTGTTACAATACGTCTCCTTCCTTTTTAGGGGATAGGAGAGTCAAATGTGCTTTCTTGTCACAACGTCCATGGATAATAATCCTTCTTCCGCGTGCCCACATGTAAGATGGGCGGACCAAAACGTCACCGCCGCTTGCGTATGTGATTCTTTGCTCTTTCCTTCTCCTCTGCTATCGGAAACCTGCGTTCAAAGAAACAGAAAATATTAGTAGTACCTGCAGACATAATGAAACATGTATTTCCCAAAGCCGATTGTCAGTGTATGCATGAAAATAATAAAACGACTATCAGATGACCTCTGATTGACCTAAAACTTTGACAGAAGCATAAAAATATCATCAGAAGACCATTGCAAAAAGAATAGTCTAGAAATTCCTCATAGTTTTGGCTTCACTCTAGGGTGGGACGAATAGACCCTTGACAGATTGGTATTCGTTCCAGGGTGGGACGAATAGACCTGCAATAACCTGTCAGAAAGCACCCTCTTCAATGTCCTATCCTGGAAGCTCCAAATGACCTGCAAACTTGGGGTTAGCTAATTGGGGGTGTTTTGGGAAGACCCAGATGATCATATTTCTTCAATTTTTCCTCTAACACCCAAATTTTGAAGATGGCATCTGCAAGTTAGTGAAAGCGGGAAATAACAATAACCTGATCAAAATTGCTCCAAATGAAATGAAATTTGAACTGTAACCTATTTAACCTATCTAGAACACAATGCAAAAGAAAAACTAGAGAAATCTATCACATATTTCTATTCATCCTGGGGTGGGGCGAATTTGCCTGTGATAGATTGGGGAGCGCCCGGGGGCAGGACGCCCACCGTTTGAGGCACTGTTTTGGCACCAATCCACTTGGGATGGGTCCAAAACTGGTTATGGGGTGTTGTCAACAAATTTTGGGAATTTTTGTGGCCAAAAATTGGGTTTTGGGTCCGGATTCGTGCTTCTAATAGTCGCCCAATAACCTCCCTTTCGAATGAGAGATTAAGGATGTAAAAGCACAAATCGCAAGTAGGTATGTAAATTGGCAGCACTTCGTTGCTCAAATGCTCCTTCTCTGTATATATTTTGGGTGGGAAAACTCCCCAATTTATAGACCTTAGGGTCTCCTTGTTTGAATTGCGCATGCGAGGGCGCAACTTGAGTTAACCGTCCTATTTTCAGAGAAAAGCTAACTCCCTGATTAAAAATCTTCTTGCATGAGGTTTCTAAAATAAAGACACTCATCACTGAAGTCTCTCTTCTTGAATAAAAGCTATTCCTCGCAATTGCATGGCCTGAAGCCTCAGTTAACTAGCGGAGTTGCCGAGGTTTGACTTTTTTTGCCAATCAAACCTTCTATTCGCCTCACCCTAGGGCGAATTCGTATTCGTCCCTGGGTGGGACGAATGCCAGTTTGTATTCGTCCCTGGGTGGGACGAGCAGAGAGCAAGGTGCCAAAAAGGTGCCAAATTGACCTTTGACCTCCAAACTACTTTTGGGAGTGGTTAGGACCACTGTTTAACCTCTGGGGGCTGCCCTAGGGGCTGTTTGTGTCAATGCGATCAGCGCTTGTTGTCACGTAATCGGATTGGTGTTGTTTTGGTGTCTACAACTATAAGGTAAATATACATCACATCTAATAATTATGGAGAGAAAGGTCATAAGCGTGATTAATTCCCTAAGAAATAATATGGAGGAAAAAATATATTTTATCAAATAAAGTAATAAATTTTTGTTCAAAGAGAGGAAGAGCATAGTAAAAGTATTATTACAGCCTCATTTATTGATCAAGTAAGTTTAAATGACACATGTTATATTGATTTAGGGGCTAGCCAACACATGAATTACACCAAAAACTTCTATGATTCTTTGGAATAAGTAAGAGGTTCAAGGATATTTCTCGGTGATGATACTTCATATCAAATTGAAGGAATAGGTTCAATCCAATGAAAGAACATGATGACAAGGAATCGAATGTAAAATATGTGAATATTGTGCCTAAGTTAAGGTAGAATCTTCTTTTAGTAATCCAAATAAGTCAACATGGTTATAAGATTAAGTTTTATTCAGATAGATGTTTGATAAAGAAAATTAATAATAGATTCATGGTTGTAACCATGGGAGTTGAAAGTGATGGCATCTATAAATTCTTAGTATTTGTAGGTAAGACAACTTACCTCACTACAAGTGACTATACAAGTGAATTTTGGCATCAAAGTTTTGGTCATTTGATTTATAAAAGTTTATTTGTGCTTTCAAATATGAACATAGTTGAAGGAATTCCTTAGACCAATATAAACACAAGTGTGTATAGCATGTATATATGGAAAAAAACATAGATAGAATATTATAAAATTAAATTGGAGGGCAAGTGAACCTATTAAACTTATACATTTTAACATTTATTTATGTTTTTTTAAGAAAGGTTTGGGTATACTTCCTTAAGCAAAAGGGAAATGCTTAAGGAATTTGTGGAAAATTATAGTGGACAAATGATAAATATGATAAGAATAGATAATGGTAGAGAATATGTTAAAAAAATAATTCAATAATTTTTTTGAGCATCATGGGATTAAGAGATAAATGACCAATAGGTATACTCCCCAACAAAATAATATTTTTGAAAGGAAGAGTAGAGCCTTGGTGGAGATGGTACGATGCATGCTATAATCCAAGGATATTATTTTATTTCTTTGGTTTTAGGTAGTCAATACAATAGCTCGTATTTTCAATATATTACCTACAATTTGTTTGAAGAACATAACTCAAGAGAAATTATGGAGTGGAATAAAGCCTAATGTTAAGTATTTTAGAATCTTTGGATGTGAATAATTTGCTCACATACCTAATGATATTATAAAGAAGAAATTTGATAAGAAAAATTTCAAGTTCATCTTTGTTGGTTATGATGATTAGGAGAAAGGGTATATGTTATATAATCCTAGTTTGGAGGATGTGTTCACAAGTAGGAATACTAATTTTAGTGAAGGTTTAGAGGATAGGATGCAATACTCTCACACTCATATTACACAAGTGGACATATATGATAATGTATCACATAGTACTTTTGAAACTTATAAAATTTGAAAAACAATTTCTAGTGAAGATGAAGACTCAAGTCCTCCTAGGAAGATCACAAGTATTCAGGAAATATCAAAGGCTAAACAAGTTAATTATGCACTAATAAACATAATTATGGAGACTAATTATCCTTAAAATTTTAAGGATGCTAAGGTAAAATTTATGTGGAAATAAGCAATGCAATGTAAATATCACTCTTTAATGAAAAATAAAACTTTGAAATTGGTTGAGTTATCTAAAGGGAAGAATGTGGTAACAAATATGTGGGTGTATAATACTAAATTCAAGTCTAATGGAAATATTGAAAAATATAAAACAACAATAGTGGATAAAGGGTATTCAAAAAAGTAAAGGAATGATTACACAAAAACCTTTGCTCTTATGGCTAAGATTAGTACTATTAGTACTATTATAACTTTAGTATCTAATTTGAAATCGTCTATTCACCAAATGAATTTTAAATATACCTTTTTGAATAGAGAAATTAATGAAGAAACATACCTTAGAGATTTGAGCATTTAGGATAGATACACTTGGTTTGCAAGATAAGGAGATCTCTCTATGGCTTGTATTAAAATCCAAGGTCTTGGTATGCTAAAATTAATGAGTATTTTAAGGTTCAAGGATTTAATAATAGTCCTCATGATTCCAACTTGTATGTGAAGAACATTTATGAATATGTCATAATTATTATTGTACCCTATGTTGAAATTCTTATTATTATAGGTGATAGTTTGGACAAAATCACTAAAAAAAATACGAAATTGAAAGATAGATTTGATATGACAAGCCTCATATTTCTACATTATTTTCTTGGAATTTTTGTATGGAAAAAATATGATGGAATTTATCCCTCTCAAACCATGTATGATATAGAATTGTTGAGTAGGTTCAATATGGAAAATTGTAAGAGTTTCTACTCCACTTTATACTTGCTTGAAGTTAACCAAGGATATGGAATGTGATGATGTTGATCCTACCTTATACAAATAACTTGTTGAAATTCTTCTGTACTTAAATCACACTTGACCAAATAGCTCTTTTGTAGTAGGTGTGGTTTCTAGGTTTCTAAGTTCTCTTAAGGTTTGACATTAGAATGAAACAAAGAGATTATTGAGATGTGTGTAGGGTACTTTGACTATGGGTATTTACTATTCCTCCTTTAGAGACTTGGAACTTGTAAGGTATTCTAATCCATATTAAGAATATTTTCTAGATGACATAAAGTCTACCAATAAATATGTTTCCTTCCTTGGTTCAGGTCTAGTTTCATGATGTAGTAGTAAATGAAGCTAAATATATAGTAGTAAGTGAGGCATCTAAATAAGTCACTTGGTTATGGTTCTTGTTTCAATATTGTAGCAACATCTAATAAGTCCTTATTTACTCTATTGTGATAATCAGAGTACCAACCAACTTTCTAAAAATCTAGTGTTCTATACCTGCATGAAACATATTGAGGTATACAACTATTACATAAATCAACTCATCTAGTAGTATATGATCTATCTCCAATTTTACAAGACATAGGACCAGATAGCTAATATTTTCACCAAGGTCCTATGTACGACCAATTTTGAATATCTTAGAGGTATCTTAGGCTTGAGATATGCCACATAATTTTTTTGGTCTTGACATTCAAGGGGGAATATTGTGAATGTCCAACCACAATGTTTGTATTGAGTTTTCTAACCCCTAACACTAAGGGGTATGTTGACAAGTGTAATGTTAGATATCATAATGAGGTAATATTATAGGGAGTTTGTGATTGATGATGAATCCTAGTTTATTGTCAATCTAGATCTAATTTCATATGTGATGAGTCATCTAAAAATTTCTATATATTATATTGTATGCAAGGTATTAATAAATATATTTTGGGTCATGTGCCTTTGGAATAATGTATTCATAGTTCAATTCTCTTCTTCCATATTCTACCTTTTATTTTCTTCCCTTATATAAAAGTGTTGCATATTTTTTTAGTGGGGTGTTAAGGAAGCTTCTTCCATCTTTAGGCTAGGTCATGATCCACCAAAGGACCCTATAATGAACCCTAATTTTTTTTACTCTAATCCTCCTTTGTCCACATTTACTATTGAGGTGGATAAAAACCAATTACCATGTATTGGGATTCCCTATAATACTTTTTTTCCTACTATTACTATCAATGGAAAAATTCTAAGGATAATTCAAATACTAGGTAAACATTTATTTACCACTTTGCTAAATTCCTTTATAGTTGAAAATGTTAATATATTTTCTAGGACCATAATTTTATTATTTTTGAGAGACCTTTCCACTAATACTAATATTTTTTAAATGGATTTATAAGAACTAGGAAACTTCCGAAGGTTGTCTTGTAAATTTAGTTTATGGTCTAGTTAAAGGGTATGTAAGTGTTTTGTTTAATAATTTTGCACGTGCTCAATTTGCCTTGCAGTTTAGGACCTAAATTATTTAAGGACAAACCTTGTTTTTTGTAGGGATAGTTCTTTAAACTGAATATCAAAGAGACTTCAAGATCTAAATACCCTTTGTAGATAGAATTGTTGTATTTAATTTTCATTTTAATGGGTTCTAAAGGCTATTTTGGAGCCATTAGGAATTTTTTTTTGGTGTAATGAGTTTAGAAAAAATCTCTATATTTTCAATGAATTTACACATGTTTTTTATGAGTGGTAATGGTCCCATCACATTGAGTGGAATTTAAACCTTGGACCTCTCAAAGAGAAACCAAAACCCTTACCAGTGCAGTAAGCTTACAACTAGCTAAAAGCTCTATATTATCTACCTTCACCCTAGGGTTTGAGAGCATAAGTGCCATTAAGGATTCCTTGGGGACCCTGATGACCAATAAACATGAAATTTATTAAGTATTTCATACCCACTTCCAACATATATTTGCTATTGATCCTCTAAATGATCTACTCCCCATATTAGAGGAATATGTTAAGGATTTTATCCCACAAAACTACCCTTAAAATGTTTGATATACTTGACCTTAACCTCACATTGGAAAATCTATGGAAGGTTATTTATTGTATGAAAGATGGCAAATCCATGGATATTGATGGTATTTTTGTGAAGTTTTATAAGATATTTTATCCCTTAATTGATAAATACCCCTATTTTATCTATTGCAAATACATTACCTCTAGCTTTCTTGGTACTTTCATCAATTAGGGGATGGTCAAACTTATTTTGAAAGGCATGAATCCTATGACTATCTCTAGTTGAAGGCCTATCACCCTACTTAATATTTCATAGAATATTAATCCTAAGGACCTTTCCATGAAGTTGAGTCTTGTGACTCTATAGTTATCAGACAAGAACATATGAGGTTCCTCAAAGGAATATTTATTCTTAACAATTTGATATTGGCTCCATAAACTTACCAATAGGTCAAGGAATCTAAGAAGGATACCATTCTATTGAAGATTTATTTTGAATAGGATTATGAACATATTAGCTAGGGACACATATTGAATATGATTTATTGGATAATGTTTAGTAATTATTTTTGGTCCCACATATCACTTTTATTTTAATCTACTTAAACTAGAGTGGTGGTTAATGGTATCTTATCTCATCCTATCCACTCTAGTGCACAATTTTCTAGGGTTGTCCTATTGCCCATCTCCTATATGTTATCAATGCTAATTATTTGGGATACCATTTAGAGATAAATGATACAGAAGGTCTTTTTAAAGGAATCACTATCCCCAACTAGAAAGTTGTGATCAAATTCCATTTTGCTAATAACTCCTTTTTCTTTGTCCATAATAGTAAAGAGGATGTGGAAATAGTGAGAGAGGTGCTCCAAGTATTTTGTGATATTTTTGGTTCCAAAATTAGTAATACAAAGACTAAATTAATCCTAATCCTATATTCAGAGGATAGTGTCATGACTTTATGTTCATAGATAGGTTGATTCATTTAATGTAACTTTGAAAATATAAAATAGATAGATTCATTGGCCAACTTGAGCTTCATTATGGTGGGATTTAGAATCTCTAATATAAGCTCTCCTTAGACCCTTAGTTTATATTATGGGGGATGTTGGAAATATATACTCTAACCCTATTAGAACAAGAATTACAATGATGAAGAACCTATGTATGCATTCTATGTAATCTCACAAGTACTAAGTATATAATTCTATGGTCATATTTATATATGAGACTAAAAGAATTATTCTACATAAACCTACAAGCATCCTTATGTAATCTTATAGGTAGTTTTGATGTGTTCACCCTTAGCGATATTGATTAAATTGCCTCTATGATTAACCTTGATTAAAAGGGTTTTATACATTTATTATATTTTAATTTAACCTTCAAGTTAGGTCATGTTGGATTGAGGTTAGCATTTATTTGGGGATTAGGCATCACTAATGTGTTAAATGAGGAGGGATGGGAACTATCCTATACACTCCATAATGATAACTTATACCACTATCACTTAAGATTCAATTTTCTTGTATGTATAATATGGTGTACTATGAGGCTATCATACTAGGACTTTGGGCTGAATTGGACCTAAAAATTAAGACTCTCTTTATCTTTGGTGACTCCCAATTCGTAGTCAATTAGGTCAATGGTGTCTATCAAACCAAGCATGATAAATTAAGTCTATATAATGATATTGTGGATAAATTAATAGCTTCCTATAACAAAATAACCATTGAATTTACCCATGGTCAAGCAACAACCATGTAGACACAATGTCTACAACCATGTCATTCATTACTCTAGGTCTATAATATGAGCAATCCACTATTATCTTATGATTAATCACAAAACCTACAACACTGGATTTTATTCAAGTCTCTTTAGATGTATGTACTTTATAAGTTCCTCCACAATAGGAACCATGGTATCAAGATACTTTTGTATTTTTTTAAATAAACCATCCTACCCAAAGGCTTGAACCACCATGAGTGTAAACACTTTAGGTCATCATCGAAGATACTTTTTATCATCTCTCATTTGAAAACATGCTCCTTAGATTTCTAAATATAGAAGAGGTATAAACTATCATAAAATAACCCCGTGACGGGTCATGTGGTGGATGGTTTAGTGGCCTATTTATAACTACAAAATTTCTTAAAATGGGATACTATTGATCATCCATGGAAAAATATTCTTGTAACTATGTCAAGAAATGTGACCAATGTCAAAAGCATGACAATGTAGTTCATGCTCCTCCACAAGAATTACAACCAATCACTTCACCATGGCCTTCTCCATTTGGGATCTTGATATCATTGAGGAGATTAAATCATAATCATCTAATGGACATAAATTTATTATCACAACCATTGAGTATTTTAGTAAATAGATCAAATCCATGCCATTATATTTTTTCACCAAAGTCTAAATATCTAAATTCATCGTTAATTAGATACTTTACAACTATGGCTCACTATCTATCCTAAATTTAGAAAACAATAAAAATTTTAATAATAAAGAGGTCCCAAAGATTAAAAATATATATAATATTCAACACAAATGGTTGACACCATATTATTCCCAAAGAAATAGTTAGGAAGCAACATACAATAATACATTAATCAAGATCCTTAATAAATTGGTTAATACAACCAGCCATGAGTGCCACTTGCAACTCTATTCAGTTTTATGGGCATATTACACCAGTATTTCAACCCCTATTAATGTTACACCCTATGCCTTAGTCTA
This sequence comes from Wollemia nobilis, assembly GCA_028583015.1. Lineage (NCBI taxonomy): Eukaryota > Viridiplantae > Streptophyta > Pinopsida > Araucariales > Araucariaceae > Wollemia > Wollemia nobilis. Next base: position 3,209,880 of record JAQPPZ010002064.1, read on the forward strand.
TGGAACTAGGGTCATTTTTCCATTGAAATTAATGTCCCTTATTTGAGATTTTTGCTTCAAGGCCCCTCTATATGAGATGAATATCATCTTAACCATCTCAACCAACTAGAGATTCTATATAAAAAATGAATCCATGCCTTAGAAAACCTACGAGCTTAGCATGATAGGCTTAGAAATGTATACAACAAGAAGGTATGACCTAGATCCTTTAAAATTAATGATCTAGTCTTCAAATAAAATAAAAAAGAAGAGTAATGACAATGCTAAGGTTAAAATTTTATTTGAACCTAATTGATTGGGCCAATTTATAATTACTACTAAATATAGATTAGGAGCCTACCACATGTCTACACTTTATGCCAAAGAAAAATAATAACCAATAAAAATAATGCATCTTAAAGGATATTATGTTTGAATATGCATGGTATGCTTTTCCATGTGTTTGATTGCTAGATTGAGTATATGCATGACTGTTTGAATATCATACATGTTTGAACACACATGCTTGATTTCATGATTGCGTGTCTTCCTATTTCACACCATTGGGATAGCAGGTCCACAATTATGTAGTGATGATACTAGCTAGAAAAAAGTTATATTTTCCTTGCATTTGCATTGGGTAATTTGTGCTAGTAGACTCTCCCCATGCCATAACTCCTTTGCTTTCCACTTTTATCAAAATACCTTGTCTCTCTAACAATAATATTATTGTTCTTATTCTTCAATTGGATAAACTGATTTATGATGTGATCATCTATGGCCTTAATGATCTTATCATTCATATTTGTTCTCTTTATTGGTGTTAATCAAAACATTATAATAATATCACTCGAAGGTTTACTAGGCAACCAATGAATTTCATTATTCCCCTTTTACCACCTAAATAAATATGCTAAACTTAATAATAATTGTTAGCCATAGGTCACCTATAGGGCATTGAAAGGTCTAATATTATTAATCCAATGTCTTTAGAATTCACAATTACTTGTAGATCTACCAAGTAATGAATTTATAATATTGGATATTTCCTTGGTCTGTTAGGAAACCATGAGAGAAATTTAAATCTATTATCATTGACTCTTTCTTTCCTAATATACCATCAACACATCTAGGCCTATTGATCCAATTTCTAGTAAATATATAAACATGGTCTACCAGACACTAGATCAATGGGGTTAGAAATTTCTATGGCCCATTAGGTAGGCATGAGAAAACCTATCTCTATATAGTTTCTAGCTCTGATCATCATCACATACCATGACTAAATTATTAGTGATTGTTAGAGCACTAAGTTAGTGATGCCTTCTTTAAGAATATTTATAAGAACCTGATTTATAAATTGGTAATGATTTAATTCTCTAAAAATATTTAATACTTTTACCTCAACCATATTTATCATGTTCTCTTCTGTTCATCCATCTACATTGACCAACATACCAGCATCCTTTGATCGATTACCTTATGAATATATAAATACCTTATGTGTATGCCAAAAAATAGATTAGGAGTTTAAAAATAGGTAAAATGGTGTATTGGGAAATAAAGAACATCTAACTATCATTATTTTTAAATCACTATGTTTCCTAATGAACCACCAAGGGTTTTAGACCCTTCCATATCAAATATCTTGAAAATATGTAAATATTTATAAATACACTAGTTAATGGATAGAGGGTTTTGGACCTCCATGATTGGCACACTAAGCAACCTAGGATAGTCTATTCAGCATTTACCTTTTCCTAATTGCCTCATAAACCAATGATAGGATCAAATATTTTTGTTTCCAATACCTTTTAGATAGGTAAATATTTACATATGTGACAAATAATGGACAATGAGATTTGAACATCCTATTAGTGTATCAAAAAATTAAGGATGTTCTAAAATAATCACTCCCTCTCAATAAATTTAGTTTATTATCTCATACATTATTGTTAAGTCCAAACCATATGAACCATTATCTTGAAAATACATTCATATTCATAGAATTTCTAAGAAATGGTTTATAGGGGTTGGACCTCATAAGGGTCTAAAACCAACTTCCATTACTTATTTTCCCATTCTACTTATAGACCCTTAACAGGGTGGGACATGGTGTATCAACACTTTACAAATACAAAAGACTCTTTGGATATGTCAAGTAAATGATAAATCTTATCACCATATCTCATTGGTCTCAAACTTGGCTAGGACATACATGTCAAAGTTATATGCACATCCTCCTCACATATAACTATTCTTGCCACTTTATAGGACCTCGATAAGAAAAACTATTTTTTATCACTATTTTACACATGTATATATTTTTTCGTATACACACAAAGCCATGATGAAAAATTTCCCTCTTTTTGGTGGTTTATATGGAAACGTGAATAGATTTCCCTCTAGTATCCATGATTATCCATGCTTTTATCTGATATTGAACACATATCATCATGTCACACTATTGCATAGACATCTAAGAAGAGTCAATATTTCTAACCATTATTTTGTGGATATATAAATTTTTAATACATATGATAGATAATGATTAGAAATATCATATCTCATTTATAGTCAAGGTAGTTGAGAAAGACATATGATGAGCATCATGATCTTCACTTAAAGCATACTTTCTTGTCATGCTAGCCATTTGCTTGGGGGTAATTTAATACATCTATAATAAAATATACTATCTTCACCTATCCATACTTCCTTATATACCATCATGGAGCATATTTTCAATTTTTGCCTTTTATGTTATAGAATATTATATTATTTGGTACATGCTAATGTACCCCCATTGTACCTTGATGGTACAAATGTAAATATGTAATAAATTAAGGTGTGATTCTATAGTTTAGAAGTGTGAATTATATTTTTCCTTATGTATATTTTCATGTGTAGGGTGTGCACAAGTGTCATATAGTTTGTAGGTAGCAAATCCACCTCCTAGAAGAAGAAGTGATTTGCTCAATTTTAACAGTTTTGTGACAATTTGCTCAAGTTTTGTAAACCGTATAGTGGGGAGAAAATCATAAAATTAAGGGCAAAATCATATAGCTGGATTGTAAAATGATACAGGGCACTAGAAAATCATATAGGGCACACTGGAATTAACCCAAATGCAAATGAAATGTAATTTCAAGATGGAATAGCGCATAGATTTGCTAACTAAGGTGTTAAACTTAGGAAAAATGCCAAAATAATACATTCAATTGTACATGGATAGTTGTGAATAACGGATTGCCTGAGGAACCACTTTAGAACAGCCTAGAAAATGTTATATAAGGTCCCATTTTCAATTTTGTAGGTCTGGTTATTGGTTTCTAGAATAAAGAGTTAAGTGCTTCTAGTTGTAATTTTTGAGTTATTGCAATTACATTGAGATAGTTTTCCACATTGTAATCAAATATATAGACATTAATGAGTATAATTATGTTGTGGATGACTGTGTATGATCCTGACAATGATGGATAATGAATTATGGATTGATATTGTGTAATTGTATTTTCTATCTTACTATTATATGTTAGTTGTATACATTGTTGTAACTTATTTAGGAAGATTGGCACTGGTGAATCATGGAGAATGATTTAGAATCATGAGTGCATTTATAAATATGTATTCAAGAGCATTGTATGATTTATGAGTGTAGACAAGCATATGGAATCTCTCACCAGCCTGGTTAGGATGTTTTGCCTATGAAGGAGATTGCATTTTTTGGACTATTAAACCTTTCCAAAACATCCTAGAGAGAGATTTAAGTAGTAAATCATATCAAATAATGCCATGATGTACCATTATTTTGTACAAATCATACATCAACTTTCATACAAATCATACAAAGTACTTTTTCCCGATTTGGTAAATTAGGTGATCGATAGAAACTTACCCGATTTGGCAGTTTTGGGGAATTGACTTGAGCGATTACAAAACTATGTACAGTAGCCTCCAAAATAACAATTTTAGTTTTTCTGAGTACAATATCGTACCATCTTGAAACTGTACGATTTATGATCATATAGTGTAAGTAATTAAGGGTCGTATAAGGAGATCACAGTTCGTATAAGGGTAGTTTGAGTGAGCATGAGATCGTATGGTTTGGTAAGTGAGTTAGATTTAGCCTAATAATAATTATGATCTCTAAAAACATCTCCCTACCAGGAATACTCCACTACTATGCTAAATTTGGCATCGTTGCCTTATCGAATCTGGCAATTTTTGTTAAAAACGGGTTAAATTTGGACAAAATTGAATACTGAGACTAGAGGTGATTTTTTTATGATGGAAACCAGTACACGAAGCCATAGGATATGAGAACCATGAGGAGCATAAGGATTTCTAAAAGAGGAAACACGAGTAACTCATATCAGAGTATGCATGAACTAGAGATAGAGCAAGTTTGGACATCCAAAGAAGGAGACTTTGAGGCATTGTTGGTTGAAATAGAAGACGAGGATATAGAACCACCAAGCGTAGAGGAGAAGATTGAAAAATAAAAAGTGCAAGATGATGGAGAGTGGATGGTAAGGCCTGAGGAAGCGATATAAGGGTTGCAAAGGGGTGCAGAGGACGAGATTTAGGCACCAAAGCAACACGACACAAGGACGTAGGAGGAAAAACCAAGACCATATCCATAACACTAGCGAAGGAGGTCACAAAGTGAAGACGCATGAAAATTTGATCACCGAGTGGTGGGAAAACAATGAGAGTAAGACACCTCCAAGGAGGAATCCAATAGAGATTCCATGAGATACCTCAAGTGAGAGTGGCAACTCACCTAAAAAAGCTAACAGAGCAACCAAACAAAGATGTTCACCATTCTCAGGTGAGGGTAAGGAAGACCCCACATGACATATAGGGACTTGCATAACCATTTGGAGAGAAAATTGTGTAGACAAACCAGAGGATTGGATAATACTATTTCCTGCTACGTTGCGAAGATTGGCAATAGATTGGTACCTGAAGAGAGAAAATAATATTGATTTTTAGACTTGGAATTAGATAAAAGACAAGTTCATTGAAGAATTTTGACCTTTAAAATATGATGGAGATATTTTTATTGAGCGTTGCGTGACAAAACAAAAAGTTGACGAGGATGTAAAATCCTACAACTGTCGACTGAAGCAATTAGTTGATAAGATGCAGATGCCATTGGAAAATGTTCTACTAAAATGGTGGTTTGTAGATGCGTTACTACCAAAATATAAGAAAAATATGAAGGAAGCACCATCTGAAACATATGAGGAAGCACTTAAACACGTAAAGAACTTTGAGAGCGAATCAAAATAGACATATATGGGAATATTATCTCATGCCATGTCAAGATATTCAGATAGTGAAGAATATGACACTATATAGAGGACGGTAGCATCATTTCGTAAAGAATTTGATAATATAGTAAAAGAACAAAATATCAAGCCGAACAAGAATGAGTTGTGGTGCACATAATGCAAAATATAGGGACATACAAATATGAAATGTTCAAAGAACTACTATTGCCATATTTGTAACATGATGGGCCATGAGGTAACAATTTGTCCCTATAATGCAAGGGTACGCCCATAGGTATTGTCAATCCAAGAGCAAGAAGAGAAACCAAAGGCCCAAGGAGGTGAACAAAAAGCAATAAGTGGCAGTTATAAAAATAGTAGATGAGGTGGGAGACAAAACCAAGGTAATAGACAAGGAGGAAAAAGTCACTTACAGTATGAATCAGAAGAAATATCGGTCATACAATGTCGCAATTGCCAATAGTGGGGGTATTTTGCAAAAAATTATCCTGCACCTCCAATGCAAGAGACACTACAAACAAGAATTACACACATGTGTAGATGGTGTGGTCCGAAGAACCACAAAGAAGAGAATTGTCCAAAGTAGGCAAGTTCAAGTAACCCGCATAATGTTTAGTTATTTTGACATCGAAGTTCCTCAAGTTAAGGAGGAAACTCAGGAAGTTTTAGCCGTGATAAGGAATCTAGATAAAAAGGATAAATATCTAGAGCCAAAAAAATAAAAGCAACACTGAAAAGAAGCAAAGAAAATATTGCAAGAAGAAGCTAAGAAAATATTGCAACAAGAAGCTAAGAAAACTAAACCAATAGAATCGAGAACAATAAAGGAATTGAGAAAACCATCATATCAATAGACAGTTGTGAAAAATTTGGTAGCACAAGTTTTGGATACCACAGTGGAACTTAAAGTATCCAAATTTCTAGAAGCTATCCCAGAATTCCAGAAGGTAATTGTGGAAGAATTAAAACCACAGAAGGTGATGGAGGTACAAAGCCAACCAATCTAGGAAGAAGAGTGCAAAGATCAATTTATGGATCCTATGGTATTGATGATTGATATGGGAAAGAAACCCACATTACTGCATATGGATATCTTAGGATATAAATTGACACAAGTTATCATGGATGGAGGATCCAGTGTCAATGTATTACCTGAGAGAACTTGGCTATAACTAGGTGCTCCATCGCTATGGGCATCAAGCTTATGATTATACGAGGCTGACCAGAATGGTATTGAAATAAAGGGAGTATTAATATCACAACAAGTAATTATAGTTGAACAAGAATTTGTCTTGGATTTTGTTGTGATTACAATGCAAAAACCTGCATATGATGCTCTACTAGGGAGAGGCTGGCTACGAGTAACCAAAGTTAATCATAATTGGGAAAATAATCAGATCACTTTTAAGAAAGGACATCATAAATACATGATTAATATAACTAATCAAAGAGTTAATGAAGACGTAGCTACAACCTATGAATCAGAACTCAGGGGATGAAGGACATGAACCTGATGGAGAGGGAATGTTGTACCTAGATGAATGTAGTGAAGATGAAGATCAATCTGATAGTGGACTGCTTCATTGGAAAATGGAGAAGTACGAAATGTTTCAGCTCGACTGCCTCTGTATTGAGTCAGAGGAGATCAAATAAAAATAAGACAAACCAAAAGTTAGTAAAGAAACTAAGATGAAAACTGAAGCGAAGTGGACATTTCCAAAAAGCTTTGCGAAGTATACAGTAGGAGATGTAGATATTGATACAAGACCAGAAAACCCTGAGAATGTAACGAAATCTATGAGTGAGCCAAAAAATATCAAGTATGAAGGACATAAGATAGTAGACAAAAATTTAGGAACGAAGGAGGAACCTAGGATGATCCATTGTGGTGATGATTGGAATATGGTATTGAAGGCAACAACTTGAAAGATATTCTTGGAGTACAAGGGTATCTTCACATGGACATATAAGTATTTTAAAGGAATCCCATCAGAATTATGTGTCCATAATATCACACCAATGTCTGGCGCTCAACCTGTAAGGATAAGTCCATATAGAATGAACCCAAAGTACACGACATTAGTAAACAAGGAGATAGAAAAGATGTTGGAAGCATGAATCATATTCACGATGAAAAACAGTGAATGGGTGTCACCTATAGTGATCACATTGAATAATGAAGTAGATAATATCAGGATATATGTAGACTTTAGGAGTCTAAACACAATGAACATTAAGGATCCCTTTCTCATTCCCTTCATAGATTCTATCTTGGAAGAAGTTGTAGGACATGAGATATATTTGTTTCTAGATGGATTCTCAGGATACAACCAAATCAACATCACTGAGGAGGATAATATGAAGACCATAATTGTTGTGTAGAATGGCATCTACACATATAATCGAATGCTATTTGGGCTCTGTAATGCCCCAACTACATTTTAGCGTATCATATCGTATATATTTGATCAATTGACAACGAGGAACTTCAAAGTATTTTTGGATGATTGGTCCATCTATCGGAAGATCAAGGAGCATCTTCTTGCCCTTAGTGAATGTATGAGTAGGTGTAAAAATGCACATATATCATTAAATAAAGTTTAGAGCAGGATTTGGAGGTGACAGAACAGAGGATAGTAGCCTCCAGTGGATAGATATAAATTAGCCAGGGTAGTGAGGATAAAGGTATTCTAAGTGAGGATAGAGGTCTTCAGTGGAGAGAGATCCACAAGCCAGAGTAGTGGAGGTAGTAGTATTCTATAAGATCACCAGCTAGATCATATAAGAAGGAGTTCTCCTATGGGTTTGAGTCCACAAAATTGATTATGGAATTGGTTTCTCCTTTGAATAGAGGTCCATAAATATTGTAATAGAGAAGGATTTCCAAAAAAAAATTGAGAAATTTTCAGTGAAATATTTTCTCTATGGAGTAGCCCACATTGGGTGAACCACATTAAATCATGTCTCTCATGTGTGTGATGCTTTGTATAATATTTAATGCTTTAATATTTTTGATGTTATCATATGTATTGAAAAACAAAAATTTTTATATTATACTATTCACCCCCCCTGTCAGTATAAGCACATGTTCTTCAATTGGTATTAGAGTGGGTATCTCCATGAAAAGACCAATAACATAGAGGAATATCCATAAGGAACACACATGACTTTAGAGAATGAATAAGAGACCATGTTTGACATAAAAGAGGAATTATTTGCTGCTCTCAGGAACTTGGAAAAGTTTAGAAAGAAGAACTCAAGTTTGAAGGATCAAATTCAAGAGTATGAAGAAGCAAAACTAGAACTTCTAAAGAGTCTCACAAAACTCAAGATAAAGGTGGAAGAAGAAAATAAAATTGAACAAGATATGATAGATCTATTAAGAGTGAGGGAAATAGAGTGTGAAATCTTGGAAGAAAAAAATGTTTCTCTAAGGAATGAAGTTGAAAATACCAAGTTACAACAAGATATAAAGTTAGGGAAATAGAAATAGGATTCAAGCCTTCAATAAGTAGAGACATCAAATAAATATAAGCTCGTGACTCATACTTTGGAAGAAAAATACATTAGGAAAGAAGAAGGTAAAGAAGAACCATGGACAATAGTTAATCACAATAACAACAAAAGGAGGAGCACTCAACCATAATTTACAAGGTATTCAAATAGGTTACATAATTCTTCCATGGCTATTATTTTTTAGGTAACAAATATGGTCATACAGTTGTACATTGCACTGGCTATGTGAAAATTTATGTTCATAAAAATTTCAATTCTTTTGCACCTCTTATGAATGATGATGTCATATGTTATAAATATAGTAATTTTCGAAACAAAGCTAGATGGTGCAAAATGGTATTTCTTGAGTCAAGTAAAAAGAGTAAAACTTTAACAATTAGGAAAGAGAGAAAAGGGCATGAGAAAGTTAGATCAATGTTAGTACAAACAACTCTTCATGTTTAGGATAAGGGCAAATAATGGTTTCTTAATAGTGGATGTTATAGTCATATGACAAGAGACAAAATTAAATTTATTGTACTCAAATAAAATAATGGAGGATTAGTAAGATTTTGTGATAATGGATCAACAAAAATCTGTGGAAAATGAACTTTGAGTTTAGATAATGGGAAAAAAAAACAGAGAATGTATTGTATGTCAAGGGGTTGAGGCACAATATACTAAGTGTGAGCCAAATTTATGATAAAGGGCACATGGTTACATTTAATCCAAGTAGATGTGAGATTAGAAAATCTAAAACTAGAAAACTTATTTCAAATGCAAGTAGAATTACAAACAACCTTTACATGATAAGTGAGATTAAAGGAGAAAAGTGTTTTCTATCACAATAAGATGAGATTTGGTTGTGACATAGAATAATAGGTCATTTGAACTTTGAAAACATAGTAAACATAAGCAAAAATAAGAATATCAAAAATTTACCCAAGCTAAAAAGGCCATAAAATTTAAATTGTTCACAATGCCAGCATGGGAAGAAAACTAGAACCAGTTTCAAGTCAAAAGAATTTATGTCATCTGAGCCATTGAAACTAGTTCACACTTACCTATGTGGTCCTACAAGGACAAAGAGTTTACAAGGTGAAAGTTAATTTAGATTATTTATAGATGATTGCTCCAGAATGATTTGGGTAGCTTTCTTGAAAAAAATTCAGAAGTTGTTGAGAAGATCAAAGCTTTTAAAGAATTAGTGGAAAATGAAACATGTAAAAAAATTAAGAGTTTAAGGTTAGATAAAGGAGGAGAAATTAACTCAAATAAATTTGTATACTTTTGTGAACAACATGGGATAAAAATAGAATATTCAAAAATAATAACTCCTCAACAAAATGGGGTAGTTGAAAGGAAAAATAGGACAATTGAGAATATGGCCAGAGCCATGTTAAATGTATCTAAAATTTTAGATAGTTTTTGGAAAGATGCAGTGCATAGAACAACATATATCATCAATAGAGCTCAATTAAGAGTAAACCATCACAAAAATCCATATGAGCTCTAGAAAGGAATACCAACCACTATACAATACTTTAGAATTTTTGGAAGCAAATTTTACATAAGATAGGAAGAGAAAATTTTGGGTAAATTTGACCCAAGATATGATGAGGGTATTTTTTTTGGCTATTCCACCAAGAGAAAAGCCTATAGATGCTATAACAAAAGGACACATACTATTATAGAAAGTATAAATGTAGCAGTTGATGAGAAGATAGCGTCAAGAGAACCAGTTCAAAAAATTGTGTATCAGGAAGATGAAAGTTTTCAAGAAGAGCTATGTGGGGAATCAGAAGAAGAAGATGAAGAAATACAAAGACTTTTTCCTAAGAATACATCTAGGTATGTTCAGAAAAATTATCCAAGGGATTATAATCATTGGGAATCCAAAAGAGAGATAGACAAGGAGAAGGGTAATATCATCAAATCAACAAGTAAATTTATCTTTGTTATCTAGAATTGATCTGAAAGACTTCAATGAGGTAAGTGAAGATGAGTTTTGAATTAAGGCAATGAATCAGGAACTAAATCAGATAGATAAAAGTAATACTTGGAAACTTGTTCCACAACAAAAACGTAAAAATGTGATTGGCACCAAATGGGTATTCAGAAACAATTTCAATGAAGATGGTTAGGTAGTCATAAACAAAGCAATATTAGTATGCAAGGATTATGTACAAGTTGAGGGAATTGATTTTGATGAGACATTTACTCCAGTTGCATGACTTAAAGCTATAATAATATTCTTAGCCTTCTCAAGTTTCAATTTTTTTAAAGTATATCATATGGATGTTAAATCAACCTTTCTAAATGGTGTCTTGGAAGAAAATGTTTATATTGAGAAGCCATAGGGATTCAAATTAACTAATAAACCAAACTATGTATGCAGATTAAATAAGGCACTTTTTGGACTAAAACAAGCTCTAAGAGCTTGGTACTCAAGATTGGATAAGTACCTTTAGGAATAGGGTTTCAAGAAAGGAATAGTGGACAATAATTTATACATCAAAAATGAAGGGAATGACTTACTAATTGTGGTTGTTTATGTGTATGATATCATTTTTAGAGGAAAAATTATTAATATGTGTCAAAAATTTACAAAGAGAATGAAAAATGAATTTGATATGTCAATGCTTGGTGAGTTGTTCTTCTTTCTTGGAATTTTGATTTCACAATCAGAGAAAGGTGTATTTATTTCACAAACCAAGTATATAAAAGAGATGCTAAAAAAATCAATTTAGAAGATTGCAAACCAGTGAGTACCCCCATGGTTACAGGATGCAAGTTAAGTAAAGATGATGAATCTCCTGAGGTAAATAAAAAATTGTATAGATCTATGATTGGCAGCTTACTATATGTCACAACCACAAGACCAGATATAATGTAGATAGTGGGATTAGTGGTAATTTTTCAAGCAACACCCAAGGAGACACATGTAGTAGTAATAAAGAGGATTCTCAGGTATTTAAAAGGGAATATGGATTTTGGGCTCTAGTATCCCAAAAGCGATAATTTCACTCTCACAACATATATAGATGCAGATTGGACTAGCAACATTGTAAATAGAAAAAGTACAAGTGGAGGAGCAATATTTCTTGGAGACTGTTTAGTCTCTTGGCTAAGTAAGAAATAAGCATTAGTATACTTATCCACAGTTGAGGCAAATTATATTATAGTAGTTGCTTATTGTACACATGTGTTATGGATGAAGCAAACTCTAGAGGACTTTAAGATAAAGTATGATCATCCTATTCCCATATTCGGTGATAATACAAGTGCTATAAATATCTCAAATATTCGAGTGATGCACTCTAGGACAAAGCACATTCTGATCAAGTATCATTTTCTAAGAGAACATGTGATAGATAAGCAACTCAAGTTGGAATATGTTACTACAAAGGAGCATATTGTAGGTATCTTCACTAAGCCACTTTCGAAAGAGATTTTTGAATATCCTCGAGGAATGTTGGGAGTAGTTCTACTCCCACCCCAAAATTAACCACGTCAAATAGAGGAGGGAGGGGAGGGGCTAAGCTAGGATTATTTAGCCCCAATCCTCAAAGGTGACCCTTTGCCATGATGAAAAATGGGGAAATATTTGATCTAGGGTGATAGCATTCAATCAGGGAGAGCAGTTTCTCAAGGGCAGTAGTTTTGGAAAAAGGAAAAATGAAAGGTTCAAAAAAATGGTTGCCATCAATGACAAAGGGGGAGATTGTTGGAAATTTTGAGTAGTTGTGTTGTCATTGATGTCAAGAGTCAGTGTCAGTGATCAGTGCAAGATTTGACAAAAGGAGGGTTAAATTATTTATATTTTAAGGCCAAGAAATTTGGTTTAAGAGCTTCACATGATTGGTCAAAAGGATGGTTAAATACCCTGAAGGAAAGGGATACCTAGGCCTAAAGGAAATAATATTATAATATTTATTATTATAATATTAAATAAAGTTAGATAAGGTCTAAGGGTAAAAGATAAAAATACCTAGGCCTAAAGGAAATAATATTATAATATTTTTATTATAATATTAAAGGATAAAAATAAAGCCTAAGGTCATTTATAAATTATTTATAATATTTATATTATAAATTAATTTATAAAATAATATTATTTAAACCCTAAATTTAGGGTGGGTGCAAATTCATTTTAAATAATTCTTCCTCCCCACCGATGTTCGAAGGTGCTTGGAATATGGTATAAATACCATAAGACTTACCAAAAAAATGTAAGTCTCTAATTTCATGCATGTGCGAAAAGTTAATCGAAAATGTGACAAATAAGTTGGTCAAGGCATAGAGCCTTATCACCAACTAACTAGTTGGGCTAGTGGCAAGTGGTCGGTGTGTAAGGTGCAGGTGAGAGAGAAGGTTCCGTGTTTGAGTCTCGACGGCTACGAAGGAGTAAAGTTTTATTTTTTGTTTTGGCATCGGATATAAGGTACTAAGTGTACGAGGCAATTTTTCCTTCCAAGTGAGCGCCTAGCTCACATAGCAGTTAGGTTGTGGCTAGGGCACTGGCTATAGCATGACCTGGGATTGAATCCCACCGAGTGGCGCATAAAGGTACTTTGATTTTTTGTTATTGTTTATGTTGAGTGTGTGGTCTAAGGTCTAAGGTTGCATTGTGAGCACCTAGGGAGATATAAGGAGGTTAAGGTAAATTTAATTTTTACCTTAGTTAAAAGTGGTAGATGTTTTATATTTGATTTAAAAGGTGGAGTTACATTATTTATGATTTGTGATGGTTAGTTATTTTTGAAATGCAATTTTTCAGTAGGGAGTCATAAGTAAGAAATTTGGATTGATCTATGCATTCAATTTTTTAAGGATGTGTGAATTTGAGTAATTGGAATCTTTTTTTGAGAAGTTTGGAGATTATAAGGTGTATTTGAGACTTGATAATTTTTGTATAGTGAATAAATTCTTGAGGAGAATATTTGTGGATATTTTGAGATAGATTATTGCTATCTAAAATTGAGATTGGCAAAGAAGGTTTGATTGTGATTGAGACAATTTTTGAAGACATATCTCCATCAAAATAAAAAGTATGGGCAGATCTTCCTTGTGAGTGAAATACTATTGGGTTGAATGTTGTGAAATGTAAATTTGGAGTGAAAATGATTCTTTGATAAGTATTTTTGGAAATGTTTGAATGATATTTCATATGAATTATTAGTGAATGTTTGTAAGAACATTTGAGTATGAAATTGAGAACTATCTTTAACTAGGGTTTGTGAAATAACATGAGTATCATTTCATGTAAATTTGGAATCATATTGAATTAAGGTTTGAGATCCATAGTGTGATTTGTTGGAAGTATAGTGAAACACTTGGTTAAGATTTGAAAGCAAGTTGTGTTTCAATTAGTGATTGGTTGAGTGAATTTTGTTGAGCATTATTGATTGAAAGTATTGGAGTGATAGTTCAATATTTGTGTAACAAACTATACCTTATATCTGAATTTATTTGAAAGTGAGTTTAAAAGTGATAGAGTGATTTGTGAGTGTGAAACATATTGAGTCTCTTACCATTCTTTATATGTTTATGTGGTTAAACAAGATTTTTAGTGAAACTTGTTTGTGGTATTTAAGAGGTTTTCTATAAAATATTAGGTTGAGTTTTTTGAAATTGTTAATGATATTTTAGTGAAAGTTTAAGGATAGATTAGAGGAAAGTATTTATGAATACTTGAGAGTAGAGTTGTTTTATTTGTTCAAGATTTGAGTTAATGCTTTGAGCATATCTAGCAAAGTTGATTTGTGACTAGATCAATATTAGTGTTAAGGCTTGAGGATAGATTTGAGGATAAATTTAAGAATAGAGTTTGGTGTAGATTTGAGGGTAGATTTGTACCAAAGTAGAGAAAAATTTGTGAGCAGATTTGACAAAGTAGAGACAGATTTGTGAGCAGAGTTGACATATTAGAGATAGATTTGTGAGTAGAGTTGGTAGAGCAGAGGATAGTGTTCAGTATAGATCTGAGATAGATATTGAACAAATTTTAGAGTAGGCTTTGGAGGTGATAGAGCAGAGGATAGTAGTGTCTAGTGAATAGAGATCCATTAGCCAAGGTAGTGAGGATACACGTCTTCTGAGTGAGGATAAATATCTTTAGTGGAGAGAGATCCACAAGATAGAGTAGTGGAGGTAGTAGTCTTCTAGAAGATCACCAACCAGAGCAGACGAGGAGTTATCCTATGGATTGAAGTCCACAAGCTTGATTAGGGAATTGGTGTCTCCTTTGGATGGAGGTCCATAAACATTGTAATATGGAAGGATTCACAAGAAATTTGTTGAGAAAATTTTAGTAAAATATTTTCTCCGTGGAGTAGCCCACATTGGGTAAACCACATTAAATAATGTCTCTCATATGTGTGATGCTTTGTGGAATGTTTATTGCTTTAATATTGTTGATGTTATCATACATATTGAAAAGAAAAAAGTTTTATCTTATACATTCCACCCTCATCTTAGTATAAGCACATGTTCTTCATAGATATTAATGTATAACACAATTTTTAATTGAAGGAAGAAGAAAAGTCACTAGAAAAAAAAAAATCCATTTTATGTTCCTTTATACGTTATAAAGATATTACTCTTGTTTGTGCATTATAAGTGCCTTTAATAGTATAATATCTAGGCAATCAATAAGACATGTTAGATAATGGAATAATTGGTTAGTTATTAGATGATGTTGTAGAAAAAGATATATGTTTAAATATGTTCTTTCTTATATAGAGATATTTATGAAATATGTAATATAGATTTTTTTGGTTTATAACTAAATTGACATTTTTGAAATGGATTTCCTCTTTCAATATGACATTGACCATAAAAATCTCTTATCTACCATCCTTTCAACTAATGAGGCATATGTTCATTGGTTTAATGTGTTATCTATTTTATTATTGTTGTATATGTGTTATTATTATTACTTATAATATGACATGGAGGAAGAAATTCAATGATAATTTGAGTGTTTTGAACTATATATATATAATCTATTTACTTTTAAGTTTTGTGCATGGAAACAATTCATCTAAGAGATTCAAATATAAATAATGGATATATTTTAAGCAAAAAATTGTATGCCTATAATTATATTAGCGTATATTGTTCATTGTTAAATATTTGAGCTACTACAAATTATTAGATTAGGTTAAATACTAAGTAGAAATATATAATAATTATCTTTATAAATGTTAGAGTTAAAGTGCACTATGCTAGTTTGACACTTGTCAATTCATTGACAAGTGTCATGTTTATCATATAGGCCTTCTGCCTATATATGTAACCTATTTTTATCAATAAAATAATCCCTTAAGTTTCTCTCCTAACATTTGGTATCAGAGCTCCAGGCTTTCCCTGCCCCGTGAGCTTGAGGGGGGATTTCCATTCATGGAAATTCCCCCTCCCCCATTTTTCCCACATCCTTTCCCTTTTTCGATGCAAAATCTGAGTATGCTCTAAACTTGCCGGTGTAAACCGATCTGGTTTATCAGAAAGGATCCTTGCATTTTAATTTTTTTTATTATTTAGTTTTAGATTAGGTTCTTGGTGTAGTTTTTGCTGGTTCACTGTTCAGGCCTCAATATTGTTTGGTTTTGCTCCTGAATTAGGGCTTTGAGAGGCAAGAGTTTATGTTGTCTAAACTGTGAATTGTTTGGTGACATCTTTGAGTACCCACAGCTTCCTCCCTGCCCCCTGATTTTGTTTTTGCGGTCGTGTTACCTTTGGTCTGTTATTGTGATGGCTGCCCTGCTGTTAAAACCCTCAATCGAACAATTTAAGGGGGTTTTTTTCAAACATTAAGACTAGGCACGGGGATTCGGAGCTAACGCACTGGAACATGAGGGGTAGCAACTCTGGCCACTGGCTTTCTTCCATTATGCAGGTGGCGAGCTCTGCCATGGTGCGGCAGATTTTTTTCACAATAGTCTTTGTTGGGCTTGGACTTGTTCGGAGGTCCAGGTTCGAGTCCCCGACGGTTCCTGCACCTCCCCCGACGGCGTTCGAGTCGGATTTTTTTGACGCAAAGCCGATCGGGCTGAACGGCTCGTTTTTGGCCTTCTACAATTTGATCCGCCGTGACAATTTTTTTTTTTTTAATTTTTGGTGCGGTGGATGTTCGAGTTTGGTGGAATGCCGCTATTTTATGCTGATGGAGATTATGATAAATTGTACTATTTTTTGAGAGGTTCATGTATGTGGGTCAGCTTACAATGCCTTCATCGGAGCTGCAGCAGGAGCTTTGATGCTGTTTACAATGATGATAATGTTAATGCTATTGATCATGATGCTGCGAGGGGCAGGATGGAGGTTTTGGCTAGGGTTTGGCATCGACGACGACTATCCTCTCTCGGCGACAATTATGGCCGAGTATGCAAATACCAAGATTCTTCATTTTCTCTACTATGTTTGCCATCGCCGCCACTTGTTGTATTTCTGTCTCGTCTTCTGGCGCCTGCTACTGTTACTATTATTGTTCTCTGTGTTAGAATATAGGAGAATGAGAGAGTAGGGAAGACCTCATCTCTGTGTTTTAATTGATATGGAGGCTGATATTTTCTTCGCACTTCTATTGTGCCTACGTTGTCGGCTATTTGTTTTGACTGCGTCTGCGCCAATCACAGTGGGGATTCACTGGCTATCGCTGAGGACTTCTTCATCGTCGGAGTACTCGTAGCAAAGGAGCTCGAAAGATAGCTTTCGTTGGGTGCCCATGCCAGATCGATGAAGATCTGAACCGATGAATCTGAGATCATCCTCCAATTGGCACCGTTGGCTTTTGTGGTTCAGATAGGACTGCCTCAGGGCTATTTTTAATTGATGGTTGAGTCCGTGAATTTTATGTTTTGTACAGCTTTTGTTAAGCCTTGCTAGTCAGCTGTCAAAATGTTCTACAAAATTTGAGTTTTATTCATTGTCTTCTTTGAAGCTGTGCACACCAGAATGATGTATTTGGGAACATTATTTATGGCCTTTTTTCATCAGAGAAAGAATATTGTATTTCATTTGGTCGTCTATCTTGTCATTTGCAAGAAGTTCACCAGGCGATTTTTAGATTAAGGAGGAAGTCTTGGGGATAGAAAACACGTGGGATTTGATCCAGGGATCGAGCCCCTCCCCCACCCCCGCTCCTCCAATTTTTTGGGCCTCTGCATCGGTCCATGCGCCAGAAGGGGCAGCCAAAAATGTATAGGGGCGTTGTCGTGGCGACGACGATCGGGGTGGTTCACCTACAGGTGACGACGGGGATTATGTGGTAAATCTCGAGCAAGTTCTGTGTTGGAGTGACGCCGATCAAAGGTCGGTCGTGGACGAATCGGAGGATGCATCATTCTCTTCCCTGTCTATTTTTTTTGGTGGTACAATATGATGATTCGATGCATTTCCAGTCCATGGAAATAGCCCTGTAGCCACCACAAACTGCACAGGATTCGATGCTTGCACCGCTTGCGCTTTGTCCTCTCGCTTAAATAGGATTCGATGCTTGCACTGCTTCTGTCGTTGTTTGTGCGCTGCCTTTCTAGGCGATCTGTGTTTTGATATACATCGAAACAAATGGGGAGACATTTTTTTAATACAAAGACATAGAGAGGAAAGAATGCCAAAAGAACGGTTAAACCCCCAATGGTGACGACGGAGAAAGCACAGGCGAGGGTTCGGAGGAGGAAATTGGTGGTGAAGCTGTGATGGGCAGCGGGCGGTTAAAATTCATGCCCTTATCTGGCAAAAACTCCATGCAGCCATACCACCAAACATGGATCATGATGCCACCCTCTGGCAAAAAAATGTCATTCATCATCCCTGTGCCATCGATATCGAACAGCACGTCCGTCAAAGGAGGAGTGAAATCCATGGCCCCGATGCAATTACAGTTGGAGTCACAGTGAACGATGTGTTTTGGTTTGATTTCTGCCATACATGTGTTCCATCGGTGCCCCACTGATGGCCCTCCCGGCAGTGAAACCTTCCAGCACATCGAAGCCATGTGGGTCCCATGCCCGACCCTGTCCCACGACGACCTGTAATTTGTGACTGTCAGTAAGGTCGCTGGATGCGCTGGGCGTTGAGGAGATATAATCATGAAATGTTTGTTTTTAAATCAAGGGGCACTTTATATTATAAAGTGAAAGGGGACCACTTTATATAAAGTGTAGTATAGGGAGTATATATATTTGCAAGAAACAATGTCTTATGTTGAAAGATTTGTAATGGGTGGTCTTAGGGGAGTTTTTTTAAATTATGGTCATGGCTATCAAACAATGGGGGGCAATTTTTTAAAGTGGAGGGCACCACTTTCATGTAATGGGTTGTATTTTCTACTGCGTAGAGAGGCACATTGGTTTTTTAGCATGATGAAGGCCCCTTTGATAATGGAATATAGGGGTATTTATAGTCGTTGGAAACGTTTTTCCATGACCGACACAATGGTGGTGTCAAATTGTAATTTTGAGGCTATTTCAATTCACTTTTTTATCCTCAAAGTTTTTCTACCTTGGAGTGCACTCTCGGTTGTACCCGACACTCCCAAGGTAATTTTATATGTGATCCTTGTACCTAGTGATCTTTTCTATACACTTGGCGAATGCAGCAGCTGGTTACCCATGTATTTCGATGGGATGACAGGGTCACCATAAGGACACTTAATCTAGGGACTACATACATAGACACCCTAGACTCTATCCAAGGTTTTTTTGGATCTACTTTTGAAGACTACAGACGAAGACACTTCAGAATATTCTCTTCTTTTCTTATTCTATCCTCCTATTTGGATCTATGGCTCATTTTATTGTATTGAGTGAATTTTCGGTAGAGACCGACACTCTTATATGGCTCGTTTTTCCTTTCATTAGGTGCATTTTTGGCAGAGACCGACACCTTCTAGATTGAGTTCACCATGAGGAGGGATTTCATACTCATGGTGAATCTAGTTAGTGACCTACAAGTGGCAACATCCTCTGAGGATGACCTGTAGAGGCAACAGACCCAGATGTGGCTGACCCTAAGGCACCCATGATGACCCTGAGGCACTTAGATGGCTGACCCAGTGGCAACAGACCCGTTGAAGTGGCTGACCCTGAGGCAACAGACCGAGATGTATACATAGTGGATCTAGCATTATTCATAGTTGGAGATCCAAGCGCAAAGAGCACGAGCCTAGACCAAAAAAAGAGGATGATAGGTTACTTTTTTAGAGAAGTCAACATTAAGGGGGAATGTTACCTAATGTTGACTTGCTTTGTTTTTTTCTTTAGTTAGGATAGTGCACTTTAAGAGGGAATGTTAGAGTTAAAGTGCACTATGCCTTTAGTTTGACACTTGTCAGTTTCATTGACAAGTGTCATGTTCATCATATAGGCCTTCTGCCTATATATGTAACACATTTTTATCAATAAAATTATCCCATTAGTTTTCCCTCCTAACAATAAATATTATTTATGATTAGAGCAACAAAATTCTAAAGTGGAAAAATATTAGAACACAAACTTTAAGGAAAAAGTAAATGCCTAACATAGAAAATGGTGTCTCTTAAATGGAGAAAGGAATTAACTACAAACTAAATGCCCTCGTGGAACAAAAATAAATGTGTCATTATATTATCAGTGATTCATGTTTCAATGTGTAGGGATGCTCTTAAATTTTTAAGCCCATACCATTGGAGAAGTTGAATATGAAATATTGAGGATTAATAAGGTATTGATTATGTAGTGTATATGTGTTTTGGATAACAAGATAACATTTTAAGATGGAGTATAACTAAATATATTAAGATGATATTTTGCACTTTTTACATCCAAATGGTTTGACATTTATGGAATCCAACTATTGATTTGTGTTTGTTTGAATTTGATATAGAAGTTAATGGAACAACAACAAGAATCAAATCTAAAAATTTATTTTCACTAATCTAAGGGACTATCCACATAAAAAATCACATAGGTAGGGTGATGAGGTAGACCTCATCTTCAAAATGAACCTAGATGGTTTTAGAGATTTTTTATTTTTATTTTGTTTAACTTAGTTAAGGGGGTGAATGAGATTAAATTAGGTTTGTAGATGAAAATTTTGGTTGCATTTTGAATATCCATGATTACACTTTAGAGGCTCTTAGTATCTATAGGTTCTTAAGAGTATGCTTATTTATGTATAATTATTATCTTTACTAATAGCCTTAACTTTTTGGGTTACATAGAATAAGTTCTAACAAGAGTATTAGATTCTACTAACACTAAATTCCATCTCAAATAGATGTTAGCAATTATATTATTATATTAAAGATAATTTAGCTTTTAAATATCTACTTTTATATGATGGTGGTAGTGGAACCATATTTATTTATTTGTGATGAAATCTTTTTATGAATACTTTTTTACTATTGGAAATTTTCTTATGAATAATTTTCTTCATCTTAGTTTCGATAGTATCATGACAATGGCAAAAGGTATTAGGATTTACTAACAAAGTTCCATGTTAAATTCGTGGGAAGGGTGGCCATGAGATACCCCCAACTTTTAAACCTAATAAAAAATAATAATAATAATTTTCTTCTTCAAGAAACAAATTATTTTTGGGTTTTCTAATCCTTTTAGTTTTCCATCAAATATAATTAAAAAATAATATACATAACGTTGTAATAATTTGTGTTTAACTAGCATAACTAAAGCTATTCTCATGAATTGATTTTGATTTTAGAGACACATTTTTAATTTATTTGAAATGTATCCACAAAATTTACAATAAAAATTAGTATTTAATAGGTTCACTATTGGAGATAAAGTACTAGATATAGATGATATTTTAAGTTATATATGTTATTTTCTACTTTATTTTTTTTAATTTGTTACTTGTTTTATATGTGTGTAATATATCAATCAATTTTGAGTCAGATTATTATGTTTTATTTTATATCATATTTTCTTCTATACATTCTCTTCTATGTTCTTTGATTTATGAATTTTATAGTTTTTGTCTATTTATTTTTCATCCACTAGAGGTAATAATAATAAAGGTGTCCACTAGTATAGGACAATTTATTTTTGAGACATGGTTTCGATACTAATAATTGGGAGATCAAGTGTTTGAATCACCTCCTATGCATCTTCAAAGTATAGTTGGTTTCTAGGACATGGTCCCAACACTAATAAATGGGAGGTCCAATATTCAAACCACCCCATGTAATATATTTATGGATACAAAAAATCTCATGTGGCTTCCCTCTATATAGTGGTATATCTATATGGTATGACATTGATGGCTAGCTAAGAGCAGCTTTAGAGGTTTTTATCTACCCAATAATTTTAGTCTCAGGGGTATAGTGCAATGTTTCCAACTTTGGCTCTTCTTCGAGAGGTCCAAGGTTAAAATCATGGTGTGGGTAAGTATGTGAGGGGTGGGTGTGTGTATGGATGTGTTTTTAGACCCTATTGATAAGCTCAACTCCCCTTATTATAAGAATTCATGGTCGGATGAGGATGCCAAACCTTGAGTGTTAGTTTTAGGGATTTCTCACACTAACCAAATCTAAAATAATAATAATAATAATAATAATAAAGGTCATTCTTAACATTTTGGAGTGTAATTATGATCAAGATCATATAATATGTTTAGGATGATTTTTGATTGTATATTTGGTAAATTCATTGTGATAATAATTAATGTCTTGCAATGGTGATAAATATCTTATAATATGTTTAACATGATTGTTGATTATATATTTGGTAAATTAATTATGATAATACTTAATGTCTTGCAATGGTGTTGGTAGAATTTTTTTATATTTATTAGTTGACACTAATCAATGTATTTATTATATTTTATCTAGATATTTGGATTAGATTGCTATAAAAAAATACCTTCTTTCTTTATATATAGTTATTTACAAATTATGCCTCAGTCGCTAAAGAAGGCCATCCAATAATAAATATTAGATTTATATATTGGAGTTGAATTTGGGATGCATGAATGCTGATTTTGGTTTTGTTTCAAGTTGTTCTAATCTCTATAAATTTGTATGTGTAATTATAGAAAATTTATTTGGGACATGTTTATGTTTATCTTGTGGCTATGTATCTATGATTAAATTTATTTACTTAAACAACCTCTAAATTTTAGTTTTGAATAAAAATTATATAGTTAATTATTTAAAAAAAAAAAAGATTATTTAAAAGATATTTTTTATTTAGGATTTTTGTATCACATTTACTAATTTATTTTCATATTTTATGTAAGACAAAAAGTAACTAATTAACCTCAATTAGATTATATATTACTAGAGAGTAATGTAGTAATGTTTTTATGTGAAAATGACATGTTTAACTATTTCCTAAGAAATTGATTACTTAGATAGTATTTTTTTATTTAAGATTATTTTCTTAAAACTACTTATTCTTTAGTTTATAGATTTTACATAAATAAGGAGATAGAACAACTTGTAATATCGATATCAAAAAATAAAATCATATTATTTCTAAATCATAAATTAAACTACCATGTCACTAGTGTTGGTGTTGTATGATTTTGTAAGAGTGTTTATTTTGACATTTTCAACATTTTAGAATAAGTTTTATATTCTCAAATGGGAATACTCTAACATATATAAATAACTATTTCTTTTATGCTACTAAATTACTTGTAAATAAATCTTATACAACCATAATCATAGATGAAACCAATATGACTAAGTAACATGTGACAAACATTCATATATACAAATCAAATTTCTATGTTTTAAAGCCATAATAAGTAATAAATAAGTATATTTATATGAAATTCAAACTATAATTTTTAATGCCCTAAGAGTATTTTTCCATGGCACCTTTATGTTTTGTTTGACTAGTCTTCTTTGTAAGGATTTTTCAATTGTAATTGATCACTAGTAGGTATTTTCAATAAAAATTATTAATATCTTCATGACTAAATATATTTACTATTTGTTAAAATAAGCAATTCCATATTAAATCGTTAAATAATAGGGAATTAGAATGATAATATCTATTTTCTCTTCACACTTTAAGTTGTCATGAAACTTTATATATTGTAATAATTAAGATGTCAAGCAGCCACCACATGGGTTGTTGGGTACAAAATTAAATGTATTGTATGCCAATATAGTAGGGAACATGTTTTATCTTAAAGTACCTATTTTATAGTTTTAATATAGAGTAAATTTCTATAGCTAGTTTCGTGTAGCCCAACATAAGTAATTGTTTATTGATTATGTGTATTGCCACTAGAATCCTATGTGAAATGGCTTGCCTAGATATTGGTCGACATTATTTTAATCAATGTATGATACTTTCAATTTTGATCTAGCCAAATATATGTTTTTCAAACTATATGTAGGGAATTGGCTATTTTTTCCCGTGGGTGCCTACATCACTTCTATCGATTCTAATTTTAATGGCTTCTTTAGTTTGTTCTTGTATACAAGGTAATGGACAAAAGTATATTTGATTTTCAACACATATCTTCACTATAATAATGTGAGTAGAATAAATTTCCAACACATGGATTTTACTCTAAACTAGTTATTAAAAGAGATCATTATAATTACAAATGCTCTTACATATTACTATATGATCATTTAGAGAAAAACACATAAAAATTAGAGAAAAGAGAGAGGAAAAAATATATTTATTTTAATTGTCTATTTAGAGAGACATACTTGAGTAGTCAATCCTCTATAGATACATTGGACCCTCATAGGAACTTATGAATGATTAGAAACAAACACACAATATTCAAACCACATCAATACAATAAAGGTTTTAATAAAGGTGGTGAATTTACCTTCATTATATGGAAATTGCTATTATCATTGATCACCACTATGAATTTTAATGGAAATTTATTAATACACATTTTTTCTAGATCAAAGTCTCTTTGATGTTCAACACATGTCTTCTCTCTAACAATGTGAGAAAAATAAATTTCCAACACATGGATTTTACTTCAAACTAGTTATTAGATAAGATCGTTATAATTACAAATGCTCTTATATCTTACTATAGGATAATTTATAGAAATACACATACAAATTTAGAGAAAAGAGAGAGGAAAAAATATATTGATTTTAATTGGTTATTTAGAGAGACATACTTGAATAGTCAATCCTCTATAGATACATTAGACCCTCATAGGAACTAATGAATGCCTAGAAATAAGTACAAGGTCTTCAAACCACATCATTACAATAAAGGATTTAATAAATGTGGTCACTTTCCCTTTATTAAAAGTAAATTGCAATTGTAATTGATCACTACTAGGTATTTTAATGGAAATTGATTAATAACTTTATGATAAAATATTTTCACTATTTCTTACAATAAGTAACTTTATCTTAGATATCAATTCAATAAAAAGGAAATTATAATAACAAATAAGTGAATGGAATGAAAAATAATTATGAATGAGTCTTTCTTTAATGGAATAATGTATCTATTTTCTTTTCACATTTTAAGTAATCATGAAATTTAGCATATTAAAAAAATTAAGATACCATATGATCATCATATTGAGTATAAAATTAAATATATTATGCATCATTGTAGGAAGGCACATACTTTATCTCAGAGTATCTATTTTATATTTTCAATGCAGAGTACATTCATATATATTTTCTATTAACCTTTTTAATGCAAGTAGTAACTCAATGTAGCCCAACATAAGATATTGCTTATTATTTATCTATATTATTGCTAGAATCCTACATGCAATGGGCTACCTAAATATTACTCCACTTTGCTTGGGTCGATGTATGACACTTTTGATTTCATCCTTGTCAAGCACTAGCTTCCCAAACTACAAGCATGTGATTAGCTAGTTTTCCCAACATAAGTGCCTACACTACATCCAATAAGTATAATGTTAATGGTATCCAATAAGATAAAAATAATAATAATTGGCTGTTCAAAGAGTCATATGTGATTAATCAAACCTTAGAAAATACATTAACCCCTTAGAGGAAATAATTGATGTTTATAAAGAAACATAAGTGGTCTTAAAATAATATTATCATAAGAAAGGCTTTAACAAAGGTGTTGAATTTGTTAAAGCTAAAGCAAAATAAAAATTACAAAGCATAATTACTAACATTACTAAGTACACTTGACAACTTTAAAACTCAAACCTAAATAGTTGAATTGTTAAACATTTATATTTTCACCTAACCCTAAACTTAGTGGAAATAAAAGAGTAAACGCATATAAAGGAGCAACGATGGCAGAGGTGCATGTAGTGGAGATTCTATGGGAGAAGCAAGATCTTAGTGGTGGCTTCAAAAATTCTAGTAGAACAATGATTTCAAAAACCCTAGAAAAGCTACAAGGATGTGGCTAAAGTAGAAAACCTAAAACCATGAGAGGGTTTAGGTAGCAAGGGAAAAGGAAGATTGAGGAGGAGAGACAGGGTGATTGTCATAGATGGTTAAGGTGTTCCTTTAGAGAATAATAGAAGAATGGGAACAAAAAGCCTTAAATACTTATTTTAATTTAAAATTTGAAATAAAAATGGAAAAAAAAAAGTTTTGGAGCTTTCAAGGCCTGATGAGAGCCAAGAGATTTTACTTTCATAGGTGAACGGGTATGTGGATGATTATGGGAACTCTATTGTATCCTACCCACTTTAGAAGGAACTTTCAGTTTCTTTTGGTGGAAGTGGTGCACCTTGGCTAAAGTCTATCACTATTCCTAATTCCAGTTTTAGTTTTGAAAAATATCTAAAAGAGTTGAAGGCCTTGAAAGTTGTTAGACTCAAGGTGGAAGATCTCCCCATGGGTGCTAGATTTATTTTTAAACTATATGTTTCTTCCTCAAATGCTATTTGGGATTGATATTTCTCTTATAGATTTCAATTTTCTTTTTGAGCAAGAAAAGGATTGGGAATGGTGATTTGGTTGTACCTAATATTTTAAATTTTTCTTTGAGTAGAAAAACTGTTGAGAGTGGTGATTCGGATGTCAGTAAGGTGAAGGTATACATTGAGGTGACGGTAGATGTTGTGAAGGTGGACATTGAGATGAAGGAAGACAAATTGATATGTTTTCCCTAAGGGGATTGAATACACTACAATTGAAGTTTCCAACAATTTCCTTATGGTATTTCTCCCTTATTTTTTATTAAGAATATTTCTTAGAGTTTAAATGTTTGTTCGAGTGATATTTTAGATGTTGATGGGATTGTGACCATTCTTGTTGGTGGTCAGTCTAAGGGAAATATTTCTTCTAGGCTAAGGAGGTATCCTCTTCTCCCATAGTATCCCTATTGTATCCAAAATACCCTCTGGTAAGGGTAGTAAATCCTTTGCAAAGATGTTTGTGAAGACCAAGAAAATGGATTCCTAAATTTTCTCTTTTGATCTTGAACCAAAATAAAGTTCACTTTCTATCCCAACAAATTTGTTGAAGCTAATTGGTTGGAAAATTCTAAAGAATCTAAAAAAAAACTGTAATCTAAAAAATCCATAATGGTATTTTCTAGAATGTGTGTAATGGTCAACCTGGATGTTGATATCCCTAGGTCCATTGAACTCTCAAATTTGGGTTCTCAAATTCAATCTATTAAATATGGAAATATACCTCCTTTTTGCTCCATATGCAAAAGGTATGGGCACAATCTAGCTCACCGCCCTTTCAATAAGTACACAAAATTAAGTCTTCGTATCCCTCAAAGTTAAGAATGATGGTCCCTATTTTCAAACTTCTTCCAAGTTGTTTGATGGACCAATCTCTAATGGATCTGAGATTGTTAAAGGACGTCCTATGGATGCTATCAAATCACTAACTTCCCCTTCTTTAAACCCTCTTAAAGGAAATCCTTTTGATTGTTTAGCATCAAGGAAGGACTCATCTATTGTAGAAGTAATTTTTCCTAAGTTATTTACTTCAAGAAAAAATGCCATAGCCTCTCAATTTTCCCTAGCTTTGAATTCACGTAAGGAAGTTTTTCTTTCACATAGTTTAGATAGTTTACAAGGCTCAAGTAGTTCTTTTAGGAATGGTTTGTTATTCTCTAGGCTTATATCATTTAATCAATCTAAAGAGGAAAAGGTTGTGGGTTTTGGGATGAAGGTGAGAAGGAATTCCAATAAAGTTTCTTGATTTTATAAGTTTGATGCAGATATGCCTTCGAATCCATCTTGTGGTTTAATGAAAGTAAAGATATTTTGCATATTTATACCTCAACTTCTATTTCTCAAAACCCAATTTAGGGTTAGCAGAGGAAAGTCCTCTATTGATGCTTAAATGGTTAGAATGTTGACTAGAACCCTTCAAATCCCACTTTCTAAGGGTGGATCTTGTTGGCCCTCTTTGAAGTTATGTTTCTTGGAATGTGTAGTCTTTTATTTTTTGGTAGGATAGATGAGGTGGAGGCTCATCACCTCTTTTTTTTCTGTCTTATGGTGGTTTTTTCGTATTTGTAATTTTAGATTTTTAAGTGTAAAAATGGTCTCTAGCTTCTATGTGTTAGTTTGTTCCTCTTGCCTCGTCCCTTTAGGCTGGGTCCTTCCCTTCCCAGTAATCTCTATTCTACTCAACTGTAATCTTTTATTTATTAAACCTAGTTTATCCTTGTTAAAAGTTCTCAATTCCTTTTAAAACCTCTTATTTTATCTAATAAAAAAATCAAATAATTAAAAATTAAATATAACCCCCTATATATATATAATTTCTCACTCCACTTTTATACGAGAGGTTTTATACCTTAGGAAAGTATACCATGAAAGGGCATGTTAACTTAGTTCAAGCACTAGAAGTCTAAAAAAATCCAGCAACCAGCCCAACTTCTCCTAATTTTAATAATCGCCAAGTAAGAAGTGCTAATATGTTATCTTGTTTATTTATATTAATTATATGATTGCTGGTATCTTGTTTAATTATATCAATTATATGATTTATGGGATTGATGTGTTAGAGCATGTCCCCATCAAAGTATTTGAAACGATGGTATTTGATTACTGTTCGGTGTATTTTTATGTCTACATTTCTCCAAGCGTTATTTCTCCTGGTTGATTGAAGGTCTCTTCAAAAGCATTAGGAGGCCCGTAGACTGCCTTTTTCTAGGCCTGTTTGGAATGAAGTGCTCAATGATGTCTGTGTTGAGGTGGTTTCCCTTCAGCTTTTTTTCGCTGACAAGCCTTTCCCAGATCTGTGTTCAACAGAAAATCTGTCAATGACATGTATTTTCAAGGAAACTCCGCTTCTGTGGTCCCTCTAGTTTTTGTTATTGTTCCTTGTTTGTTTTGTTCTATTATATGCTTTGTTGTAGTGTGCTTTATTATTATGTAATCTGATGTACAAAATTTAGAAATCCATTCAAAACCCTTTTTCTTAATATTAAAAAAATATATATAAGCATCGTTTATGAATGCGAGGAAATAATTAGAAAAGAGCTATTTGGATGAGAAAAGAGCTAATGCGTCGTAAAACAGTTTATTACATAACAAATGTTTAAATATTCTTTAAAAAACAAAATTCCATAATAATAACATCATATTCTTTTACGTAAACAATTCCGTGTAGAAGAACAAGCCGACATCACTAAAAATGAGTTCACAATTAAAATATTGCGAGTACATTGAGTTACTTTGAATGACTATAATTACTCGTCTTCATCGCTCGTATCCAACAAATCCCCCAATCCATAGTACACCGTCTCACTATCTTCCAGTTCAGAAGCAATTTCTCCATCCATGTCTCTCTCCTCCTCCTCCGTCTCGCTATCTTCCAGTTCAGAACCATTTTCTCCATCCATGTCTCTCACCTCCTCCTCCTCCTCCGTCTCGCTATCTTCCAGTTCAGAAGAATTTTCTCCGTCCATGTCTCTCTTCCCTCCATCGCAGACAGAGATACAATAAATTGATTTTGAATAGGAGTTGCCATTGGGACTCTCGTCGTGGTCATAGCCGTAGTCGGATTCTTCCTCTTCGTCATCTTCATCACCTTCGAAGTCATAGCGAGGAGGGCTTGGGCTCTCCACAATATAACAAAATGATCGAGAAGAGAGAGTGCAGACCAAGGAAGAAGAAGAAATGGAATCATATGTAAGCGTGGCCCTGGAGCATGGGCTGTCCTGGCAGACGTGGACGATGCCGGTGCCTCGGCACACGTATGCGTTTGAACCGAAGTGCTTAAAATTGCAGCAGCCGTCCATCGGACCTCCCCTACACTCGTGCCTCTTTTCGTATTTTTCAGGCAATCGCGCCTTCCATTTCCATGCGATGATTTTGTTGCGGACGTTTTCCTCTGCCAATGAAAGCTCGTCGTCCCCTTCTTCGTCTGCCTTTGACGTTGCCTCGGCCTCGATCTCCTCTTTTATTTTAGCCAAGGCGTCTGCTGGGGAGAGATGATCGGCATACTTGCTAAGTTTGATTAAATCCAGTTTGCCTTCCAGAAACAGTTTTGCTGCTTCCCTGTGGGCGGCTTCGTCCAGGAGTTGTTGTTTAGTTGGCAATGGTGGTGGTGATGGTGATGGTTGGGAGCGAGATCTTTTGGGGTACTTGTGTGTAATTTCCTCCTTTTCCTTGTTCTCTTCAGGCATTCGTTTTTGGAAAGAAGGGGCTTTTGTAGTATTTGGTCCCGGCGACATCTTTGGGCGACGAAAATGTAAAGAGGTCTCCCTTGTCTGCGATTGACTATAACTGAATCTGAGAGACGCGATGAAATACAGATAAACTTTTATCTTTAGCATTGCTTTCTATTTATGCGATGGAAAGGGATGCCATTGAATGAACACGCCTTTCTCTCACCTAGTAAGGACGTTTAACCCCCGTTAACCACTGATTTAGACCCTTAACAAATCTTGGGACAAATATGTGGATTTACTTTCATCACATAGGCTAATGCAAACACCACCTTTCTTCTTTAGAAAGCTTGTTAATGTTGGAGCTTTCGAGCTCATTTTCTTCTTGGTAGAAAGGTACGTTGGTTTCCCCGCTGACTCATTGACATGCATCCTTTTGTCGATCAAGTCTGAATCCTTCAACCTCAAGAAACGTGTGTTTCCATGTTATTGTTGGTTTTCAGAAAAAATCAATTAACAAAACATGTATAAAAACAGAGTACTGTAATTGCTATTGCAATTTTAACATTACATTACATTGTCCTTAAATAAAGGAGGACCACTTCACTCATGTAGGAGGAAAGGTTTGTATTTATAGACCTAGTATGATAGTTTCTAAGAAGCTTCTAGATGGTTGGTAGTGCTAAAACAATCTGGAAAGTCAGCAATCTAGAAATTCTGTTGTGCTGGAATATTCTGGAATGTTAAGCTAGAATGTTCGATGCCAGAACATTCTAGAAGATCAACACCGTCTTCCGTTGACCAAAATGAATTTATCTTCAACACTCCCCCATAAATTCATTTTGTCTAATCCCTCTAGAAAACACAAGGACATATGGGTCCCACCTACCTCTTAAAGACATGGCTGATTAGGTACCCATTTACAACAAGGTTTTTATAAACTGTAGCCATTGCTATGGTCTCTCTCAACTACTCAATCAAACAAGACTTTATAGTCATTATCAATCAATACAATGCAATGTTGCTTTTACATCTTATCTTGCTCTTTTGAGAACAAGACATCCTCCTATAAAACCCACTCAAATTTTTTTTCATTTTGCTCCATTTTATCACATCTAGCCATCCACAATCAACATATACTTTGTTGGTTATTTCATCTTTGTGCCGACAATAATTCTTAGAGTGATTATTTGCACCACAAATTTCACATGGATGCAAATTCCAACACCGAGTAACCTCATGTCCTGATCGACCACAATGACTACAAAAATTTATTCTAAAGGGTTCATCCACCTCATAGGTTTCTCCTTTCACAAACTTGGTTTCACCACTTTCGGTTTGATCGACATAGGTTGACTCTATGAGCTTTATTATGCCTTGCTCATTCCTTCCCAAACCTTTACCATCATATCCCATTATTTTCATTATTTTAGATCCAATACATTTGGTGTGTTTTTCAAAGCACCCAATCTCTTCATCTACTAACTTTAGGTCAAAATACTCCTGCTACTTCAATTTCTTCTTTACCTTTTTAGCATCATTAAGTTTTTTCAATGTATCTGGGTTGTGGTGTTCTACCAAGGCTTTTTGGTATGCCTCAATTGCTAGCTCAAAGTCTTTAGAGCACTTAGCCATCTTAACATATGCAATTCCTTTTCTAGTCAATGCCCGAGCAACTATTTTATAATATGCTAGAAGTTCTCTTCCTTTTTCAATAGCTTTATCACAATCATTGACACATTCATGATATTTTCTCATTTCCAAGTGAAAAACTACTTTGTTTATAAGGTAAGAAATATCCTCATCATTTAGCTCCATTGCTCTTGTATAATGCTCAATGGTAGTCTCAAAATATTTCTTCTTGTAAGCTACATTTCCAGCTTCTTTTTCCTTTTGTGCTTCAGCCTTATGGGCTTGTTTCTCTTTTTCTTCATTAGGGATTAAGTCACTTGTGTCACAAGCAATTTTTACCACCATAGGATTTTCCTTCAACCTTTTACACTCTTCTTTAAGCACATCAAGAGTGATTAATGCCTTGTATAAGGTCTTCACAATATCAACAGGAAAGGTAACACCATTCTTGAAGTGGTCTTCACAAGCTTTGAGAACTATTTGTAAGTTGCACTTAAGTGATGATAAATCTCCATCTTCACTTCCTGCTGGAAAATAAAGAATTTTATCTGGCATCACATTCTTTTGATCTTCAACTTGTTTATTATTTTTTCCTCCTTGCCTTTCCCATGATGTATTTATTTTATTTTATTTTTATGACCTTTAAAATTTTACTTCCTTGACACAATAAGAAAGGTGTCGGGTACCACCGATCATGCATCCCAAATACAACAATTACATTTTTTTAATAATAACAATAAATACCCTCATTTTAGAGAAAATATTCAAACATATTTCACTTAATAATTTTCTCAACAATCTACCATTGTTGAAAACCTAAAGGAAACTAGGGAGCAAACAATTCCTCCAAAACCCTTAATATTGTTGGACCTCTTTACCAATCCATTGACATGTCCTTTATGACTCTCCTCCAAATATATTCAATGCACAAATTAAAAATAATAAAACATTCTAATAAACTCCTCGAACCTACACCATAAATGGATGGTCCTATCTGCAAATCTATTGCAAAAAAAATTGGCCATGACTGCAGACTGAATTGTGCATGAGATCTATACATTAATGTTCCCTTCAAACTGGATCAAACCTCGTTTCAATCAGTAGGTTTCCCATTTCTAAAAATATATATTTCAAACCCCCAAAAAAAATAGAACTATCAAAGAATCATGTTTTTCACAAAAGAAGCAAGCAATGGAAGAGTCAATTTTTCCAAGTGTTGCAACAATAACAAGGTCCAAGCAAGCATGGGGCATTCTAAAAAACTCATACCAAGGAACCAACAAAGTAAAATTGGTAATATTACAAACACTTAGAAAATATTTTGAAAATTTGCAAATGACAAATACTGAGTCCATAAATGGTTTCTTTACTTGTGCATTAAGCATAGTGAATCAAATGAGATGTTATGGAGATACATTATCTGATCAAAATGTTGTCTGGGTATGGATATATCTATTGTGTCTATTGTAGGGTTTGTTCATCATGTGTGAGCCTATGAATGAATTGGTGTGATTGCAACTCAAGTTGTAGAAACTACCTACAACTTCTCTTGCTGGCGTGATTTACTTCATAATTCATCATATGAATAAGGGGCAGCAGAACCCTTGATCCATAAAGCTTAAATTTAATGGAAGGTCGGATTCAATTTGAGCATGACCACGAAGGAGGTTATGATGAAGTTTGTTTCAAGTGTAGGGAAGCATAGCATTTTTGTCATGCATCCTCATTGACATACATCCTTTTGTCGATCAAGTCTAAATCCTCTTATTCAGATAACCTCAAGCAACCTGTATCTCCATGTTATATCGGGTCAACAACAAGACTAATAGGGGTTATAGGGAGCAACCCCAAGATTTAAACCCTAGCCCCAAGATTTGAACTCTACTTAGCAGTAGAAAAGGACTACAAATGTAAACAATTCCCCTATATATCAAAAAAATAAAAATAAAAAAAGATAGGTAAACAAGAATAAGCTTATTATCAAGTGCTTCATAATCCCTCATACAGGTATTATTACCTAAAAGGGATTTAAAATAACAAATAATCTAAATTGAGTATATTTTTATCATTTCCAAGCTTCATCAACACTTTTTGATTTACCTACTTTAGGGTCAATGTGAATACCTATATTAGATCATAACTCTTAACGAGATAAACTCAAACATCAAATTCATATAAATAGAGGGTCTCCATATTATTTAGAAATTATTTCAATCCATAGAATCTCAAGTTTTCAAATAAGGCATAAATTATTTCATCTACCAAAATATTACTAGTACCATATGGTAGTTGTAGACACCAAAACAGCACCAATCCGATTATGTGGCTACAAACACTGATCGCTTTGACAAACACAGCCCCCAGGGCAGCCCCCAGAGGTTAAACAATGGTCTTAACCACTTTCATAGCAATTTTGTAAGGTCAAGAGGCAATTTGGCACATTCAGGCACTTTGCTTAGTATTCGTCTCACCCAGGGACGAATTCAAACTGGGATCCGTCTCACCCAGGGACGAATTCTGAATTCGTCTCTGGTCGGGACGAATTCTGTGTTTAACGGGCAAAAAGAAGAATGGCGCCAAGTGGCAGCCAGGGACAGTCAGTTGATGACTCCTGCCTCGCACGCATGTGTGGGTGGGCAGATGGGCCGTTAGAGGACTGTCACAAGGGCAGTTATGAAAGCCCAAGTCATGGAGGACTCCCCTCCCTCATGGGAAGACATGACCGCCACATGGCACCTATGACCAACACATGGCGCTTATGCTTCCCTCTCAAAAGAGACCCCATGGGTCTATAAAAGGTGGGACTTTTCTCACCCAAAAGGAGAGATTGGAGGCGATTTCAAGCAACGAAGTGCTGTCCAATTGATTACCCATTTGCATATTTTGATTCACCTTCTCACATCCACTAATCTCTTTCGCAAGGGAGGTTATTGGGTGGCTTTTGGAAGCGTGGATCCAACCCAAATCCAACATTTGACCACCTTACACCACCAATTTGCAGACACCCCAATCCTAAGAGGTTTTGGACCCATCCCTAGTGGATTGGCGCCGAAATCAAGTGCCAACGGTGGGAGGCCCACTTGGGCACCCCGCATTTTCTAAGTTTTATTCTAAAGCATTCTAGATTATTTGTTCATGTTGCATTTTACGTTATTCTATTTAGTGAACTCATAGCTTCATTTCCATAACATTTTGATCATATTTTATCATGCCTTTTGTCGCTTTGTTGTCCCACTAACTTGCAGGTAGCGACATCGAATTCCCGAGGATAGAGGCCAAATTGGGAGAATCCGACCATCTGGGTCGTCCCAAAATGGCCCCAATTACATAACCCCTCTGTTTGCAGGTGTTTTGGAGGTCTCGGGAGTCGACATTGGAGCAGGATCACTTCGGCTTTTCCAACACAGTAGAATTCGTCCCACCCGGGGACGAATAGCAGTCAGAATTCGTCCTGCCTAGGGACGAATTCCAGGTGAAGGCAGATTGGCTAGCTGTCTCGATGGCAGCGGCCTTCTGGTGATGTTTCCCGATCTCTGTCGAGTTTGCAGGTCATTTAGAGTCATTTTGTCTATCAATTTGGTTAATCATTTACATGCATCTTTTGTTAATTTCAGAGAACAAACACTTCTTATTTGTCAGAGAGTGCTACTGACATCTTTGTTGTTTCTTTGTTCGCGGGAGGAGCAGCAGAGGTTAAGGACTCATCAACATCAGCGGTGGCATCGTCTTGGCCCGCCCATCTCAAGTGTGGGCACGCGGAAAGAGGAACCTTAAGTCTTGATTGTAATCAAATTCTTTTAACGCTCCTAGCCCCTGAAAAGGGAGGAGGCGTCTTTGTAATAGAGATCAAGAGAGTTTAATGAAAGGGTTGTGTTTTCTCCATTTGCTTGTATCTCATTTCAATGCGTCTCTTTCATTTCATGCATTCTACATTTTTAGGACTTAAGCGTATTTGATTTTGAATGCATCGCAATTAGTGTTTCCTTCGCCCGAAATCTCGTGCTTTCAGTGGCGATCACGGTGGGACGCTGTCCCCTATTTTTAAGATCACAGAAACTGATCAAATTTTTGTGTTTTGTGCTTGATAGGTACATTTTTTTAATTGCAGACTGTTATTCGTCTCTGACTGTGACAAATACTTTACTGGAATTCGTCTGACCCTGAGACGAATTTAAATTCGTCTCTGGCAGGGACGAATTCTGTTCTGTAATTCGTCTCACCGAGGGACGAATTTCTGTCTGCAAATTTTCAGAGCCGAAGATCAGAAAACAACAGATTTGGGCAGAGAAAGGTAAGGGTTCTAAACTGTTCCTGTTACTTTCTATTTTTTTGTTTCTATTTTCTTTCAAATTTTGCTTGCTTAAAGAAAGTAGTGTTGCTGCATGTTTCATTTTTCAAATAAAAGGAATCACACACACTTCACGCAACAACTTTAAACCAAGGAGCTGGTCGTAAGACCCCAGCCCTTGAGCAAGACCAACGGTGGGTTCATCACCACCTTGGCTTAGCTTTGCATCCATTTCCTCGATTGTCACTGTTGTTAGGCGTAAATCCTGATGAAAGCTGACCGAGTGTCGCTGGGGTGATTCCCATGCACGCGAGGATAAGTCTTCTATGGTAGGTGCCATTAACAGGACAATCCCCCTTCCGTACCGCCTACGTACCACGTACCATCTGCTCTCACGTACCTATAGTCTCCCTCTCGTAAGGGCGGGTATATAGAGAGGTTGGTATATCGGCCTGGTTGGTATATTGAAGGGGCGACCATTTTGGGAGTTATATGAGCCGTCATAATGCATTTAAACGTTCTTCAAAACTTGCAAAAACAAAACAAAACATCAAAATGCACTAAACCAGTTTAGGACACACTATTTAAACCCTTAAAAGAGATAATCACGGTTTGTGTATGTGTGTGTTCATTTCTGCTTAGTGTAGACAAAAAGAAAAATCATCATAAACGAGATAAAAATCTGCTTAGATAGTAGAGAAGCACCGCAATGGTGTACACCCGTAGCCAAGCCCAATCAAGGGCAGAAGCTCCGAAAGGTACACAAGAAGCAGGCACAAGTCGCCTTCGCTTTAGTCCTGAGGACTTAGTCATACCCCCTTGGCGGTCTGGCCAACAAGAAGGTCCACGTCAGACCACATCAAGAAAGAATTATTGGGATCCCCCTCGGTGGGGTATGCCCATTCAACACAGCCCCTTTCGGGAAGACGCTTTACATGTAGACCTTGACGTAAATAGAGAATCACCTTTTGAGGTTAGACATGAGTGGCCACAGCGCGATGAAGCGCTAGAGAGGCACACCGTCCATTTGGAGAGACAACGTGGATATGGCGTCCCTTCTTTACCTCCCATCAGAACAGAAAGACAAAATCTAGAGCGCAGGGCTCTTTACACAGGGCGAGCTAACTCCGCCCGCCCCTTTCAAACCCATGAAAGGGAGTACGAGGAAAGCCATCGCATTCCTCAAGGACAACAAACAGTGCGGGAACCTTGCGTTTTCGCACCTGCTAGGTATCATGATCACACATCGAGGCCAGAGCCTCAAGTAAATGTCGCCTACCTCGACAGAGGGAAGCAACCAATTGAAATTTTAGATCATCAAGATCGAGGCAAATACATAGAAGAAACATTCAAGCCTCCTGAGCAAAATACGGGGGACCAAATTGACCCGGCAGTCGCCAGACATGCCGCCCGTCAAGCCCAAATCACGCGGCTTAAACAAGGTCATCAGGAGTTAGAGTACCAATACCGCCTGGATAAAGAGCGCATGCAACGCGAAGCGGATGAGTTATGCTATAAACTACCTGAGAGGGCGCCAACCCCTCGCACCCAAAGAGCAGAACAATATGTGAGGCACAACCCTTTGGTGCAGGACGAGTCCCCGCGACCTCGTCAAGCTTTGCCTCCAAGACCTTATAGACCCGAGAGGGAGGCCACTCCCCGAAACAATGATGGGTACCCTCAGCAGGGATTCAATCAGGGTTATAGGTCTCGCCTAGAGACTCCTCAAGAATTTTATGAGGAGTATGAACCAGAAATAGAACGTGCTGAAACTCCCCATCAAGGCAGGAGGGCGGCCATTCGGCCACCCCCCCATAGGCCTCCAGTCTCCCATAACTCACAACGGGAGCAAACAAAAGAGGAAGAAATAAAATCTTCCGATGCATACAAAGCGCTATTAGAGCGTTTGGAGTCTGTGGAGACAAAAGCTTCTGGGCATCAAAAGCCCACGTTACGTCAACTCCGCAGTCATCCAGTGCATCCCTCAGTGCCCACACCTCTTTACCCCGAACATTTCAAGTTGCCTCAATTGGCGGTCTTTAAAGGTGAAGAGGACGCACAAGAACATGTCACAAGGTTCCTAAGTCAATGCTTCGGCATCCAAGATAATGACGCATTGTTGCTTAGGACATTCATAACCACATTCGTAGGCCCTGCCTCGGATTGGTTCACACAATTACCCAAACACAGCATAAGCAACCTAGATCAATTAGTAGATGCGTTTCTTGAACGCTTTGCCTTCAACACAAGGAAGAAGGCATCACTTAGTGATCTGGCCAGACCTCGAGCAATATGAGGAAGAAACAATGGTAGCATACGGGAATCGATGGAGGGCTTTGCTTTCTAAGTTACCCTACCGTCCCCCTATGTCTGATCTCACACAGATGTTTGCACAGAGTTGCTTAAAATCAATCTCTGGGCTATTGCTGCTGCAACAATACGACAGTCTAGAAGAAGCTTTGGCGCAAGCCAGAGTCATAGAAGAGATCAAGATAGGCGAAGGCGCAATCGCCAAGCCTAAAAAGAAAGAGTGGAATAAAACCACTAAGACTGGGAATACGCAATCACAACCCGCTGCGGTTAACCAAGTTGCGATAAATGTCCCCAAGCCTGTGCAAGAAATGCAGCCCCAAAAGGCTAATTACCAGGCAGTGCCTCCTAGTTATGAAAGAGAAAACACAAGACAGGAGCAGAATCAGCAACGTCACCCTAGGCGACAATTCACCCCTTATACGGAGTCTAGGGACTCCTTATTTGACCGCTTGTCAGTGGCAAATTTAGTCACCCTTCCAGAGATCCAAACTATAGACCCTAATGCTCCCAAGCCTAAGGGATACAGAGAGGAATTATATTGTAGATTCCATAGGCGAAGGGGACATGACTTGAATGGATGCTGGAAATTCAAAGGATTAATCCAAGATTTGATCGACAATAAAACATTGGCCGTGGACAACCCCATAGCGCCAAACAATCAACAAATGGGGGTATTCAAGGACCCTTTGCCTGCCCACGAGGCACAGGCAAAACCTCTCCAGATTAATGAGGTGCGACAGAATCTTCCCATGCAAGGATTTGTGGGAATGATTAGTATAGTGACCAGGAACAAAAAGTACCCAGCAGTTGCCCCCGAGGTAGCTACAAGGGAAGTTCCAACAACATCGCAGCCTCAACAATGCCCTGTGCAGTTGCCTCCGCCTAGACCCGAGGTCACGATACGAACCAAACTCACGCAGAGTTTGCGGACCACATCGGCTAGGCTTTCCATCTACGAGCTTATTCAACAGTCAACACCTCATAGAGAAGCTCTTATGGAAATTCTAAAAGCTATCGAATTACAACCTCACGAAGCAAATTCTTTCAACAACTTCGTGGGACATGTGAAAAGGTGTACAGAGCCGGTCATTACCTTCAGAGAGGATGAAGTCAAAGCAATATCGAATGACATGGCAGATCCACCCCTGCACGTTATCGCGCGGGTCAACGGGATCCCGTACAAGAGAGTGTTGGTAGATACTGGCTCGTCCGATGAACATCATTACCACTGCAGCATTAAAACATTTGAAGTCGCCGACCTCTCATATCATAGCCTCCACATACACACTGCGAGCTTTCAACGATGCAATATGCTCGACAGTCGGCACAGTTGTTTCGCCTATCCGGGTAGGACAAAAGGCAATACCTACATTGTGCCATGTGTTAGAAGGCGAGATGGCTTACAACATACTGCTAGGGCGGCCTTGGATCGGTGGACATGAAGTGTGTCCCTTCGATCGCTCACCAGTGCTTAAAGTATGCTTTTGAAGGAGAAATACATGTAGTCCCGATGGATTTAGAGCCCTTCAAGTATTGCAATGCGGTACATTTAATACCTCAATCGACCCTCCCTTCAACTCATTTGGATTTCCAGTTAAATCCATTTAAACAGGGTCCGATACCGCAGGCACCACTGGTGACCAAATCAACAAAATCCCAGCCAGGTGAGTCTTCATCACCTGCTCCTTCATTATCAATGCCACCTGTCATGGCCAAACAGAAGGACAAGGGAAAATAGATCATGGAAGAGGCTCAGCCCCTAGGAGAGGGGTTGCCCACAATATCAACGGTATCAACAGAAGAAACACCTAGCACAACGGAAGTTGAGGCTCTTAAAACACCAAACATGGAATGGACTCAAGAAGGACTACCATTCCCTCCCTCCCAAGCATCAACAATCACTGTTAAAATGGCCAGTACGGGCCTGGGGGAGTACTTAGTGCAGAATGTTGTGGCAACGCCCGCATTAGAGTCAGTACAGGACATGGGGAGACCTCGCCTTCCCATAGGGACAGTTGTTCCTCTAGGCTACCCACCAAACCAGACAAATTTTGTGTATGGGGGCCTTGATCATGGTCTTGAACCATGCAAGCAAAAGGACGAAGACGAAGAACCTTTTGCTGAAAACATCAACTATCTATCAAACCCGGACTTCGCTCTAAGATATCTCGGCCAATGCAATTGGCATGGATATGGGCTAGGCAGATATGAGCAAGGGATACGTGTCCTTTGCCAACCAAGATATCAAATGCCATACGATAAGTCGGGGGTAGGGTTCAACCACCCCCTGCCCTTAGACATCTTGGTAGAAAATATGCAAGGCCTAGAAATAGGCAACAAGGGGGGATTGGCACCAGATCCTTATGCCAACCCAAATACAGAATATACATTGGGAGATTACCTCCCATGGTCAACAAACACCCTTGGCAACAGCAGTAATCCCTCTCCTTTGTTAGAGAGAGGTGAAAGTTCGAACATTAATCCTCAAAGAGAACATCAACAGTGTTCGGACATCTTTCTGAAGTTGTTCCCCTTAGAGGTTCCAGTTGAATCAACACAGTGTCAAGAGAATCAGGTCCCTCCACTGAGAGTGGAACAACCGCAATGGGATCAGATTAACTTACTGGAACAAGGAGAACCCTCAATGTCACAAATAGTTGCTGAAGAGAATGAACATTTTTGGATCTCCGAAAGTGATTCAGAAGATGAGACTGAGATGATCTATCTCAGACATGCGCGACGGAATAATCGCCCTTTAACTCATGAAGATCTGATGGGACAGATGGGCATAAGGTTAGGGCATGAATGGTGGGTAGACCCAGCGGGGTGGGACCAAGTGTTGGATCCATGGCTCCAAATTCAAGATGAACACCGTCCACCCCGAGACCCTATCATGATATCAGTGCCAAGAGAAGACCCTGTCTTCTTACCAACACATAGGGCCGATCCGTTCATACCCGTCCCTACAGAACCAGATCCAGAGCATAGGGAGCACCCAGAATGTTCGAGTTATAACACCCGCGGTAGTGGAGATCAAACTCATTTCATCCACATGATCTCCATTGACTTGACCGCACCCATCCGCAATCCGGCCGATCCAGCACGGTCATTGCATCTAGACATAGATGCCATCGACTGGGATCGCGTCAATTCACCTTTATCACCATCAGAGTACTGGCCTTTCGGTGAAATGCCTCATTTTACCCCAAGGACAACTCAGGATATTTTTCAAGCTGAAGAGGGACCCGAGGTTCCAAACGTAGATTTAAACTCAGCTAATGATATTCATTTGATCCCAACTCCACATCAGTTGGAGGACGGATCCCACATGTCAGTCGAGGAAACGACTGACGTAGACATCGGCTTAGACCCAATGAATCCACAGATTATCAAGCTGGGGGTAAGCTTATCCCCTGAAGAGCAAGCCGACTACATTGCCCTTCTTAAAGCGAAGAAGGAGGTTTTTGCATGGTCATACAGAGACATGCCGGGACTAGACCCGTAGCTAGTCATGCATAATTTAACGCTTGATCCGACAATCAAGCCCGTAAAGCAAAAACTATGAAAGATGCACCCAATAGTGGCCTTGATGGTCAAAGATGAATTGCAAAAGCTGTTGGATGCACAGTTTGTCATCTGCGTGGATTATCCGCCATGGCTGTCCAACATGGTTCCCGTTAAAAAGCCCGATGGGAGGATTCGCATATGCACTGATTTTTGAGATCTAAACAAAGCGAGTCCTAAGGATGATTTCCCCTTGCCAAGCATCGACGCATTGGTAGACGCTACAGTAGGTCACGAAATGCTATCCCTCATGGATGGTTTCTCAGGATACAATCAGATTCGTATCAATCCTGAGGATCAACTCAAAACGGCGTTCACAACGCCTTGGGGGACATTTTGTTATAAGGTCATGCCTTTTGGCCTTAAAAATGCTGGCGCCACCTACCAACGTGCCATGACGTACATCTTCCATGATTACATGCATAAAACTTTGGAAGATTACATGGATGATTTGTTAGCCAAGTCTCTTTTGCGCTCAGATCATCTCGGTGACTTAAGCAAGATCCTCGATCGCCTCATAGAGCATAAGGTTAGACTAAATCCCAAGAAGTGCGTATTTGGCGTCACATCTGGAAAACTCTTGGGTTTCATAGTCTCAAAACGAGGAATCGAGGTGGACCCACAGAAAGTCAAGGCAATCCTTGAAATGGCTCCCCCAACCACTATCAAGCAGCTCAGAAGTCTGCAAGGA
Organism: Wollemia nobilis; assembly: GCA_028583015.1. Classification (NCBI taxonomy): domain Eukaryota; kingdom Viridiplantae; phylum Streptophyta; class Pinopsida; order Araucariales; family Araucariaceae; genus Wollemia; species Wollemia nobilis. Next base: position 3,252,669 of record JAQPPZ010002064.1, read on the forward strand.
AAGGTCGCATCGATTAAATGCTTCATAGCGCAATTATCTGACAAATGCCGACCCATGAACAAATTGTTGCACAAGGGGGTTACATTTCATTGGGATGACGAGTGCCAATCAGCCTTTGACGAGATAAAACAATACCTGGCTTCGCCGCCAGTATTGGCACCACCTAGACCAGGAGTGCCGTTCTACTTATACATCTCAGCTACTGAGGTGGCACTGGGTGCCATGCTAGCCCAGAAGAATGAACTTCACAAGGAACAGGCTACTTACTATCTTAGCCGCACCCTGGTCAGTTACGAACTTAACTATGCATACGTTGAGAAACTCTGCTTGGCAATGGTGTTTGCTACCAAAAAGTTACGCCACTACATGCTGAGCAACACTACGTATGTTGTGTCTAAGGAGAATCCATTGCGATACATGATGAGTCGTACTTATCATAGTAGTCGCACGGCGAAATGGATCATGTTGTTGACGGAATTTGACATTGAGTTTATTGGACAAAAATCTATCAAAGGACAAGTCATAGCCGATCAACTAGCAGAGGCTCCTCTTGAAGACGATCAGCCTCTAGTCATAGAACTACCAGATGATGGGGTCTTCCATGTCTCAGAATCGCCAGATTCTGATGAGCCTGAGTCACAGGCCGACATAACCTTATTCTTCGATGGTTCTAAATGTGAGCAAGGTGGTGGCGCAGGAATTGTATTCTTCACACCGCAGGGTGCTCCAATGCCCCTGTCATTTAAATTAAACTTCTAGTGCACCAACAATAATGCAGAATATGAAGCCTTGCTCCTAGGTCTTCAGACAACAATCGCCATGAACATCAAACGATTGAACATCTTTGGTGATTCGCTGTTAATAGTCAATCAAGTCAAAGGGGTATATAAATGCAAATGCCCAGTTTTGTAGGCTTATAAAGCCCTTGTGGACAAATTCCTGGAAAAACTTGAATGGTACGACATCGAGGCACTCCCTCGGTCATCAAATCATTTTGCGGACACAATGGCCTCCTTGGGGTCACTAATCCCACAAGACCTTTCTGGTGATATGACAACCATTCAAGTCAAAACCTTATCGCAATCCGCGATGGAGCGTGCAAGCTCAGACTTGACACCAGGAATCCACATGATCCAGATCGAACCATCCTCGGATAAGTTCTTTCGAATCCGAGATCGTCTAAAACGTGCCAACTGGGGGTCCTTATTTTCCCCTCCTCCCATTAATAGCAACACAACGCTATTTTTACAAGTTCTATCCCATTCAACGTTTGTTAGGGAAGAACTTCAAAAGGGATTGGCTATTCATACTGTCGAGGTTTTCGATCAACAAGACTGGTATTTACACATTAGAGACTACCTCAAGTTAGGTAATCTTCCCCTTGGATTGACGCACGCCGCAAAACGAACATTCAAGCAGAAAGTGGCTAAGTATGTCTTGATAGGAGACATTTTGTATCATCGCAGCTATGAAGGAATCCTTCTTCGTTGCTTGGACCAGCAAGAGTCCACTTGGGCGATCGCCCAAGCGCACGATGGTACATGTGGTGGCCACTTCAGTGGTATGGCCATTGCAAAGCGCATTCTTTGCATGGGCTATTATTGGCCATATTTAGAGCGAGATTGTTGCGCATATGTCAAGAAGTGCGTGAAGTGTCAACATCATGCCAATTTGATGCACGTACCTTCCCAGGACTTGCAGACAGTCCAGTCTGCTTGGCCATTTTTGCAATGGGGCTTCGATCTAATTGGAAAGATCTCCCCTGCATCGTCAGGCCGTCACACGTTTATCATAACGGCCACAGAGTATTTTACCAAATGGGTGGAAGCAATTTCGCTAACCTCTACGACAGGACCCCGCATTGTGGAGTTCATTTTGCATAACATCATATGTCGTTTTGGTATTCCATCCAAAATAATCTCGGATAATGGGCCATCATTCAAGAACAAAGACGTGCGTGCTTTGACCACAAAGTACAAAATTCAGCACAGTTTTTCGACACCCTATTATCCACAAGCAAATGGGCAAGCAGAGGCATCAAACAAAATGCTAGTTGCTATCCTTAAAAAGATGGTCACAAACAGTCATAAGGATTGGCACATACAAATCCCACTTGCCCTTTGGGCTTATCGCACTAGCATTCGGACGCCAACTGGGGCAACTCCGTTTTTGCTCGTGTATGGCTCAGAGGCAGTAATGCCTCTCGAGTTGGAAATTCCTTCCCTCCGCATATCAATGCAGGAGTTCATCGATGATGACACTGCACGGCAGGCCCGGTTAGACCAACTTACGTTGCTTGACGAACGACGCGTTAATGCTCTAGAGCACTTACGTATCTATCAAGAGCGGCTTAAGAAAGCTTACAACATGAAAGTTCACCTAAGGGACTTTCGGGTTGGTGATTTGGTTTTGAAGGAAAACCAACAGAACTCTAATTTGCCGTCCCACCTAAGGGACAAGTTCACGGCAAATTGGTTAGGTCCATATGTCATTGATAGCAAAATAGGACCCGGGACGTACCGGCTAGCTTCTCTTGACGGTATCAAGGAAACAGAACCCTTGAATATCAGTCATTTACGACCATTTCATATCTAAGAGAGCCATATCCCAAAAATGCTCCAAGGATTATCGTAATCACTTGGTCACCCAAAAAGCTCCAAGGATTATCGCAATCACTTGGTCACCCTAAAAGCTCCAAGGATTATCGCAATCACTTGGTCACCACAAAAGCTCCAAGGATTATCGCAATCACTTGGTCACCCTAAATGCTCCAAGGATTATCGCAATCACTTGGTCACCACAAAAGCTCCAAGGATTATCGCAATCACTTGGTCACCCTAAAAGCTCCAAGGATTATCGCAATCACTTGGTCACCCTAAAAGCTCCAAGGATTATCGCAATCACTTGGTCACCACAAAAGCTCCAAGGATTATCGCAATCACTTGGTCACCCTAAAAGCTCCAAGGATTATCACAATCGCTTGGTCACCCCAAAAGCTAAAAGCTCCAAGGATTATCGCAATCGCTTGGTCACCCCAAAAAGGCCCCGAAGGATTCTCGAAATCCCTTGGTCACCATCAAGAAAATTCAAAAACAACAAAAATTTTTGCATCTCATTTCTAGGCATACTCAAATTCAACAATAGAGAAGCTCTTCTCGCACCTCATCTTCATATTCAAAAAAAAATCAATCCATCAAAAATACAAAAATACATAGCTGCATTAAAGCATTGAATCCATACATTGCATATTTGTGGTCGTACAGGTCAAAGGCACCATAGGCTGTAATTGATCTGCTAGTCCATCTTGTTCCCCACTGTTCCACTTTACAAAACAACAAAAACACCATGCATCGCTTTTAACACTAGAGTCAGTGGTCTTTTAATGTATCAAGATTTTTCGTGATTCAGTCATCATTTTGCTCTTTAGCCACGTAATGTACCGAGTCAGACAGATTTTACGAAGGTAGAGTCATACTTGAAATACACCTTGTTACGTAACATCCCAACACAAATAAAAACACATAAAACAATTCCTGAGTTGTATGAACGAAAGATGAAACCTGCACAGTAATCCAGGTCACCAAAAGCGAAACGGTTATCTTGCTCATCCCCCCGTGCGAATGACCCCAAGAATGCTGAGAGTTGGCAAAAGGACAAGCATCCTCCCTACCCAATTCCCTAAGAATCCCTAGTTCTCAATAGTTGCAAAACATCAAAAATTTGCAAAACGTCAAAAACTCAAATATTTGACATCATACAGTGCACACATCAAACGGCACAAACGATAGTGATTTTCATCACTCCATATCCCCAATCCCTTGCTCAAAAGAAAAACAAATCAAAATAAACAGTGATCTTATCACTACAAATGAGCAAGTATCCCAATACAATTGAAAAAAAGAAGGGAGTTGAACTTGAATCCCTGGAACTCTCAGCATTCTAACAGGTCATGAGGCAAGCCTCAGTACCGGTTTGGTTGATAGCCTATCGGTAACTGACGGTAAACTTCGTGCATGATGATATATCTGTCACATTAACTTGCGTACAGATCAATGTTTGCATGTGGAAGAGCTAGCTTATGGAATCCTGGATAACATCGCAGATTAATCTAACTAAATACAACAAAGGAGTTAGTGGAGCTAATTAGGTGATCCTCAGTATAGGTTCGGTTGAAAGCCCATCTGGCATTGGCGGTATCCTGACAAATACCACATAAATGAACTCAATTGCACACAAAGGGATGTGAAATAGCTTGGTCAAAAACAAGTCCGATTCATACCTTGTTCAAAAGTCTTGTAAGATAAAGTACAGTCGTGGCTAGTGAGTTAAAAACCGTCTGAGTCTCAGAAAACCTTAGCTACATTTCTAAACCAACTGCGCTACTTTCCATCTTTGCAATACAATCAGAAAATACAAAAAGAGAGAAAAACCACATGTATACATACAAAGTCATTTACCATAGCAATCGTCTAAAAACGAAATAAACAGAATCCTAAACAGTCTATGGTGCCATAGCCAAACATCACAAAGTCCATTCATCCATTTCATTTTTGCATATCACATATAAAATCAAAAACATTTGCATTCATCATAACATACGCATCCAAAAATAAATAAACATGCATACATCCATAGTCATCAGCCATAATGCATAAAGATCAAACCATCACATGTACATAACAAAAATAAAACCGGTATATATAGATATATCGTCAAAAAAATGCCCGCAGGCTACAAAACTGGTCCTCAGACCTCGCAATCATATAACAAAACCCAACCTAAGGCGTCGACCACCATGATCACGCAGGATCGGTGCGACGGGAACTACCCCCCGTGGTGTGGGTCCTATGGGACCCTGTAGGGTGGCTACTACTAGCCCCCGCATCACGCCTGCTACCGCCTCCCTCATCTAATCGCCTGCGACGAGATGATGCTTGACTGCTCAGTCGCACTATCCCTCGTCCGATGTGAAGATCCACTTCCCGAGGGCTCAGGTAGCCGCCCACCAAGGCGGATGACCTCCCTCTCCAAATCTAGCCGATGCCGAAACCACTCTGCCTCCCATCGATGATAGTAAGATACTGCATCATCACGCTGTGCCAAAACCCTATCCCGCTCTACTAGCTGAGCCCGTAGGAGATCCCTCTCCCGTAGCGCATCCCCTAGCTCCAGATCCTGAATCCGTAGTAGCTCTATCAATCACGCATTCTCAGCGCGTATCCTAGACTCCATCTCCTCTACATCCGCCTGAAGTACAGGACCCTCCGAAACAGCAGCCTGCTCTGGCTCCCACTGCTCCTCCATGTCCTGCATGTCCGGCTGATCCGGAGCTCCCACCTCCACATCCTCATCCCCCACCTCAACCATGTCCGCGTCATCCATCGGAACTCCCCAATCATCCCCTGCTGCCTCAGCACCATCCACTGCCGCCTCCGCGCCTCCTAGTGGCCCCTCTCCTCTCCATCGCCGTAGCACCCACCACGAGTCATACTCAGTGGTAGTCCCGACGTCATCCACGTCCGGGACGTCAATCACCGCATCTGACTCCTCGCCCAATGGCACGATTACCGGCTGATCTAGAGCCCTCTCATCTCCCCGACGTCGATAGACCACGGGCTCACTAGGCAACCCCTGGCGCAACCCAAACTGTCATGTAATCCGGCCATAGGAGAAGAACTCATGCTCGGTCCCGTGCCGCCCGATCAACCACCGCTCCCTGCGTATACGTCGGAGCCACTCTCCAGCCTCCGGCCAGGCTGGACAGTCCCGATAAGGGCGCCAAACCACCTCCCCTAGAGTGAGCCGAGAGAAGGCATCAGTATAGTGCTCTACGGCACCTGCCCATCGCCGACTCTGCCCCTGCTCCGTAGACCGTCGCCACAGAACTGCGTAACCTATCTCCTTGTCCTCCATCGCCGCCCGAGTCATCCACGGTAACCCGGTTGGCCTCTCAACAGATATGTGCTGCCAACCCCAGCACTGCAATAGATAACTCAGCTGACCCCCTTTCGCTGTCGACAACGGACCCCATACAGCTCCTCGTAGAGCTGTGCCAACAATGTCTGTCCCCATCTCAAGATCAGCGGTGCCTCTATCGGGCACTCTACCAACTGCCACACCAAATCCAGCAGGTTCCACGGGAACCTCGCGCCTGACGAATCAGGTAAAAGCATGTTAGAAATAAGGCCCATCAAGAATGCGTGCCTCACTCCTAACATCCCCCTCTCCTGCCACCATCCAACCAAAATCCCGCCAGCCTGGCAGTCCACCTCGACTGTCTCCACTGGGTTCCCTACACCCAGCCGCTCCCCATGCCCGAAGCATCTCGTAAGTATAGTAGTCCATTGATCAAACGGCGATGTCCTAATAGGCAGTCCATCTATCGAAATTCGAAGCAACCGATAGACATCCTCCAGAGTCACAGTCATCTCCCCTGTCGGGAGATGGAAGGTGTTGGTCCACGGATCCCAAAGTTTGATCAGGGCCGTCAGATAGGCCTGATCCGGGACCACAGGCTCCAGTCGAGCCACCTGCTTGAGCCCAAGGGCATCAAGCCATTCCCAGTCATCATCAGTCAGTGCCACCCGTGCCTCAGTAAAAGCAGCAGGTACACGGTACCGGCTCCTAACAACCTGAAAAGAAAATAATTCAACAAAAAAATTAATAAAAATCATAAAAAAAAAAAAAAATTGTACAGAAAAGCACACTCACAACTTCAAAAACAAAAATAAACTCTAAGGAGCACTTACAGGTCTCGATTCGGCACCGTCGCTCGAACCAGTTTGTGCACTCATGATTGCAGGGAAAATTTTAGCAGCGCTTCGCTTCGCAGAATTACCTCCTCCTCCCAGAGCTCCAAAATCGCAAGAAAAATTTGACACAAATGAGCCCAAATTCAAGTTTTGGCCCTTAAATAGGCCTTTTGAGTTGGAATTCATCCTTGACTGGGACGAGCGCTCCGGTTAGCACTCGTCCCACCCAGGGATGAATTCTACAGATGGAATTCGTCCCACCCTGGGACGAATTCAGGCCAGAAAATTCAAAACATCAAAAAATGATCAAAAATGCACTAAAAACCAAAAATAAATTTGCCCGATAAGAGTGTTGTTGCACTTGACATCCCGGGTATACAAAATAGACGTTGGGGTCACAAATTGTCATTATCCTACTCCCTAAGAAGGCTACTTTAGCCGGACCGCTCCATGGGAAGACAAATTTTCGCCAATTTCAGCTCCAAATAGCGTCGCAAAAAGGGTCAAAACCCACTCAAAAACAACAAAAAATGCAACAACAAAAGCAATAAACATTGCCAGACACAAGTGCTCTGGCACTTAACCTCTTGGCATAAAAAAATTGATCTCGGGGTTTACATTGTCACTATCCTACTCTCTAAGAAGGCTACCATAGCCGGACCGCTCCATGGGAAGACGGACTTTCGACACTTTCACCCCATTATGGCATCACAAAAAGGGTCAACACCCACCAAAAATAGGTCCAAATGTTGGTAAAATTGCACATGCTTAACGATAAACCATCTAAAGGCACCCTTGCACAAGTCATCTTGGGTCAAGCGACTCGTCGCTTTTCTCACGAAGGTCATTCCCTCATCGATTCGTCGCTTGAGGGGGTAGTCACACTTAGTCACCAATCAACAATCACACACCCAATTAAGGAAAACGGCATGCATTCAAAGAATCATTGACAAAGACAATTACGCTCCTGCTTGGGGCAGTAAACAAGCAACAATCAAATTGATCAAACACTTGGCATTTCGTGAATCATGAACACAAGGTTCCCCCGTGGATAAAAGGTTGCGCCCTTTGCCTAATCATGACTGATCAATGTCCAAGCTCAAGTCACACCTCACCAAAATAGGTTAATACTTGAAATCAAACTCCTTAGCTCGTCAGAAGCAAGGATTCAAGAATGCATGCCCTTTCCATGCTTGGGGCATCAAAAGTTGGTTAGGTTACCAAGAAACCCTAATCATTAGTGCTTTGGTTATCTATTTTTGCTCGGTGCTGCGCCATGCACAGCGCATCCCAAAAAGGGGCATCTGTAGACACCAAAACAGCACCAATCCGATTATGTGGCTACAAACACTGATCGCTTTGACAAACACAGCCCCCAGGGCAGCCCCCAGAGGTTAAACAGTGGTCTTAACCACTTTCATAGCAATTTTGTAAGGTCAAGAGGCAATTTGGCACATTCAGGCACTTTGCTTAGTATTCGTCTCACCCAGGGACGAATTCAAACTGGGATCCGTCTCACCCAGGGATGAATTCTGAATTCGTCTCTGGTCGGGACGAATTCTGTGTTTAACGGGCAAAAAGAAGAATGGCGCCAAGTGGCAGCCAGGGACAGTCAGTTGATGACTCCTGCCTCGCACGCGTGTGTGGGTGGGCAGATGGGCCGTTAGAGGACTGTCACAAGGGCAGTTATGAAAGCCCAAGTCATGGAGGACTCCCCTCCCTCATGGGAAGACATGACCGCCACATGGCACCTATGACCAACACATGGCGCTTATGCTTCCCTCTCAAAAGAGACCCCATGGGTCTATAAAAGGTGGGACTTTTCTCACCCAAAAAGGAGAGATTGGAGGCGATTTCAAGCAACGAAGTGTTGTCCAATTGATTACCCATTTGCATCTTTTGATTCACCTTCTCACATCCACTAATCTCTTTCGCAAGGGAGGTTATTGGGTGGCTTTTGGAAGCGTGGATCCAACCCAAATCCAACATTTGACCACCTTACACCACCAATTTGCAGACACCCCAATCCTAAGAGGTTTTGGACCCATCCCTAGTGGATTGGCACCGAAATCAAGTGCCAACGGTGGGAGGCCCACTTGGGCACCCCGCATTTTCTAAGTTTTATTCTAAAGCATTCTAGATTATTTGTTCATGTTGCATTTTACGTTATTCTATTTAGTGAACTCATAGCTTCATTTCCATAACATTTTGATCAGATTTTATCATGCCTTTTGTCGCTTTGTTGTCCCACTAACTTGCAGGTAGCGACATCGAATTCCCGAGGATAGAGGCCAAATTGGGAGAATCCGACCATCTGGGTCGTCCCAAAATGGCCCCAATTACATAACCCCTCTGTTTGCAGGTGTTTTGGAGGTCTCGGGAGTCGACATTGGAGCAGGATCACTTCGGCTTTTCCAACACAGTAGAATTCGTCCCACCCAGGGACGAATAGCGTTAGAATTCGTCCTGCCCAGGGACGAATTCCGGGTGAAGGCAGATTGGCCGGTTGTCTCGATGGCAGTGGCCTTCTGGTGATGTTTCTCGGTCTCTGTCGAGTTTGCGGGTCATTTAGAGTCATTTTGTCTATCGATTTGGCTAATCTTTTGCATGCATCTTTTGGCAATTTCAAAGAACGAACTTTCTTTTTTGTCACAAGTGCTACTGACATCTTTGTTGTTTCTTTGTTCGCAGGAGGAGCAGCAGAGGTTAAGGACTCATCAACATCAGCGACGGCATCGTCTTGGCCCGCCCATCTCAAGTGTGGGCACGCGGAAAGAGGAACATTAAGTCTTGATTGTAATCAAATTCTTTTAACGCTCCTAGCCCCTGAAAAGGGAGGAGGCGTCTTTGTAACAGAGATCAAGAGAGTTTAATGAAAGGGCTGTGTTTTCTCCATTTGCTTGTATCTCATTTCAATGCGTCTCTTTCATTTCATGCATTCTACATTTTTAGGACTTAAGCGTATTTGATTTTGAATGCATCGCAATTAGTGTTTCCTTCGCCCGAAATCTCGTGCTTTCAGTAGTATTATTTTTTAAATTTCCACACCATATTTTACTTGTGTTCTTATACAATTACCTTTCTCTCTATACACAAGTATTTGTATTCCACTAGGCTTCCACTCACCTTAAGGTTAATATGGGGATTAGAAAACTTAGAAAAAGGAAGCATCATCAAAGATCATTAAAATATTAAAGAAGCAAAGATCAATATTAAATTACCAAGGCATTCATCTTCATAAAACAAAACCACCTTCAAGGGTAGTGCCCTTAGATTAGTTAAAAAAAATTGTCTCTTACTATTTTATTTATCTTATTGCATTTAATTATTTTTCAGGTAGGTTGTTTTTGAGTAGTTATATTATGTGTGTATTCTTACTGTATACCTACATTACAACACTTTAATCTAGCTATATTTTTTAGTCCATCCCAACCTTCCCTACAAAATATTTTCAGTGAAGTTTTACTTGATTTGAATAAGCTCTAACATTGCCTTTACTTAGAAGATATCATGTCCTCTAAGTCTTGTTTAAATTTATATAGAATATATTAATAAATACAATGTCAACCACTTCTTATGAGTGGGTCTACACTATATTTAATTTTTATGTTTTATTGATACTAAAAATATTTTGATATCTTTGTCACCCGTAATATATTTGATAGTCGTCAACCAATAGAAATAAGATGGTTTTCAAAAAAAATTCTATGAAATTTACATCGCTTAAAATGGAAGACCTAGAGATAGAAATAATCATGCAAATAAAAATAAGAATAAGTAAGAGGAAAACCTCAAAAGTGTGGCTAATAGAAAAGAGGAAAATCAGGAAAGTAGTGAATACAATGAATTAAATAAATCTAAAGCAAGTGGTAAATAAATACCACCTTCTAAGACCATGTTTTAACTTATTCATAAAGAGATTTAATATACATAATAACACACATTTATTCTAGAAAGCAGATGAACATATGCATGAGCATTACCAAAATGATATCAAGCAACAACTTTCGCAAGAAAATAGAAGGTTGAAAATGGTCAAATATAATATGTTACAACTATTAGACCAAAGTAACAAAGAGTACCTAACTATATCAAAGAGTCTATAAGACAATAATAATGCATAACATATTTTCAATGATGATTGAGGAAAAATGGTTGAAGAAATATAACAAAATCAAATAGGAGTTCCTAAATCTACCAATGACATGCTAAAACTAAATATTTTCCTTTTATAATTATCAAAATAATAATGTCCGTGGGTATAGGTGGATTGGTAAGTTGGGGCGCTTACCAAGAGGAGACCTAGGTTCCAATCCCACGGGCTTGCCCATGCACAGACAGTAGCCCATATCTAATTCCTCTGAGTGGTGCGCCAGATTGATGACGACGGTGCAACCCCTGTGCATCCGGCGGTCCCCATATCACGCCGGGTTACCATGTACCGAGATGGTGGAAGTCCTGGGAGCCTTCGTAGATAGTTTGAACCCTACCAGCTGTGCTGGTAGTTACTAAAAATCGTGATTGTAACCATTGCTTCTATATACCAAAAAAAAAAATTATCAAAATAATAACAAACAAACATGATATAAAATTACAAGGCCAAAACTCCAAGTAAAAATGTCATTATGAAATATAAAAAATATTAAATATTAATCCTACAAACAAATATTTTACAAGTAAAGAGTATGAGAGAGTATCAAAAAATGAAAAAATGAGGTTAATCATTATTTTAGTTATGGAGAGCTAAAAAGGAACCTAAGTTAATTAAAGTCAAATCAAAATCTTCAAAAGCATGAATCACACTTTCTAAAGTGCAAGGAAAACACATGAATCTTAATTTTGCTAGGATAATAGATATTACCAAAAATATACAACTCTTCCCAACCAAAAATGAATATGAGTATAGCCTTTATTAGTATTACAATGATAATGAAAACCTCAATACTCTCTCTATGAGAACTTCCATAACACAAGTCAAAGCAAGTCCCTCTTGTATTTGACAACTTTCTAGACAAGCAAGTTTATCTAAGATAAATAAGAGGAACCTAGTAGAGAAATTATACCTCAATACCTACTATAATATGATTAAGGGGATGTTTAAGCACACACTCACCCAAGTGAAAAAGAGGCAGTATGTCAATTTGATATGGGATAAAGTATTAATCCCTAGAGCATTAGCTATAATTTGAACTTAAGACTAATAATGATATTGGTACAACAACTATGATATTATTTAGATATTGTGAAGATATGCATATAGAAGATATAATAAGAGTCATCATGTTATCTACCATCAATAATGGGAGGATAGAGATATCTTTACTATGAAAAATAAAATAATAAAAATGATCCAACCCTCTATGTCACAAGCAATTCTTAGGGTCATATCGATTACTATAATAAAATTATTGAGAATAGATGGAGATATTTATTGGCTACACAACTTAAAACTCCATGGAAGGAATAACTATTCAAATTGTCACTCAATTTCAAGCAATTCAAGAATAATGTATATATGGTCTTTCTCATTATTGTTGTAGTTCTATAACAAATGACAAATGAATTGGCTAGGGAGAAATATATTGTAATCATTTGCAATTATCAATCCATAAGCCCAAGCATGATAGCTAATTCCCTAGCCAACTATACTACAAGATTGTTAATGACCAATCCACTGCATATGCTACATCTAATAGAAGGCTAAAATGCATAATAAGCAAGCCCTAGATAATATATAAGTAATCAAATAGTTGGTAGAGGACATAAAAAAGCAATCAATATATATATATATATAATAGTATAGAGAGGTACCCAAATGGGAGAATATATTGTATTTCATAGTATTTTATAGAAACTATTGGAATTAAATATTATCCAATGTTTCTTTAACAAAAGAAATATATAATATAACATAGAACATGATGGGTGTCCATGACCAAATAATCACCCTAAAAGGAAATAAAATTACACTCTAACCAATAACCAAAAAGGTTGAAATAAAGAGGTATTTATACTCAAAATACATGATGCATTTAGATCAAGGATGTGAGATCAACCCTCAGGAGTAAAATATTGTATAAAAATTGCAAAAGCACCTTTTTCAAGGTTTACACGAGCCTAAAAGAAATATATAAAAATACAAGTACAAAAAAATGTTTGTGGCCTCAAAAGAAGCTTAACCATTAAATATTTCGACATCCCCTTAAGTTGAACTAGGAATATAGATAGATATCCTTAATTTACATCCCCCTTATGGGAAACTCTACAACACCAAAAATATCCCACATGGACATAAAAATGACCCTGGGAATGATGTTTCAAGATATCCATTGCTTGCACTAATTAAGACACGAATATTAAATCCAGGATACCACAAGGATGAAACCATATTATAAAGTATATCCATATTTATATGTGTTTTATCCGCTAATGGAATATTATATTAAAAACAAGTTGAATAGTGCTCTAATTGCCACATCAAAGGGTAACTAGAAAACTTTAAGAACTTTGAATCTCCTCCAAAATCATGAACATCCTCCTTAGGTGCTTAGTTGTCTTATTAGAAACACAATATTCAATATTTGTGGAGGATTAAAAATAGTGGACTAAAATTTAAAACACCATGAAAGAAATTCAAATCATAAACAGAAAAAAAATCCTATGATGGATTGCCACTCCTCCAAGTCACTTGTAAAATCAACATCTAAAAAAAACTATCTAAATCATATAGAAACCAATGGAATGGTGAATACCCATTTGATAGATCAATTTTATGTATCTAATAAATATCTTAGTTTCTCTTCAATTAATTTCCTAGGATGCCTACATGTATCTAGAATAATAGTTGATAGCACAAGCTATATTAAGGTCTAATATGAGTAAAATATAGAAGTCTTTACATAATAGACCGATACAATATTGTGTCAACTAAAGGTATGGTTCAATTAGTCCAATGTTTCAAATATAATGCAAAAGGATTCTAAGAAGGATTTAAATCATCCATCCTTAAATATTAAAAAAGATCAAAAGCATACTTGGGCTTAGAAATTATGATATCAAAGTCTATATGATTAATCTAAATCCCAAAAAATAATGTAGAATCCCCAAAATTATCTTCTCAAAGTTGGAATGAAGTCATTAATTCATGTCCTAAATTAGAGACGAGGATTTTCTAGTGATGATAATATAATCAACATGCAACACAATAATTAAAGTTTTCTCATATTGATATTTAATGTAAACATCGTTTTCTATTCATATAAATAAAACCCAAAACTAAGAAAAATAGAATGAATCTTCTCATACCATATATTAGGAGCCCACTTAAGTCTATATAATTACCTAGTTAGACAACAAACAAATGGAGAGGGTCCCTCAAGAAGTGAGTATATGATTTAGAAGGAGATTAAGATTTCAGTACTAATGCTTTGTTGTAGGGAAAGGAGATTCAGTGAGTCGGGAAACTTCCAACAATAAAGCTAAAAATAGTATCTTCTTCAGAATCAATCCAAAACTTGAAGTAAAACTGAAGCCAAAGAGGTCAGGAGGATATTTGGTTGAAGAACTTCTAGTCTTGGAATAAGAAGGACTAGGAGAGTCCTAATCGAATCTAGAAGTAGAAACAACAAAGATCCAGAGAAATATCTCACCACCAACACTTCCAAGAGTAGAAGGTTGAAGAAAAGGTCTCAAGGAAGACTATAATAAGCTGCAAGATCAAAGGCCTTAGGGAAGTCTCAACGAGCATATAGTAAAAGGGTTGGATATCCTTACTGAAGAAATTATCAAAGAAGAAATCATTGGGGAAATCCACTACCAAGGATAAGCCCTTGATAGTGAAGGACTTGGGACAATTGTCACAATCCGATAACAAGCCCAAGAGAATAAGAATTTGTCAAGTAGTGCCAAATCCCAATAGAATAATCTAGTGAAGACCTCAAGATATTCAAAATCTTGAGAAGAATATTATGTTTGAAGTTAGAATTCGACAAGAAGCTTGAAGGAAGATTCAAACATTAGAAGCCTACCAAATCTAGGAGATTTAGATATTGCTTATCATAGCAAGAAGGCACCAATTTAGAAATGAATATCTCTTAAATATACAATAAAATAAGGAGACTACAAGAGGAGAACAAGCCACCAATACTAGGCTTGTGAAAGAAAGTTTGAGACCACATTTTGGTGAATACAAAGTTGTTCAGGGCAGCCTACAAATAGCTACAATATCTTACTCAAGGCAACAACTTGGTGATCTTAGACACCAAGATCTACATCCTCTATAGAAGTGGCAAAAAGAGCTTTTAGAAAAATGTATGCAACTATTGGTGCAATTATATTCATTAATTGGATTTTTTATCATATTTTTTTAAGCACCTTACTTAGGATTAAATTTGCAAAAAGCAGAATTGAATTATAATCTTTAAAAGTGCAAAAAGAGAAAGGTTATTTTAAGTTTCATTTACACTTTAGGAGTTGATTAGATTTTAGAATTTCAACTATCTATCAACTACCTATAATTTAATTTGGAAATCAAAATAATACTACCTCCTACTACCTTGCTTATAAAGAAATTATAGAATAATTCTTGAAGATTCATTTCAGATTATTCTTGATTATTTGCAATAAATTGATTAAGTGCATTAATTTTGAGAGTTAATTGGAGTGATAAGGTGAAATTGTTAGTTCTTTTAAAGTGAAATTTTATTATATTTATTTGCACTATCCTATTTCTCTCAAATTATTGTTATTTGTGTTCTTTAGAAAGGCACAAAAACAAATTTTGTCAGTGTCTAAAGACACTATTAGTGCACAGATATCTGCAAGATTGAGTGGCTTGGGGAAGCCAAAAAATCAGCTCGATACTCAAAGCATTGGAGAAGAAAGAAGCCACAAAAAAAAATCAGCAAAGGAAGCCTCGAATGAGACTTGGTGAGTATCAAGTTCAAAGCATAATAATTTTTCTACAAAGAAATAGTGCAGAAAAATACAACAAAAAGAGAACTATCAAGTGGATACAATCTTGGATTTGTTTGTAAAATATCCAAGCAAAAAGGGTAAGGTATATAATCAAAGAGACAACCTCGAAACCCCTTATATAGCATTCAATATTGTACCACAAAACTAGAAATTCAGACCTGAAAAAAGGGGTGCAAAAAAAGGTTTAATAAGAGCTATTTTATACATGAATATATTATATTGCATTGCACTATCCTAATATTGTTTATACAAAATTTGAAGGTGTCTTAAAGGCACAAAATGTTATGGAAAAACCAGCCGAATGCGGTTGTTCACTAACATCCTTCCAAGCACATCAAAGGAGTCACTCTAAAGGCTTTTACTCCCTCATCTTGGATGACCGAACATACAAGAGAGAAGATAAAAAATCAAAGGGAGAAAATATTGGAAATATGAGCAAGATTTGTTGTCATTGATGTCAAGAGTCAGTTTCAGTTAGTAGTGCAATAGGAAGGATGTCAAGAGTCAGTTTCAGAAATAATAAGGTGATCAGATAAGGTCTACAGGAGAAATATGAAGGCCGAAGAAAAATAATATTATAATACTTTATTATAATATCAAATGTCTAATAGTAAGACCTAAAGAAATTAAATTAATTATAAATTAATTTTAATGATTTCACTATAAATTAATTTATAAATTAATTTGATTAACTTTATAGTTATTAAATTAATTATAATAATTTTATTATTAATTAAATTATAATCTAATTTAATTAACCCTAAGGTTAGGGTTATGAGGGCAAAAAGAAAGCACTAAAATCATGCATTATTTCCTCCGTCGACATCTAATATGGTGGTGGCACAATGGTATAAATACCATGTGCCTTAGTTGCAAAGGATACCTTCATTCGAATAACATTAAGCCTACGATTTCTACGAATTTTGTGTGAGGAAGAAGACAAATTTTTTGTCTTGTTTGCACCAACGAAGGGACAATATTTGTGAGGCTCTAAACCTCATAACCAACCAGTTTTTTGACCTAGTGGCAAGCGGTTGTGACTTAGCGCTTTGGCAAGCGGAAGGACCCGCGATCGAATCTCAATGGTAGTTTTTGGTGAAGGTTTTGATTTAGGTGCCAAAGGAAGCAACATGTTCATTTTTTGTTTAGGCACCAAAGGGAACCAATATAGCGCACGAGGTGCTCCTTGTTTCCAAGGTGATCACCTAGCTCATGCGACATTTCAAGCCGCAGCTAGGGCGCTGGTGGTAGTGCAGTGTGGGTTCGATTCCAACCAAGGGCAAAAGGTATTTAATTTTTAATTTAATTTTTTTATCCTAAGGTTTGTTTGGCATGAGATTTTAGGGAGATATAAGGTTTATGAAAATCAAATTTTATATTGTGATTTTTGTGATTAAGTTTTGAATGGAGTAATAAGGCTTTAGAGGAGTTTAAATGTTATTTTAAAATGAAGTCTTATTGTGTTTAATATTTGAGAGGAGTAATAAGGTGTAACTGCGATCTAGTGTTTTGTGTGGTGAGAATAATTTGTGAGGGAATTATTGAATGAAGTTTTGAGAAGGTTTTTTTGCTACCTAACCCTTGAGATTGGCAAAAAGAGTAATTGTGATTGAGACAAATTTTTAAGGTCAATTCTTCATAAAACAAAAGGTATGGGTACATCTTCCTTGTGAGTGATTGTTGGATGTTGTGAATGCTAAGTTGGAGTGAAAAGGGTTGTTTGATAAGCATTTTTTATTTTGATTGTTAAAGGTTTTTCTAAGTGAAATTTAATGATAAAAAACATGTTTGATAAGCATTGTTGTAAATATTGAAGTAATCTTTCATATGTTTGAACTAGGGTTTGTGAAAGATCATGAGTATCATTTTTATGTAAATTTGAAGAACTAGGGTTTCTAAAATATCATGAGTATCATTTTTATTCGAACTTGAGAACTATCATGAACTAGGATTTGTAAAATATCATGAGTATCATTATTATGTGAGATAAGCATTGTTGGAAATAATTGAGGGAGTATTCATATGCTTGGACTAGGGTTTGTAAGAGTGTTTCATTGAGTGATTGATTGAGTGGAGTTGATTGAGCCTAGTTGATTGGAGGTGTTGGAGTGCTAGTTCAAGTTCTGTGAAACAAATTGTTCTATATTCTAAATTAATTTGAGAAAGATATTGAAAGTTATTGAGCATTGTTGTGAATGTGAAGCATATTGAGTCTGTAACAATTCTCTATATATTTTTGTGAGATTGAAAAAGATTTTATGTGAAGCTTGTTTTTGTGATTGAAGAAGTTTTTTGAGATAAGATTGAGTTGAATTAAGTAAGCTTTTGTGGAAGCTTACAATACAAATTTAAGGTAAGTCTTGGTGAAGACTTGTTGAGCAGATTGGACAAGTTCTAGTGAGGACTTGTTGAGTAGATTTGAGATAAGTATTGGTGAAAAATTATTGAGCAGATTGAACAAGTTCTAGAAATGACATGTGGAAATATTTGTGTGAAATTTTGTGGAAGCTTAAAATGCAAATTTAAGACAAGTCTTTGAGAATACTTGAGAGCCGATTTGATTGATTGATTTGTTCAAACCTTGGGTTAATGTTTGGGATAGATCTAGAAGAGTTAATTTGTAATTGAGTCAAGCTTTGTGTTAAGGTGTGAGGATGGAGATTGAGCAGATTTGTGCTAGACCTAAGGACTGTATTTCATGCACATTTGAGGAAATATATTGAGGAGATTTGTGCTAGATCGAAGGACTATGTTTAGTGCAGATATGAGGACAGAGATTGAGTAAATTTGTGCTAGACATAAGGATTGTGTTTAGTGCAGATTTGAGGACAAATATTGAGCAAATTTGTGCTAGACTAAAGGACTATGTTTAGTGTAGATTTGAGGAAAAATATTGAGCATATTTGTGCTAGACCGAAGGGTTGTATTTAGTGCAGATTTGAGGACAAGTATTGAGCAAACTTATGCTAGATCGAAGGACTATGTTTATTGTAAATTTGGGGATAGATATTGAAGTAGATTTGTGCTAGACTGAAGGACTGTATTTATATAGATTTGATATCAATATTTGGAGGTGACAGACTATAGAGGACATCAGTATCCAGTGGATAGAGGTACATTATCCAAGGTAATGAATATAGGTCTTCTGAGTGAGGGAAAGAGTCTTTAGTGGATAGAGATCCATAATCCAGTACAGTGGAGGTAGTAGTTCTTCTAGAATATTACCAGCCTGAGTAGAGGAGGAGGTATCCTGTGTATAGAGATACACAAACTTGATTAGGGGATTAGTGTCTCCTTTGGACAGAGGTCCATAAATATTGTAATAAATAAAGTATTCCCAAGAGATTTGTTGAGAAAATTTTAGTGAAATATTTTCTCCATAGAGTAGCCCACATTGGGTGAACAACATTAAATTTATGTCTCTATTGTGTGTGGTGATTTATGCATTGCTTTGATTAATACTTTTGATATTGCCATTGATATATTCCATAATATTGATTGATAAAGAAAATTAAAAATTTGTCTTATACTATTCACCCCGCCCCTCTCGGTATAAGCTTGTGTTCTTCAATTGGTATCAGAGCAGGTTCCTTAAGAAGAGTTTCTATGCAGATAAGGTAGGTAAGAGCTCAAGTGATAATGATGATAGTTCCTCAGATAATTATAACAATGAAATTCAATTTATGGTTGAAGAAAAATAAGTGGTTAGGAAAAGGTCACCAATAATCCTTAAGTGTTTTAGATGTGGTAACTTTGGTCATTTTGAAAATAGTTGTACAAGTAATGGATTTAGTTTCAATGATGATGAATATGAAGATACACTTGAAGGACCAGAAGATAATCTTCTTATGGCACTAGAAGAATAAGGAGGTGATTTTATAGAAGACAAGTCAAAAAATAATGAAGATTTTTTCAAAGGTAAACAAATAGAGGAAGAATAAGAGAAAGGAGAAGTTGATCTTAAGGGTGAGTTTATTCATGCCCTTAATGCATTAAGGTAGGTAAGAAAGAAAAACTCAAAACTCAAGCTTAAATTTCAATAATATGATGAAGAGAAAGGAAAGCTTATAAAGGGTTTAACCAACTCAATAGATAAGACAAGAATATTCAAAGATAAGTTAGAAGCAAAGGTTTTAGAATGTGAAGTTAGATAAGATTATCAAGACATAAAAACCAACATCAAACAAGACAGTTTTTGGTTTTGAATAGGTACAAAATAAATAAGGAGAGGAGTTAATCTCAAGTTATGAAGAAGAACAAAATTTAGAAGAAGAGAGTGTAAGAGAAAGTGAGACTTCTGAGGAAGAATTGAACAACAAAAATTTCAACAAGGAAAGGAATAATGTACAAATGAGGAATAGATGGAATAGAAACCAGCACAGGGTAAAATAAACTAAAATACCAATGAGGTCAAGGCAAGATAGTTTCAATGGATGATGTTTCTCATATCACATGTTTGAGCACAAGGCTACACAATGTAGACTACATGAAATATAGGAATTATGGAAAATTTAGAAACATGCAAATTTTTCAAGGGTATTGCTACTCTTGTAATCAGTTTGGTCACAAGGCAGTGAATTGCAGGGTTCATGACAAGAATAGATATGGCTTCACTAGAAAAAATCCTAAGACATTTGCACCTCCAAGGAATAACAATATTAAGTGTTATAAGTGCAATAATGATGTACATACAAAAAAGTGATGTAGATCAAAATTTCAGAGACAAGCAGGAAAAATAATAGTTAGAGGAATTAGAATGATCAGATGAGGAGGAAAGTGGACAAATAAAAATATCAATGCATGCTAGGAGTAGAAATAATCCCAACCCAAAATTAACCACCTCAAGAGGAGGTGGGGGAGTGGCTAAGCTAAGAGTCTCATTCTTCACCCCGAGCCCCAAAGGTGACCCTTTGCCATTGATGACAAAGGGGGAGAGATTTGAGTTAGGGGGAGAGCATTCAGTCATGAGGAGCAGTTTCTCAAGGGTAGTAGAACATGAAAAGGTAAAATGGATGGTAAAAGGAAAATGGGTTGCCATCAATGACAAAATGGGAGATTGTTGGAAATATGAACAAGATTTTTTGTCATTGATGTCAAGAATCAGTTTCAATGAGTAGTGAAAGAAGGAAGGATGTCAAGAGTCAGTTTCAAAAATAAGAAGGTGATCAAATAAGGTCTACAGGAGAAATATGAATGCCCAAGAAAAATAATATTATAATATTTTATTATAATATTAGAGGTCTAATGGAGAAATTAAATTAATTGTAAATCAATTTTAATAATTTCATTATAAATCAATTTATCTTTATAGTTATTAAATTAATTATAATAATTTTATTATTAATTAAATTATAATCTAATTTAATTAACCCTAAGGTTAGGGTTATGAGGGCAAAAATAAAGTGTCGATGTCATGCATTATTTCCTCCGTCGACGTCTAATATGGTGGTGGCACAATGGTATAAATACCATGTACCTTAGTTGCAAAGGATACCTTCATTCGAATAACATTAAGCCTATGATTTTTGCAAATTTCATGCGAGGAAGAAGACAAAAGTTTTTGTCTTGTTTGCACCAGTGAAGGGACAAGATTTATGAGGCTCTAAACCTCATAACAAAACGGTTGGTTGGCCTAGTGGAAAGCGGATGTGACTTAGGGCTTTGGCAAGCGGGAGGACCCGTGATCGAATCTCGACGATAGTTTTTGGTGAAGGTTTTGGTTTGGGCACCAAAGGAAGCAACATGTTCATTTTTGGTTTAGGCACCAAATGGAAGCAATATAGCGCATGAGGTGATCCTTGCTTCCAAGGTGAGCACCTAGCTCACATGGTAGTTGAAGTCATGGCTAGGGCACTGGTGGCAGTGCAGTGTGGGATCGATTACCACCAAGGGAAAAAGGTATTTAATTTTTAAATTTTATTTTTATCCTAAGGTTTGTTTGGCATGAGCTTTTAGGGAGATATAATGTTTATGAAAATGAAATTTTATATTGTGATTTTTGTGATTAAGTTTTGAATGGAGTAATAAGGCTTTAGAGGATTTTAAATGTTATTTTTAAATAAAATCTAATTTTATTTAATATTTGAGAGGAGTAATAAGGTGCAATTGAGATCTAGTGTTTTGTATGGTGAGATAAATTGTGAGGGAATTATTGAATGAAGTTTTGAGAAGGTTTTTTTTGCTACCTAACCCTTGATATTGGCAAAAATAGTAATTGTGATTGAGATAGGTTTTTAAGGTCAATTCTTCATCAAACAAAATGTATGGGTACATCTTTCTTGTGAGTGATTGTTGGATGTTGTGAATGCTAAGTTGGAGTGAAAAGAGTTGTTTAATAAGTATTGTTGAGTTTGATTTTTAAAGGTTTTTCTAAGTGAAAGTTAATGATAAAAACCTTGTTTGATAAGCATTATTGGAAATATTTAAGTAAGCTTTCATATTATTGAACTAGGATTTGTGAAATATCATGAGTATCATTGTTATGTGAAGTTGAGAACTATATTGAACTAGGGTTTGTGAAAGATCATGAGTATCATTGTTATGTGAAGTTGAGAACTATATTGAACTAGGGTTTGTGAAAGATCATGATTATCACTATTATGTGATATAAGCATTGTTGGAAATAATTGAGTGAGTGTTCATATGCTTGGACTAGTGTTTGTAATAAAGAAGTGTTTCATTGAGTTATTTATTGAGTGGAGTTTATTGAGCCTAGTTGATTGGAAGTGTTGGAGTGCTAGTTCAAGTTTTGTGAAACAAATTCTTCTATATTCTGAAATGATTTGAGAAAGATATTGAAAGTGATTGAGCATTGTTGTGAATGTGAAGCATATTGAGTCTCTAACAATTCTCTATATGTTTATGTGAAATTGAACAATATTTTGTGTGAAGCTTGTTTGTGTGATTGAAGGAGTTTTTTGAGATAATATTGAGTTGAATTAAGTAAGATTTTGTGGAAGCTTACAATATAGATTTTAGGTAAGTCTTGGTGAAGAATTATTTAGCTGATTGGACAAGTTATAGTGAGGACTTATTGAGAAAATTTGAGGTAAGTCTTGGTGAATACTTGTTGAGAAGATTGAACAAGTTCTAGAGAGGACTTGTGGATAAATTAGTGTGAGCTTTTATGGAATCTTACAATTCAAATTTGAGACAAGTCTTTGAGAAGACTTGAGAGTAGAGTTGATTGATTGATTTGTTCAAACCTTGGGTTAAGGTTTGGGGCAAATCTAGCAGATTTGATTTGTGATTGAGTCAATATTTGTGTTAAGGCTTGAGGATAGAGATTGATTATATTTGTGCTAGATCGAAGGACTATGTTTAGTGTATATTTGAGGACATAGATTGAGAAAATTTGTGCTAGACCGAAGGACTATGTTTAGTATAGATTTGAGGATATATATTGAGCATATTTGTGCTAGATCGAAGGACTGTGTTTAGTGAATATTTGAGAATAGAGATTGAGAAAATTTGCGCTAGACTAAAGGACTATGTTTAGTACATATTTGAGGACAAATATTGAGTAGATTTGTGCTAGACCGAAGGACTATGTTTAGTAAATATTTGAGGATAAATATTAATCAAATTTGTGCTAGACCTAAGGACTATGTTTAGTGTAGATTTGAGGATAGATATTGAGCAGATTTGTGCTAGACCAAAGGACTATGTTTAGTATAGATTTAAGACAGAGTTGAGAGTAATATTTAGAGGTGAAACAGTATAGAGGACATAAGTCTCTGGTGGATATAGGTCCATTATCTAGGGTAGTGAATACAAGTATTCTGAGAGAGGGCATGAGTCTTCAGTGGGTAGAGATCTATAATCTAGTGTAGTGGAGGTAGTAGTTCTTCTATAATATCACCAGCTAGAGTAGAGGAGAAGGTGTTTTCTTGTGGATAGAGATACATGAAATTGATTAGGGGATTTGTGTCTCCTTTGGACAGAGGTCCATAAACATTGTAATAGGGAAAGGATTCCCAAGATATTTTTTGAGAAAATTTTAGTGAAATATTTTCTCCGTGGAGTAGCCCACATTGGGTTAACCATGTTAAATTGGTGTCTCTATTGCATGTGGTGATGTTTGCATTACTTTTATTACTATTTTTTATGTTTCCATTAATATATTACAAAATATTCATTAGGAAAGAAAAGTAAAAAGTGGTCTTATACTGTTCACCCAAGCTTGTGTTCTTCAGAAAACAATGTTATAATCAAGAGCAACAATGTCTACAAGGAGGATGTATAACAGGTAAGAAAAAAAGGAATATAAAAGCACCATTAGATCATTCCAGTATCCACATCATCAAACCTAAAAATCAATGCTCAAGCCTCTAGATTGATGCTCCTCAACTCAGCCTGAAACAATCTACAAGCAACTACAATTGATCAAAAAAGGAGCTATGAATTTTATAGGGTTTAAAGAACCTCCAAGAAGGATACGTTGAAGACAAATTATAGAATATGC
The DNA here is from genome assembly GCA_028583015.1 of Wollemia nobilis. Lineage (NCBI taxonomy): Eukaryota > Viridiplantae > Streptophyta > Pinopsida > Araucariales > Araucariaceae > Wollemia > Wollemia nobilis. Next base: position 3,276,861 of record JAQPPZ010002064.1, read on the forward strand.
CCATGCACATAGAGGAAGTGACATTTATAAATTAATACAATTTTCTAACACTTCTCACTCAAGCACTTATCTTCATCATCAAAGGAGTTACAAGCTACATGTTGGTGCAATGAATAAATGAGGAACACTTATCTGAAGGAAAGCCAAGTGTTCTATTAAATAATGTAACATCCATATGTTACTCAAATAAGGATATGATTTTTCTCTAGAATATTCTAGTCCTTAAGCACTCAAGAATATAGTGTGCCACTTGGAACTTAAACCAATATTCTCCTCCAATTTAAGAGCATCAACGACCAATGAATTCAACAAGCATTTACATATGGTATCTATGTACATAGGACCAAGTGACAATGTGGAAGCAAGGTGAAAAATATCCTTTAATTCTCTAGTCAAGGAAGGTCAAATGTAGACATTAACGGTCCCATATTTGGAACATAAAATCCCACAAAGGTTCCAAGAAATATCATTGGAGGAATAGCCAAAGCAACAACATCTATATTACAGCTCATGCACAGTGAAAACAATGTCAACTATTGAATGATATAAGGTAAGCTTTATTCCCACTATAATATGCTTTCATTTCTTGGGAGTTATAAGGTTAAACTTAGAGGAATTTAACTATATTGAAAGCCATATCTTAAAGGGGAATAATATATCATATCAATATAATATTTACAATATTAAACATAGGAGAAATAAGGATTTCTATAGGAAATTATTTATAGAATATTTGCAAATATTAGTGTGGTCTAATTTTCCAAAATTTTGGAGTTGTAAGGGTTACTAAATCAAATTGACTTATTGGAAATTAGATACACTAAAATTAAAACACTAGAGGGATATTAAAAGAGGTTATTAAATATTTTTTCTAAGGTTGTATATATTGGATAGTGGAGGAGGCATAGAACTATTTATAAGGAAGGTAGCATATATTAAATCGAAATTATTAACCTTTGGAGAAACATTTAAGGATGAAATTCTTACTCAAGTAACTATGAGAGCACTTCTAGAAAGCTACAAGTATTTGGTAACATCTTTACAAGTCTTATGTAAAGGTACTTATTTTATGACCTAGTCAATATTTTACAGGAATATGAGGTGGACAATACAATTAAATATTAAATTACTAAGAATACATTGTCATCTAAAGATATTCCATAGGGAAATATTGCCTCATCATCAAAAGGATGAAAACCATGGTACAACAGGTATTATCAAAGATGTAGGAAGAAAGGCCATAGTACCAACTATTGCAGATTCAATTCCAAAAATTAAAATCGAGGAAATTAGATGAACAATGAGAATCCATTTCATAATATTACATCATATAGGCATAGGGGGTGTTAGAAATAGATTATATTACATCATTTGGGTCATGTAAATGTACCTACCAAGGTACATACTTAGGAAATTAGATTAATTTAGGGAGAAGTTACTTAGTTTCTTCATGCAATGTAATAAATGCACAAGTGTCAATGTGCAAGTTGTATATGTGCAAGTTGTCCCTTGCATAGCTAGATAGAGTGTTGGCCAAGGAACTCATCTTCCTATATAATGGCCTCATTATCATAGATCACAGATAGCATCATATACAACATTATAGAGATTAGCTTGGATACGGTCGTCCATATCATATATGAATGCAATGTAGTTCAGTAGCATTATTCATGGAGTGTTCATTTCCTCCATAGCTATATTGTATTCATTTCTATCATTTCTATTTATAGCATATTTTAGTCATCTCACGGATTTACTTTCTTTCATATTATTTCTACATATTGTGATTTTTATCTCCCATTGCATACAACATCAAAAGCTAACACAATGATGCCTTGATGCTCTGAACCTTTCCTCGCACATTTGGGGGAGACACTCTAGAGTGGTACAATAATTTGACACATCACAAACTCTTTACTTTTGAGAAATTTGTAGATCAATTCTTAGAGAGCTTTTCCCTAAATTTTAGGAAGAAGATACCATTAACCGACTTTTTCAATCTGTGATAATTTGAAGATGATTCAGTTTATGATTTTGGAAACCATTAAAGGGTAGTCATCACCAAGTTGTCATTCATCCTTCCTATGGTAGAATTAACATGAATGTTCACAAGGAGTTATTCCAAGCCTATATCCTTACAACTACAATTACAACAATATAGAACATTCAAATAAGCTCTTGCCCAAGCTCGGGTAATCAAAGAAATCAAAATACAAGAGGGCGAGATAAAGTTGAAAAATAAAGAATGGAAAAATAAGAGTCAAGGGGGAAACCATCAAAAACAACCAAAATATGGTCAAGTGAATCAATTTGTCTTGAGTAAACCATAAAAAAAAACACCACAACCTAAAGTACATCTTCAACAACCCCCACAACAACAAAAATTACAATAACCAACATATCAAGCGGTTCCACTCCCACAAAAGCTGCAAAACCCAGTTCCAATTTCAGACAAAATTCAACATCAATAGTATAATCGACCACCTTGTGACTATACACCACTGCCAGAGCCACTATATAACATCTTCCAAAGGTTGTATGAAGTGAAATACATCACATTACCTCATATTAAGCCCGAGGATCCCAACAAGACTCATGGAAAAATTATAAGGAGTACCACTATTGTATGTATCATCGATAAAAATATCATGATATAAATTATTTTTATTCATTCAATAATATTGTGTAAGACTTGCTCAAGAAGGAAACACTAAATATTGAAAAATATTTAGCACAGTAAAATCAAAACATTGACATCTATCAAAAACCATTGCATCATTATGAGGATAAACAAAAAGCAACGGGGGTATCAAGTTATATAGTTCCCCATAATCAAGTAAATCACATATACAATGCATAACAATACCAAGGTTTTATAGGTGTTATTCATGTAGTCACCTGTGGTCAAAGGAATACAAATAGAACACATCAATTAAGTGAACTAGCTCAATTTGTACTCCTGCAGACAACACCAACATCTAGTATATCTCAAAAATTGAACCAGACCAACCCACTTCCACCCATTCACATTCCAATTTAGTAGATAATACCACCTATCACATTGAGAAGTTGTTTTATGAATAACCTCAAGTTGGAATCAACCGAATTTTCAATTTATGAGCTCATACAACAATATCTCATACATATAAAGGCATTTATGGACATCTTAAAGTCCATTTAAGTTCAAAATTAAGAGCCCAATGTCTTTAAAAACTTTGTGGGGAGTGTTCAAATGTGCATGGAGTCCTTGATTATATTTTACAATTTTGATATCAACACAATGCCATTAGAGTCACTAGATCCTCCATTGCATATCATTGGACATATTGATCATACATTATTTTGTGAGTGTTGATCAATACTAGTTTCTCAATCAACATTATCACCACCATAACATTGCAACACATCAACCTACCACCAATCTCATATCATAAAATAAACCTTTACCTTGCAGGATTTCAATGATGTTATGTTCTCTACAGTAGGAACCATAGTCCTCTATGTAAGAGTGGGGGTTAAAATAATTCACACTTTGTTTCACATGCTAGAGGGAGCCATGTAATACAACATACTTCTTCGATACCCTTGGATATGAGACATGAGGTGTGTTCCCTCAATGCTACCCCAATATTTAAAATATGTGCATGAGGGACAAATCCATTGTATCCCAACCAACACTGAGCCCTTTAAGTATTGTAACTTCATTTCAAACCCCTATGAGCCATCACTCCCATCCACTCATCTATCCATTACTCCACTCACCACTAGATCCACCTCAAACACAAACACATCATCCAAAGCACCCATTCTAGAAGAACTCCCAATCACCAATCCAAATCAAGCTTCCACTTCAACATCTCATCACATTATTTCCACATCTCAACATTCATCACAACCTACACCATTTATATTTGGTCATGTTCAATCATTGCATCAAACATCCACACAAGGGGGACAAGCCTCCACATCATCCACAATAGCAATCATAAATAATTCTTCATAATTTACACCTTCAATTTCACAACCACCACCCATCATCTCATCTTAGCTTGAGCCTATATCCATTAGTTATCCTATTTAGCAAAATTTATCTCTACCTCTACCATCCAATGTATCACATGTATATTTATCTAGTCATGAGGTTACCTTGTAGCATACACCATTCCCCTCTCTTGATCCATTAGTTTTTCATGAAGCCTCCACCTCCACACCCACTTCATCCAAATCTATTCCAACCCAAGTTGTAATCCATCTCACCAATCCTAGCATTGGTGAATACATAGTTGGGAGTCTCAAAATAAACCCACTTACTAATGATAATGTTAGGAACTACGATTGCCCACACAAATCATCCCTATCCATAGGTATGGTTTATAACATGAGCTCAAATTTGAATAGAATTAACTTCGTATATGGGGGAGTCAATTCTTGGTCTTATCCACTTCCTCTTTATGATTCCAGATAACAAGTTTGTGCCAATATAGAATATGTGTCCAACCTAAATTTCCCAATGAGATACTTTCATTGGGTTAACTAGAAAGGATATGGGCTAGGACGACACTAAAAAGACATTTGTGACATTATTGAGCCATACTATCATGAAGCACATGACTGCTCTAGCCTAGGAGTCAGGCCACTATCCTCTACTCTCCTCATAAAGTAGGCATTCAAAAAACTCACTATATATTCTAAAGAGGATAGTGAGGAGGATAAGGATAGTGATGATAGTGAGGATGAATACCTATACCCTGAGTTTAAACCTCTTTTATATGATATATTTTCATAAATGAGACCGCACATTACTATGATACCATTTTCGATGATGACTTTGAGGAAGACTCGTATGAGGAAAATTAAGTACTATTCATCATCTCAAATAGCTCTAAATAAGAGTCATCTCCAGTTGTGCCATTCATATATGAATATGAGTTCTACCTCCATATTTTTCCCATCCATCAACCCATTTTTTGTTTTCTTCTCCTGAGCAACCCGAGCCATTTTTTGATCCACTACCGCCACCTTGACCACCTCAGTGATATCAAAATAATCCATCAATTCTAGGTCAACTGCTCCCTCAAGAGTGAGAATGATAAAAACCATCCTCCACATCACAAATACCCCTTTTCCACCAAGTTAACATGATTTATATTTCCTTGATGACACCTCTCTGCAATCCATACGATTTTGCAAAACCAATTCCTATTTACATAAGCTTCATCGACATGGGTTGAATCTCATCATCCTTATCCATTTCTAAATTTATCCTACTTGAGGAATTGTTAAGATATTCTACCACTTACATCCCTCTGCAAAATTTACCTTCACATTTTTCTTCACCTTCAACCTTTGTTTCTTCTATCTTTCACATTGAAATGAAAGAGACTATGCCAATAGAGTTTGACAATGTCATCAATGATATTCATTTAATCCTGATGCCCCATCAGCTACATGAGGGTTAAGACATGTCAATTGAAGATACTATATATGTGAACTTAAGAACAGATGCAAACAACCCATAAATTGTAAAACTTGAATAAATTCTTTTTGTTGAATAGAAAGAGTGATTCATAGACATACTCATGAGAAAAAAGGACATCTTTGCATGGTACTATAAAGATATACCTAACCTTGATCCTAATTTTATAGTTCACAACCTCACCTTAGGTCATGCCATTTAAAAAATATCCCTTTATCTAATGTTTATAAAATAAAACATAAAATAATAATTAGTTGAATTTATATATAAATACAATAATATAATACAACAATCCTCTTCTTGAGTCCTGATACATTTATTTAAGGTTCTAGGAGCATTTCAAAATCTTGTTTAGGTTTGAATATCCTTCCAAAACCTTATGGTCATCTATTGGAGTCTTGATCCATTTGTACAAGGTTATAGGGGTCTTTCAAAAACCTATCTTTTAACTTGACCTTTGTTGGTTGTTGGATGCATTTGCTAGGATGTCTTTCTTCTTTCATGTAGTGATGTACGATTTACTAGATAGTGGAATGTGGTTTTGCTTTTTTGACTTGGTGTATGGATGTTGGTCCTAATGGTATCTAATAGGGGGCCCTACCTATTTTCTCATACCCTATTTTGGGGTTTCATTCTCATTTCTGATATGGATTTTAGATTCATTGGAATCTTGCTTTGTTGGGTCATAGGTTTTTCCTAGATCCATTTTGGAGAAGCTATGGGTGATCTTAGGTATCATCCAGTTGTTTGCATTTCTTTGCATGACTTTGGCAATATTTTTCTCAAGAGCTTCAACCTTTTTAGTGGTTTGTCGAATTGTTTCCTTTTTAGGAGGGGATGTTTTTTGTAGTTTTAGATCTGAGCAATAAATGGTTGTTTCCTATTTGCTCTATTTGCAATTTCTTTTCGTATTTTGACGAGGAGGGAGTTTCCAAATTTTAAATCTAATATTCAATGGAAATGTGCTCTATATTCCCTAATATTTGGGTCTTCTAGTTCTTTTGGATCTCTAATATCCTCGTATAATTTATGTTTGGGGAGTCTTCCAAAACTCTATGGTCCTTTTTTAGAGCCTTGATATACTTATAAAAGGTTATAGGAGTAGGGTTATGCATAAGGGGTTGGCCCCAAAATGTATTTATAAAAATTTTACGAATCAATTTTAAAATCCAGGCGAATAGTTTCCAAATACATGTAGAAGGTTCACAATTATTAGGGGCAATGTTGGAAATTTAAACTTAAAATGGTCAAATTAATATAAAATTGGGGCAAATTGACCCCAAAAAAAATTGCACCCAAAAATGTTTGGCTAATGAGCCTTGGTCAAGGGTCCCAAATATTAGCCAATTCGGCGATAAATAGCCGTTGTGCATAACCCTATCTGGGAGCCTTGCTTTTTCATTTCAATTTTAACATTTGAGCAAGAATTAAAATTTTGAATTATTTTGGTGCACTTGGTTATGTTTGGATGGGAAATGGAGTTTTTTTTATCCTTGTGTTTCTTTAGGCTTGGGGAGCCTATCAAAACCCAATGGTATTTTACTTGCGGCATGATCCACTTGTACAAGGTTTTTTAATCCTTTCAAAACTTAGTTTTTAAAGGTTTGGGGTACCTTCCAAAACCCCCTATGATGTTCTAGGAGACTTCAAAAACCCTATGGTCCTTTGCTTGAGGCCTAAATTTTTTATAAGGTTCTAGGAGCCTTTCAAAACCCCATTTTTGGGTAGGATTTATGTTTGTTGTTACCGAAGTGATGATTTAAGGTGTTGGGTACCAATTGGTGGAGACCTGTGTTTCCAGAATTAGGATTTGTATCCTTGGTGGAAAGACCTAATGTTTTTATTATGGTTATTTTGAATACTCCTAATGTCTCAACAATTTTTTTTCAAATTGAGCGCTTTGCTAAAATTTGAAAATTATTTTATCATCGATTGGTTTGGATGGTTGTCCCATGTTATTGATTTTCTTCTCTTGTGGTTTCTTGGAAACGAAGATCCTTTATAGGTCTAATTTTATTTTTTTAATGTTAGGCAGATATGTTAGTTGTTTTAGATCTGCGAGATCTAACTATCTTGGTAGCTAGATCAATCTTTGTTGGATGTTGAATCCAGACCCATTTGTTATATTATTTAGAGGTTTTTGAATATATTTATGGTGTTGTAAAGGTTGGAGAACCCTCCAAAAATCTATAATGACCCTCCTCACATGATCAATGAAAAAGAATAAAATATGTAAATATTTACCTTTTCTTGTGAGACAAGGTACTGTTGATAGCTTCTATGAGTGCTGGTCAATCGCAGGAAGGCAATGAAGGGAAGCAAGTCAGTGGAAAATATAAAAAGGGGAAGTGATGATTCGGCTCATGAGCACATGGACACTCGCGTTTGCATATCATTTAGGTGCATTATTGCATGAGTTAAATTGGTTTGAATATTGCATGTTGGCAATGAATGAGAAATGTTTTGTGGTGGCGATGATGATGGGAGCCACTAGTTTGAAAAGGCATATGGTTGTTTGCTATTGATGCATGTGTGTGTATGTCTAATTTATGAAATACTCTATTGTTGGCTTGTGTGATTAAAGGTGATAAAGAAGATGTTTTAGTCTTAAGAATTACCTTTAAATGGGTTGAACAAAGCTTTGAAAATGTTTACCTTTATATTTTCATGATTCTTGAGAAAGGTGATTTTTATAAAGGAAAAGAAATATAAGGAAGATAATTATTTTATCCCTTACCTTTTAAAAGAAAAAGAAATATTATGCAAAGGTATGATGGTTGTGTTGATCTGTTCGTATTTTTATATTTAAAGTATATATATAGTTGTGGTGAATAAAAGATAAAGGGAAGTGAGGCTCCACGCATGGTTTTGATGGTGGATGGCGTGCACGAAATGACAGTTGAAACTTCCTCCACATAGAGCATAGTGCTTTCCTAACCTTATTGCTTTGTGGAAGGTGAAAAATATTTTATTTCTCATTGCTTGCTATTTTGGTTGAACTTCGAAAAAGAATAATTCTTGTTTGAAACTTCATAAGATGATGAACTCCGTGCTAGTGGAACGTATGTGATTATTATTATTGTTGATAGCTATGGTGGTATGCCGAGAATATGGGAAATAACCATAATGAGTCATTAAGTGCATTCGGTTGAGGACAAGATGGAGAGAGAAAGAGGAAGGCACAACAAAAAGAAAAGGAGGAGAATTTTTTTGGACAATCGGGTGGTGGATGGAAAGAAGGAGATTTTTAGAGAAGGTAATTGCTATGGGTTGGGAAGTGTATATACAGGTTGGTAATCCTAATATTTACTATGTGGAAGATGCTATTAGAATTCTTGTTATGATTGAATGAACCTCTGGCATGTGAAAATGAAACTTTTGGTTTGTGAAAGTGAAACTGCTGGGGTGAATGTGTTGTTCTATGAAATAAAATATGTGATAAATAGATTATGTGAGCATAGAATGGTTTGTTAGTTCACTATCATGAATGTTGAGAATGATGGCAATGGAAAACTTTGCATTTCCTATTCGAAAGCTTTGTTGTTTTTAGTAACATATTGCTTGCCCTGTGTGTATTATAATGAGTGCAATGGATAGCTGGAGTGGGCTGGTTGTTGTAGTATAATATAATAATTTAGAGAAAAATATTGTAGATACTGCCATGACGTCGTAGTATAGTTTGTAGTTGAAAGAATGTGAGATGTTAAACCTTGCTGTGAATAAATTGGAAATATAGCCTAGTGTTACTTTAAAGAGAAATGTATCAAAAAAATTTGTGTTAATCTTGTGTGAGGGGATTAGTGAAGCCCAATGCATTTATGTGTGAATTTTTCTAAAACTTAGGATGCATGTTAGCTGCATGAACATGATTTGAGTCGTATCTGATCCTCGATGGCTTCATTCAGATTTTAGTGTGAGTATTGAGACTGCAAGGAACAGTGGGCATCATGAAGAAGTCTAGTACATAGGTTGGTAGTTGGAACCCGCACCGTGGAGGCAATGAAACTTAAATATATGCACATAACTCTTTCTTTTTGGACAGACAAGCTATAATTTTTGTATATAAGTCCACTTGATAGGAGTTTGCATAGTTAGCTATTGCACTATAGCAATAGCACCCATCTTGTGAAGCAAAGCATATTGTAAAATAAACAATGTAAAACAAGAATATCTCTTTCATGTATATGGAAAGAAACTAGATGTAGAGTCTTTCATATTATTGAAACCTTCTATGTATTGAGACATAATGGAATGTGGTAGTATTTATTAAATTATAATGCTTGAAGATGTGTTTATGTTTATGTTCTAGAACAATCTGCTTTCTTAATAAGTAATCCACATATTGCTTTATGAAGTTGTGTTATCTTACTTTTCCTATTTCCTTGATATTGTTTAAATGTTGTATAGGGAAAACTTTAGAATTTGTTTGATTATAAATTTAAAATAGAATAAAATTCCAAGTAGGAAATGAATGCTCGAGGGTGTTGTGTAGATGTTTTTTTTAGTAGTTTGGTTGGAGACATCGGGTATGGGTGTCTACCTAAAATTGGTCATGTTTTAACTTAGATTAAAGAAGAAGCTCTTGGGTGTGCAGAAAAAAATTTATGTGTTAGCTAAATGTATCTATATTTTAGTAAGAGAGAATAGGTTTGTGTTGGAGTCAACTTGTTTTAAAAAAAAATTAAGGCCCAAGGAAAGTGATAGCGACCACGGATATCCAAAATGGCTTATTTGTTATAATCAAAATTATCTTGGAATTAAGGGTAAATATAAACCTTAGAAAAATAATAGCTCTTTGTTTAAAATATACCTTTATATGGTATTATATAGAATACCCCTTTAGAAAATATATTCACCATGTTCCTATAAGATGAAGTTGTTTCTAGAAGAGGTAGTACCAATACAAGTTAACCTAAAAACTTGTTAGGACAAAAGGATGTTAAATGAAGAATCGAGTCTTTTAGAAAAATTAGACCTAAACTTTAATTAGATATTCATCCGAGTAAATTGGGGTGCGGGTAGGCACATAATTAGTTTAAGGTAGTTATCGACTGATGGGAATGGTCAATAAAATACCTAGTTAGATCGGAATGAAAAGTGGTATGGGATACTTTTTCTAGGTTGGTTTTGAAGTGCACTGTGATAAATACCATACTAGTCAAACTTTACCAAGAATGGTCATAGGGTTTGGTATGGGATAAACCTCTGTGAGTTGTGATGGTATTGAGTAATGAAGACCAAGGTTTGGGAATGGACATGGCACTAACTACTTTCAAGGAAAGGGAAATACTAGTTAGTCACAAAGGTATGATTACGTTGATCACTTCCACATTGGGTATAAACTAGTCGACTAGTTCATCGAAGTTATAGTGTGTGAAGGTTAGGGAAAGAAAGTGTTCCCCTCTAGGTGTTATGGGCCCTAGAGGATAACCCTCATCATGGTTCGGTCCTCATGCTGGTATATATGGATGATAAATGAGATAACCATTACCATTGAATGGCATGTTCACGAGATGTAGTTGATCTCGTCCACTTGGGATACTGGCTGTAATAGTCTTGAACCCAAAAGTGGTATGTTGTGCCTGTGTTATACTATTTGTAAATGTAAAAAGATACAAGGGATGATTTATGATATTGTTAACTTTACGATCAAACTTGTTTGATAGGAAAACATTGATAGTTAGAGTAGTAAAACCTTTTAAAAAAATTTATTGGATTCTGATTGTTCTTTTATTGGGAAACCAGGTGAGTGGGTTGTTACATATGGTATCAGAGAAGAATTGATTCTAAAGTTGTAGAAATCTATGTGTAAACTAGAATAGTTATCAAAAACTAATTTACTACCTCTTTCACTTACAGGACAAATGGCATGAATATTGTGAGGTGGGTCCTCAAGAAATCCTATAGGAGGTAGGGAGGAGGAAATCATCGAAAGACCTATAAGAGGACCATACACAAATTTAAGGAAAGAAGGTCCTCAACGTGAAAGGAGGTAGAAAAGGGTTCATGAGATTCCTCTAAATGAAACTAGTGAGGAAGGTGGAAACCTTGCAAATATGGTTAAATTATTGCAAGTACAAATGGAAAATCAAAGGGAAGAGATGGCCCAATAGAAAACTCACATGGCCCAGCAACAGGAACTCATTGTCCAGCAACAATGAGTCATAGAGGACTTAGCTAGGGGAAGAGAAACTAGATTAGATAGGATAGTGGAAGTGCTAGGGGAACCTGAGGGATCCAATGCTGGAAGGGCAAGAGTGAGTAAGGAATTGGATAGAAATTTAAAGAAAGTTGTAATAACCAAGTTTAACGGAAGGGACGATAGAGAGTCGATTGAAAATTGGTTAAGTGAATTAGAGTCCTACTTTTCTTTGGTGGTTCTATATTCTGAATCCAAAACTACCTTGGCAGTTATGAATATGACTAAAATTGCTTTGGACTGGTGGAAATCATACAAGAAAGGGCATGAGGTAGAGGTTGCTGACCTCAAGTGGGAGGAGTTCATCAAAGAATTCAAGGATAGATTCTTGATGAGACAATATTATGTGGAAAATTTTAGGAATTCTCAAATTTGAGATAAGAAAATATGTCGATCCAAGAATATCACCAAAATTTCATACAACTATTGAAGTATGCAACTCAATATGAAAGCAATGAGGAAATGAAAACTCAGAAATTCATTCTAGGATTACATCCTAGAATTATGATGGTGGTAAATATGCATAATCCCATCAATTTACCTTCTGCTTTTGATTTAGCAAGGAAGGAGGAAGCTAATCAGGAAATGAGAAAAGCATATTTCAATTATCAAAAGCTATCTGAAAAGGAAAAATATGAGCTCAAAAAATGGAAAAGTGTTGGTTTCATGAAATGGGAAAAGGAACAGAATAAGAAACCTAAAGGGGGAGATCAGAGTAAACAAGGTGGCAAAAATAAATCTAGTTACCAAGGTGGTAAATTCAAGAAATATGTTAAAGAGTTTCCCAAAAGATAGGACCAGAAAATAGTGGGCCAAGGAAGGGAAAGGGAAACTGCATCCATGAATAGAAATGAAAACAACAATAGAGGCAATAGAGCTCCATCGAGTGGATGTTGGGTGTGCAAAGGGGCTCATTATGCCAAAAAATATCCTCACAGAGCTGATCTACCACCAAAGGCTCTAGAAGAAGCCAGCCACAGGATTTATGTGGCTACAGGTAGTTCTGAACTCAATGGATAAATTACTCCTTTCTTATTAAATGGAAATTTTTTTGGTAAAAATGTGCAAATTTTGATTGATAGTGGGTCAAATGATAGTTTTATATCAACTAGATTAATGAGGGATTCACCTATTAGACCTGGATTCTTGGAAAATGGTTGGAAGGTAGAGTATGGATCAGGGTAAACTCACCATGTTAACCAGTGTCTCTTTGATTCCCACATTGTTTTACCACAAGGAAGGATCAACTGGCATCTATATGTGGCACCTTTGCATGCGTTTGACATTATCTTGGGAGTTGATTGGTTAAAAGTGCACAAGGCCCTTTTGAACTTTGAAGAAATATGGGTGGAATTTGTGGATGAATCTACTCAAAGGATTAGAATTAATTATGGGTGAAAAGAAGTAAAACCCCATCTATTTTCCACAATGCAACTTAAAAATATTATTAAGAAGAAGGGTATGGTCTTCATAGTGAAGATGAATAGAAGAGAAGAGTCTGAGAAGGAGTCTGACCTCTTCCAGAAACATCCGATGATAGGTGCATTCAAGGATGTATTTCTTGAGGAACTATCGAGGTTACCTCCTTAGAGGGAATTTGATTTTTCAATTGAGTTGTTACCAAATGCAGCACCAATTGCAAGGTCACCTTACAAGATGACTCCTATAGAGTTGCAAGAGTTAAAAATACAACTGCAAGATTTGCTTGAAAAGGGGTTAATCAAACCTAGTGTGTCACCCTGGGGAGCTCCTATTATTTTTGTTAAAAAGAAAGATGGTACCTTAAGAATGTGCATAGATTATAGAATGTTAAATAAGGTTACTATCAAAAATAGATATTTATTACCAAGAATTGATGATTTATTTGATCAACTAAGAGGAGCAACCATATTTTCAAAAATAGATTTGAGATCTGGATATCATCAATTAAGAATTCGGGAAGAAGATACTTCTAAAACAACATTTAGAACAAGGTATGGGTATTTTGAGTTTACAGTCTTACCTTTTGGGTTAACCAATGCCCCAACCGCATTCATGAACCTCATGAACAACATTTTTAGAGAACAACTGGATAAGTTTGTACTAGTATTTTTGGATGATATTTTGGTTTATTTAAAAAATAAAGAAGAGCATGATCAACACCTGAGAACAGTGCTTGGGATTCTTAGAAAGAATCAATTGTTTGGAAAATTATCAAAATGTGAGTTTTATACTCCACAAGTGCAATACCTTGGACATATTGTCTCTATTGAAGGAATTGCAGTAGATCCCAAGAAAATAGAGGTAATCATTGATTGGCCAGCTCCTACTAATGTCATAGAGGTGTGAAGTTTTATGGGACTTGCAGGATATTATAGGTGATTCATCAAAGGGTTTTCGAGAATTGCCTAGCCTATTACAAACCTTCAGAGAAAAGGGAAAATCTTCAAGTGGACAGAGCAGTGTGAGGAGGATTTTCAAGTTTTGAAAGAGAAGTTGATGACTGCACCAATCCTGCAATTACCTGATCCTAATAAGCAATTTATAGTTTGTACAGATGCATCGATCGAAGGGTTAGGAGGGATTTTGACCCAAGGTGATGTAGTAATTGCTTATGAGTCTAGGAAACTCAAGAGGCATGAAGTCAATTATACTACTCACGATTTAGAGTTGGAAGTGGTGGTACATGCTCTAAAATTTTGGTGACATTACCTTTTGGGAAAACCATTTGAGTTAAAGATAGACCATCAGAGTCTGAAGTATATATTTACTCAACCCTTATTAAATGCTAGACAATGACGTTGGCTAGAGTTCTTAGAGGAATATAATTTTGGTATTGAGTACATTAAGGGTAAAGAGAATAAGGTCATTGATGCTTTGAGTCAAAGAGGGTGTATAACCACAATGAAAAAATACCAATATGATCTATTAGATAAAATTAAGATATGGCAAGGAAAATATGACTTTTGCCAATCATGTATAGGAGCATATGGATAGAAAGTAGATAAGGATACAAATTATGTTTTTAGGGATGATCTACTTTATTTCAGGAATAGGTTGGTGGTACCCAACTTGGGAGGATTGAGAGAAATAATCCTTAGGGAGGCGCATAACACTCCCTACTCCATGCATCCAGGAAGTGCAAAGATGTGAGAGAATCTAAAGAAAGCATATTTATGGCCTGGTATGAAAAAATATATTACCAATTATGTGGCCAAATGCTTGGAATGTCAAAAGGTGAAAGCGGAACACCTACATCCAGTAGGAAAACTATATCCACATGAGATACCCACACAGAAATGGCAAGTAGTGTCGATGGATTTTATAGTGGGGTTGCCTAAAACAAGATTCAGGCATGATGTAATTCTAGTAATTGTGGATAAGTTAACTAAAGTCACACATTTTATACATGGTAATGTGCAAGATGATGTAATTATTGTAGCAAGTAAGTTTTCCAAGGAAGTGGTAAGACTTTACGGCTTTCCAGAAGTTATAATATCTGATAGAGACTCTCATTTCACTTCTAAATTTTGGTAAGCATTACATCGAGCATTAGGGACCAAACTGAATATCAGTACAACTTATCACCCAGAAATGGATGGTCAAACTGAAAGGGTGAACCAAGTACTTGAGGATATGTTGTGAATGTACTGCATGGATCAACATACTAAGTGGGAAGACTACTTATACCTAGTAGAATTTACATATAACAATAGTTACCATGCTTCACTAGGTATGGCACCCTTCGAAGCCCTATATGGGAGAAGGTGCAAAATTCCCTTATCTTGGGATAATCTGGAGGATCGAGTAGTGATCGGCCCAGAAATGATAAAAGAAATGGAAGAGCAATTGAAAAGAATTTAGTAGAAGCTGAAAGAGGTCATAGATCACCAGAAGAGCTACGTGGACCTCAAAAGAACACCGAGGGAATACTCAGTGGGAGACCGAGTATTCTTAAGGGTAAAGCCAACAAAAATTTCAATCAAATCTTCCAAACTTGACTCTCGATATGTGGGTCCATTTGAGATCATAGATAAGATAAGCCTTATTGCATACATATTAGCTCTACCACCAAGCTTATCCAAGATCCATAATGTCTTTCATGTGTCTCTCTTTAGAAAATATATTTTTGATCCTACTCATGTTTTGGATGTTTCCAATCTGCAGATGACCGATCCATTAAGGATTGAGGTGCGACCTATTCACCTGCTTGGTTTTTGAACCAAGAATTTGAGAAAATAAAATATAGAGCAATGTCGAGTCCAATGGGACCACTACTCAGACCAAAATGCTACATGGGAAGATGTAGCAGATATGCAACGATAATTTCCTTATTTGTTTGAGTAGATAGAGACTCATTCATAAACTTTGATAAATTTTGAGATATGTGTATAAAACATGTTTGTTGAGTTACTGGGTAGAGTAGCCTATGAATGTTTTGGTATTGCTATGATACATGTTTTGGACTTCAATGGAAATGTGTATTTGAATTCCTTTATGACATAATCAATGATGTGATTATATGGTGATCATAAAAAAAATGATGTGTTTCTCTTTATGATGATAAATGTATTGGCAATACTTGGGATCAAATGGAAAAGTGAAATTTGATTTAGTGTTATTGCATATAAGTAGAAGTTAAAGAATGTTCATAAGTTTTTCTTTTACTTCACTTAGCTTTAAACATAGGGACTGTGTTTATCACTAGCGGGGGAGGATGTAATGACCCTCCTCACATGATTAATGAAAAATAATAAAATATGTAAATATTTACCTTTTCTTGTGAGACAAGGTATTATTGATAGCTTCTATGAGTGCAGGTCAGTCACAGGAAGGCAATGAAGGGAAGCAAGTCAGTGGAAAATATAAAAAGAGGAAGTGATGATTCAGCTCATGAGCACATGGAAACTCATGTTTGCATATCATTTAGGTGCATTATTGCATGAGTTAAATTGGTTTGAATATTGCATGTTGGCAATGAATGAGAAATATTTTATGGTGGTGATGATGATGGGAGCCACTAGTTTGAAAAGGCATATGGTTGTTTGCTATTGATGCATGTGTGTGTATGTCTAATTTATGAAATACTCTATTGTTGGCTTGTGTGATTAAAGGTGGTAAAGAAGATGTTTTAGTCTTAAAAATTACCTTTAAATGGGTTGAAAAAAGCTTTAAAAATGTTTACCTTTATATTTTCATGATTCTTGAGAAAGGTGATTTTTATAAAGGAAAATAAATATAAGGAAGATAATTATTTTATCCCTTACCTTTTAAAAGAAAAAAAATATTATGCAAAGGTATGATGGTTGTGTTGATCTATTCGCATTTTTGTATTTAAAGTATATATAGTTGTGGAGAATAAAAGATAAAGGGAAGTGAGGCTCCACGCATGGTTTTGATGGTGGATGGCATACGTAGAATGACAGACAAAACTTCCTCCATGTAGAGCATAGTGCTTTCCTAACCTTACTGCTTTGTGGAAGGTGAAAAATATTTCATTTCTCATTGCTTGTTATTTTGGTTGAACTTCAAAAAAGAATAATTATTGTTTGAAACTTCATAAGATGATGAACTCCATGCTAGTGGAATGTATGTGATTATTATTATTATTGATAGCTATGGTGGTATACCGAGAATATGGGAAATAACCATAATGAGTCATTAAGTGCATTCGGTTGAGGATGAGATAGAGAGGGAAAGAGGAAGGCACAATGAAAAGAAAAGGAGGAAGAAATTTTTTCTGGATAATCGGGTGGTGGACGAAAAGAAGGAGATTTTTAGAGCAGGGAATTATTGTGGATTGGGAAGTGTATATACAGGTTGGTAATCCTAATATTTACTATGTGGAATATACTATTAGAATTCTTGTTACGATTGAATGAACCACTAGCATGTGAAAATGAAACTTTTGGTTTGTGAAAGTGAAACTGTTGGGGTGAATGTGTTGTTCTATGAAATAAAATATGTGTTAAATAGATTATGTGAGCATAGAATGGTTTGTTAATTTACTGTCATGAATATTGAGAATGATGGCAATGGAAAAATTTTATTTTCCTATTCAAAAGCTTTGTTGTTTTTAGTAACATATTGCTTGCCCTATGTGTATTATAATGAGTGCAATGGATAGCTGGAGTGGGCTGGTTGTTGTAGTATAATATAATGATTTAGAGAAAAATATTGTAGATATTACCTTGATGTCATAGCATAGTTTGTAGTTGAAATAATGTGAGATGTTAAACCTTGCTGTGAATAAATTGGAAATGTAGCCTGGTGTTAATTTAAAGAGAAATGTATCGGAAACTTCTATGTTAATCTCATGTGAGGGGATTAGTGAAGCCCAATGCATTTATGTGTGAATTTTGCTAAAACTTAGGATGCATGTTAGTTGCATGAACATGATTTGAGCCGTATCTGATCCTTGATGGCTTCATTTAGATTCTTGTGTGAGTATTGAGACTGCAAGGAACAATGGGCATCGTGAAGAAGTCTAGTACGTAGGCTGGCAGTTGGAACCCACACCGTGGAGGCAATGAAACTTAAATATATGCACAAAACTCTTTCTTTTTGGATAGATGAGCTATAATTTTTGTATATAAGTCCACTTGATAGGAGTTTGCATAGTTGGCTATTGCACTGTAGCAATAGCACCCATCTTGTGAAGCAAAGCATGTTGTAAAAGAAACAATGTAAAACGAGAATATCTCTTTCATGTATATGGAAAGAAACTAGATGTAGAGTCTTTCGTATTATTGAAACCTTATGTGTATTGAGACATAATGGAATGCGGTAGTATTGATTAAATGATAATGCTTGAAGATGTGTTTATGTTTATGTTCCAGAACAATCTGCTTTCTTAATAAGTAATCCACATATTGCTTTATGAAGTTGTGTTATCTTACTTTTCCTATTTCCTTGATATCGTTTGAATGTTGTATGGGGAAAACTTTGGAATTTGTTTGATTATGAATTTAAAATAGAATAAAATTCCAAGTAGGCAATGAATACCCAAGGGTGTTGTGTAGATGTTGTTTTTAGTAGTTTTGCTGGAGACGTTGGGTATAGGTGTCTACCTAAAACTGATCATGTTTTAACATAGATTAGAGAAGAAGCTCTTGGGTGTGCAAAAAAAAATGTTGTGGGTTAGCTAAACGTATCTATATTTTAGTAAGAGAGAATAGGTTTGTGTTGGAGTCAACTTGTTTTAAAAAAAAATTAAGGCCCAAGGAAAGTGATAGCGACCACGAATATCCAAAATGGCTTATTTGTTATAATCAAAACTATCTTGGAATTAAGGGTAAATCTAAACCTTAGAAAAATAATAGATCTTTGTTTAAAAGATACCTTTAGATGGTATTATATAGCAGACCCCTTTAGAAGAGATATTCACCATGTTTTTATAAGATGAAGTTGTTTCTAGAGGAGGTAGTACCAATACAAGTTAACCTAAATACTTGTTAGGACAAATGGATGTTAAATGAAGAATCGAGTCTTTTAGAAAAACTGGACCCAAACTTTAATCAGATATTCATCCAGGTAAATTGGGGTGTGGGTAGGCACAAAATTAGTTCGGGGTAGCTATCGACTGACGGGAATGGTCAATAAAAGACTTGGTCAGATCAGAATGAAAAAGTGGTATGGGACACTTTTTCTAGGTTGGTTCCAGAGTGCATTGTGATAAATACCATACTAGTCGAACTTTGCCAAGAATGGTCACAGGGTTTGGTATGGGATAAACCTCTATGAGTTGCGATGGTATTGAGTAATGAAGACCAAGGTCCGGGAATGGACATGGTGCTAACTACTTCCAGGGAAAGGGAAATACTAGTTAGTCACAAAGGCATGATTACGTTGATCACTTCCACATTGGGTATAAACAAGTCGACTAGTTCATCGAAGATATAGTGTGTGAAGGTTAGGGAAAGAAAGCATTCCCCTCTAGGTGTTATGGGCCCTAGAGGATAACCCTCATTGTGGTTTCGGTCCTCATGTTGGTATATGCGGATGATAAATGAGATAATCATTACCATTGAATGGCATGTTCACGAGATTTAGCTGATCTCGTCCACTTGGGAGACTGGTTGTAGTAGTCTTGAACCCAAAAGTGGTATGTTGTGCCTATGTTATACTATTTGTAAATGTAAAAAGATACAAGGGATGATTTTTGATGTTGTTAACTTTACGATCAAACTTGTTTGATAGGAAAACATTGATAGTCAGAGTAGTAAAACCTTTAAAAAAATTATTGGATTCTGACTATTCTTTTATCGAGCAACCAGGTGAGTGGGTTGTTACATAATCCCTATGTAAAATATTTGGAAACCCTTCTAAAAACCCTTCTTATACCAAATTAAAAAAATTAATAATTGTAGTAATTATTGATCAATTAATATTAATACAATTTTAAAATTAAAAAAATATTTTTATTAAAAAGTAAATATTTTAATTGAATTAATTATTATAAAAAATACATTTAATAAAATATATATGTTTTTCATTGCAACATATTTTATGTTTTTCATTGCAACAGGAACACAATGGCAAAAGTTATTGGTTCTCCGAAACCAAAGTTCAATTCACAAAAAAGGTGGTCCATAATTTACCCCTTTCAAAGGTCCGAGGTGTAGACCAATTGGTTCATCCAAATCCCATAAGGGAGGCGGAGGTCCAAGGTTCAAATCTCGGGCCTCGTCGGACTGAACGCTTGTCCCTTTCCTAGTGCTTTCAGTGGCGTAAAAGGTTTAAAATGATTGTGGCATGGTGGTTATAGGGGCGGACTGCGCGAAGATCTGTGTGGCGGTTTCCGGGGCGGACAGCGCAGAAAAGCTGGACAGTCTGCCCGGATTCATGACGGCTACCGATTCCACCATGTAAATACAAAAACAAAACAAAACAAAAAAAATTACCCCTTTCAACCTCTTTAAAAAAACATACATTTTAATAATATTATTTGTTTTAAAAGGTGGTCCCTAACATTGTTTTTAAAGCTTTGATTCTAAAGTAAAGACGTTACTATTGTTTCCAATTGAAATTTACCCATATTTGAAAAAACGTTATTGTTGTCTACATTTTAATTTTATCTACATTTGAATATCTATCTATTAAATGACAGAAAGCATTCATTACTCACGAACAGGAATCATCATGACAACTCAATAACTTTCTTGTTTTAAAGTTTCATTGGGTTCGTCGATTGCATGGCCAAATTAAGAATTGGCGGATTTAAAACAATAACGCATCAGAATTATAATTACAAATTTTCGAAAATTTATTATTATAAAAATGTGCCCCATAAACTGATTGAGACTACTCTATCAAATTATCCTTGAAAAAGAGTTGCCACTTGTTTCTAAACAATACCATATTTGAATCTGCACCTCGTTGGATTCCCCCAGTGTATTGGTATTCGCCGGAAAGCTTTCTTGAGCAGAGAGGCAGAGTTCAGAAGCGCCAAACATCTGTCATAGCTCGTACTCAATTTTATGGACGGCAGTAATTAGTGTGTAGCAAAAGAAGAAGGTATTAATGCCGAACGAATTTCCATCATAGCGCGTGACAATGCCTCCCACTCACAAGTTGGAACATGTCCTTTCTTTCACAATCGGGATTCCTTTTCCTTCGTTTTCAAAGAGAATGCATCCCACTCACAAGTTGGAACATGTCCTTATTAATGTCCTTTGTATCACAATCGCGATTCCTTTTCCTTCGTTTTCAGACAGTAGACTCCAGTTAGACAGTAGGTTTTTTTTTGTTATTCTGAATTTCTGAACAATCCACCCATTTGAACATTTGTCATCGTGGCCAAAAACCAACCTCACCCCACTCAAGAGTTTAATTACCTGTGCGAAGGTGGACCTGCCCTCCTCTTCTCAAATCTCAAGAAGCGATGGATTGTAACCGACTGTATGTGCAAAGAGAAGAAGATGCTTGTAACACCAAACA
Source organism: Wollemia nobilis (assembly GCA_028583015.1). Taxonomy (NCBI): domain Eukaryota; kingdom Viridiplantae; phylum Streptophyta; class Pinopsida; order Araucariales; family Araucariaceae; genus Wollemia; species Wollemia nobilis. Next base: position 3,298,454 of record JAQPPZ010002064.1, read on the forward strand.
CTTCAATTTGAGGGTGCAGGGTTGATTCATTGTTCCTAGAAGTGTCTTTTTTGTTCAACGTCATGAGGATTTTCTATATGGCACTTCAGTGGTCAATATATTCCTCGTTCAACTAGTGGACTCTCCTAGCAAAAACAGTGGTCAATATTTTCCTCGTTGATAAGTAGACTCTCGCAAAAACTGCCTTCCTGCCATTTAGTTTGAGTTTGAAATTTAACCATGCTTATGATTAATTACCTTAACTATTTGTCAATTTTTAGCTTATATTTGTACCGAAGCAATTAGCTTTCCACCCGTTTTCTATATAATAATCAACAATTATAGTTAAGGTCCTTGCCGATATTCTAGTGGTATGGTTTATTTAGTGTTAATCTTAGAGTTATTTTTTCAACAACCTTATCAATATTAGTTTTGCTTTCCTAGAAAGAAATGTGTAACTTTTATTTGAGAGTTAGAAAAAAATTTATAAGGAGATGGATATTTTATATTTCTAAAATAAATCTATTTAAAAATATGTGAGAGCGGAAATTTGGAATTTGCGAATTGCATTGAGCGGAAGGTGGAGGATTTCATCGCAGTGAACGAAGATCTGGTCGTGAAACCACTAGCGTATGTGGCTAAGTCATTTTTTAAGCTCAAAGGGCCCTTTGGCCCCTTCGAATGCGGAGATTGGGACTCAGGGATGTTCAAAGGTGTTAGAAATATTGTTCAATCCAAATCCCGTACTCTGTCACCGCCGCTGGAACGTCCTGTCTGGCAGAGAAAGTATGGGCGAAGTTGAGGGAGCAGGTGAAGTCCGTATGCCTCCAGGCTGGCCTCGGGAGTCGCGCCAAGCCAGCCTCAGACCCCCCTGCAAGTATAAATGGAGACCTCGGGCACGATCTCGGTATTCTGGGCAGCAGCCCCAGTTTCCCTGCACACCAGCTGTGCAGGCCATTCCCTGCACACCAGCTGTGCAGAGGATCCGACGGCAAGCCTTGCCCCAGTTGCACGCACAGAGAGGGTTCGGGGGTTCTTGCTGCTCCTTAGCGCAGAACCTTTCTTGGCAGTTTAGCAGACCCTTCTCTGTCGCGGTGCAGATCTTCTTGTATGCCCAGCAGACCAATTCTGCAGATGGGTTGTGTGTGTGGTTTTATCCGCAGGCGGCAGATGCCGTAGATGTAAGGCTCCGCAGAGCCAGTTATTTGTATTGCAGCCCTCCCCTGTTTTAATACTATAAACTCTGTATTTTATCTGCCTCCGCCTGTGTTTGCCTGTAACAGGGCCTGTCTAAAGATCCTCAGCATTTTCGTGTTTTAATCTGTTTTGGTTTAAGTTTATGTTTCCAACAAAAGGGAGGACCCTCTCTTCAACAGAACGAGGGAATCGAGCTACGGGGGGTCAACTATCCTCTTGTGTTGGGGGTCGTCAACTTTCTAGAAGACCCGTGAATTCGGCCATTTTTTATGCTAGGATGGCAGTGAGGTGCAATGTTGTTACTGAAAAGTAGGTCCAGTATGACTTATTTCTTGAAAATCATAAACTCTGGGTTTCTAGTGATATTCTTAGCATGGCCAAGGAAGAAAATTCGTCGAATCTCATTGGTAAATTCTAGGGCAATAGACTAGATTTAGAATCTATCCAAAAATGGGACAAGGGGAAGCCCCTTGGCTCCACGAGCATTGTGGCGATCCCTAAGTCCTTTTTTCTTATTAGGCTTAATTGTGGTGAAGACTCAAGGATAATTTTAGAAGGGAGGCCCTAGTTTTTGGTAGGAGGGGTCTTTTCTTTCAGAAATGGGGAACTAATTTCAATTTGCACACGCAAAAAGTCAACCTGCTTCCTCTTTGGGTCAGTTTGCCTAGGATTTCAATGCATTTCTAGTACTCGAATGTGCTAAAAGGGATAGCTAGAGATATTAGAGATCTTGTCTCCATAGATACGACTACTTAGCTAAAATCTAGATGACCCATGTCAGGATTTGCATCATGACCAACATGGAGGTGGAGCTTCTAAGCTCTATTGGGCTTATTTTGGAATTTAGATCTTGGAATCAACCGTTGGTTATTAGAACAAATCATCTTTGAAGCAACCTGTCGATGATCATAGCCACAAATATCCCTCCTCTTGGACTACCCCGAGGAAGGTCCAAAAGCCCCCAGGGGTAAAAATAAGAATGAAAAAAGTTCGTGCTTTAAATAAAAAGCCTTCCCAAGCAGGAAAGCAGACCACCGGTGTTAGTAATCCCCTGTTGCCTCATCATGATGAAATCATCCCTATTGTCCCTTCTGGGTAGGTAGTCCCCAGGGCCTTATCATGGAGAAGGATTCTTCATTGTTGGTCTAAATGGAGGTTGAACATCCAAATCCGGAGACTCCCCCATTAATATTTCCATAGAATTGGAGGGAAACCTTAAAGAAGAGTTACAAGGCATGGATCAGATGCAGATGCAAAAGGAGAAGCTCATAACTCCTATCCAAATCAATAACTGTCAGCATTCTTCATTGAGGTAAATCCTAGTGACTTGGTTCTCTTTAATTCGTTTAGTAGGTTGTAGTTGGAATATCTTGTTCTGCTTCAAACCGTACCCTATGATTTAAATAAATCTTCCTCTCCTAAACCTCTTAGGGAAAAGGGTATCCATAGCCCCAAAAATATAAGTCATTTAAAGAGTAAATTTGATGTGGGGGTTGAGAAAAAGGTGGAAAAACCATTGAACAATTCTTAGAGGAAGAGGACAATGAATAATGATATAGCCAATGGCTCCCAGTCCTAGATGAAGTTGGACCTTAGCCTCGATTCAGGAGGAAAATAGCTAAAATTATAGGCCTTCAGATGTTATTCCTAGCCATTGTTTTTTAAGAAGAAGACCGATACTAAACTTCGTAAATGAAGATCCTCTTGTGGAATGTTAAAGGATTGAATGGATTCTCTAAGAGAAGGTTAGTTAACTCACTCAGGAGGGAGTATTCCCCATATATTTTCATCATTCAGGAATTAAAGTTAGATAGAGAAAATATTGACTCAGTGAAAAATTCATTATGGAAGGAGGTCAATTTTATTTCTTACCCTACAGTAGGCTTCTCTAGTGGTTTTTTTGCTTCTGGGACACCATGAGGATAGATGGTTATGTAATCTCCTCCTTTGAGAGAGTCATCAATCTATTATTTTTTGTAAATATTTTGACCACATGTGGGTAATGTCGAACATATACGCTCCTAATTCTGATCTGAGCAAAAAATATTTTTGGTCTTCTCTGTTGTAGATGAGAGAACATTTCAAGGAGGCATGGGTGATAGCTGGGGATTTCAATTCCCCACTTTACCCTTTAGAAAAAATGGGGAAAATACCCATGTGAAAGGAGCATGGAGGATTTCATGGATTTTATTAGCTAGGGGGAGTTGATGGACCTGGACTTAAAGGGAATGAGATTTACCTGGAGTAATAGGAGAATAGGGTATTCTTGTCAAAATAGTATCTCCCATTTTTTGGGGATGCCACATTCAATATCTTACCTATGGTGGGGTATAATCACAATCCCTTGTGGTTGGAGACTCCCCGCCAAGGGAAGTTTTTCCTAGGCCTTTCCGCTTTGAGGCAATGTGCTACTCCCACCTGGAACTGGAAAAACAAATCAAATAATGGTGGTTTGAACCTATCTCGGACACAAGAACATTGAGAATTGTGAACAAACATAAATTTATAAAGGGAATGCTCAAAGTCTAAAATAAGGATATCTTTGGTGATATTTCCAAAAGGAAGAATGAATTGAAAAATTAGCTTTTAGTTCTATATGCTAAATTTTAATTTGGGACTATGTTGAGAGATTATAGAATTAAGGAGAAACTGCTTATTTCATAATTGCTAAAATCCTTGCTAAGGAATAAATTACGTGGAAATAAACATCAAAAGTCCTCTAGCTCAAATAAGGAGATAGAAATACCAAGTTATTTCATATCTTGACCTTGAGGTATAGAAGATCCAATCTGATCCATGAAATTGCAAAGGAAGATGGCTCTAAAACGGTGGATTTACAAGACATTCAATCTAAGGTTGTTTCCTTCTTCAGTTTATTGTTGGGTTCTAAAGGTGATAGCAATCAGAGGTCTATTGATTTTGTGCTCCAAACTATTCATAGTATTATCTCAAGTTATATGAATGTGCATCTAGAGGCTCCTTTTAAAGATGAATAAATAAGAGTTGTCATCACTATGGGGGCTCTAAAGGCCCTAGGCCCGTATGAATTCCCCCCATTATTTTTTCAAAAATTTTAGCACATTGTGCGATAGGAAGTTTGTGATTTAATTATAAATGTGCAATCAATGAATATGATGCCTTATGGGGTTAACTCCACCTTTCTTGCCCTCATACCGAAGTTTGGAAGTCCAAGAACATTCAGGAATTTTTGGCCTATTAGCCTATATAACATTGTTTACAAGATATTATCTAAAACTATGGCCAATAGACTGAAACTGTTCATCCCTCTGACTGATAAATCCCAAAGTGGATTCATTACAGGGAGATAAATTTTTGATAGGATCATTTCAGTTCATGAAATCTTACACTTGACTCAAAATAGCGGTAGGTTGACGTTTTTCCTCAGGCTAGACATAAATAAAGCATATGACCGAGTATCTTGGGATTTCCTCTTCGAGGTGTTGAGCAAATTTGGTTTTAGCCAAATGTGGATCAAGTTGATAAAATCTTGTGTTACCACTATAAAATTATATGTTCTTGTTAACGGGTCCCCTGTTGGTTACGTTCATAGTCTCAAAGGTCCTCATCAAGGTGATCCAATTTTACCTTACCTCTTTATTTTGATGGTAGAGGCTTTTGGGAGAGCAATATCATTGGATCCTACTATCACTGGTATACATCCAACGCTCTCCTCAAACTTCTTTTTGCACCACCAATTTTTAGACGACATGCTTTTATCACTAATTACTTTCATCGTGTAAGCCATATCTGTGAAGAGCAAAATTGTTGTAGGCCAAAAGGTCAATTTCAATAAAAGTTTATTATTTTTCTTGAACACTCCTCCAACTTTCTTAAGGAAGATCATGAAGATTCTCAATTGTAGAGTTGTAGATTTTCCTACTACATACCTAGGCATTTCGTTGTTCGTCAAAAGAATGCAGGACTATCTCTATGATATAGTGATTGAAAGACTACAACACCAGCTCACCAGTTGGAAAGGGATCTTACTCAATCAGGAAGGTATAATTTTATTGGTTAAATATGTTCTTCAGAGTATTTTATTTTATTTCATGCCTATTTTCAAGCTACCTTCAAAAGTCTTATCGAAGTTGAAGCGTATTCAAAAGTCTTTCTTTATGAAGGCCCCCAAGATCATAAAACATTTCACCTAGTCTCCCGAAGCCAAGCTTGCACGAATAAATTCAATGGGGTTTTGGGTGATCTTAAAAAGGCCAAACTTAGATTGGGTTAAAATAATTGCAGAAGAGTATATGTATTTTTCATGTGGTCTATTATTCGATTCCATTCCCCAATAGGGGTCCAATTTTTGGTGAAGTATTCTTAAATTCATATTAAATCTTGTGATTGGTTCCCAATGGATTGTGGGAAATGGTAAATATATTGACTTTTGGTAAGATAAGTGGCTGCTTGACTGGCCATTGATCCTGGAGGCTGATCTGGAAAAGATAAAATTCTTCAATTAATAAATGAAGCTTTAATCTTGAAGCAAGGTTGGAAGATCTTAAAAAGGCCAAACTTAGATTGGGTCAAAATAATTGCAGTGGAGTATATGTCTTTTTCATATGGTCTCTTATTTGATTCCCTTCCCCAAGAGGGGTCCAATTTTTTATGAAGCAATTCTTAAATTCATATTAAATCTTGCGATTGGTTCCTGATGGCTTGTGGGAAATGGTAAAGATATTAAATTTTGGCAAGATAAGTGGTTGCTTGAATGGCCATTGATCCTGGAGGCTGATATGGAAAAGGTAGAATCCCTCACCCATAGGATGAGTTGGTTTAAGGTGAAATATTTTTTTTCTATGATGGAGAGCATATGTGTTTGGAAATCTATTCTTGAACCTATTGACAACAAGAAGGAAGCAATTGTTTACATGGCTCTTTCTCAGTTGTTGAAATTGTAGGTTCTCAAGCAAGAGGAGGTCAAATACTCCTTAGTCTAGGTGGGGGAGAGTGATGGCTCCTTCTCTATTAAATCAACCAATTTTATCATTGATGCTAACCCTTATCATTGGAATCTACCTAAAAGGGTTTGGATAAAGAATCTGACACCCAAGATACACGTGTTCTTTTGGTTGACTATCCAAAATAGATGCCTTACTCTTGATGAATTTCTTAGGAGAGGAATTTTTCTCCCCAATAGGTGTTATTTGTGTGAAGCTTTCGAGGAGTCTTGTCTTCACATTTTCTTTCTTTGTCCTTTTGTCGTGGAGGTTTGGGATCAGGTTTTCCAATTCCTTAGGGTTTCCTGGGTGCTGCCTCATTTGATTATTGAGTTTTTTCTGCAATGGTATTCACATTTTAGTTCCCCTCACCTAGTTATGTTTTTGTTCTTTCTCCTTCCTCATTTACTCTGGAGTATTTGGTGGGAGCGTAACCAAAGAGCATTCAAAAATTCTAAATGCAACTTGAGATATATGTTCTCTAAGGTATCTAGGGCAGTGGTGAAAAAAAATTCTTCCTTGGCTAGAGGTTTTAGGGATGAATATTTTATGGAACTCAAGCTAGGTTTCACTCAGAGTGCTTCTCCTCATGTTTCTTTTTCTGCTCCCTTGAGAAATCTGGTTATTTTGTCCCCCCTCTTTTCGGTTGGTTAAAACTTAATTTTGATGGAGCTTTAAAAGGAAACCTAGGACCAGTAGCTACGAGAGGTATCTTGAGAAATGACAAAGGGGAGATTATTGGGGCCTTTGCAGAGCTTCTCTTTGTTCAGACTGATCATTTTGCTGAAGCTAGAGCTTTAATTTAGGGGATTTTGTTAGTGAAATATTTAGGCTTCCAAAATATTGTAGTAGAAGGGGATTTCTTGAATATTATTAACTTAATTAAGTCTCATAGCCCTCCCAATTGGATGATAGCTAATATCATTAGTGAAGCCTACAAAATTATCCTTTGTAGATCTACAGTCCAAGTGAAACGTATTTTTTATGAGGGGAATAAAGCAGTGGATTTGATGGTATATATAGAAACTTCTCAACAAGCTATGAAGTTGTGGATGTCTAATTTCCCTTAAAGTCTTCAAAACCTGATTGCTGATGATCATAAATAGAGTTTGGTTCTTGTTGTTTATGGGTTTGAGAAGTATTTTTTGGGATTCCTTATCCCTCCTCGTGATGGTCCACCTCATCTTTAGTAAACCTCTTCCTCTGTTTAGAATGGGTTCAAGCATGATTTTATGGAAAATGTGGCCTTCTCTAGTTTTAGTCTCCATCTGTGTGTGGTGGTGGGTAGATTTATCTTCCTCTTTGTTGGGGCTATCAGTTGGAGCCTTAATTCAGATGTGGTATTTCCCTGGGTGGATTATGTGTTGACTTCTTGGATGGGCCCATTGACCTATTGTTGTTCTAGATGGTTCCCACATGTTGCTTTTATTGTAATATTTCTAGGTCTTGTGAAGGGTGGAAACTCTCTTCTTCTGTTGTGGTATTCGAGAAGTCACAATTGTATTTTCCCTACTTACCTTGTGATCGATGTTTTTAGTCTTGATAATCTGGTAGTTTTGTGGGGACTTTGGAATCATTTTTTTTCTACCTTTTAGACCTTGTAATTGTCCTCCTTTTTTGTAGCCCTACGTTTTTAGTCATTTCTTCATCACCTCGTTGAAGTCTAGTACCTAGAAATCTAGGGCTTATGGAAGGGGTTCTATGATTTTAAAAGGCTCTTTACCTAGCTAGCAAGGTGGTTTGTGTGCTTGCTGGTCTATTTGGTGTGTTGTATCTCTATGTCTCTAAATAAATATTTCATAATCCTTGTGAAACCAATTTTTTTTTATGTTGATGATAAAGTGAGAAAAATTCTATGAAAGGATAACCTTCTAGAGTTTTTTCTTTTCTTTTATGGCTACCATAGAGCCCTTTCTAGGATCTTGGTCCACTCTTGAAGAAGAGGGTATGTTCAAGCTGGAGGTATTGAATTTGAAATATCTATGGACCTCCTGGCCAGGGTAACTGATTTACCTAATGACAGTGAGTACCATAAATACCCAAATCATTCCCTCAAGTGGGAGTACAGGTTGTTTGTCGATGCTTGGAAATGTTTTCCAAAGTTGTAGAATGGCTACGAAGTGAAAGCCCTGATGGCTCCATGGAAGCATGTTCTATTTGTGATAATAGACTATTTTACATTAGATTTGAGTAGGGAAGTGATCCAAAGTTATCACATGATGTTTCTCAATCATCTCAGGTGTAAACGTCTGATGAATGTGTTAGTCTTTCTCTTTCAGTCTCTAAAGAATTCATTGCATGGAATCAAAAGAGGGAGACGATAGGATTTGATCCACAAAGGATTTATTTTGTTGACTTACGAGTATGTGGTAAATTCCAAAAGGATTTTGGTTGAAGAAGCCTTGAGGAAAATTGAATTCTTTAAAATTCCTCCTTCTTTGGAGTCCTCTTTTTCATATTTTGAATATAAGAAGTATTTAGAATTAGATGATGAGGACTTCTTTCCCTCACCCCCAAATTCGAAAGGAAAGGGATCGATGACTAAGAAATATCAGTGTCTTGGATACTCCTAATCAAGACCATGCACATAGATCTATCTGAATTTTTGTGAAGGCTTCCAAAGCTTCGATTACACCTATGTCGATTGTTTTTTCTAACTCGAAGGATGATTCGCTAGTTCATAATATTTCCAAAGGTCCTTCAAAGTTGGAAAGTGCTCACATTCCTACTGATCCCTTGATCTCTATCCCTCCAGGTTCTTGGTTGATTTTAGATACACTTTATAGAAAGAATCATGCTCTGTTGGGTTCAATTCAAATGGTTATTGATTTTGTTAATGATATCATGGATATCGTTAAGAATCATATGGATACTTTGGTTTGGTAGTGATTTGGTGGCCTAAGCCTTCCTTTCTGTGGGTTTGGTTCATCTCGTGGATGTTGTTTTCAGTTTAGTTTGTCTTATCTAGTGTTTTCCCATTTTGTTTTTGATTGGGATACCTCAGTCAAGTAGCATTGTTCTGCTATGGTAGGGGTTCGATTTTTGAGTTGGAAGTTCCTTTTGCTTTTGCTCCTTATTTGCTCCATATGTATTAAAGTTTGGGAACCATCTCAAAACCCCTTTCTTTATCTAATAAAAAACAACCCTATTTAGAGCTATTCAAGAGCCTCTTGACAATGACTCAATTTTTAATTTTATTTCTTTGAAAATGATATCATACATGTTACATTAATTTTGTTAAGTTTATATGCTCAAATATATTACCACCATGAGGTCATGTTGTAGTATCTCAAGGTTATGATGAGATGGATCAATATAATCTTGTTAAGATTACTTGCTCTTAACTATTTTCCCTCGAAAAAAATTTGTAACTTTCATTTCAAAGTTAGAAACAAAATTACAATGAGATGGGTATTTTATACCTCATTTAAGCCTTACTAGAACAACCCTATTTATACCTATTCCAGAGTCTCCTCACAATGACTATTTTTTTTTTTAATTTATTTTAAAATTCTATTAGATCTATTACATTAAGCTTGTTAAGTTTACATCTTCAAGTTATATTAATAGGATGAGTTCATGATGTCACATCTCAAGGTTACGATCAGATGGATCATTTTAATCTTGTTAATTTTACCTCTTAACTTTTTTTCCTTGAAAAACATGTGTACATTCATTTCACAGTTAGAAAAAAATTACAATGAGATGGGTAGTTTACACCTCATATAAGCCTTACTAAAACAACCCTATTTAGAGCTATTCTAGAGTCTCCCAACAATGACTTAAAGTTTTAAATTTCTTTAAAGTCTATCAAACCTGTTACATTAATCATGTCAAGTTGACACATTCAAGTTATATTACCATTATGATGTGATGATGTAATAGATTATGATGATATGGATTATTTTAATCTTGTTAAGTTTACTTGAACTTAATGTTTTTCCTTGAAAAAATTGGTAGCTTTGATTTTAGAGTTAGAAAAAAACTACAATGAGATGGGTATTTTATACCTCATATAAGCCTTACTAAAACAACCTTATTTATTCTAGATTTTTTGTGTTACATTAATCTTGTTAAGTTTACATGCTCAAGTTATATCACCACTATGATGTCATGATGTCATATCTTAAAGTTATGATGAGATGGATACATTTAATCTTGTTAAGTTCACCTGCTCAAGTTATATTACCACTATGAGGTCATGATGTCATACCTCAAGGTTATGATGATATGGATCATTTTAATATTGTTATATTTACATGTTCAAGTTATATTACCACTATCAGATCATGATGTCATACACTAAAAAGTTATGATGAGATGGATTATTTTAATAATAATAAATTCTAAATTTAATAAATAATTTAATAATAAATACTAAAACTATACTTATCATTATTAATTTTCTTGTGATTTTTTTAGAAAAATTTATCTTAATTTTTTATGTGATGATCCAAATCTAGTGGTATATTCCATGATTGAAATTTCATTCCCATTAATACCTATCTATCTTACATGGATGTGTTTATTTGTGTGTAATATTTTTGAAACATTTTCATGGTGATATTAAATAATTTTAATAATAATAAATTTTAAATTTAATAAAAAAATTAATAATCAATATTAAATCTATACTTTATCATAATTAATTTTATCATAATTTGTTACAAGATTTTATCATAAAAATGTTTCTTTTAAATATAAATTTTAACTTTATTTAATATTAGTTTATATGTATGTTGGTCTCTTGTTATTCAAATAAATCCCTATTACTAAAATAATTTATATCATTTTTTATCACTCCTTATACTAGTTAGTAATTTTTTTAAGGTAAGTTTATTTTTGTGTAATGTTTTTGAAATATTTCATGTGGTGATATTGATTTCTTATCAGTAAAAATAGTTAGTAGATATTTTATAGATAAGTCTATATATGAATGCATTTATTTACATATTTTGTGTGATGATATTGGTACAATTAATAATTATTGTTATTTATGAGGTTTTTTACTCTGTGCAAGTGCAGTTGTTATTGCTCACCCCCGCCCTCATAAGTGAGGGCGGGGGTGGGCAGTAACAATTGCACTTGCACAGTGCAATTATGAGGGCAGGGGTGGGCAGCAGTAACAACTGCTGCGTAGGCAACAGTAAGTGAGGGCGGGGGTGGGCGAGAATAATCGCACTTGCACGGTGCAATTATGAGGGCGGGGTTGGGCAGCGAGTAACAACCGCTGCTATCGCTGCCCACCCCCGCCCTCATAATTGCCGATGCAAGTGCAGTTGTTACTGCCCACCCCCGCCCTCACTTATGAGGGCGGGGTGAGCGAGAATAACTCGCACTTGCACAGAGTAAAAAACCTCATAAATAACAATAATTGTAGTGCAGAGGGCGGGGGTGGGCAGTAACAACTACACTTGCACAGTGCAATTATGAGGGCAGGGGTGGGCAACAGTAACAACTGCTGCATGGGCAGCAGTAACAACTGTTGCACAGTGCAACAATTGTTACTGCTACCCACACAGCAGTTGTTACTACTGCCCACCCTCACCCTCAAATGCGCATGCGATTATTCATCGCCCACCCCCACCCTCATAACTGCATTGTGCAAGTGCAGTTGTTATTGCCCACCCTTGCCCTCATAAGTGAAGGCAGGGGTGGGCAGTAACAACTGCACTTGCACCGACCTTTGAAACATTTTGAGTGGGAGGTTTCTTCTTCTCCCATTCTATATCTGGCTACTAGTTATGCTTATTTTCTCTATTATGGCCCATGACCACGGTGTTTTGATTGCTGGGATCTTGCTGGTCTATTTCTAATCCCTTTTGGATTTGGTATTATCACTCTTATTTAGGGTAAAGGATTGAATACTGACTCAAACCTATCGGGGTGATCCTAGGATATTATAATGCAGTGGAAAATTTTAGTTGTTGATCCTCTGGTTAGCTCTGGATCAGGTTAGTGGGTGTGTACGATGGCTGCATTTTTTAGGTTTTTTTTTTGTCTACCCCAGAAGCCACCACACAGATCTTTGCATAATATTCCCCTATAACCACCATGCCACAATCATTATAAACCTTTTACACCACTGAAAGCACCAGTAAAGGGACAAGCATTTAGTTCAGTGAGGCCCGAGATTTGAACCTTGGATCTCTGCCCCCCTTACAGGGGCTGCATTTCTTTGGTTGTTTACCAGTTTCTAGGACTTGGTTAGATGGTGCGACACTTCTTTTGGGTTTGGTAGTTTTATATTTTTTTGGATTTTCGAGGGGAAAAGGCCATCTACCAACCCAAACCCGTTGGGGTGAGCTTGCAGATAACACATACAAAAGTATGGTTTTTTGCTACAGATTATGATAATGTTCCCTTGGCTACCTTCAGCTCTGGGGGTACGACTGCTCTATGCTTGTTTTGACCCATTACTAAGGTTCTCTACTAGTTGTGGGTTCATGGATAGTTTGTGCCATTATCTTTTGGGTTCAATAGTTTCTTGTTGTATCTATCCATTCTAGGGAGACAGGGCCAATACTATCCCAAACTAGTTGGGGTAAAAATGGGTTTTTGTGTTGTGGTGGATTTTGGCTTTTGGCCCCATGTCTCTGTTGGGTTACCTAGCTTCAATAGTTTGCAGATATTTATTTCTCCATTCTAGTAGTGGTGGTGGGTTTGATCCCGGGGTTTTAAGGTTTTTTTTTATATCTTACTCTTCTCCCTCTGAGGTGTGGTGTTGAATGTTGTTATCTCCTTTTTCTTTTACCTAAGAGTTGTTGTTCTTGTCTTGCAGATTTTTCTTTAGTTTAGGTGGATCATGGTTGTTCCTTTCTCCTTTGAACCATTGCAAGAGATAAGTCTCAGATCCTTTGCTAGGCAGAGTGATCCGCTCCTGGTTTGTGTTATGCTAAAGATTGGGCCAATTTATTCATTAATTTTTTCTCAATTGATAGCATGTTAATTTGTCCTTTGATTCACTCTAGTACTTTTGATGCTTAATGATTTTTCCTCTCTTTTGAGCACGTGGAGCTAACATTGGGTTTCTAACGGTTAGTGATATTTGTGTCCTTATGGATTCAGGGAACCTAGTCTCTGTGTTTTGATCCCGATGGTTTTACCTGTTCTGCTATTTTAGTTTAATGGGATATTTAGGGATTTTTTTGTTAGTGGTGATGTTGGGGCCAGTGTTTATCATCAATTGCTTCAATTTTGGTGATTTAGTGTATATTTTATAATCACTACAAGTTTGTAGTTGCAAGGTCCGCTTCAGCGGGTAATTTCTATTGTAGGGTTTTGTTGCCCAATTTTTCATGATGGTTTTATGTTTGTCAGAATGTTCCTCTCACTTGTGTTCTTAATTTTTAATTTTTTTTTGAGCGAGATGTTCTAGTTTACTCCCGTTATATGGGTGTGGGTGTTTCCCTTCTAGGGAATTCAATTTGTATTCTATGGGTCTTTATTGTTGTACTTTTATGGGAGGGTAGGTGGTTGGTTTTTATTTTTGGCCTTTGTTCCTCATTGGTGGGTTACCTTTAGGGTGTGTAAGCTATATTTATTCCTTTGCCAATTGTTGGTGGGTAACCCTTTTGGAGATTAATGTATTGGTTGTGGGATCCTCTCAAAACCCTCTTCTTGGGCTATGGGTCCCTCTCAAATCCCTAGTTTTGGGGAACCTTAGACCCCCTTGTTTACCTAATCAATTACATTCTATGATATACTTAATATACTTAAATTCTTTGATATACATAATATCAATAGTATCTTGTAACTTTTGATGTATTTTTTTTGTCGATGTTGCATAGTGAGACTTGACCATCTAGGGAATTGAACCAAGATAGACCACCAAAAAGCAATTAGCCACTAATAACTAGCCTATCCCTTTTGGATAACTCTAGATCAATTGTTATTTATCATTAAAAATTCAATATGATAACTAATTAATTTTAATAATATAATTAAAATCATTTTAATAATTTTATATTAATATAATTATTAATTTTATGACTTATTACATATGCTATATGGAAATTGAATTGTATGATATACTTAATATCAATGGTATCTTGTTTCTCTTGGTGTATTATTATTTATTATTAAATAATTCAATATTATAGTTGGTTAACCTTAATACTATATTTAAGGTCACTTTAATAATTTTATATTAATATAATTATTAGTTTTATGAAAATAAGAAAATAATAATATACATGACTTCTTTTTTTTTATGAGGAACCTTTTATATACAACATATCCGCAACATGTGAGGGGAGAGATTTGAACCTGGGCCTCTCGATAGGAGAGTTTTAACTACCCACTTGCTCTCCAACTCCTTTACACGAGCGGATAATATACATAATTTTTATAATAAATTATTTTAGTTGATAAATATTAGATTAAAAATAAATATTTTTAATTTAAGTTTAAAAAATAAAAAAAATTAAATTTCTTATTCAAACCAAAATTAAGAAACAAAAGCATACAAATCATCCGAGAAAGAGAATCCCTAAGGAAGATACATGTCACTCCCTAATTAGATTTTGTTTCCCTTTGTCAAATATGCATGTACAAGGTAAGTCGTGAAAAACTAAGGGAGGAGTTGAACTTTGCATCAATATTGTTGATTTATTTTTTAAGATTTATAAAAGAAATTATTTCAAATTAATAATATATTTTTATTTAAAATAAAATAAATAAAATAATAAATGATGTTTTATAGCTATAAATTAATCGATATATATTAGACAAGGAATATTATAAGTAAAATTTGCAAAATACCTATTTTAACTAAATTTAATTTGAGAGTTGGAATTCATACTTAAATATACTTGAAGTTTGAAATTCAATTTTAAATAGTAGTTACATATTTATAACCAGAAAATCGTAATTATTGTGTGATGATTAGATGATTTTAACAACATTTATATACTTAGTAAATGTATGCTAATTTGAATGAAGTTAAGGGAATTAACCAATTTAACATAGTTTTAAATCAGATTTCTTTTCATTTAAACAATGTCTAAATTATTATACAATCAATTTAGTGAATTAATTAAGGATTATGTGTGATGAATGAACCATGATTTAAATAAGATTTATGAGTTAAATAAGTTTTATCTAATTAAAACTAAAATTATTATTATGCTTGAATCATGATATATCGCATGTGTATTTCTTGGTTGGGATAGCATAATACTTGTGATACCATAAGGTTTAAAGGTAATATATGGTCAAATATATAAATAATACACGGGGAATTTTGTCTACCCTTGTTTTTAATAAATAATATTCCCTAATTATTATGTGATCATATTTATGGCATCTCATAGATGATTAGACTATTCATCTAATATAAGAGGTGATACCATCTCAAATAGGAAAAGAAAACTATTGGATGATATGATTGAGGATAAAAGGTAATGACACTCTAATACCATATAGCTTTTTAAATCCTAAATTAAACTCTAATGTTATATTACTATGAATGTTCTTTAGGTGGTTATTACTCAAGACAAAAGGAAATACCAAGAAACTGGTTACCATACTTAGATTTCTTAAAATAATTATAAATAGTCTCATAATTGGTAATTTTATACTATAATAGGGTAATAATTAATTTTAATATTTTTTTTTGGATAATTTAGTTATAATATTTTTAAAATATAATTGAAATTTACTCATCTATATTGCTTCTTTACTTGTTATTATTTAAAAATAAATGTTCAAATATAGTTGGGTAAGCTAGGGCTTTAGATGACACAAACCTATCATATTATATCCGTAGGCTCATATACTTACAACAATATTGCATTATCATATTATATCCATAGGCTCATATACTTACAACAATCTTGCATTGCTTATCAACCTTAGGTGTTATAAAATTAGGTTAAATTTTTTATTAAATTTTACTATGCAAAATAAAATATAAGCTATTAAATAATATTATCCTACCAATATTTGGATTATTTTGATGAGATTGAATACTATCATATTGTGCTTAAGGTACATGATTTGATAATAGTATTTCAAAGGTAGAAAGAAATTGTGTGTGAAATATCTAATTAGGAAAATGTTTTGATATTTCTTAAGCTTAAAGGTAATATTACTATAGAAGTAATTGTTAATAAATAAAATCTATGGATGGAATTATTCAAGTTTTTATGTTTTTTCATAAAAATATTCTAAACTTTTTTTTTTTTTTTTTTTGGTGGTGGCCATAAGGGGTAAACAAACTGTGACCACGAGGGAACCATTACATAACATATCTGCAACATGTGAGGCGAGAGATTAGAACCTGGGCCTCTCAGCAACTAGAGAGGTTTAACTACCCACATGCTCTCCAACTCCTCTACATGGGCGGATGAAAAATATTCTAAACTTAAGTTGACACACATAATTTAATTTGTATTTCTAAATGTATTATTAACTATTGGCGACAAATTAAAAAATTAAACAAGTTTTAAAAACTATATTAAAGACTTAAGTATTCATAGTATTGTAGAAATATCAAATATGTGACTTTTAACAATGTTTTCTAGAAATGAACAAAATCAACAAATAACATACAAAAAATGAATATATCATAGAAAGTAGACAAAATAAGAGGTGTCATATACTCCAAAATAAATATCACTAATGGAAGGAATTAGAATCACATTAATGACCAAATGTATGCTATTATATGGTGTATATACTCAAATTACAATTTATCCTAGGTTAAGGTTAAAGATTTAAAGTTAAGGTCTATTAGTGAAATATTTCATTAAACTTACCTTTACAAGGTGGACAAGGGCCCATAGGGATATACAAGTTATTACATTACAAAAATCTATTATGGCCTTAAGTAAACTTTTAAATATCACAAATATATTTTGACACCCCCCTTAATGTTAAATGTAAGATACAAAGAGAACCTTAAGGGGCACTTTCCTACTCTATGAAGCACTAATATTTGGTGAAGATGTTTCTTTGACATGAATATTGTCAGAATAGTTGTTGGTAGATGTTTTTTCTCTCTAAATATACTATAATATAGCATGTGAACAAGTATTTCCATGGATGCAACCTTAATCAAAATAGTTACTAGATTCCCTTATAAAATAGTTAGAAATACTATGATAAATCACTCCACGATAATGAATTTGTAACCCCATATCCTATGTCAATGATTTCAAACTCCTTAATATGATGGTATCATAAATATACAATATAAATTGGCACCCTATCCATCAATATCATAATTTAATATTCCCGCATGTGGGTCCTCCCCTATAGCTTTCCTTGTGAAATCAAATGCCACACACTAGCCTAAATAAATATCATTCATAAGAGAAAAAATAGAGAAGAAATGATGAACAATATCCATCTAAGAAATTTGTCTTGAGGAAGTAAAGTGAATGTATTAATGAAAAAATAAATATTGTAAAGCAGTACTCTAAAATGTAAACTAGTTTTTGATTCACTAGATCATAGATGTGCAAGTGAAGAGCATACGCAAAGTTCGTTAAGATTTTTGATTCACCAAACCACATTACGTGCAAGTGAAGAGTATACTACTGATAACAAAAATATTAGAAAACAAAAAGGAAGAAAAAAGATAAATTATAAAGTTAAAGAAAGAGACGAGTTAGGAAAGGAACAAAAAAATTTTGATTGAATTTTTATTTCAAAAAATAAGTGATACATATACAAAACTCCAAACGTGTTTCGATCGATAGGTCTCATTAGTGAAGTGAGATTTGAAGAGGGACAACCTCTCTTTATAAAGACCTAACTCTAGGGGGGAGCTGAAAAGTAATTCATGTGGGATAAAAACACCTAAGTATTGTTACAAACCATAGGTTTATAGACCAAGATGACGAAAAGAAGAGAAGTACCAGGCCCAACCCCCCCTCCAAAAAAATACACACCCACCCAGAAAAAAGTGAATAAAAACAAAAAAAAATGTGAAAATACAAGGTGGGAAATAGAGTCCCTCAAACAATTTTATTTTTACAAATATAAGATCAAAGAGGTTTTTGGTTCCTTCAACAAATGATGCCTTGAGCAATGTGCTTGAGATCTCTATCTTTTCTCCATTTTTCAAACATTGGAGAAATAATATATGTGCTAATTCGAATATCTCAAATAAAATTGTAGTTGTACAACTTTAAAATAAGAGCAACTATTATTATTTTGGTTCTATGTATATGTGTTACTCGCTCCAAAAATCTAGCTAAAAGTGAAGGCCTACTATAAAATTTAACTTTATAAAACAAAGGTAGGAGAAACTAATTTGATATCCCCTAGCTCTAAATCTATTAAAAAAATAAAAAATTAACATAATATATCCATCCCTGGAGCTTTATCTAACCAGAAATCTATTGAGTTCACTCATGATAAAGGACTTTTACTAATGAGCTATATTATAGGAGGAGGCAAAAATGTATTTATAAGCATTCATCATCTTCTAAAATAATATGGTAAAGAGAATTCTTATCTGAGAAAAATCAAGCCTCTTAAAAAATAAAGTATCTAGAAGTGTTACTTCAAAATTAGAAACAAAGGAAGTAATTTTAATACTATCATAGAAGGAACCATAGGCAGGAAGAAAACCATTAAGATCCTTCTTAGGGCAAGAACAAAACCATTAATGGAAAAAGAAATATAGCAAAGTAGTACTCTAAAAACATGATCACAAATAAAATAATAGTTTTTCCACAACAACATTATTAAATACTTGTTCGTCTAGATGATAGAGAAAAAAATAAGCATAAACCATAACAAAATTACTTCCTATGGTCGTTCCTCTTATCTGCATGTATGTTTTCCTTGTGAACTCCAAGTAGTACTATGTTAACACTATCTCTCCAAGCCTTACCATAATTTTTTTCTTGGTCGGGTCAAATTTCATCCTCAAAAATGATGGAGGGCTATCAGTCCTTGAGAGGTGGGCTGCACATCTCTCCTTGGTAGGTCTCATTGTTGATATAGATTATGTTGCTTAATATTTTTTTTACATATAAATATGATGAGTAGTTAAAAATATTTTATGTTTTGAATTAGTACTACTAATATATCATTGATTTGTAGGAATAGGTACTCTCAAAGGTGACAAGGAGTTCAATCACCAAGATCAATATGCCTGATTGAAATAAATTTTGTAAAGGATTCTTCAAAGAGAGAAAGGGGTTGAATGTCAATACTAATGACCAATATTAATATTTGACATTTATTATTCCTTTAATTAAATTTAATTATCTTTATTACCTAAATGATATTTATTTAATCATTTTGTCATTACGAAAATGATAAAAAAATAAATAAAGAAATTAGGTAGGACTAAAGATTGTTCAATATAAAGGAGATTACCTTTTTTTTGTTTGTTTAGAAGACAAATTGGTTAAGGTCATTTAAGTCTCCACTTTGTCATTTTAGTCTTCACCCTTATTCATTTTGATCCTTTATTAAGTTTACTTCCTATCTTGGGAGAAAGGGGTTGTTGAATAAAATGTATATTGAAGGCTTATTTTTATAATCCTAGAGAGGCTTAGTTTAGAGGGAGTATAGCATGATGAGATGACTAGGAGGTGGAAGAAAAATCTTAAGGAGTCTTACCTTGCTAGAGCAGTAGGTTGGAGGACTCCTTTCTATAGCTTTTATTGTTAATGTTTTGTTTGGGATGCATTTGATTTATTCATGTCTTCATGGATTATACCCTTATATTTTCAAGAGATTGAACTTCTTTTTTAAATGCTTTGAAAAAACACTTGATTCGGTTGTTTATAGCCTATGTTTATGAAATTTTTAATCTTCCAAATACTTTGGTAGATGTATTATCAACAAACATATTTTTATCTAATATCCATATATATCACTTTTCCTATATTGGAGGGTTCTATTATTGGTTATAACCCATTAATGATGTATGAAGCCATCAAAATCATTAGTGTTGCAGGTATAAATAGAGAACTTCTTTTTAAAATATTACAATAAATGTTAGTCAGGTTGTAGTGATCATAATACCAAGATTCCGCATCTTAATAACACATCTACATCAAGCATTAGGTTTTAGTGGATGTCATTATCTATTATGGACCTTGATGAATGCTAGAATCCATCTTGTGTGGTCACTGTTAGCAATCATAGGAGTTGTTATTTTACTACAGAACACTCAAGGTTTAATCGGGTCATAGAAAATAAAATTTAGCTATTAGAACATAACATATTCAACAATAGAACTTTTTTTTTTACCTCTATTAGCAACTTGAGATAACTTTTCTTCCCTCTATTTTTATTGACATTTACAGATGATACATCATATCATAATTGTTGAAATCCTATTAAGTTGATTTTTCTAATGCCCTAGTAATATTTCATCGATTCATAAAATGTGGTTGTTGAGGTTTGTGACCTTTGTATACCATCCCTTGAGTGACCTGCGTGTTTTTCCATGCTCGGCCTCGCTCAGGTGGAAGGCCTATTATATCTTTTGCAAGTATTATTCCACATGTGATATGCTTAGGTGAAAAATGTCTTTAAATGGAGAAACTCTCCCTTAGGTATTCGACCACCAAGTGATGGTTGTGGACCAAGCCACTTGGTGCGAACTAAAGGGTGCACATTATACAATGATAGAACCTTGACCCCATTTGACCATTGTCTAAAATTTATTCCTCTCCAGCTATGTGGTTGCCTAGTATTGGTTGATGTTTTTGCACTCATTTGAAACACTATTTTATCTGATAGTGGGATAATTTATCCTACATCGATAATATGAGAGTTTTGAGTGATTTTCAAAATGGAAGAATCTACCCATAGTGAGTGATCACCACTTGGTGGTTAAGGGGACCACTGAGTAGGGACCACCCTATACCAATTGTAGGTGCACTAGCTAAAACACCTGGCTAAGTCTTATTTTCTCCTACTTTGCTTACTACAACCTTCGTTTCATAGATTCATCACCATGTGGAGTGGTGCAATAGGTTTACCTTGGAGGTTTAGTTAGTTGACTGGTTATGTGCTAGGTATCTTAGGGATAGTATGCATCAAATCCTTTTTAATGAGTTATGTGGTAGATATCCCATATAATCCCTGTGGGAGCATGTGAGGATTTTAAATAAGGGAAATCACCCCTAAAAGTTATACCATGGGTGGTGGTCAGGATAGCCATGGAGGCTACGATAGTCAAGGAGACTAGTTAGGATTCTTTATAAAATGCTATAGCACCAGTGGATGGGTGCTTTGGATGACCTATTGACTAAGATAGTTAAAGTAGCTACTATTTGACCCATTTATCAGTTTTGATGTTTGAGTTAATTAACTCAAACCTTCTTTTTGTTGGTTAAAACCCTTTTGAAGATTATAATACTCCTTGTTAATCATACCTTTTGGATTAATTAAACCTTTTTGTTGTAAAGGATATTATAGAATAATTTTTGGAAAAAAATAGAGAAGTTGGTTTAAAACAATTTTATGGAGAAATTGAGTAAATATAGGATCAATAACATGGAGAAATGGGATGAATTTAAGATTCAATTTTATGGAAATATTAAATGAAACCTTAGATTAATTTTGTGGGGAAATTAATTTATATTCAGGAGTAATTTTATAGAAAATTTGAAAGAAAGATGAATTTAATCTTGTGGAAATTCTAAATACATTATGTAGAAAAAAGTTTTTTTTTGGAAATAAAATATGGATAATCCATTCTTCAAAGGATATATTGGGTAATCTATTCTTGAGATGGGTATGAGATCCTCTGAAAGTCATGCATTATAAGTTAAGCATTGAAATTACCTATGGGAAATAATAGATAGGGAAATTGTTCTTGTTTAAGTTATGGATTTACTCAATAGGATAGAATGCGTGGGAAATTGTTGGATGAAGTTTTTTGGATATTAGTTAGCACCTATTTGATCATTGGATTGAAAAACTATTTGGGAAGGAATGGATAGGGAGATCCATTCTTGAGATAATTATGGGGTTTTCTCTTTTATGTGATTTATGTAAATTAAGATGATGAATGCATGGTTGCATTAGAAGTTCATTTAGATGATGAATGCATATTTGCATTAGAATTTCATTTTTACGATGAATGCATGGTTGCATTAGAAATTTATTTTGTGGAAAAATAAATATTTTGGAAATAATGGATGTGGAATCCATTATTTAGTTGAGGTTTTCTCCTCTTCCTTGGTGTCGTTCTCCTCTTCCTTAGCATCATTCTTCTCGGTGTCTTTAGGTTCATCTTCCTTGGGTTCAACCTTCATAGTGACCTTGTCCACCTCAGAGCCTCCATCAGCTTCCTGGCTAGTCTGCCCAGCATAGAACAATTTTTGTAATCCTTCCCTGATGTCAATGATGGAATTAACCATCGTATACATCATTGTCGTGGTGGAGGAAATGATGAAATCCTTGAGTTGTTTATTTTCATCCTGTATTTCCTCTTCTTCATTCTTAATTTTGATAACATTCCACTTGGTGGCCAGGTTTTGAAGCCTAGCCGACTTCCTCACCGACTCATCTATGTTATCGAAACTAATGCTCTTTCTTGCCCTTAATTTTGTGACGTCCTCCATGGCCTTTTTCTTCTTCTCAACAAGAGACAAGCGAACCGAGGAGGAACCCTATTTAGTAGAGTTCGTGATGATAGGGTTAAGCTTGTTGGGTTTAGGACTGTTGGCCAAAACGTAGGTGTAGATGACGTTAAACATGCCCTGATGGTGGGGAAGGTCAAGACTTTTCTTATCTCTGCAGGACGTAATGGACTTGTTTATGGAATTGAGGAAAAATAGGGGTATGTTGAGAGGCTTGATATCTCTGAAATGGTTGACAAAGGCCAAGTGATAGGTTTTGAGGGCTTTCTCAGAGTTATCAACGGTGATAAATTCCATGATGGGCTTCATCACATAGTCACATGGAGAATTGAGGTCATGCCTGAAGATGTCGAGATTCTTAGATTTTTTCTAGATTTTTTCATTCCCTTTGAACTCTGCCAATTCGACCTCCCAATTGTGTTTGTGTCTATGGATGGAGCGACCCTCAGGGTTTTGGCCAGTGATGGAGGCTAGGAGATGGACATCAACTATGAAATTCCTCCCACGCACAGAGATAGACCCATTTTCCCAAGACTCAAGGAAGGCCATCGTAATATCGAGCTCATCACCAAAAAACATATGGAGGAAAGGGAAGTAATGTCTATCCTAGAGGATCTTTTCAACCATGGAATCATAGAAAATAGAGGTGGGCTCAATGAAATCGCTCGACATGGTAGGGGTGGGAGTGGGACTAGTGATGGGGTGGCCAGGAAGACAGGGAAATGTGGACAAGCACAGCCAAGGGAAATTAAACATGTTAAGGAAGGCAGAATTGGATAGAGTGATGGCTATAAAAAGGATGAGGACAGATGGAAAGAGTTGAGGGAGGCGGGGGGTGCACAAGAACTAAACCGAGCGAGGCAGAGGGAGGAAAAAATAGGCATGGGAGCAATGGGAAGAAGACTCATGGTAAACAGGAAGCTCACACATAGGAAGGACTAGCCAGCTCATGCGAGGACACGCATCAAGGCAGAAAATGGGCATTGGAAAAAAGCTTTTGATAGGGAAATCAATGGGCACGTTTCCTAATTTTCTTGGGGTAATAAATCTCAAATATCATGAATCCAGCTCATCATAACCATTGGTTGAGGTGGACTCCTCCATACTGTGCCACGTCTACACACTGTAAATGTGGATGATGATCTCGACATGAATTTTTGCATGGGTCTGGTAGTTGGAAAAGAGAGTCCCATAGGAGGTGGGTTTTTGCCACTAAGTCTGATGCAGAGGTTTGAAAAATGATGAATTTTGAACGCCTTCACATGATCAGCATTGGAAATCACATTTCAGGACCTGCAAAGGTTGGACAAATAGTGCCAATAAATGACAAAATTGTTAGCGTGTATTCCAAAAATATTTGCCCAATGAGGGGAAATAGAGCGACAATAGGTGACAAGACTGAGGTGGTGGAAGGATTGAAGGTAGTGGAGGATGATGTGGGTGGACAAGTGGGACTTTGGGTGGCAGTGAATGGGGGTGATGGAAAATGATAGGTGGATACTGAGCTGGCGGTCATGAAAAAGGTTGCGGAGGGATGCTTGGGAAATGACATGCCAAAATATGGGGAGACCTTTCCACTTACCATGATGAGAAGGGATGATCACGTGGAGCATGATAAAACCTAAAAAACTTGAGACATTAATCATGAGGATAAGGTTGGTCATCCTAAGGAAAGGCCTCCTACGATGAAAGGTTAATTTGGTGTCTCTCTTGATCTATAATGGCTTGAACTTCCTCTGGGATGTCATTATACCAAGTGTGGAAATTAACCGTATTGACTCCAATGTTGGCTAGCTTGTCAGCAACCTTATTGGATTCTCTGTAGGTATGCTGAAAGATAACTTCTTGAATTTCGAGGACTAAGGTCCTGGATTCCTCAATATAGTCCCTGACTCTCCAGGAAGGTTTGCAATTTCTATTTTTGAGGTAATTGATAATGTTGAGGGAGTCACCTTCCACTATCAGTTTGGTAGTTAGGTTCTTAGATAGGCATAAACCCCTCCACATACTTTTGGATTCAGTGACATGGTTCGTCTATTCTCCTAGCCCTTCAGCATAGGCAAGGATGATTTGCCCTTGATGATTTCTCATAACACCTCCAGCCCCAGCCTTTCCTGGATTGCCTTTTGTTGCTCCATAAAAATTTAGTTTGTGCCAACCCATCGGAGGGGGAGTCCAGACTGTCTCAATATTGATATTGAAAGGGGGGCGAAGATCCTTTAAAGATAAACCCAACTCTTTCCCAAGATCAGATTCAGATTTGGAAGGAGGCTTGGAAGAGGGGGAAATGAGGAAAGCATTTTCCAAGGCAAAGGCCAGGATTTTGGAAGAAATGAGCTTGGGGACCTTAGGCTTAAGGGAAAACACTCTACTATTTCTTTCAAGCCAGACTTTCCAGAGGAAATGGTGGAGGGAGATATTCCAAAATAACTTGATGCGGGGGTCATGGAAGGGGGAAGGCCAATGGATGAAAAGGTCTCCTATGGAGCAGGGTTTGACCCACTGGATATGGAAGGAATGGAAAATGGAGTCAAGTATGGAAGAAGAAAAATGGCAATGGAGGAAGAGGTGAGACGTGGATTCCCAGGCATTATGGCAGAGATAGCATCTATTGGGGATGGGTATGCCTTTTTTTATGAGATTATCAATGGTAAGGATTTTCTCTTGGATGGCAAGCCATGAAAAGAAATAAATCTTAGGTATGAGATGCTTGATACAAACACGATTTGAGGAAAACAACAAATCATCATCATAAAGGAGGAGGAGATAGGCTGATTTGACAGAGAATTCTCCACTATCAGTATGCTCCCAAATGAGCTGATCAATAGAATTAGTTGAGGGAATGATAGTAGAGGAAAGGAGGGAATTCAACATGTTAGATTCAATAGGAAAGGTAGGACTGGAAATTGAAATCCAATTGGGAACCCTATTCTGAGTGTTAAGGAAATCAGAAACCTTTTGTCCTATCCTATCATCAATAAAGGATTTGAGTTTGGACAGAATAGGGTCATTAAGGAGGGGTTCTTGAGAGATCCATTTGTCATTCTAGAAATCAATGTTTCCTCCATTTCCCATTTTCCATATTATTCCTTTCTTGATGAGGGGCTTAGTGCTAATAATGGAATTCCAGAAAGCTGACCCCCTGTTAGGAATATCCTCACTAAGAAAATTGCCATCTTGGAGATATTTCCTTTTGGCAATGGAAATCCACTCATTGTTGTCTCCTGAAACCAACCTCCACGCTTGCTTAGAAATCAAAGTGGTGTTGAGGGAATGAATCCTTCTTAGTCCTATTCCTCCTTTGTATTTGGGTTTGCAAACCTTGTCCCAGGCTACAAGATGGATTCTTTGTTTGTTTTCAGCTCCTATCCATAAATTTTTTTTTGAATTTGCTCTATCTTTAATGAAACTGTGGCAGGAGCCTTGAAGACAGATAAGAAGTAGACATGGATACTTTGAAGAACTGCAGTAGTTAGAGTGCATTTAGCTGCTTGGGACAAAAGGTTTCCTTTCCATCCTGCAAGTATTTTTTGAATACGCTCAATAACGTTGCTCCACATAGAAACAACAGGTTGCCCATAGAAAAGAGGTAGGCCAAGGTAAGTGGTCGGGAGGTCAGCTATAGAGCATTCTAGGATCCGAGCAATATTGATCTATCTCTGCATGGGAGTATTGAGGAAATATAGTTTGCTTTTGTTGAAGTTAACTTTCTGACCAGCAGCTACTTCATAAATCTGAAGGATATATTTGATAACTTTGGCTTCAAAAATAGACGCGGTTGTCGACAAGATGGTGTCATCCACAAATTATTGGTGAGATACTGGAGTATTCTAGGAGGAGGCCTTGATCCCTGACAACAAGTTAGTTCTACAAGCAACCTGAATGGTTCTACCTAGAGATTCTGCTATGATGATAAATAATAAAGGAGAAATGGGATCTCCCTACCTGAGACCTCTGTTGCTCTTGAAATAACCTATTGGGGAACCATTAATGAGGATAGAGAACCAAGGGGAGGATATGCAATTTCTGATGAGGTCAACCCATTCAGGATGGAATCCAAACTTGTGCAGGATAGCTAAGAGGAATTTCTAGTTAACTCTATCGTAAGCTTTATTCATGTCAAGCTTGAGGATGCAGGTAGGCTTTTTAGTCTTGGAAGCAGTATGGAGGGCTTCATGGATGGAAATGACTCCATCAAGGATGGATCTACCTTGAACCGAGCTACCTTGGCAAGGGTCAATAATGGTGGGAAAAATGGTTTTTATTCTAGTGGCCATGATTTTGGTGAGGACTTTATAGATGACATTGCAAAGGCTGATGGGCTTGTAGTCAGCTAATGACTTGGCAACTAGATTTTTAGGAATGAGGGCAATGAAGGTGGAATTGTATCCTCTAGGAATCCTTTTGGAGGACTGAAGCTCTTTGATGGCCAGGAAAACATCAAAGCCAACAATATCCCAGAAGGTTTGAAAGAAGCGAGGGGGAAACCCATCTGGACCTGGGGCTTTGTCAGGATTCATGGAAAAAAGGGTGGATTTGATTTCTTCATCCTAAAAAGGGACAATGAGAGAGGAATTGACCGAATCAAGAATGGATTTAGAAGGAATGTGATTGAGTAAAGCATTTTTGGCTGAGGTTGAGAAAGAATTATCATCCTCAAGCATATTTCTGAAGTAAGAGCTAGCTTCGTTCCTGATTTCCTCGAGATCAGCTATGAGAGTGTCGTCACCTTTAGTCAGTTCCTTGATGCGGTTGTTGCTTCTATTTCTTAGGGTGGCCACATGGAAAAATTTAGTATTAGAGTCTCCTTCTTTGAGCCACAGAGCTCTAGATTTCTGATGCCAATAAGTCTCTTCGCAAGAAAGGACATTGTGGTACTCAGCAAGGAACTACTTCTCTTCATTCCTAATATGGATATCTGCCATCCCATTTTGAATTTTGGACTCAATCTATTCAAGTATTTCTTTGAGAGATTGTTTATTGGTGAAAATATTACCAAAGACTTCTTTATTCTAGATTTTTAGGTCTTCTTTGAGAGTTTTAAGCTTCTGGGTTAGTCTAAAGGAAGGGTGCCCTTGGAAGTCTTGTTTCTAGGAATGAGAAACTCTCTGCCTTAGATCTGGATGATGTAGCCACATAGACTCAAATCTGAATGACCTTTTGAAGGGGTTAGATTTGTCAATGTCCAGGATGAGAGGATTATGGTCTGATCCAATTTTGGGAAGAGGATAAAGAACAACATCACCAAAAACCTGAACCGCTTCTTGGGAAAGGAAAACCCTATCTAATTTGACTTGGATATGTTGTGCTCCAGCTCTTCTATTGCTCCAAGTATATTTAGCCTTCTTGATATTTAAGTCCATTAAATTATTTGCATTGACAAAGTCATTAAAATCCTCCATGCTTTTAGTTG
Organism: Wollemia nobilis; assembly: GCA_028583015.1. Taxonomy (NCBI): domain Eukaryota; kingdom Viridiplantae; phylum Streptophyta; class Pinopsida; order Araucariales; family Araucariaceae; genus Wollemia; species Wollemia nobilis. The sequence continues at coordinate 3,326,569 of JAQPPZ010002064.1, forward strand.
GGGTCTCAGATCCTCCTTTTTTATCTGAAGGGAAAAGGGGAGTGTTAAAATCTCCTACCACAATCCAGGGAATGTTAAGAAAGGAATATTTCATACTAGTCAGGGTTTCCCACAACTGAGCTCTCCCTGAGATGGTGTTAGGAGCATAAACATTGGTAAGGATCCAGGGAGAGTTGTTGTTGACATCATGAAAGAGAACGCTTAAAAGCCTATCACTGGAATGAAGAAGACGCCCTTCAAATTTTTGCTTATCCCATAGGCACATGAGACCTCCAGAAGTTCCTCTAGCATCACTGACTACTACTCCTACATTTTTCCATATTTCTTTAGCTACTAAAGCAGAGCTATTGGCATTAATTTTTGTTTCCTGCATGATGATGATGGAAGGTTTGATATCTTTCCTCATGGACTTTACAAGTCTTTGTTTGGTTGCCCCATTGAGGCCTCTCACGTTCCATGAGAGAATATTCATTTGGAATATTTGGGGGCTTTTATGCCTCCTCTCCCAATGTGGGGAGGGGGTTTGGAGCTTTTACTCTCTTCCTTGAGTTGAGACGTAATATTAGGAAAAAGGGTTTTTTGAACTCCATTTGCAATGTCATCTATTGTTTGGGAATTCTATATTTCCTCTTTGGAAGGTCTCCCTCTTTTATTTTCACTACCAAAATTAATGGGGGATTTGGTAGTACTTCTAGTTTGCTTAGGGCTAAACTTATAGGGAATGATATGTTCTAAGACAGGGCTTTGAGGCCTAATGAACTGACTTAGGCTGGGAGATATTATTTCCTCCATAATATTCTTATTTGAGATAGCTACAATTTCATCTTGAGGGCTGCGTGATGGTCCAGACTTGGATGGGGTGTTTACAAAACTGAGGTCGATGTTCAGATCGGGAGGGATTTGTGGATCTAGCTGGGATTCAACTTGGGGTTTCAGGGGAGAAAAATTTTCCTCCAGCTGGTTGGACTTGATAGACAATGATATTTGAGTTATAGCAGCAACTTCTTTTTGAGGATCCTCAGAAGGATGTTTTGGAGTAGAGGAAATCAGGGCATTTCCTTGTAGAACCTTATCAGATTCATTTAAGATGTTAAATATATTGGAAATCATGAGAGGGGAACTTACTTGATGTTGTTATGAGTTCGCCATTTCCTTGCCTTTGAGATGTTGAGGCCTTTATGGATATTTAGGAAGCTTTTGCTGCTGCTGGTGATTTTTCTTTGTCTGACTATGTTGCTGCCATTTCTTTTGGGTTTTGGGAAAACCACTATTGAGTGGGTTTTTGCTGCCTCTTTTTGGTCTAAGTTGACCCCGCTAGGCGCTCCTGCATCTTGTTTTTGATCTATCTCCAAGTTAATATGAGCTTTGAGGATAGGGCACTGGGACCTCAGATGTCCCTGGGTATGGCATTCCACACAGAAAGCCGGTTTGTTTTCATACTCCAAGGGCTACTTTTTACAGAAAGACTTATGGATAAGATTGACATAAGTTGGTAATTCTGATGCTAGATTGGCGTTAATGCAGATCCTTGCCACATTCATTCGCTTGCGAGCTCTAGTGACTGAATCAATGGCTAGGAGCTCTCCTATAACATTTGTGATGGATAGGAGGATATCATCATGCCAACAATGGAAAGGGAGGTTGGGAATGTGAACCCATATAGGGGCATAGTTTATATCTTGAGTATCAGGATCAAAATCAAGGTCCCATTTCCTTAGGAACAAGCTTTTACACCCTAAAAACCAGGGGCCTCCGGTGAGGATGCATTTTGTGTCTTCGTCATTGCTCAATCTAATAGCAAAGAAACCTCTGGATAGGACAACCAATTCCATGTCTCCTAGGGTTTTCCATTTGGTGATAGCCCACCTATGAATGGTCTCGATATCAGGTCTTCCTCCAATGAACTTCCCAACCAAAGCATAGCATTCCATAGCTAGGTAGTTGTTGGAAATATTGTTAGGGATGTTAATGTTTTGGCCATCAAAAATTATTGTAGTTCTAGGAGGCTTAAAGGGACCTCATCCCTTGTTGGATAGGACATTAGCATAAGATATTGCCTTGGTATTGTCACCAGTGGGACCCTTAGAAGTTGAAGGAAGGGCCCCAATTTTGGGAGGTTCATCTCCCCAAAAAATGACCGGCTCAGCCTGAGATTTAGTTGTATTGGGTAGTGTATCATCTGTATCTCCTTTGTCCTCAGAAATTTTGTCCTCATCGGTGTCCTTGGTACCTGACTTCCTACCATCCTTACTGCTGGTGTCATCCTTAGTTCATGTCCTCCTGTACTCATTTCCTACTGAACCAAACCTCTCGCTTTTTCCTACCCTCTCCATCGTAATGAATAGGTGGAATCCATTCTTGAAGGAATTTACGGGGTTCCTTTTTAAAATCTATTATTTGTTATAATATTTTTGAATGTATAGTTTCTTAGATAAATATTTAATTTAGAATAAAATAATCCATAGAAGAGTGAAGGTGGAATTAATTCGAGGGATTTGTGGAACTTCCATAAATAAATTTTTAATATGAATTAACTGAGCATTCCATGATTTTGGGGACATAAGAATTATGGGGTTCTTATGAAAATATTATTTACATAAATGAATTATGGAATTCCTTTCAACTGTTGTATTGGAAACAATTAATCTTATAGAATAAAATGGTTGTCTTAAGGCTGGGTTTTACCATAAGGGTTTCCCAAGATATATTATGTGATATATCTTCATATTTTCATATTGCATTTACTGCTTTATAGATCTAGCTATAGAAGTTATGTTTACATTTCAATAAATTGGGAAGTTTATTACAAGAAAAAATTATAATTATGAAATTGCTATGAATTTTATTTGAATATGCTAATACCTTGTAAAGAATGCATTGAAAGGAAGCCTTCATTTATTTTTATTTATGAATGAAATATGTCATTCATTATATTACTTATTAATAAATTATTATGATGCTATGGTTATGCTAAATATCATGTGGAATTGATCATGAGTTAATTAGGGATTAAGTTTCTTGTATGATACTTCAAATGACTAATTAATTGTTTAGACTTAATAAATACTTAATTAAAAGAGAGAGAAATAATCAAGGATATATTGAAATGTTCAAACCATAAGGTGATTGTGGGAAGAAAATATCTAGAATTTTTGCATAAGTTACAGTTTGAGTGTGGAACTCAAGTGGACCCAATGAAAGAGTCCTAGTTTAGATTTTATCTCCTACTACGAATGATAGGAGAGTGTTATGCAAATTCGTTGGGTGGTTGAAAATAGGATGTCTATATGATTTTATCACAAGGAATTGATAACCGCCTTAGTTACTCCATCATGGATACAATCTACAATAAACCTTGATTATGATTTCTACCTATTGGGTGGTTATGAAATATATATATATAGAATTCTCTCTCGAAGTGTGTTGGATTTAGAGGTTTGTTACAGTTGGTATCAAAGCATGGTTGTAGAACTAAATTCTTTCATGGATAATATTAAGGCACCTTGTGAGTGATAACATATAAATCTTACCTAGGAATAGTATCTTGTGTGGAGAAACAATAACCACGACCATTATTGAATGAATGATAATAAAATAAGTTAGTTCAGGAAGATAAAGAACTAACTATAAATAACTAAAATCAACTTTGTGTAATCCTAATCATTATTGAATTAATGATAATATGTAAAGATATTTAAATGGCACCTTGTAGGCAAGCGTGACCTAGACCATTGTCAATGGAGTGATAATGATAAAATTTGAAATGGCACCCTAAGATGAGACAAACGACCCAAAATATTACCAAGAAGGTAATAATGGTTTTAACTGTGATAGCCATACTTGTATTGACTAAATACCATTACTTGAAAAAACATCATCAAGAAGGTAAAGCTCAAATATTGATAAAGCTAGCCATGAACTTGAAAGTACATCAGATTTGATGTGAAAAGGATAAGGTGCATAAATAGATATGTACATAACATATTGATGGAGTCATCAAAAATATGATGATGAGACATCATGTAAGATAAGAGGCCATAATTATGGGACACATGTGAAGTATTGATAGGCTTTCAAACACGTTGGGAAATGTTATAGCCTTGGGCCACTAAAGAGGAAAAATGAACGCCTAGATAATTAATACGATATCATTGATGGGTGGTATAAGAGGAATGAGGCCACCAAAAATAATTGAGATGTGATCTACGGAGGATGAATAAGTAGACTCAAGCTAATAGATAATCGAATAGATGATTTATAAATATCGATATGTCATAAATCGATGATTGATTAGACACTTGGCATTGATCAAAGGAGTAATGTTGACTCTACAACATCAAGAAAATGGGTTGAATATATAAAAAAAAAATTGTATAATATTTTCAATGCTAGAGAAAGGATTAATTTATCAGCTACTCATTCCATTTAATGTAATTATACTTGTATTAGGGTTTTTCTTTTTGATATTGATTATGTTCAAATAAAATCCCATAGTATGCATCATGATTCTTCTACTTTTTATTGTCAATCTACTGGTGCATATACTTTGAGAAGAGAATATGGCTTCTAGTGATGCTGGAACAAGCCGATGAGGTGGTGCAAATCCAGAAGAAATAATACCATTGAATATTTTCAAACCAAAAAACACATTTAGAGTAATATTCTAGGATGTGAGGAATATGTTGGATGCTAATGACTAGTAGTGGTTGAGAGAAATAGGGTTATAAGGGGAAACATGTCTAGAGCTAGTGCATGTAGATAGATGTTATATATAATCCTTGATCACAAGGTGGAATCCTGATAGGGGGAAATTCTAGTTACCCACTAGGAAGATGACCATAACTCTAGAAGATGTATACTAAATATATTGGTTACTAGTAAAGGGATGTACAATGATCAATATTATTGAAGCAAAGGAGTGGATTTTAGAGAGTGTTTTGGGATCAAAGTAGAAAGATATGAACATTACGAAAGGTAGTATAATATATGAGCTATATTATATGTTTGGTAAACTGACCCATAGACAGGCTATTATGATGGTGCTTATATCAAGTATTATTTTAGCTAATTCACTAGGTCCATGATTTCCTTGGAATATGCCAGGAGTGGTGTAGTACCTAGTGGAGAGTACCTAGTACCTAGTAGAGATTTATTCATTTTGTGAATGATGAAGAGAGTAAGGATGATTTATAGCTTCTTACTACAAGTATGGTCCTGGGAACATGTGGCTATGGAAAGACCCCAAGGGTTACCTTATGATGCACAAAATGTAGTAGGGCTAGAGGTACCTTATGCATTAAGGTGGTAGAGGGGGAAATAGTTATACATTAAAATACCATGTAAAGGCACTAGAGAGTGGTATCACTCTATTTGGGAAAATTTGCAACCCCAAGATGTGATCTAGAGACCATGGAGGAAGGGCCTAGTATGGGAAGAAGATGGAATGCAACTAGCTCATGTGCGATGAGTAAGGTGGATGATTGGATGAATGAAAATACAATATGAGTATTTTCAATATACTTGAGTATTGCAATAGTTCGATATTAGACAAAGAATATTATATCCACCAGGAATCTACACAAGAAAAGGAAGGAATAAAGTAGTACCACCACAAATGAAACCATTGACCTTAGAGGTAGGCATAGTCATATGGGTATCACATGAGAATTATGCTTGTACAACTCCAAAGTACGATAGATTGTGGACCACCTAGTCACGACAAGATAGGGAAGTACAAAGGAAGAGGATGTGGAAGAAAGTGGTGAAGCAGCAAGAGAGACAACTAAGGTTGTTGATAGAGGAGAAGGGTTTATACCTAATGGTATATAAGTAGAAGATGATATTATTATACAACATGTGCATCATCAAGTAGAAATGGAAGTAGGTCCATTAGATTATCAAGAAGATGATGGATGTCATTCTATGATGGATGGACTACATGAAGTGAAGTTTTTGAGGTAGCAATTTTGGTAGCAATAATCACAATATATTGAGAGATAAGGTATATGCACATAAGAAAATATGAGGTTGGAGTCTAAAAGGGATGCTTCCATTGCAAATTAATATAGACTCTAATAGGAGGTAGCACAAAGAAGTGGTTGGGGACCATAAAAAACCATACATGTTGAGAATGCACAAATACAAGCCAAGGAAGAGTATAGAATTTCATATTTAACTTTATGTTTAGATGATTTAGTGAGTGATAGCCTACTCACTCCATCACAACCTATTGTTAGAGTACAATATGGGCATAGAGGAACAACATAAGCAAGATAAGCAAGGTTGCAAGGTAAATCTTGAACAACTTCTTTGAGATAACTAGGTCTAGCACAAAGTAGTGAATGGACTAAGAGACAACAACAATGAGGCTTGTTTTATGGTGTGGCTAAAAAGCCACTATTTGTGTGCTATAATTATGTGTAGTGTGTATTCTAATGGAATTTACAAATGTAACCTATAAACATGTATTTTTATATATGAAGGAATGTTTATCCAATGCTTGATATAGATGATTGTGGTATATGTAGTCTATTTAAGCATGAACACACCTCTTGGGAAATTTTTTATCATACTAAGAATAGATATTCTTGATTAAAATTCATTAAGAGTTGGACCAGATGATCCCAATACTTGAGGGGAGTTGTAGTAGGTAACACTCAAATATTCTTATTTGAGGCGAGTTGTGATGGGCAACACTCAAATATTTTTATTTTAGGGGAGTTGTGATAGGCAACACTAAAATATTATTATTTGAGGGGAGTTTCAGTAGGCAACACTCAAACCTTCTTGTGATATTTTGGGTGGTGTAGCCTAGAGGATTCTGAAAAGTGAAAAAATATTTTTGGAACATCCTAAGTGGGAAAGCTTGGACTAATTTCCCTACGGCAGAGGTATGTATTATTATCATTAGTTCATATTGGCACCTTAGGAAGAGGGTAGCCAATGTATTGACCACATGAAGTGATAATAGCCTTAATTAGCCACATGGTAACTAAGAACTAAGTCCTAGATGACTCATCATGAATGAGCATGTATCTAGGCCCAAGTAAAATACACCAAGATACTACATAGACATACTTATGTATGAATAGGGAAAAACGTGTTTTCTTATTTATAGATAAAAATGGAGAACCCTATGTTATGGTCAAATGGTCTTACATTCACAAAAATTGGTAAGACAATGTGGGGGACCATTAAGGCATCCTTTATGTATGAGCATAAGGGTGAACCCTAGTATTAGAGGATGGGGCCACATCCTGACCACTTGAGTGTTGTAATGACTAGTTCTCAATTGTGGTATACCTTGGAATGAAAGAAGAAGCAATTTGGGATACATCTATGTGAATCTATCATACTTAATGGGAAATAATAGAGATGGAGACTTTATTCTTTAGTTAATTTTTTACTATAATTAATGGAAAAAAATAAAAATGGAATTTTATTATAAGTTTTGATCATACTTTGAGAAGGAGTAGATGTAGAATCTATCCTTAATTAAGTTTTAAACATTCTTATTGAGAGGTGTATGGAATACTCGCTTTAATTTGATAAAATATATTCCAAAATATGAGGCTTAGGAGAAATATAATGTACATAATTCGATCTTAGGAGTGAATCCTAATATTAAATCAGGAAAATTTTATTCAATTTTACTCTCATAAAATTTTAAATAATGCATGGTACCTTATGAGGAGTAAGTGTGATCATTAATACTATCATAGGATTATAATAGTCTTGGAATGGTACCTTACATGGTGTAAGTACGACTCTTGATACTATCCACATATGATTGAGAAGATGATCTTATTAGACTTCATGATCAACTAGTTAGGATGAAGCTGAAGTTAGACCTTGATGGGATAATTTGAGAAATTCCAATAGAGACTACAAGGGTAGGCAGAAAAATAAAATAATTTTTTCTTTTATTTATTTTGGTCCATGTTACAATACAAACCTGGCCTTTACCCATAGTAAGAATTTGCACAAAATCTCAATCATGGTGAAACCTTTATCATTGGTTTTTATGTCGTGAAACATGCCCTATCACATTAGAGGTATAGGAAAACAAAACCTTTACCACAATGGCAAACCATCACATATGAGATGCCACCAAACATATCTATCTACAGAGTAGATCAATATGCCACCAGACCACAATATGTTGGTCAAATTCAATAGCGTACCACACACTATTTAAATAATGGTTTATACCACAACACAATGCATGTGGTACTAATATCCTCAAATAAAATAGTGAGGCCATCAATGTAACACCATGAAGGTGTATGGAATTAGGTGGTACATATGTGTACTATATTTATGTTGATAATGGGCTAATGGGCAATATGTATATAGCCTAAGGGTAATAAGTTGACTAAGGATGTATACTAGGGGACATCAAGGATGATGCACTGGTGGTGGAAAATATGTTTTCCAAAGAGAATTTCAGGATATATGGGTATCCTGAAGTGAGATTTATGATATTATATTTTTTTCTTTGATGACACCTATTTTCTATGAGGTTAACTCATGATAAGGGCCATCAAGTCATAGGTTGGAACTCCTTTGTGAGATATTTTGATAAAACTAGTTGCATTTAGACTTATTATGTCTAAAATATTATGGAAATATGATTTCATATCATCTCTCTAAAATAAAAACATGATGATAATTCTATGTACGTTTAAAAAATTTTGGACATAGATGTTATAACAAAGCAGGGTCTAGTGGAACAACTGTATTAAATAGTGTGCCACTTAAAGGAAGTGGAGGTTATGCACACCTATGTGTATATTCATGAATACTTTGTTTTGTAGAAAAACACAAGTGTTGAGCAAGGTGCAGCAGGAGTATTGTCATTGTTGTCAACACAGTCAGTTAGATCTAATGATGCAGTGGACAGGCAGTTCAAAAGCCACTCAGATGCAGAGGACAGGAGTTCAAAGGTTATTCAGAGTATGGACAGTGAGTTTCCAAGAAGACCATAGTGGCCCATTTGCAAAAGATCAAAGAAAAAGACAAGTAAGAAAAGTGTCGCGATATCACGACATATACAGCAGGCAAGAAAAACTGTCACGATTTCGTGACATGTTAGAGGAGAGAGAAAAAGCTGGAAAAACTGTCACGATTTTGCGACATGTTAGAAGAGAGAGAAGAAGCAGGAAAAACTATCACGATTTCGTGACATGTTGGAAGAAAGAGAAGAAGCAGGAAAAACTGTCGCGATTTCGTGACATGTTGGATGAGAAAAAGACAAGTGGAAAAACTGTCGTGATTTCGTGACATGTTCGAAAAGAAAGCGCAAGCAAGAAAAACTGTCACGATTTCATGACATGTTCGAAGAGAAAGCGCAAGCAAGAAAAACTGTCATGATTTCGCGACATGTTGGAAGAGAGAGAAGAAGCAAGAAAAACTGTCATGATTTCGTGACATGTTGGCAGAGAAAAAGGCAAGTAGAAAAACTGTCGTGATTTCACGACATGTTGGCAGAGAAAAAGGCAAGTGGAAAAACTGTCGCGATTTCGCGACATGTTGGAAGAAAAAGAGAAAGCAGGAAGAAGTGTCACGATTTCGCGACAAGTTCGAAGAAAGAGAGTAAGTTGGAAAAGTGTCGCGATTTCGCGACATGTCGCAATTTCATGACTTATTGCAAAGAAGGTTGTACGGACGAAAAAGTGTCGCGATTTCGCGACATATTGCAAGGAAGGTTGTACAGACGAAAAGGTGTCACGATTTCGTGACATGTTGTAGGAGAGAGAAAAAGGTGTCGCGATTTCGTGACATGTTTCATTTTCATGGTCCAAAGCGAAGAGAATGAGGAGAGAGAAAAAGGTGTCACGATTTCGTGACATGTTTCATTTTTGCGATCCAAAGCGAAGAGAATGAGGAGATAGAAAAAGGTGTCACGATTTAGCGACATGTTTCATTTTCGCGGTCCAAAGCGAAGAGAAAGAGGAGAGAGAAAAAGGTGTCGCGATTTTGTGACATGTTTCATTTTCGCGGTCCAAAGCGAAGAGAATGAGGAGAGAGAAAAAGGTGTCACGATTTCGTGACATGTTTCATTTTCGCGGTCCAAAGCGAAGAGAAAGAGGAGAGAGAAAAAGGTGTCGCGATTTCGTGACATGTTTCATTTTCGCGGTCCAAAGCGAAGAGAAAGAGGAGAGAGAAAAAGGTGTCATGATTTCGTGACATATGACAAGAGAAAGAGCTAAGGAGAAAAAGTGTCGCGATATCGCGACATGTCGGGTTTTCGTGACCCGAAGGCAAAGAGGAAGCGCAAGGAGAAAAAGTGTCGCGATATCGTGACATGTCGGGTTTTCGTGACCCGAAGGCAAAGAGAAAGCACAAGGATAAAAAGTGTCGTGATATCGCGACATGTCGGGTTTTCACGACCCGAAGGCAAAGAGAAAGAATAAGGAGAAAAAGTGTTGCGATATCGTGACATGTCGCATTTTTGCGACTAAAGGAGGAAAGAGAAAGTAAGAAGGCAGAAGTGTCACGATTTCATGACAAAAGTAAAGAAGGAGAGTACGGAGGAAAAAGTGTAGCGATATCGCTACATGTTGTATTCTCACGGGCCAAAGCTAAGAGAAAGCGTACGGAGGTGAAAGTGTCACGATATCGTGACATGTGTTTTCACGGCAACAGCTATAGAAGAGTTACAGAGGCAGTTGAAGTTGACGAAGACCGATGTTAGCCGATGAAGATTAGGGTTTGCAACCGACAAAGATTAGGGTTTGCAACCGACTAAGATTAGGGTTACAATCGACTAAGATTAGGTTTTTGATCTTGAAAATATTGTTATAAAAGGAAGGATGTTTTGAAGAGTTGATGATGTGGAAAAGTGCGACGTTCGGAGACAGTGCGCAGAGTGCGAAGTTCGATCGTAGTGTGCAGAGTTGTATAAGTCGTCGAATGCAAGTTGAAGTGTGAAATGTGGCCGTAAGAGCGCAGATAGCACAAAAGCGGCGAGATGATGGTGAAGTGCACAAAGTGAGCAAAGAGTCGTGTCGAATTGTCCTAAGTGTGAAAATTGCAAATGAAGCAGAGAGCGCAAAAAGGGAGAAGACAATCGTTCAACTGTGATGCAACAGATTGTGCGAAGTGATTGCGTAGAGAGAGCAGAGTGCGCAGAGAGCGCAAAGGTGAAGTAGACTATTCAGGGTCTTGCAAAAGCAAAGGTATTTTACCATCAAACTTATAGATTCAAAATTGAAGTCCAGGTTGCATCTTGGCATCAGGGGTTGGTGCTCCTTCCAGTAGGTGCTGGTAAATCAGGGGTTGGTGCTCCTTTCTGTTGATACAAATAAATTAGGGGTTGGTGCTCCTTCCAGTGGGTGTTGGTAAACTGATTGTAAAGTTGGTGCTTTGCAAAGGCTAGATTTGGATGGTAGTCCAAGCAGTCATTCTTGAGGAGTAGCCAAATTGGTGAACCTCATTAAAATCTTGTGTTGTGTGATGTTCTCTTGTTGTACTTGTTGTATCTTTTTATAAGTTTTTAATTGCTGCTATTACTTTAAGAGCTATGAATTTAAGTTTAAAGTACCACACTGATTCACCCCCCCTCTCAGTGCCATTGTAAGACTAACAATTGGTATTAGAGCCAAGTTCCCTTATAAAAGCTAAATCAGCTAGGGTTGATCTTGGATTAGTACGCAATGGGTAAGAAGAATAGATCTTCCTCCAAAAGGGCATCTCAGTCAGTTTCAGTTCCTGTGGAAGAGAAAATTGATCCAGAAGAGGTTGAAGGCTTCTCATCAAACCAAGCACCAGTGTTTGATGGATCTAATTATGCATTCTGGAGAATCAGGATGCAGACATATCTTTGTGCTTTGGGTTACGACATCTGGGATTCAGTAATCAATGAATACACAATACCCATCACTCCTCCAACCGATGCTACCGATAAGAATCTGTTTGAAAATGACTCAAAAGCAAGGAATGCTATCAGGTGCGGATTAGTAGACAGTGAAATGGTAAAGGTCAAGAGTTGTAAAACGGCAAAAGAAATATGGGACAAACTGAGGAGTACTCATGAAGGAGACGATGAGATCAAGGATGTCAAGTTACAAACACATCAAGCTCAGGTCAAAGCTTTAAAGTTGAATAACGATGAGAACATAGAGATATATATGCTGAAAGTTAATGAAGTCCTAGAGGATGATTCTAAAAGAGAAATAGAAAAGGAACATAAATGTGATGAAGAAGAAATTGATGCAGAAATAAATTTGAAAGAGGAACTAATTGCAGCTCTAGATGAATTGAAGATAGAAAGAAAAAGGAATAAGGAAATCTCAAGAAAGCTTGATGATGCAAATGAAATAATAACCAGGTTGAAAGTATAGGTAGAAGAATTCAAAAGGATTGAAGAAACTCTCAAGTCACAGATCAATGAGAAAGAGATTGGTTGCTGCAAACAAGAGGAAGAGATTGTTTTATTGAAGAAACAACTAGAAGAGGCCAATACAAATCTCAAATTCGAGAAGAGCACAGAGTTGCTAGACAAAATGATAAGCCAACAAAGAAGCTCCAAGGATAAGCGTGGTCTTGGATATGAAGCTGAACAAACTTCATCTTCCAACTCGCAGAGAAGAAGAAGTTCACTGTTGAAGGATCGAAGCAAGAAAAGTTTGAAGTTGAATCTTCAAAAGGAAGAAAATATCAAAGGAGATCTACAACAAAGCAGCCACAACAAAAGAGGTTCTATCACTCTCACTCTATTCATACTAATACTTTTAATGGCTATTGTTTCAGATGCAACCAGTATGGTCACAAGGCAACTTATTGTGGATTGAATAATAAATCAAAGAGTTATGCTGGTAGAAATACATCTGCGTATCTGAGTGAACACTATGTACAATATTTTCAATGCAATGGTCATGGGCACATAGCAAGGTTTTGTCCAAGCACTTATGTATCTAATCTAAGGCAAAATAGTAGATTTCATCAGACGCAAAGAACGCAACATAGACAGGGAATAAATCATGTACATAAAAGAAAGGAAAATAATCATTCATCATGGATGCACAAGAGACAACCACACAAGAGAAATGTTCGAGTTCACGAAAAGGTGCAAAACAGGGATGCAATTGAAAAATCCAAGCCCGAGTTCAAGAAAGTTTGGAGAAAGATAGAAGAAAGGAAATCGTGTCTCCTTGGACCGAAGGAGACTACTCCTCTATTGCACTAAGCAACTCCGGGTAGCACATCCTTAGGGGGAGCAATCTTAAAGTTTTATTTTAATGCTCCTATGTATGTGTTTGGGTTTCTGAGGATGAAAGGCAAGTAGTTAGGGGGAGTTGTCGTATAGTTGTCGAAGTATGTTTTCAGTTCATGTAGTTTGTGGAAGTGCCGTGAAGGGTGGTGATTAAATTGAGAGTTCTCATTATTGGTAGTATTGCTATATGTCATTGTTGTACTGGTGATGGTTCTTATTGCCACTATTCAAAGTTAAGGATTATAATAGTTCAGATAAGTTGGTTAGTGAAAGATTGTTGCTCTAGCCGTATATATGTGTTTCGATAAAAGCAGTGGGTATTTGAACTACACATTGATGGGAAGATTGTTAGATCTATTTTTGATGTTGTGGTGAAAAATATTGAAGTTTGATCATTGATTCATGTTTAGCTCATCAAGATGAGCAACTTTGCTTTGTGAATCATACCTATCCGAGGTCCAGAAGTATGAGTTTGAGTAAGGTGCACTATAGTTGGCCGTGAAGTGGTTAACAAAATATTGTTTTCTGATTCGAACAGTTGACAGTAAGGTGTGACCAACGGTGACTATAGAAAACATAGACCAAGTTGAAAATGTAAAAAGGGATTTGGTTGGTGTTGTGGTACTGTGTTTGATGCTTGCACAGTGTTGACAGTAAAATTGCAATGTTGGTACAGTGTTGGACAAAAGTTGGTACAAGTGTGAGTCACTTGTCAATTTTGTTGACATATGTGAAATTAGCATTTTTGAATGGGAAGCTTGAAGAAGAGGTTTATATTGAGCAGCCAGATGGTTCCCAGCTTGGTGATGATCCCCACTTGGTCTGTAAGTTGAAGATATATGGCTTGAAACAGGCACCTCGAGCATAGTATGCATGGTAGCACGATTTCAGGCTAATCCCAAGGAGACTCATGTGACAGGAGTAAAAAGGATTGATTGTGGTTTCTTTTTTGAAAGTGATTGGTTTAATGCTTCAAAGTTTTTCTGAATTGAGAGTTGTGTTTAAGCCTTGTGTTATAAGCATAGTGGCTTAAGCCCATTTTTTGTGAAAGATCTTGAGTTAGAAAAGAACATGAGTATCATTATTATGTCATATTTGTGGTTGAGCATTGTTGGAATTATTTGAGTTGGTTGATACATACTTGGACTAGGGTTGTGTGAGAGATGATGGGTTGAGTTGATTCGATTGAGCCTAGTCAAGTTATGTGTGAAGTGATTTTTAAAGTTCTATGAAGTAGATTTGATTTGAGATCATCGTTCTTTTTGAGTACTACTTGAGCATGATTGATTGAGCTTTTGAGAAGGCCTTTTGGAAATATTTGAGGACAATGCTGGGACAGATTGCTAGAGAAGATTCAGACAAGTTTTTAGAGAGCTTGGTGGAGCAGATCTGGACATGTTTTGAATGAGCTAGTTATTCAACATTGGACAAGTTCCATGTGAGCTTGTTAGAGCAGTGTTCTGTGTGAGCCTATTGAGCAGGTTCTTAGTGAGCCTATTGATCGAGCTTTGGAGGTGACTGAGTACAGAGGAAGAGTCTCAATGGATATAAATCTAGCAGCCAACACAGTTGAAGATAGACCTGAGTGAGGATTCTTCAAGTGAAGAAGAGGTCCACCAGTCAGTGCAGCAGAGAGAAAGAGTCTTCTATAATACCAAGGGTACTATGAAGTATGGGTTATGATATCCGAAAGGTAAAGACTTCACCCTTATTTCGTATTCAGATGCAGATTGGGCAGGATGTGTCGATGACAGAAAGAGTACCAGTGGAGGTGCATTCTATCTTGGAGACAGATTGGTCGAGTGGTTAAACTTCCCAAGAATTGGCTAGCCATAGGGATCACATTTTTAGGGGGAGCATTTAAATATTTGATTATCTTTTTGCTCATGATCATGATTTTTGCTAAGTGTAATCAATTTTGCCTAAAAATGTTGTGCATGGACTCAGGGGGAGTCTGCAGTAGCCCTTTGGTATTATTGTCAAAGGGGGAGAAGAGTTACAAGAAATTGCACATGTGTTGCCAACAATTCCAAAGGGGGAGATTGTTGAGCAAGGTGCAGCAGGAGTATTGTCATTGTTGTCAAAATAGTCAATTAGATCTAATGATTGTTGTCAACATAGTCAGTTAGATCTAATGATGCAGTGGACAGGCAGTTCAAAAGCCATTCAGATGCAGAGGACAGGAGTTCAAAGGTTATTCAGAGTATGGACAGTGAGTTTCCAAGAAGACCATAGTGGCCCATTTGCAAAAGATCAAAGAAAAAGACAAGTAAGAAAAGTGTCGCGATATCGCGACATATACAGCAAGTATCGCGACATATACAACAGGCAAGACATGTTAGAGGAGAGAGAAAAAGCGGAAAAACTGTCACGATTTCGCGACATGTTAGAAGAGAGAGAAGAAGCAGGAAAAACTGTCACGATTTCGCGACATGTTAGAAGAGAGAGAAGAAGCAGGAAAAACTGTCACGATTTCACGACATGTTGGAAGAAAGAGAAGAAGTAGGAAAAACTGTCGTGATTTCGTGACATGTTGGATGAGAAAAAGACAAGTGGAAAAACTGTCACGATTTCGTGACATGTTCGAAAAGAAAGCGCAAGTAGGAAAAACTGTCACGATTTCATGACATGTTCGAAGAGAAAGCGCAAGCAAGAAAAACTGTCATGATTTCGCGACATGTTGGAAGAGAGAGAAGAAGCAAGAAAAACTGCCGTGATTTCACAACATGTTGGCAGAGAAAAAGGCAAGTAGAAAAACTATCGCGATTTCGCGACATGTTGGCAGAGAAAAAGGCAAGTGGAAAACTGTCACGATTTCGCGACATGTTGGAAGAAAAAGAGAAAGAAGGAAGAAGTGTCACGATTTCGCGACAATTTGTAGGAGAGAGAAGAAGGTGTCGCGATTTCGCGACATGTTTCATTTTCGCGGTCCAAAGCGAAGAGAATGAGGAGAGAGAAAAAAGTGTCGCGATTTCGTGACATGTTTCATTTTCACGGCCCAAAGCGAAGAGAATGAGGAGAGAGAAAAAGGTGTCACGATTTCGTGACATGTTTCATTTTCACGGCCCAAAGCGAAGAGAATGAGGAGAGAGAAAAAGGTGTCACGATTTCGTGACATGTTTCATTTTTGCGGTCCAAAGCGAAGAGAAAGAAGAGAGAGAAAAAGTGTCACGATTTCGTGACATGTTTCATTTTTGCGGTCCAAAGCGAAGAGAATGAGGAGAGAGAAAAAGGTGTCGCGATTTCACGACATGTTTCATTTTCGCGGTCCAAAGCGAAGAGAAAGAGGAGAGAGAAAAAGGTGTCGCGATTTCATGACATGTTTCATTTTCGTAGTCCAAAGCGAAGAGAAAGAGGAGAGAGAAAAAGGTGTCGCGATTTCGTGACATATGACAAGAGAAAGAGCTAAGGAGAAAAAGTGTCGCGATATCGCGACATGTCGGGTTTTCGCGACCCGAAGGCAAAGAGGAAGCGCAAGGAGAAAAAGTGTCATGATATCGTGACATGTCGGGTTTTCACGACCCGAAGGCAAAGAGAAAGCACAAGGAGAAAAAGTGTCGCGATATCGCGACATGTCAGGTTTTCGCGACCTGAAGGCAAAGAGAAAGCACAAGGAGAAAAAGTGTCGCGATATCGTGACATGTTGCATTTTCGCGACTAAAGGAGGAAAGAGAAATTAAGAAGGCAGAAGTGTCATGATTTCGTGACAAAAGTAAAGAAGAAGAGTACGGAAGAAAAAGTGTAGCGATATCGCTACATGTTGTATTCTCACGGGCCAAAGCTAAGAGAAAGCGTACGGAGGCGAAAGTGTCGTGATATCGCGACATGTTGTGTTTTTGTGGCAATAGCAACAGAAGAGTTATAGAGGCAGTTGAAGCCGACGAAGACCGATGTTAGCCGATGAAGATTAGGGTTTGTAGCCGATGAAGATTAGGGTTTGCAATTGACTAAGATTAGGGTTACAGTTGACTAAGATTAGGTTTTTGATCTTGAAAATATTTTTATAAAAGGAAGGCTTTTTTGAAGAGTTTGCGGTGTGGAGAAGTGCGATGTTTGGAGACAGTGCACAGAGTGCGAAGTTCGGTCATAATGTGTAGAGTTGTATAAGTCGTCGAATGCAAATCGAAGTGTGAAATGTGGTCGTAAGAGCGCAGATAGCGTAGAAGCGGTGAGATGATGGCGAAGTGCGCAAAGTGAGCGAAGAGTCGTGTCAAATTGTCCTAAGTGTGAAAATTGCAAATGAAGCAGAGCGCAAAAAGGGAGAAGATGATCGTTCGACTATGATGCAGCAGATTGTGCGAAGTGATTGCGCAAAGAGAGCAGAGTGCGCAGAGAGCGCAAAGGTGAAGTAGACCAATCAGGGTCTTGCAAAAATGAAGGTATCTTACAAACAAACTCATAGATTCAATTTGAAGTCCAGGTTGCATCTTGGCATCAGGGGTTGGTGCTCCTTCTAGTTGGTGCTGGTAAATCAGGGGTTGGTGCTCCTTTCTGTTGGTACAGATAAATCAGGGGTTGGTGCTCCTTCCAGTTGGTGCTGGTAAATTGATTGTAAAGTTGGTGCTTTGCAAAGGCTGGATTTGGATGGTAGTCCAAGTAGTCATTCTTGAGGAGTAGCCAAATTGGTGAACCTCATTAAAATCTTGTGTTGTGTGATGTTCTCTTTCTGTTCTTGCTGTATCTTGCAATAAGTTTTATTTGCTGCTATTACTTTAAGAGCTGTGAATTTAAGTTTAAAGTACTACACTGATTCACCCCCCCTCTCAGTGCCATTGTAAGTCTAACAACAAGGACTTTCTTTTGTCCAAAGGAGGTATTATACCTTAGCCCTCCTTGGTAGGTCTCATAGTTGATATAGATTATGTATGGTTAGTCTTGTTTTGTAGTTGCATAAATGATGAATAGTTAAAAACATTTGATATTTGAATATGGTACTATTGATGTATCATTGATTTGCAGGAATAGGTACTCTCGAAGGTGACAAGGAGGTCGATCACCGAGATCGAGATGCCTGATTGAAATAAATTTTGCAAAGGATTATTCAAAAGGAAAAAGGGGTTAAATGTCAATATTAATGGATAATATTAACATTTGACATTGATTATTACTTTAATTAAATATTATTGTCTTTATTACCTAAATGGTATTTATTTTATAGTTTTGTTATTACAACTAATAAACAATAAAAAATAAAAATAAAGAAATTAGGTAGGACTAAAGATTGTTCAATGTATAGGAGATTCCATTTTTTTTTTAGAAGATAAATTTCTTAAGGTTCAATAGGAGGGGACTTGAACCAAGAAAGTGGTCATTTAAGTCTCCACTTGGTCATTTTAGTCTTCACCCTTATTTATTTCGATCTTTTATTTTGTTTTCTTCCTAGCTTGGGAGAAAGGGGTTGTTGAATAAAATGTATCTTGAAGGCTTATTTTTATAGGCCTAGATGGGATTAGTTTAGAGGGAGACTAGCATGAGGAGATGAGTAGGAGGTGCAAGCAAAAGCTTAAGGAGTATTACCTTGTTGGAGCATTAGGTTGGACAACTTTTTTTTTAAGCGAAAAAACCCCTTGTGGGGCTGCCTTGGTATGAGAGACCACGAACAAGGGTTCTACACTGTCAAAGTCACTCAGGAGTCACACACGACCCTGCCCGCACCAACATTATCAATTGGATTTTGGATATCCAATTCATATTTTTGGTAGGGTGGATATTTGAACCTGGGACCTCCCTTGGAGGATTGCCCTCTTCTCTCCAACTCACCTACAACACCTAGGTGTTAGGTTGGACAACTTCTTTATATGGATTTGATTGTTAATGTTTTTTTTTTATGGATTTGACTTATTTATGTCCTACTCTTATATTTTTAAGATATTTAAATCCTTTTTCAAATAATTTAAACAAACACTTGATTTAGTTGTTTATGGCCTATGTGTATGAAAGTTTTAGTATTCCAAATCCTTTTGTGGATGTATGATCGATAGACATGTTTTTATCTGATATATATATATATATATATATATATATATATCACTTTTCCTATATTGGAGGGTTCTATTATTGGTTATAACCCACTAATAATGTATGAAGCCATCAAAATCATTAGTTTTGTAGGCATAAATATAAGTGATTTTTACAGCATTGCAGTGAATGTTAGTTGGGTTTTAGTGATCACAATACCAATATTCCACACCTTAAAGCCACATGTAAATCAAGTATTAGGTTTTAATGTATTCTATTGTATGTTATGGACCCTGATGAATGCTTGAAGTCATCATGTGTGGTCACTATTAGCAAGTATAGGAACTATTATTTTACTATAGAACACTAAAGGTTTAACCGAGTCATAGCAAATGAATTTTAGCTATTAGAATATAATGGATTCAATAATATACCATATGGTTTTAATCTCTGTTAGTGATGTGAGATATATTTTCTTCCCTCTATTTTAATTGATATTTAAAGATGTTATGTTATGTCATAAATAATTAAAATCATGTTAAATCGATTTATTTAATACACTAGGAAGCTTTTGCCCATGCATAAAAGGTGGTTGTTGAGGTCTGTGACCTCTGTATACCATCCCCTAAGTGGCCTACATGTTGGTCCACACTCAGCCTCGCTCAGGCAGAAGGCCTGTTACACCTTTAACGAGCATTATCCCACATGGGATATGCCCGAGCGATGAAGATCTCTAAAGGGAGATAGTCTCCCTTAGGTCTTCAACCACAAAGTGTTGGTTAAGGACTAGTCCACTTGGTGCCAGATGAAGGGTGCACATTATACGATGATAGAAACTTGACTCCATTTGACCATTGCTTAAACTATGTTCACCTCTCGCTATGTGGTTTCATAGTATTAGTTGGTGCTATTACGCTCAATTGAAACACCATTTTGTTTGATAATGGGATGATTTATCCTACATCGATAGTGTGGGAGTTTTGAATAATGTTCAAAAGAGAACAAGCTCCCCATAATGAGTGATCACCACTCGGTGGTCAAGTGGACCATCGAGAAAGGGCCACCCTACACCAATTGTAGGAATACTAGCTCAGACATGTGGCTAAGTCTTACTTCCCTACTTTGCTTACTAAGACCTTGGTTTTATATATTTTTTTCCACATAGAGTGGTGCAATATGTTTACCTTGGATGTTTAGTTAGTTGAATGGTTGTGTGCTTATTTGCTTAGGGGTTATATGCATCAAATTATTTTTAATGAGTTATGCGGTAAATATCCCACATGCTCCTTGTTGGAGCATGTGAGGGTTATAAATAAGGGAAGTTACCCCTAAGAGTTAGACCACATGTGGTGGTTAGGATAGCCATGGACCACATGTGGTGGTTAGGATAGCCATGGAGGTTAGGATAGATGAGGATGCTAGTTAGGATGCTTTAGCGAAAGCTATAGTGCTAGTGGATGGGTGCTTTAGATGACTTGTTGATCGAAATAGTTAAAGTAGCTTTTGTTTGACTAGTTTATCAGTTCTGGTGTTTGAATTAATTAACTTAAACCTTCTTTTTGTTGCTTAAAATCCTTTTGAATATTATAATACTCCTTGTTAATCAAACCTTTTGGATTAATTAAACCTTTTTGCTGTAAAGGAGATTATAGAATAAAATTTGGAAATTATTATAGACATTGATCTAAATAAATTTCATGGAGAAATTGAGTAAATCTAGGATCAAATTTGTGGAGAAATCGGATGAATTTAAGATTTAATTTTGTGGAAATATTGTATGAAACCTTAGATTAATTTTGTGGAGAAATTAATTCATATTTAGGGGTAATTTTACAAAAACATTGAAAGAAAGATGGATTTAATCTTGAAGAAAGTCTAAATGAATTCTATGGAAAATATTTTGTTTTGGAAAGAATGGATGGGGAATCCATTCTTGAAAGGATAGGTCGGGTAATATATTATTGATAGGAGTAGGGGATCCTCTAAAAGTTATGAATTGTAATTTGAGTATTGAACTTACCTATGGGAAAGAATAGATAGGTAATCTATTCTTAGTTAAGTTATGGATTTAATCAATAGGATATAATGCGTGGGAAATTATTGGATGAATATTTTTGGATATTAGTTAGCACCTATTTAATCATTGGCTTGACAATCTATTTGGGGAATAATGGATAGGGAGATCCATTCTTGACGAAATTATGTAGTTTTCTCTTGTATGTGCTTTATGTAAATTAAGATGATTAATGCATGGTTGCATTAGAAGTTCATTTAGATTATGAATGCATATTTGCATTAGAATTTTATTTTGATAATGAATGCATGGTTGCATTAGAAATTCATTTTGTGGAAAAATGAATTTTTTTGGAATCCATTCTTGAAGGAATTTATGGGGTTCCTTCTTAAAAATCTATTATTTGTTATAAGATTGTTGAAAGCCTGGTTGCTTAGATAAATATTTTATTTAGAACAAACAATCCATAGAAGAATGAATGTGGAATTCATTGAAGGGATTTATGGAACTTTCATCACTAATTTCGTAATATAAATTAACTAAATATTTCATGATTTTGGGGACATAAGAATTATGGAGTTCTTATGAAAATATGATTTAGATAAAGGAATTATGAGATTCCTTTATACTATTGTATTGGAAATAGTTAATCTTATAAAATAAAATAGATGTCTTAGCATTGGGTTTTCTCGTAAGGGTTTCCCAAGATATATGATGTGTTATATCTTCATATTTTAATATTGCATTTACTGCTTTATAGATCTAGCTATGGAAGTTTTGTTTACAATTCAATAAATTGGGAATTTTATTACAAGGAAAATATCATAATTATAAAATTGCTATGAATTTCATTTGAATATGATAATACCTTGTAAATAATGCATAAAAGGGAAGCCTTAAATTATATTCATTTATGAATGCAATATGTTATTCATTACATTGCTTAATGATAAATGATTATGATATTATGGTTATGCTAAATATCATGTGGAATTGATCATGAGTTAATTAGGGATTAAGTTTTTTGTATGAGACTTCAAATGACTAATTAAGTCACCCAGGTGTTGTAGGTGTGTTGGAGAGGAGAGGGCAATCCTCCAAGGGAGGTCCCAGGTTCAAATATCCACCCTACCAAAAAGCTGAATTGGGTATCCAAAATTCAATTGATAATGTTGGTGCAGGCAGGGTCGGGTGAGACCCTCGAGTTACTTTGACGGTGTAGAACCCCCTTTTCGTGGTCTCTTAGACCAAGGTGGCTTCGCAAGGGGTTTTTTTCTTTAAAAAAAAATGACTAATTAAGTGTTTAGACTTAATAAATCCTTAAGTATAAAGAGAGAGAATTAATAAAGGATAAATTGAAATGTTCAAACCTTGAGTTAATTTTGGTAAGGCAACACCTAGAATGTTTGCATAAGTTACACATTGAGTTCAGAACTCAAGTGGGACCAAAGAAGGTGATCATTGGGAGTCCTAGTTTAGATTCTATCTTCTATCATGAATGTTAGGAGAGTCTTATGCAAATTAGTTGGGTGGTTGACAATATGATGTCTATATGAGTTTATCATAAGGAATTGATAGCCACCTTAGTTACTCCATCATGGATACCATCTACAATAAACCTTGATTATGATTTCTACCTAGTGGATGGTTATGTAATATATACATAGATAAAAATCTCTCTCAAAGTGGGCTGGATTTAGAGGTTTGTTATAGAGGGGATTCTGGCATAGAGACTCTTAACATCAAAAGAGAATTGAATGATGTCTTGAAGAAAAGTACGACCATGCAGATATTTAATTAGAGATATAGAATCCAAGATATGTTTTTTTTGTTTCAATAAAATTGGCAAGAGCATATGATGAAGCCATTTAGAGGTAGGTTCTATCATGAATCCATAATAGGAAGAAATGGGTTGACTAGAAATTCTGGTCTTTTGGATTTTAAGGAGCAGGTAAAAGACACACACTCTGGTAGAGGATGGTGTTACCTGGAGCATAAATTTCCTATGGTTTTCTGAAAGTAGATTCCTTATAAAAGCCTAGCCACACAAGTCTTGGAGCTAATAAAAAATATTCTACCAAGGGACTTTGTTCACTTCAGAGTACACATTCTAATCTGAAAGTTAGGAAAAGCATTATGAAATGTACCAATCCATGGACAAAACTCAAACACACAATTTTTTTATCTGTAAGCCTAATGACAATTGATTTGTCATTGGCAAGGGAACGAATGGTAAACCAAATATGGGTTAAAAAGGCACATTGGCAGGTGGGATTGGTAGCAAATAATTTATTATTGAGGAATATTTCACCCATGCCAATAATTTCTTTCAAAGGCATGTAAAACTATGAAGGATTAAAAATTGGGTTGAAGACAAGGAAAGGATCAATGGGCTTAGGTAGTTTTAGAGGGCCACCTCTCGGACCAAAGAACCATTCAAGACAAAGACATCTACAAAAGGCTAAAAACTCCTATTTTAGAACCTCTTTGGATATGGGAGGAGGAACATGGAGGATATTTAAATTCAAGCTGAGGGCCTCAATTTCATTTTGAATAAGTTTTATGGAGAAAAAATTATGGATAATGAGATTTGTGAGTTTGCCATCCATGGCCTAGACAAGACTCCTCTAAAAATACCAATGACCAAAATATTGTGGACTAAAAATTATAGACCAAGGGATTTTTTTTTTTTTTGCCACCATTTTAACATCATAAGAAGCCCTACCCTTTCTACTTATGAACAAATGGGGCAAAAACATTTCGTGGATTATCGAAACCAGAGTTGCAAAAATTCTTCCATTGTTGTGTTGTAATTGTTGTTGCATAGAGGAAGTGTGGTTCTAGAATTTTTCCCCTTCTTTTGTCTTCTTGGAGAAGGACCCAAAAATTTTAAATTATGCCCCTATTTTTGTTGATGCTTTTGTTGTTGTTTTTTTTTTGGTTGTTTATTTATTTTTTGTGGCTACCATTGTTGTTGTTTGTTACCATGTTGTGTATTTTGTTGTTCTTTGTTACCATGTTGTGGATTTTTTTGTTTTTATTACCTTTTTTTAGTGGTAGAGGCTCTCTTGTTTAACCCTCTACTACAACTTCTATTCTTATTGTGTTGTGCAGGAATGTTTTTTTGTGCACCTATGATTTATTTTTCTAGATGATCAATTTGTTGCTTGATTTCTCTTTTAATGAAGTTAGCTATGCTTTCTGTAGCTTCTAACATATTAACTTCTAGGAATTTTGAAGTAGCATTCTCTCAAGCAACTTTGGATTTCTCTTGTATTTCTTTTTGGATTTGCATTTTAACTCTCCAAGATTGGAGCTTTTCTTCAAAAAGCTCTTTAATCTAGGATTCTCATTTTGAAGCAATTTCTTGAGAAATTATCTTGTGTTTATTTACAAAATATACAAAAATTTTCTTAACTGTAGGTAATAAAATACCCAAAATATAACCATTAGCCTAAGTAGCTAATTTATTTGTGTATGTTTTGAAGTTATAGATGTACAATTTAGCCATTTCTAAGCAAATTTTTCTATGAGTGCCTCTAAATCATCAAAAAATTATCTATTAATATATTCATCTAGAAGTTGAAGGTGAGTTTTTTCCATTTGTAGGCTATGGGGAATAATGCCTTTGCCCAAATTATCTTCAAGTTGGGCTAGCTTGGAATGGCATTTTTTACCTTTCTACTCAAAATATTGAATTATTTGAACCTTGTTTCTATCAGCTTTTCCAAATACTCTGGTCATGGAGGAACACCATGCATTACATTGATTTCATCTATGAAGGTCATTTTATCCTATGTGGAAGGAAATATTTCATTCTAAGCAAAAAAATTTATTTCTATTAGACCTCTACAAAACTCTTCCATTTTATCTGTGTCAAATATCAATTCTTCAAGCTTCCAAATTTTTTGTTGTGGACTCTCTTGCCATAGACGCTTGCAAGGAAGAAGAATAGGAGAACTAGGGGGACTGTTAGGAACTATGGGAGAGGATTCAAAATCTAAAAGCTCAAGAACTAATAGAGTAGTGTGTACCATTAATGGATAAAATTATTAATGAAAAAAGAAATATAGAAAAGTAGTACTCTAAAAACATGAACTACTTTCTGATTCACCAGATCAAAAATGTGCAAATGAAGAGCATACTCCTAATGCTGCAAGCTTTCTAGTTCACTAGATCATATTACATGCAAGTGAAGAGCATAATACCAACAACAAAAATATATTAAAAAAAGGATAAAAAATATTATAAACTTAAAGAAAGAGACAAGTTAGGAAATAAACAAAAAATATTTGATTGAATTTTTATTCCAAAAAAAAAGTGATACATCTACAAAACTCCAAATGTGTTTTGACCTATAGGTCTCATCAATGGAGTGAGCTTCGAAGAGGTACAACCTCTCTTTATAAATATTTGACTCTAGGGAGAGCTAAAAAGTAATGCATGTGGGATAAAAACACCCAAGCATTGTTACAAACCGTAGGTTTATATATCAAGATAATAAAAATAAGAGAAGTCATAGACTCAAGCTCCTCCTTCCCAAAAAAACACACCCACCTAGAAGAAAGAAGAAACTCATTTAAAATACGGAAATACAAAGTCCAAAATAGAGTCCCTTGAGCAATTTAATTTTTATAAAGATAATATCAAAGAGGTTTTTTGTTCCTCTAGAAAATGATTGCTCGCGCAATGTGCTTGAGCTCTATATCTTTTCATAATTTTTCAAATATTGAAGAAATAATATATGTGTCGATTCTAAGATCTCTAACAAAATTTCAGTTGTTCAACTTCAAAATAAAAGGAACTATTTTTATTTTGGTTCCATGTCTCTACGTTGCTTGCTCCAAAACTCTAGCCAAAAGTGAAGGCCTACCATCAAATTTAACTTTCTCAAACAAATGTAGGAGAAAATTAATTTGATATCCCCTAGCTCTAAGTATATCAAAAAATATATTTTTAACATAAATAAATCCACACCTAGATCTTTCTCTAACGATAAATCTATTGAGTTCACTCATGATAAAGGCCTTTTATTGATGAACTAGATGATGGGAGGAAGTAGGGATGTATTTATAGGCATTCATCGACTTCTAAAATAATTTGGTGTAGAGAATTTTTGTTTGAGAAAAATCAGGCCCCTTAAAAATATAGTATCTAGAAGTGTTACTTCAAAATAAAAAACAATGAACGTAATTTTAATACTATCATAAAAAGAACTGTAGGTAGTGAGAATAACATTAAGATCCTCCTAAGGGCCATGCCAAACTCCAATGGCATCATCAATGTTTCTTTTATAAAATAAAATATTTTCCACAGGCACATTATTAATTATCTATTCCTCTAGATGATAAAGAAATAAACAAGCATAAACCACAATAAAATTACTTCTTGTGTTGATCCTTATATCTCCCTATATGTTTTCTCTTTGAACTCCAAGTAATGTTGTGTTAACACTATCTCTACAAGCCTTACCACAAAGTTTTTCTTGGCTGAATCAAAATTCATTCCTCAAAAAATGACGGAGGGCTACCAGTATTTGAGAGGTGGGGATCCTGAGATAAAGACTCTCAACATCAAAAGAGAAAATAATGATATCTTGAAGAAAAGTATTGACATGCAGATCTTTAATTAGAGATATAGAATCCAAGAGATGATTTTTTTGTTTCAATAAAATTGGTAGGAGCAGATGATGAAGTCATTTGGAGGTTGGTTCAAGCATGAAGCCACAATAAAAACATATGGGTCAGTTAGAAAGCCTAAGCTTGTGGATTTTGGGAAGAGGGTAAAAGACACACTCTGGCATAGAATGGTGTTACTTGGAGCATAAAATTCTTGTGGTTTTGCGAAAGCAGATTCCTTCTAAAAGCCCAACCAAGCAAGTCCTAGAGCTGATAAAAAATATCTTGTCAAGGGACTATGTTCACTTCATAGTACACATTCTAATTTAAAAGCTAGGAAAAGCCTTTTAAAATGTACCAATCCATTGACACAACACAAACATCCAATTTTTTTTCTACGGGCCTAATGATAGTGGATTTGTCATTGAAAAGCAAATGAATGACACACCAAATATGGGGTAAAAAGGTACATTGGTGGGTGGGATTGATAGCAGATAATTTGTTATTAATGAATCTTTTACCCATGTTAATAATTTCTTCCAAAGGCCTTAAAACTGTGAGAAATTAATACTTGGGTTGGAGACATGAAAAGGATCAATGTGCTTGGGCAGTTTTGGAGGACCACCTCTTAGTCCAAAAATCATTCAAGATGAAGAACCATAGTAGGTGTATCACTTCTTTTATTGGAATAAAAATTCAATCAAATATTTTTTGTTTCTTCCCTAACTCATCTCTTTCTTTAAGTTTATAATCTCTATTTTCCTTCTTTTACGTTTTTGTTTCCGGTATTATGTTCTTCACTTGCATTTAATGTGATGTGATGAACCAGAAAACTTGCAACACTAGGAATATGCTCTTCACTTGCACATCTACAATATGGTGGATCAGAAACTAGTTGATGTTTTTATAAATATTTTTTCATTAAAGAAAATTTATTTATAAATAATCTTGTAAAAAATGAAAATAATAATAATAATAATATTAACTCTCACTAAATTTCTATAAGTCTATAAAAACTGAAATATTAATTTTAAAGATTGTTTTTAAAGCTTTGATTGTAAAGTAAGGACGTTATTATTGTTTCCATTTGAAATTTACCCATATTTGAAAAAACGTTATTGTTGTCTGCATTTGAATTTTATTTACATTTGAATATCTATCTATTAAATGACAGAAAACATTCATTACTCACAAATTGGCATCATCATGACAACTCAATAACTTTCTCGTATTAAAGTTTCATTGGGCAGAGCAACCCTAGATGTAAGTGAAAATGATTTGTCACCATTATGTAAGACATATGTTTGCATTTAAGTTTGCATTTGTCACCATTATGTAAGACATATGTTTGCATTTAAGTTTGCAGAGCAGCTGCCAGGAGAACAGACATCTCTGATATCGGTGCGGATATTTTTCATTCTGTACCTCAGTGGAAACAGGATATTCCAAATAGACTTCAAAAGTTCATTGTTTTTACTTTCGATTTACACCGGAGAAGCTGTCCACCTAAAGATTGAGATTAACTAATTTAGATTGAGATTAATTAGTTTTTTAAAAAGTGGTAAGATTTTGAGTATGTTTAATAAAGGCAAAGGTAATAATTTGACTTGAGTTTGTTGAATGCTTTAGTTTGATGACTACGAAACCAACTTTGAATCATCAGTCATTAGGGGTTTCCCACACTCCAGGTCACCCAAGAGAAGCAGGAGTGTTCAGAATCTTAAAGAAAATATCTAACCCTGTCCAGTTATTAATAATGAATGGATATTAATACAGTTGAAGAAAATATCCAACCCTGTGTCCAGTTATTAATAATGAATGGATATTAATACAGTTGCTATTACAGTTGACGAATTAAATTTGTCAAAATTTCCAAAAGCAATTATTTAGCGTTATTTTTTCAATAGGTTCCTCGACTGCATGGCCAAATTAAGAATTGGCGGATTTTTTTTTTTTTTTTAAGAAAATGTGCCCCATAAACTGATTGAGACTACTCTATCAAATTATCCTTGAAAAAGAGTTGCCACTTGTTTCTAAACAATACCATATTGGAATCTGCACCTCGTTGGATTCCCCCAGTGTAATGCCACACCGTAGAAAACTCAGAAATAAGTCTGTGTGGTATTGGCCGGAAAGCATTCTTGAGCCGAGAGGCGGAGTTCAGAAGCGCCAAACATCTGTCATAGCTCGTACTGAATTTTATGGACGGCAGTAATTCTTGTATAGCAAAAGAAGAGGATTCCAATTAATGTCGAACAAAATTCCATCATAGCGCGTGAGAATGCCTCCTACTCGCAAGTTGGAACATGTCCTTTCTTTCACAATCGGGATTCCTTTTCCTTCGTTTTCAGATAGAATGCATCCTACTCACAAGTTGGAACATGTCCTAATTAATGTCCTTTGTATCACAGTCGCGATTCCTTTTCCTTCTTTTTCAGACAGTAGACTCTAGGTAGACAGTAGGTTTTTTTGTTATTCTGAAATTCTGAACAACTGACTCCATGCTTGCAGGGTCTACAGCTTTTTATTCGCCAATTAACAGCTCGAACTTTATACGGATAAGTACGTTTGAATGAGACAGTTTGGAAAATACTGTGCCAAAAGGCATTTGCAGAAGAGATGCCATTCTTAAGACAGATCCGGGAGGATAATAAATTGGCTTCATAATTATAGACTGGCAAGCTGCGCGTGGTCTCAAGAAGAGATGCCATTCTTAAGACGGATTCAGGAGGATAATAAATTGGTAATTTGGTATATACATGGTTATATATGTGCGCTGACTATATATAGATACTCAGGTAAATTATCCGTCAAACGAAAACGGGATTCCGGCCCGGTAGAGAGCAATCGTTATTCATAATACATTTCAGTCCGACCACTCTCGTCTATGTCAACCTCCCGCTGAAATATTTGGACTGGCTGGTGTGACTAATTTTTCAATTATCCTCGTTTTAGATATATATGAACTCGCAGCAAGCTTTTTATCAAGGAATTCATCAAAGGTGTGAGAATATGTATCATCGTGGCCAAAAACCAACCTCACCCCACTCAAGACTTTAATTACCTTTGCGAAGGTGGACCTGCCCTCCTCTTCTCAAATCTCAAGAAGCGCTGGATTGCTATTTCATATACTTGTCTATAGGGCACAAAAAATGCTTTCATGCTATTTGAGCTGAGTTTGAAATTTGACCATGCTTATGATTTAAATATGTGTCATGTTTTTAGCTTATATTTGTACGGAACCAATTAGCCTTCCACCCGTTTTTCTATATAATAATCAACAATTATAGGTTTTTGCGGATACTTGCTTTTATCTAAAAGATCTAGGTTAAAATTATAAGGAAAGAATATTTATCAAAAAAAATATTTAACTTTCAACAACGAGATTTGGTGTTAATTTTTAAGCTTTGTTAGAACTTATAACTTTTATTTAGAGTAAAAAAAAAAAACAATGAGATGGATGGGTATTTTATACCTCAGGTATATATATATATATATAATGTGATAGGTATTTTATACCTCATATAAGTTTTATTAAAATAACCCTATTTAAAAAAAAAAAATTAACAAGAAAAATTTGTAACTTACAATCAATAGGTATTTTATACTTTACATAAGCCTTAATAAAAAAATCAGATAGGTCTTTTATACCTTACATAAGCCTTAATAAAATAATCCTATGGGTATTTTATAACTTATATAAGCCTTACTAAAACAACCATATTTAGAGCTATACAATGACTCAAATTTCATAAATTTCTTTGAAAAGTCTATCATACCTATTACATTAATTTTGTCAAATTTACATGCTAAAGTTATATTACCACCATAAGGTCATGATGTAATATCTCAAGGTTATGATGAGATGGATCATTTTAATCTTGTTAATTTTACTTTTTCTTAATATTTTTTTCCTAAAAAAAAATTGTAACTTCCATTTCAAAGTTAGAAAAAATATTACAATGAGATGGGTATTTTATAACTCATATAAACCTTACTAAAACAACACCTATTCTAGAGTCTCCTAAATTTTCTCAAATTTCTTTGAAAATTCTATTAGATCTATTACATTAATCTTGTTAAATATACATGCTCAAGTTATATTACCACTTTAAGGTCATGATATCTAGGTTATGATGAGATGGATAATTTTAATCTTATTAAGTTTACCTGCTCTTAACTTTTTTTTCTTGAAATTTTTTGTAACTTTCACTTTTGAGTTAGAAAAAAATTACAATGAGAAGGGTATTTTATACCTCATATAAGCTTTATTAATTCAAACCTATTTAGAGCTCTTTTAGGATCTCCCCATAATGACTCAATTTTTTTTAATTTCTTTAAAAAGTCTCAATTTTTTTTAATTTCTTTAAAAAGTCTCAATTTTTTTTAATTTCTTTGAAAATTCTATCACAAACTGTTACAATAATCTTGTTAAGTTTACATACTCAAGTTATATAACCACTATGAGGTCATGATGTCATATGTCAAGGTTATGATGAGATGGATATTTTTAATCTTGTTAAGTTTACCTACTTTTTTTTCCTTGAAAATTTTTGTAACTTTTATTTTTGAGTTAAAAACAAAATTACAATGAGATGTGTATTTTACACCTCATATAAGCCTTACTAAAAAACCCTATTTAGAGCTATTGTAGATTCTCTTAGCAATTACTTAAAAAATTTAAATTTCTTTGAAAAATCTATCAAACCTATTACATTAATCATATTAAGTTTACATGCTCAAGTTAATAATTTTATATTAATATAATTATTATTTTTATGAAAAAAATAATAATATATATATATATATATATATATATATATATATATATATATATATATATATGTATATATATGAATTTTTATGATAGATTACTATAATTGATAAATATTAAGTTAAAAATAAATGTTTTTTGATTTTAGTTTTAAAAATAAAATAAATTAATTTCTCATTCAAACCAAAATTAAGAAACGATAACATACAAATCACCCTAGAAAGAGAATCCCTAAGGAAGATACATGTCACTCCCTAATTAGATTTTGTTTGAAAATATGCATATAAAAGGTAAGTCATGAAATGTTAAACCATTGTTTCAAATTTAAAATATTTTTAGAGAGCAAGAAGAAGAATGAAAAACTAAGGGAGAGTAACTTTACATCAATATTGTTGATCTATTTTGAAGATTTATAAAGTAAATTATCTCAAATTAATAATATAGTTTTTATTTAAAATTAAATAAGTAAAATTATAAATGATGGTTTATAGTTATAAATTAATGACAAGGAATATTATAAGTAAAATTAGCAAAATACCTATATTAATTAAATTTAATTTGAGATATGGAATTCATATTTAAATATACTTGAATTTTGAAATTCTCTTTTAAATAGTAAATAAATATTTACAAAAAAAAATAATTGTAATTATTGTGTGATGATTAAATGGTTTTAGCAATTATTTTTTTATATTTTGGTAAAAGTTTATTGAATCAATAAAACCATACAAGAAACAGACAATCCCAAAAAAATAACCCTTACAAGGGCTAGAAGAAATATACCCTCAAAACCATTTAACACCTTACCAAAAGACACCCAACAAAAAACAACCTCAACTAGGCATATCCGCACCAAGCAAATTAGCAAGATGACGAGAACAATCCAATGGGAGTTGATCTCATTCCCTAACATTCCAATATTCCTAAAACTTAGAAGTCCATTTTGCCAAGAAATTAACCACACTATTCCATTCTCGATAATATGAACAAGGGAAATAAACTCTAGATACCGATCAATTTTAATGATATATCGAGCCACTAACGTCAGCTACCAGTGAACATTAGAAATATTATGAGTCTTCAAAAAATTAATAATAATATAAGAGTCTAAATCATAGATTATCTTCCACCATCCCATAGCATAATATTTTTTCAAAGCAAAATAAATAGCAAGGGCCTACATATAATTATTAGAGAGCTACACCACTACTATCTATCCCAACACCACCAATACCTGCATACCTAGGATTCCCTCTAGAAGAGCCATCAGTATTAATATTAAACATCCCATGAGGTGGAGGATGCCATTTGCCATATCTCTGTACTTTTTATTGAGGTCTCTCCTCTCGACTGATAAAAAATGATGAGGGTAATTATCCACTAAACCCAGGTCCTACATCATCAAAATCTCAGACTGCTCCAAAAGAATACTGATCTAACATTTAGAAGAAATATTTTCTTGAATCATACCAATAATCATCTACCAAATATTATAAATAGTTAACTTTCTACCTTGAAAAATTATTTGATTTCATTCAAGCCAAATTTGCCATACATGAGGGCCTAATACTCCACACAAATTGAAGAAAGAAATCCTTAATATAAGGTCTTCCTAAACTCCTCTAGAACTCAACAAGAGAAGAGACATGAGAATAAAACTGTTTCCACACCCTCCACCAAAGATGCCAAATTTCCTGTGAAAACTGTACAAGCATATGCCTTAAAGATTAACCATTGTTCTCACAAAAGAAAAAAATAGTAAAGTCATGGTAATTTAAATTAAATTAAGGAAATTAACCAATTTAGCATAGTTTTATATAATATTTCTCATCAATTAAACAATGTCTAAATTATTATACAATCTAGTTAGTGAATTAATTAAGGATTATGTGTGATGAATGAGCCATTGTTATGATTAAAGTAATATTTTTTTAGTGAAATTAGTTTTATCTAATTAAGACTAAAATTATTATTATGCTTGAATCATGATATATGACGTGTATTTCTTGGTTGGGATGGCATAGTCCTTGTGATACCATAGGGTTTAAAGGTAATATATGGTGAAATATATAAATAATTGATGAGGAATTTTGTCTACAGTTGTTTTTAATAAATAATATTCCTTAATTATTATGTGATCGTATTTATGGTATCTCATAGATGATTAGACTATTCACCTAATATAAGAGGTGATGTCATCTCAAATAGGAGATAAAAACTATTGGATGATATCATTAAGGGTAAAAGGTAATGACACTCTAATATTGTGTAATTGTTTTACTCCTAAATCAAAATCTAATATTATATTACTATGAATGTTCATTAGGTGGTTATTATTCAAGACAAAAAGGAAATACCAAGCAATTGATTACCAATACTTAGATTTCTTAAAATAATTATAAATAGACTCATATTTGGTAATTTTATAAGATGATAAGGTAATAATTAATTTTAAGCTTTCTTTGGATAATCTAGCTATAACATTTTAAAAATATAATTGAAATTTACTGATCTATATTGCTCCTTATTTATTATTTTTTAGAAAGATATGTCCAAATATAGTTGGGTAAGCTAGGGCTTTAGATGACACAAAATCTATCATATTATATCCTTAGGTTCATATACTTACACCAATCTTGCATTGCTTATCAACCTTAGGTGTGATGAAATTAGGTTAATTTTTTTATTAAATGTTATTATAAAAAATAAAATATAAACTATTAGATAATCTTATCATAATAATATTGGATTATTTTGGTGAGCTTGAATACTATCATATGCTTAAGGTACATGATCTATTAATATTATTTTAAGGGTAGAAATAAATTGTGTGTGAAATCTCTAATTAGGAATATGTTTGATATTTCTTAAGCTTAAAGGTAATATTACTATAGAAGTAATTGTTAATAAATACAATATATGGATAGAATTATTAAATTTTTTATGTTTTTTCATAAAAAAAATCTAAGTTAAGTTTACACATTTAATTTGATTTATTTTTATATCTAAATGTAGTATTAACTATTGGTGATAAATTAAAAACTTAAACAAGTTTAAAAACCTGGTTGAGAATTAAGTAGTCATAGTATTTTAGAAACATCAAATAAATTACTTTTAACAATGTTTTCTAGAAATAAACAAAATCAATAAATTGCATACAAAAAAATAATATATCATAAGAGGTGTCATATACTCCAAAAGAAATATTACTAATGGAAGTAATTAGAATCACATTAATGAAAAATGTATGCTCTTATAGGGTGTATATACTCAAATTACAAGTGATCATAGGTTAAGGTTAAATATTTGTGGTTAAAGTCTATTAATAAAATATTTTGTTAAGCTTACCTTTACAAGGTGGACAAGGGATTATAAGGATATACAAGTTATTACATCACAAAAGGATCTATTATGGCCTCAATTAAACATTAGATCATCACAAATATATTTTGACATCTCTTTTAATGTTAAATGCAAGATACAAAGAGAAGCTTAAGGGGCACTTTCCTGCTCTATGAGGCACTAATATTTGGTGAATATGTTCCTTTGACATGAACATGCTTAGAATAGTTATTCTTAGATGCTTTTGCCCTCAAAATCTACTATACTATAACATGTGAACAAGTACTTCCATGGATGTAACCTTAATAAAAATAGTTACTAGATTCCCTTATGAAATAGTTAGAAATACCATGATAAGTCATTCCCTGATCATGAAGTTGTAACCCCATATCCTATGTAAATTATTTCAAACTCCTTACGATGAGGGTATCATAAATGTACAATATAAATTGGTACCCTATCCATCAATATCACAATTGAATATTACTGCATATGCGTTCTCTTATATAGCTTATCTTATGAAAGCACATGCCATACACTAGTCTAAATAGATCTCATTCATAAGAAGCAACAATATAGAATAAATAATGCAAAAGAGGTGTAAATCCTAGGTGCATTCAAGCAATGGAACAAATTGATAAATTTGGCTATAGTCTTCGTGAAAGGGATACAAACCCTAGATGCATTTAAGCATTGAAGGAAGAGGATTGTTAGTAGACTCTCTCTTTAGTCTATGAGAAAGTCTCTTCACTCAAAAAATATATCTCAGGTATATTGGGGTTTGCGGGTGGATGAACCTCTACCCTCTATCAATATTTAAAAGGATAAATTTGGGTTGGATATGATTAATCATGAAGTTCGAACAATTATCTACAAACTCAAGGGAAAAATGCCAAGCTTGTATGAGCTCAAAGGATACATTAAATATTGGTGGACTAGTATAGAATTCCAAGTAACTCTCCCACCCAAATATTTCTATTTTATTTCATTTTCTAATTTAGCAGATAGAAATAGGGTAATGGTTTATAGATATAATTGGTTTTTTAGACAAAGGGATGTTTATATAAAACCTTGGACTCCTATTTTCAACCCATTTACAAAGGAAGTTAATGGATTCCTAGTCTGGGTGAATCTTTATGCTCTTCCTATGGATTTTTTTGGGAGAAAAGATATACACCAAAATTTATAATGTCATTGGTGCATTCTAGTATATGGATACCCAAACAAAGGAAAATTTGTCCAGTAAAATTAATATGAGTAAAGAAATATTGGCTATTTGGATGGATGTTTTAGTTCTTGGGCCTCAATCCATTACTATATCCTCAAGCAAAGGGAAATAAATTCAAAATATTGAATATGAAAACTTCTCCCTAAGATGTTATGGTTGTTAGCAACATGACCACCTGAAGAAGAGATACCCAATCATCTGATCATGCTTTGATTTATCTTTGGTAGAGGAGAAGGCCCTACATGTAAATGATTCTAAACATTTAAATATCCTAGCTTAAAATAAATAAGCTCATCCTCTCAATGCACCAATTATCTAGAAAGAATCATACGGGCAACAAAAGACTGAAATCCAAAATAATAATTTGAATCAGATCATTGATAAAATCTAAATGGTTACTAAAGACCATCCATATGGTTCCATGGAAAATATGAGTACCTTAGATCGTATTCTTGAAGCTAATTATGAAATAATGGATGATGGTCAATTTTTTTAAAATGAAGATCCTACAAATGTGTTACAACTAGATATTACCTCGGAAGCTTGAAGTGCAAAAATGCATTCTCAAATATTACCACTCTAAATAAGGAAGAACCTCTAGTACAAAAAAAAGTAATTAATTTCCTCTTTGATGGATGACTGCAATATTTTTTTTCCTTCTATCTATTGGAGTTATGTGTTATGTAAGGGTTTTCCTTGTTGTCAGTTCCTTAAAAAAATAGTTGATTATATAAAATTAGCAGTTTGAGGAAGATGGAGAATATCTTTGATGGAAAGGAAAAGATGGGTATGCTTTAATTAACTTCTTAGATATGTAATGAGAGCAATTTAATGTTTTGTTTTTGTAATGGGAGTGGCCCCAAATAGAATCCACACATAGCTTTTAAAAAAAACTAAACAATAGAGAATAAATGATGAACAAGACTCATCCAAAAAATTTGTCTTGAGGAAGTAAAGTGAAAGTATTTATATGAATATCATCAAGCCTGACCTTCAATCTAATGGAACCATTATCATTGAAGAAGGGTTAAAATTAAAGTGGAATATCAAGCTTGTACATTTTACCAGACTCATTATGATGACCAAGAACAATGATTTTGAAGTCATCATCAATATCCTTGACCAACCATATATTTTACTAAAATTGAAATTTTTTATTAGTATGAGTAATATAAAAAATTGAAAGAAGATTAGATTCTAAACTTGGTACATTAAAAACATTCTTAAATTATAAAGAACAAATAGTCAACTCTCCACTCCCTATAAGTATGAAAGAAGATCCATCGCCAATCATAAGTAGCTTACCATAGTATCTTTTTCTATAAGTAGTCAAAAGTTGATCATTCTTTGTTTTGTAAAGAGAAGCCGTCAAATCTAAAATCATCTCCTTTGAGATAAGATAGGTCCTAGCAACATAAAAAATGGAGAACTCCCTTTTATTTTCTCCATGCACAAAAAAAATAGAAGCATCAACACCTCCTTTCTCAACTACTTCTTCATCTTTCTTAATGTACTACTAACAAAATTATGCCTCGTGTTCGTCCTCCATGTAGTAAGTACAAGTAGACTTCTTGAAAGATTTTTTATATTTCTTGTCCCTTTGTATTTTGGATATTTTTCTAATATTGCT
The DNA here is from genome assembly GCA_028583015.1 of Wollemia nobilis. Taxonomy (NCBI): domain Eukaryota; kingdom Viridiplantae; phylum Streptophyta; class Pinopsida; order Araucariales; family Araucariaceae; genus Wollemia; species Wollemia nobilis. The sequence goes on from JAQPPZ010002064.1 coordinate 3,364,349, forward strand.
TAAGCATTCTCTTATCATGGGCCTAAATAGAAAATAGAGGTGTTTTCCATATCATATTGCAATCCCATTGTTGAAGGAGGTATTGGAACATATCTTCGAACTTGAGGTTTTTTTGGTCAAGAATATTTATATGAAGAATTTCAAAGAAAATTGCTACTATCTAAATAATCTTCATAGATATTTTTACATACTATATGGAGATAGTCAACCTCTTCCTTTGTGTTCTTCTCATTTTCCCCTATTGTAGCATGGAGGTCTTCTTCTAGATTCTCGATGCGGTTAATATACTCCTTAACTATACAAAGAATTCCATGCACAAGGTAGTAGGCTCTGCTTCTAGACTAATGATGTAATAAAATTTAACATTTTTACATAATTGTTAGGAAATATCCAATAAATTAATAGATAATATTTGTGGGATAGGTGATTGTCATATATTTTATCTGCATATAGAGCAATAAAACCAAAGGCTTTATCCTTATTGTTCTTATATAATCATGTATATATCAAATTTATATTTTATTTCTTCGTTACGTTATATAGAAGACCTTTGTTGCATAATAAAGATTCTATCTTTATCTTCCAAGTAACATGGTTTAGTCCATTTAATAAAAGTATTTGTTAGTCCATTGTATTTCTACAAAAATAATGTTCCTCGTACACAAAGTTATCTAACAACAATAAAGAGCTCAAAAAATTCTACGCAATTTAAAAAAATAAATAAAATCATACCCAAAAGTTATGGACCGCGAAAGCTTTAACTTTAAATTGCACAAAATTTTTAAATTTTCAAAAAAAATTAAAAATATTTGTAACAAATACATTGTTACCTCGTACCAAGGATCAAATGATCATACAAATGCCACTTGTCTATTGACTGAATATACCACTAAATAGGGAATTGACCAATATATTATCACATGCCTATAGCTTGACAAATGAGGTGACATTTGAGTGCTAATTGTATAGGCCATTTACTAGGAATTGGCAAAGCAAAGTCTTCTACATCTCACTCCTACGAGGGAAGTAGGGGAGGGGTGCCACATGTGGTTCAAATTTATTGTTAATTAATCGATCTTATTTGTCTTAACAAATAAACTTCACGTTATGATCACCTTTGATGATTATTTCGTTTTTATTTATTTATTTATTTATATAAAACTTTGAGGACCTTCATTGTTTAACATCTCATTCTATATATTTGAATATTTATATAACTATAGGTCTGCCTTAGCCAATAATATCACGTTAGCCTAGTTTAACATATCGAAACCGAAACCATGCAAAATGATTGTACAATGGTTCAAACTTGTGCCTTTTAAAACTTAAAGCCTTCATATTCCTTCTCTAATCACAAGGCCTATGGACCACATGCCAATGCTCGTGTTTCCTTGCAACCTCCAAAAAGATATGCTTAAAATTTGATGTAACCATCACCCTTCTAATAGCTTAGAGCCAACATGTAACCATCAAGCCAAGTCTATTGTTTGGTTCAAAGAGCCCAACCAAAAGTATAATCCCATGTGTCCATAACAAGAGGGATTCATTAGGCCAACTCAACGCCCTTCACTTCGGATACAACATCCAATACCACCTGAGGTTTCTTTAGAAAGCAATTATTTAACCTTACTGGCCCAAGAGGTGCCTCATCTACATTCTTACGTTATAGGTTGCTAATTGTTTCTACCTAAAACCATATTGGAATCTTTAGCTTGTTGATTTCCCCCCATTGTATTGTCCACCGCGTAATGTGTGGTATTGCGTGGAAAGCTTTCTTCAGTGGAGTTCCGAAGAGCCAAATCTATGACGCCTATCACTGTTCGTACTCAATATAATGCAAGGCAATAATTCGTGCTTAACGCGTGAGAATGCATCCTACTCAGAAGTTGGAACATCCTTATCAATGTGCTTTGCATGACAATCGAGATTTCTTTTCCTTCGTTTTCAGACCGTAGGGTTTTTCCCCTTCACAACCCACCCATTTGAAGACAGCAGGTTTCTTTTTCCAAAAGCAGGTTTTTTTTTTTTTTACTTAACAATCTACCCATTTCAATATTTGTCTCCTTGCTTCCCACTTCTAGAGGCTACAGCTTTTTAATCGCCAATCAAAAACTAATTGATAAGATAGAGCCTAAATTTGGCTTAAAATCATTTTTTTTTCTAGCTTAAATTTGGTTAAAAATCAGTTTTTAGTTCTGTTTGATAACTAGTTGCTTTTCCAAAAAAAATCTATCTAATAAAAAACTATAATTGATGGGTCTGATGTCTAATTCAAGATAGAATCTTAATGGTAGCATAAAATCATTGGTGTATTTTTTGAGAGAGATTGTATGTGAAGAGGATTTCTTTGTTTTTGAGACATTGAGAGGATGTGTACAGCTGTTGGCTGTTGGTCCTCTGGTGCTTGAAAGACTTAATAACAACTGAAATTGTAGCTCACAGGATGAACCTCTGTACATACTGTATGAATATGTTGTATGATTGTTTTGGTTATTTTGTTTATTTTCTTTTGCAAATCTGTTTAGATCAATTACTCACTCAATATTATTGGTTTAATAATAAGTAAATTCTACGACTATCTACGTTTGAACGTATACGACGGTTTGGAAACAGGGTGCCAAAAGGCATATGCAAGAGCACAGACAGTAGCTGTTATAGGTTATTTTACTGTTGCCATAACTATTTTGAACGGCTAACAGAGAAACATTGTTTGTTACTTGATCTTGACGGCTTATTACGTAGATTCGCTTACTATCCTGACAAATAGAATGTGTAGCGAGCCCTAGACAACTCACGGATAGTAAAAACACCAAAGCAAAGTCGCCATTTTTAGCGATTTACAATTCTACATGCCCGTAATTTTTTTTGGTTTTTCAATTGCATATTTACAAGTGTTAGGGTTTCTACCAAATTTATTCCACTTAGTTATTGTTGACTCGGAGTGAAGGCGATCACTGGTAGCTCGGATTCGTCAATATGGCATGCCTTTTCAAACAGGCTACCCTAAGGTTTGAACTTGGATATCTTCTTGGTAAATGTTTGGGCAGACAAGCACTTACCAATCCACTTAGCCCTCAGATGTTTAGAGGCGCGTAACTTAATGGCAAGCTGCATATGGTCTCAAGAGGAGGTGTCATTCTTTTCTTAAGTCAATTTCAGGGAGGCTAAAAAATTGGTAATTTGGTATGAACATTTTGAACCTGAATATCTTCTTGATAAATGTTTAGCCAAACAAACACTTACCAATCCACTTAGCCCTAGAATACTTAGACACATGTCTAACTTGATGAGAAGCTGCATATGGTCTCAAGAGGAAGTGTCGTTATTAAGTCAATTCCAAGGAGGCTAATAATTTTGTAATTTGGTATGAACATGTAGAAATTCACGTAAACTGTGAGAAAAACGTGATTAAAGGCGGGTAGAGAGCAGTTGTTATTCATAATACGTCGTTGTCCGACTGCTCTCGCCTATGTCAACCTCCCGTTGAAATTTATGGATTGGCATGTGTAATTAATGGTTCAATTAACGACCATTTAGTTATCTATTAATTCTCAGCCAGCCTTTTACCAAGGAATTCATCAAAGATTGGGGAATATGTATCATCGTGGCCAAGAACCAATCTCACCACATTGGAGATTTCAATTACCTGTGCGGAGGTTGACCAGTCTTCAATGCAACTGACTGACAATAATTTATAATATATTTAATGTTTTTGTTAATGGTTGAATTCCTTATCGACTTAAATTCTAGAGACCATGTTGTGTGAGAAATGGCGGTCCTTCTAAATGTTTGAAACTTTGTGGAAGTTCTGGCTGTCCTTCCTTCGTGTCTTTACGAGGATGCTTCGGGTGTCTGGCTGTCCTCTTTGTTTTTTTCTTCGTGTTGTTATCGGGACTAGTTTTGGTGAGGTGGCGTGGCTTGTGAGATCTTCTCTCCCTTCTCACGTGTTCCATGGTGAGTGATTCGGGGATGGGTATGTTGACATGGTGGCCTTTTTTCACCTTATTTGTGTCTTGTGTTTCTCTCTGTTGGGTTTTAGGGCCAAGATTTCTATGTTTGCTCCCAAAGTTCTGTTTTGCTTTGGGCCTGTGTTTTTGTTACTCATTCTCGAGTCCTGGCGGAGCTTGTTTGTCAGCCATAAGGATCACATGTTGGCTATCTTTTTATGTATTCATTTTGAGTTCGCTATGGTGGTGAGGTTCGATGTTGATGGTGCTGTTGTTTTATCTATGGGAGGGATATGGTTACCGTGGTATTCTGAAAGGGTTTGGGAGCCCTTCTATGTTCTGTTCCTTGGTTTTGGTGGTTGTTGCGTCAGTGTGGGAAAGTCCAAATCTTACAAACGTAAGCATGTCCTCCCTAAGTCTATGATTGAACCAATGTCTCTTTCTGTTGATGAGGAGGTAATCAGTATTCTTAAGAATGGGGGTTTGCTAGAGTGTATCAAGAAATTTCATGGTCATAACCCTGTTCTTTCGAATTGGATGGCGGCCTCTTGGAAGGATGGTTGTGTCCGAGTGGGTTCTTGGACTTTTGAAGTTTCGGTTGATCTGGTGGGCCGTGCTACGGGACTTCGGGTGGATGACGTTGTGCATAAGGAGAGGCATTCCTTGGTGCAGGAGATAAGGTTCTTTCTGGACGAAGACGAGTTTTTACCTCGCGCCCAGAACAATTTTAGTGCTAAGGTCCTTCCCGCGCCTTGGAATCATGTGGTCAAAGTCATTATGGATTTTTTTACTGTGGACTCTATGTATGAGGTGGTACAAAGCTTTCATGCAATGTTTTTGAACCACCTGTGTAGACAGCGATGGATGAATATTCCCGATTTCTTGTTCAACTTGCTTAGTAGATCAATGTTGGATGCTCAAGAAGGTAAGGGCAAGATTTCGTTGCATCAAGGGCTGGTGCTTATTCTTTTTGAGCATGTTGCAATGGAGAAAGGTATTGTTGCTGATGAAGTTCGTTCTCTTTGAATTCTATTCCTTTTCAATTCAGTAATGTTATTATGGTGACGGATGATGATGTCAGCTCTGAGAAAGAGTTTGGGCCTCCCCCTTCTCAGGATTCTAAATCGAGGAATATGGTTAAAGGTGTTGAGTCTGTGTTGGGTGTATGGGGTTCCCCGGTTGAGCTAATTTCTGATGAGGGCGATGAGACTCAACTGGTTTCTCTAGCTTCGTCCCCTTTTAAGGATGGAGATGATGTTCCCTTGAATAATTTTGGGATTCATAGGTCCACTCATATTAGTGATAAGAAATGTATTTCTGGACAGTCTTTCTCGAGCTCCAAGTCGCAGGATTTTAATGAGGGGACTGAGATCCTTCCTAGGACTGTGTCGAAGGATAAATTGTTGTGTGAAATGTATGTTCCAGGCAATTTTGTGGCTAAGAAGAGCAATATTCTTCATAAGCTTCGATTATTGGAGATTAAACAACGAGCGGTCTGGAGCTCCATTAGGATGGCGTTGGACTTTGAGGAGGAGACAACTCAAATGTCTAGTGGGATCATTTCTGAGGTGGATGCTCTGCTATAGAACCATCTCGGTTCTTCGCTTGGTCTACTTGGATTCTTTGGATGTTTCGGCTCTCCTAGTTGGTGGTGTCTTTATTTTGTTGTTTGTCTTGCTTTTAGCTTTGTAAATTTTTGTGAGCACTGGTCTCATTATTGCTTTCCTTTATTGTAAAAGGTTTAGGGGCCCCTTTCAAAACCCTTTTCCCTAAATATTATAAAAAAAAAACTGAAATTTCATTATACAATTATATAATTAAAAACAAAATAAAGAGGTGAACCACGCCATTTATAGAAATCCATGAGAAATTCTTGTAACACAAAAAAACACTAAATTTTTAAAGGTGCGGACTTGATTATTTATTATTATTATTATTATTATTATTATTATTATTATTATTATTAATAAGTTATATGTGATTTTTATTGAGTCAATTAAAAAAATAAATTATTATATTGCTTTCATTATATTTTTAACAAGTTAATTAAAGCGTATCCATATTTGACTTTCTATCAAAAATATTTTCCATCTTCATATAACTCCAACACATAGCTAGAAGGAAAACAAACACATCAGTCATCCATTCAAAGAGGAAATCAATTCGATTATTTTTCTTTTATAGTTCTTCTTCCATTAGAATGACAAGATGTGAGAATGCATTTTTACACTTCATATTCTTGAGATAGTATCTAGTTGTAACACATTTTGAAGGATCTTCATTTTCAAAAAAATGACCATCACTGATTGTTTCATAATTAGTTTCAAGAATACCATCTGAGATGCTAATCTTTTCCATGGAACCGTGTGGATGGTTTTTAGTAACCATTTGGATTTTATTAATGATCTGATTTAAATTATCATTTTGGGATTGGAACTGTGTGGATGCTTTATAGTAACCATTTGGATTTTATTAATGATATGATTTAAATTATCCTTTTGGGGTTGAGTCTTTTGTTGCTAGCATGATTCTTATTGGACAACTGGTGCATGACGATGAGCTTATTTCTTTTGAACTAGGAAATTTGAAGGTTTCTAATCATTCTTATATAAGGCCTTCTCCTCCATCAAAGAGAAATTAGAGCATGATCGGATAATTGGGCATCTCTTCTTTAAGTAACCATATTATTGAAATCCATAACATCTTACATCTTAAAGAAAAGTTTTCATATTCAATATTTTGGATTATTCTTTTTAATGGGACATGCAAAGTTTTCATTCCATTTAAGCTAAGTGAGAAATTTTTTTTTGACTGATTAGATTAGATTATTTGTTAGTAATTACTTATATTTGTATGGTGTGTTTGTACGAAACCCCTTGATGATGACGATGGTTTCTTAAATTTAATGGCTAGAGGTCAAAATGAATTACAATTTTTTTATAATGTTCTTTGTCGAATTGAATTGTAATGGTAGAAATTTTAATATTTGTATTAGTGTAAAAGTGTTGAATAATAATAATATAATTTTATTTAATAAAATAAATACTTATTTATATATTTCATGGTCTTTTATTATTTGAATAAAATTCGTGTTTGCAAAAACAAATTATATCATTTTTTATCAATTCCTGAATTGAATTGTACTGATTGAATATGTAATAATGGTAGAAATTTTAATATTTGTATTAGTGTAAAAGTGTTGAATAATAATAATATAATTTTATTTAATAAAACAAATACTTATTTATATATTTCATGGTCTTTTATTATTCGAATAAAATTCGTGTTTGCAAAAACAAATTATATCATTCTTTTATCAATTCCTAAACTAGTTGGTAAACCTTTTTATAAATAAGTATATGTATATTTTAAAAGATTTTTTTTGGTGGTATTGTTTTCTATCATTAATATTAGTTGATAGAATTTTAGGTAAGTATTTTTTAATAGGTTTTAGAAGAATGAAATAGGTTTACACATTCGAACATTTTGGTTGAATTAAAGTTTTTTTATAAAATTAAAATTTTGATTAATGATCAAAATCCCAAATTCCATGGATTTGGTGGAAAAGTCTATTTATGTGTATATTTCTTAAGATATGTGATGATATTGGTACAATGTGGGACTGTTGGTAGGACATACTACCCATTGTACTTGTGATAAGGTGAAAGATGAATGTTAAGCCGTATAATTAAATTTTGATTTATGATTAAATTGAATAGTATGAGATGCTTAATATCTTTGATATCTTTTAATAACTTCGGATGTTGTAGTTTGTTAATTTTAATATTATGGTTAAGATAATTTTAATAATTTTATCTTAATAAGATTATTATTATTATTTAAAGAAATAAGAAAATTAATGATGATATATATGATTTTTTTTTTTGGAAGTAATGAAAAGTACAATGGATGTCATAATTGGGGTCATACTCTTTGGGGCATAACAACATGGGGTCTCCCTCCCTGTGATTCGAATTGAGGTCATTGAGATGAAATGCCAATAACATATCATTAGGGTGCCCCTAGGGACTGATATACATGATTTCATTTAACAATGTATTTAACAATGATAATTTTTTACAATTAATAAATATTAAGTTTTCATCAAATGTATTAGTTTAATTCATTAAAATTTTCAATTCTCAAGGAGGAGACCTAAGTTCAAATCTTGTCAATCAATACAAGCATAATTTCTAAGCTATGATAATACCACTATATGGTCATGATAACAAGAACTATTGCAACACTAGTAACCAATTAAAAAATAAACATAAGTTTATAGTAAAAATTAAAAGAAATTTGCAAACTATAATTTTTTAATAACTAATATTTATGCTTCAAACCACCCTAGTTGGAGGAAGAAAGTATGGAATGATTTAGTTGTGATGAGGAATATTTTAGGAAGGGTTAAGTGGTTAGTAGCAGGTGACTTCAACACCTCACTCACCTCAGTAGAAAAGAAGAGAAGTAGGACTGACCTCAATGAAAGCATGCTAGATTTGAGTGATTTTATTACTGTCTATAATCTAGTGGATATTGACCTACAAGGAGCCTCCTTCACTTGGTCGAATAGAAGGCTAGGAGACCAATCCATCTAGAGTAGGTCTAATAGAATGTTGATAAACCAATAATGGTATAGTAGCAATGAGGACATAAACCTCAAGCCCCTTCCAAGGATTGGTTTGACCATAATCCCATTGTAGTGTCAATCCAAGAAGAAGTTAGACATAAAAAATTCCCCTTCAGGTTTGAGTTGATGTGGATGACACATAAGGATTTATATGATAGGATAAAAGAGTGGTGGAGTGTCCTAATTAAAGGAATAAAGATGTATTTTTTGATCAATAAACTCAAAATTATTAAAACAAAGTTGAAATAGTGGAACAATATAAATTTTGGTAATATTTTTAGACATAAAGAGGAGCTAGAATCAAGAATTGACAACATCAATAGCAAAATTGAATTGTAAGGCTATATAGAAGAGCTAAGAAAGGTAGAGTAGAATATCCTAATAGATTACCACACCACCCTTACCAAAGAGGAGACCCACTAGAGATAAAAATATAGAGTCGCTTGGTTGAAGGAGGATGATAAAAACATAAAATTCTTTCATACCATGCTAATAAAACACATAAGAGCATCAAAGATCAAAGAAATCACTAATAATCAAAACAACAAAGTTACAGAGAAGGAAGCAATCAATATTGAAGTAGTGGATTTTTTCAAACAAATATTTAAATAAAACACATAGGACAAGGAGGAGGATATGGACGAGGTGTTAAGAAACATTCCAATATTGATCACAACTTCTATGAACATTAATCTAAATAAAATAATTTCAGAAGAAGAAATCAAGACAACCTTATTTGAAATAAAAATAGATAAAGCCCCAGGTCTATATGGTTTTTTGGTAGGCTTTTTCCAACATTGCTAGGAAATTATTAAAGATGATATAGTGGGGGTAATCCAAGAAGCTCAAATAAAAGGGAAGATTCTGAGAAGCATGAACAATACCTTCCTCACTTTGATCAAGAAAAAAATAGAAGCCACCCACCTAGATGACTTTAGACCAATCAGTCTTTGTAATGTTACATACAAGATTCTTACTAAAGCTCTGGCAATAAGACTCAGTAATATATTACCTTTCATCATATCAAAACAATAATAGACCTTTATTAAGGAAAGACAAATTATTGATAAAATTATGATTGCCCATAATACCATCCACTCTGTTTATTAAAATAAAAAAGCACGTATGCTTGTTAAACTGGATATAAGTAAGGCCTATGATAGAGTATCCTAGAATTTTCTATACACGGTCCTAGAAAATTTTGGCTTCTCATTTTCATGGAAGAAACTAATCCAAAGTTGTATTTCTAGTGCAACCTTTTCTATTCTAATCAATGGATATCTTACAGGCTACTTCAATAGCTCTAAGAGGTTGAGACAAATGGATCTGATTTTCCTAGCCTTATTCATCATCATGACAGAGGCTTTGGGTAGATCAATAGCAAAAGAGAAGGAACAAGGCTATATCAAAGGGTTGGGAGTAATAAGCAAGGTAGCAAATCAAACTCACATCTAGTTTGTGGATGACACTCTATTGCTAGGGGAAGCCACGTTGAAGGAATCTAGAACTCTAAAAAATATCCTAAATAGATACGAAAGGGTATCCTTTTAGAGTATCAACTTTTAAAAAAGTAAAATTTACTTTCTCAACACACCCCCCTTCAGATAAATAAAGATAAAGAAAATATTGGAATGTGAAAATGAGGAGCTACCCTCCTTGTATCTAGGCATACCCTTGTTAGCAAGAAAAATAAATCCAATCCACTGGAACCATGTTATTGACAAACTCAATAAGAAACTGACTGGTTGGAAAGACAACCTTCTTAGCCAAACAAGAAAAATTCAACTTCTTTAGTCCTCCTTGTAGAGCATCCCAATTTACATGCTCTCCCTATTCAATGTCCCAGCTAATATAGACGAAGCAATAGAGACCATCTATAAAAATTCTTGTGAAGAGGCACTAAGGAATGAACGAGATTTCATCTGGTCAAGTGGGAAAAAGTATACCTCCAAACATCCTATGGAGGATTAGGCCTAAGAAGAATAAATAACCTCAACAAAGCTTTAGCAATAAAAATGATGTGGAGAAACATTAAGAAAAAAAACATGGGTTGACATCAGGAGGATAAAATACATTCAAGAGGAGGAACCAACAATAATTTTTAAGAATAACCAAATCCAGGGTGGCTCAATAATATGAAACCATATCTATCAAGACATAGACATCATAAAGGGAGCAATTCACTAGAGGATAGGGAAAGGAACTAAAGTAAACTTTTGGGAGGACAACCAGACTGATTCAAGACCTTTGGATAGAGACCAAGATTTAAATAAAGCAGGGATGAAATCTCCAAACTAAGTGGGGCACCTCCTTTACCTCCTATATCATAAAGCATGGATGAGTCAAAATATGGATAACTAAGATGCAAAATACCAATCCAAGATACAAGTTAGAAGAATTACATATCAAAATAAAGTACTTTCAAATCCCATATTCACAGGAACTAGATCAATAGTTGTGGACTAGGTCAACTTCATGTCATTATACAGTCAAGGGACTCCGTTCACTTCAAAGTACACATTCTAATTTAAAAGCTAGAAAAAGCCTTTTAAAATGTACCAGTCCATGGACAAAACACAAACATCCAAGTTTTTTTTCTGTGGGCCTAATGATAGTGGATTTGTCATTGGAAAGCGAATGAATGACAAACCAAATATGGGGAAAAAAGGCACGTTGGTGGGTGGGATTGATAGCAGATAATTTGTTATTGAGAAATATTTACCCATGTTAATAATTTCTTCCAAAGGCCTATAAAACTGTGAGGGATTAAAACTTGGTTTGGAGACATGAAAAATATCAATGTGTTTAGGCGGTTTTGGAGGACCACCTCTCAGTCCAAAGAACCATTCAAGATGAAGAACCATTGTAGGTGTATCACTTCTTTTTTTGGAATAAAAATTCAATCAAATAATTTTTGTTTCTTTCCTAACTCATCTCTTTCTTTAAGTTTATAATCCCTATTTTTCTTCCTTCTATTTTCTAATACATTTTTGTTGTCGATATTATGCTCTTCACTTGCATGTAATGTGATCTAGTGAACCATAAAGCTTACAACACTAGGAGTATGCTCTTCACTTGCACATCTACGATCTGGTGGATCAGAAACTAGTTTATTTTTATATAAATCTTTTTTCATTCAAAAGAATTTGTTTATAAATAATATTATAAAAATAAAAATAAAAATAATAATAATAAAAATATTAACTCTCATTAAATTTCTATAAGTTTCTAAAAGCAAAAATATTAATTTTAAAGATTGTTTTTAAAGCTTTGATTCTAAAGTAAGGACGTTATTATTGTTTTCATTTGAAATTTATTCATATTTGAAAAAACTTTATATTGTCCCGTGGGACACGCATACGGTTAGGGATTTGGACTTTCTTTTGGAAGACCCAAGTTCAAACCACCGTGAAAGTGTGTGCGTGTGTTAATGACCTTATATAAAAAACAACGTTATTGTCCGTATTTGAATATCTATCTATTAAATGACAGAAAGCATTCATTACTCACAAATTGGCATCATCATGACAACTCAATAACTTTCTCGTATTAAAGTTTCATTGGGCAGAGTAACCCTAATGTAAGTGAAAATGATTTGTCACTATTGATGTAAGACATATGTTTGCATTTAAGTTTGCAGAGCAGCTTGCCAGGAGAACAGACATCTCTGACATCGGTGCGAATATGTTTCATTCTGTACCTCAGTGGAAACAGGATATTCCAAATAGACTTCAAAAGTTCATAGTTTTTACTTTCGATTGACACCGGAGAAGCTGTCCACCTAAGATAGAAATTAATAGTTTAGATTGAGATTAATTAGTTTGTGTAAATTTGATTTTGGGTTTTTATTAAGAAGAGATTTAGGTTCAAACTTTTGGGTATGCTTAATAAAGGCAAAGGTAGTAGTCTGACTTGAGTCTGTTGAGTGCGTTACCTTGATGACTGTGGTTTCCCTCACTCCCGACCACGTTTACCAAGAAGAGACAGAGGTATTCACCGAAGAGAGAATCTCAGAGAAAATATCTGATCTTGTATCCATTTGTTAAAGAAAGGATATTACGATTCTAAGTAATTCACCATGGCTAAATCTTCAATACAATTACTACTAAAGTCGAATTAAATTTGTCAAAATTTCCAAAAGCAATTATTTAGCGTTACTGTCTCAATAGGTTCCTCGATTGCATGGCCAAATTAAGAATAGGCGGATTTAAAACAATAACGCATCAGAATTATAATTGCAAATTTTCGAAAATTTTATTGAAAAAAATGTGCCCCATAAACTGACCGAGACTACTCTATCAAATTATCCTTGAAAAAGAGTTGCAATTTGTTTCTAAACAATACCATATTGGAATCTGCACCTCGTTGGATTCCCCCAGTGTAACGCCACACCGTAGAAAACTCAGAAATAAGTCTGTGGTATTGGCCGGAAAGCTTTCTTGAGCCGACAGGCGGAGTTCAGAAGCGCCACACATCTGTCATAGCTCGTACTCAATTTTATGGACGGCATTAATTAGTGTGTAGCAAAAGAAGAAGGTATTAATGTCGAACGAATTTCCATCATAGCGCGTGAGAATGCCTCCTACTCGCAAGTTGGAACATGTCCTTTCTTTCACAATCGGGATTCCTTTTCCTTCGTTTTCAAAGAGAATGCATCCTACTCACAAGTTGGAACATGTCCTTATTAATGTCCTTTGTATCACAATCGCGATTCCTTTTTCTTCGTTTTCAGACAGTAGACTCCAGTGAGACAGCAGATTTTTTTGTTACTCTGAATTTCTGAACAATCCACCCATTTGAATATTTGTCTCCATGATTGCAGGGGCTACAGCTTTTTAATCGCCAATTAACAGCTCTAACTCTATACGGATAAGTACGTTTGAATGAGACAGTTTGGAAAATACTGTGCCACAAGGCAACTGACATTTCCTATTTTAGTGTTGCTATATTTATTTTTTTCAATGAATTTATATTTTAATGAAAAGTTATGGTCCCCTCATCAGCACGTGCTCTCAAGAAGAGATGCCATTCTTGAGTCAGTTCCAGGAGGCTAATAAATTGGTAATTTCGTATGTACATGGTTATGAAAGCACGAGATTCCGGTCAAAAGAAACACCAAGTGCAATTGCATTCAAAATTAATCACGCTTAAGTCTTAGGAATGTACATTGCATGAAACGAAAAGAGACATGTTGTAAGAGACGCAATCAGATAAAGAAAAACAGCCCTTTCATTAATTTCTTTCGATCTCTGTTACAATAATGCCTCCTCCCTTTTCAGGGGCTAGGAGCGCAAATAAGGTTTGATTACAATCGTTGAATGGTTCCTCCTTCCGCGTGCCCACGATTGCACTGGGCGGGCTAAGATGATGCCGCCGCTGATGTTGATGGGTTCTTCGCCTCTGCTTCTTCTCCTGCAAACAAAGAAATGATCAAGACGTTAGTAGCACCTGTTGCAAATGAAAATCATTCTCTCTCTAAAACTAACAAAATATGCATATGAATATTTGCCCGAAACCATGAAAACGATGAATCCAAATTGCTTCAAAATCTGACAGAAGGTAAGAACAGTCACCAGAAGGCCACTACCACTGAGGCAGCTGGCCAATTCACCTTAAACTGGAATTTGTCCCTGGGCAGGACGAATTCTGACTGTAATTCGTCCCTGGGTGGGACGAATTCTTCTGAATAGGAGAAATCGACCTGCTGCTGCTCCAATGTTAGATCTCGGGACCTGCAAAACTCCTGCAAACAGGGGGGTTAGGTAATTGGGGCCATTTTGGGACGACCCAGATGGTCGGATTTTCCCAATTTGACCTCCTCCCTCGGGAATTTAACCTTGACACCTGCAAGTTAGCGAAACGATAAAGCAATACAAAACACCCTAAACTATGACCAAAAGCTACAAAATTGCAATTATAGACTAATCAGACCTAGTAACACAGAATGCAATCTAAAAATTAATCTAAAGTGCTCAAAAACTGAAATTAGAATTTGGGGGTGCGGGGGTGCCCAAGTGGGCCTCCCACCGTTGGCCCTCGATTTTGGAGCCAATCCACCAAGGATGGGCCCAAAACCTTTTAGGATTGGGGGGTCGGCGAATTGGTAGGTTCAGATGTCCATGCGTCGGATTTGAGTAAGGTTCGAGCTTCCAAAGGCCACCCAACAACCTCCCTTGCAAAAGAGATTGATGGATGTAGGAAGGTGAACAAAGGGGGATGCAAGTGAGTCTTCGATTCGGCAGCACTTCGTTGCTTGAACACTCCTTCCACCTGTCTATTTTGGGTGAGAAAATTCCCACCTTTTATAGACCCAAGGGGTCTCTTTTGGGAGGGAAGCACCAATGCCATGTGTTGGCCATAGGCGCCATGTGGTAGTCTTGTCTTCCCATGAGGGAGGGGAGTCCTCCATTGACTTGAACTTTGATAAATGCTTTTTGTAACAGTCCTCTAACGGCCCCTCTGTCCACTTACACATGCGTGCAAGGCAGGAGCCCTTAACTGACTGTTATGGGCTGCCACTTGGCACCATTTGCCTTTTTGCCCGTTAAGCTTGGAATTCGTCCCACCTAGGGACGAATTTAGAATTCGTCCCGGGGTGGGATGGATTCTATTTTGAATTCGTCCCGGGGTGAGACGAGTACTGGGCAAAGTTTCCAAGTGTGCCAAATTGCTTCTTGACCTCACAAAATTGCTATGAAAGTGGTTAAGACCACTGTTTGACCTCTAAGGGCTGCCCTAGGGGGCTGTGTTTGTCAAAGCGATCGGTGTTTGCGATCACATAATCGGATTGGTGCTTGTTTTGGTGTCTACGGATGCCCATTTTTGGGAAGCGCTGCGGGTGACGCAGATGCTTGAGCAAAAATAGATAACCAAAGCACTAATGATTAGGGTTTCTTGGTAACCTAACCAACTTTTGATGCCCCAAGTATGGAAAGGGCATGCATTCTTGAATCCTTGCTTCTGACGAGCTAAGGAATTTGATTTCAAGTATTAACCTGTTTTGGTGAGGTGTGACTTGAACTCAGACATCGATCAGTCATGAACAAGTGAAGGGCATTTTTATCCTCAGGGGGAACCTTGTGTTCATTATTCACAAAATCTTGAACTTAGACATTGATCAGTCATGAACAAGTGAAGGGCGTTTTTATCCTCAGGGGGAACCTTGTGTTCATGATTCACAAAATGCCAAGTGTTTGATTGATTTGATTGTTGCTTGTTTACTGGCCCCAAGCGGGAGCGTGATTGTCTTTGTCGATGATTCTTTGAATGCATGTCGTTTTCCTTAATTGGGTGTGTGATTGTTGGTTGGTGACTAAGTGTGACTACCCCCTCAAGCGACGAATCGATGAGGGAATGACCTTCGTGAGAGAAGCGACGAGTCGCTTGACCCAAGATGACTTGTGCAAGGTTGCCTTCAGAGGGTTTACCTGTTAAGCGTGTGCAATTTTTCCAACATATGGACCTATTTTTGGTGGGTGTTAACCCTTTTGGTGATGTCATAAAGAGGTAAAATCGTCGAAAACCTATTTCCCGTGGAGCGGTCCGGCTATGATAGCCTTCTTGGGGAACTAGGAGAGCGATAATTTGGACCTCGACATCGATTTTCTCTGCCTAGAGGTTAAGTGCATGAGCACTTATGCCTAGCAATGTTTTTGTTGTGTTTTTGTTGAATTTTGTACTGTTTTTGTTGTTTTTTGTGACACCATTTGGTGATTGAATTGTCGGCAATCCGTCCTCCCGTGGAGCGGTCCGGCTATGGTAGCCTTCTTCGGGAGTAGGATAGTTACAATGCAAACCCCAACATCAATTTTGCTATGCCAAGAGGTTAAGTGCAAGAGCACTTGTGTCTGGCAATGTTTATGTTGTGTTTTTGTTGAATTTTGTACTGTTTTTGTTGTTTTTTGTGACACCATTTTGGGATTAAATTGTCAAAATTTGTCTTCCCCTGGAGCGGTCCGGCTATGGTAGCCTTCTTAGGGAGTAGGATAGTGATAATTTGTGACCCCGATGTCGATTTTGTTATGCCAAGAGGTTAAGTGCAAGAGCACTTGTGTTTGGCAATGTTTATTGCTATGTTTTTGTGTTGCTTTTTTTGTGATGTTTTTGTTGTTTTTTTTGATACCATTTGGAGATTGAATTGTCGGCAATCCGTCCTCCCGTGGAGCGGTCCGGCTATGGTAGCCTTCTTCGGGAGTAGGATAGTGACAATGCAAACCCCGACATCAATTTTGCTATGCCAAGAGGTTAAGTGCAAGAGCACTTGTGTCTGGCAATGTTTATTGTTTTTTTTTTGTGTTGTTTTGATTTTCTTGTTGTTTTTGAGTGGGCTTTGACCCTTTTGTGACGTCATTTGGGGGTGAAATTATCGAAAATCCGTCTTCCCGTGGAGCGGTCCGGCTATGGTAGCCTTCTTAGGGAATAGGATAACAACAATGTAGACCCCGACATTAGTTTTGTTATGCCAAGAGGTAAAGTGCAAGAGCACTTGTGTCTGGCAATGTTTATTGCTTTTGTTGTTTGTGGATATTTGCTATTTTTGTTGTTTTGATTTTCTTGTTTTTTTTTTTGAGTGGGCTTTGACCCTTTTGTGATGTCGTTTGGGGATGAAATTATCGAAAATCCATCTTCCCGTGGAGCGGTCCGGCTATGGTAGCCTTCTTAGGGAATAGGATAACAACAATGTAGACCCCGACATTAGTTTTGTTATGCCAAGAGGTAAAGTGCAAGAGCACTTGTGTCTGGCAATGTTTATTGCTTGTTGTTTTTTTTTGTTGCATTTATTTGTTTTTTTTTGTTGTTTTGATTTTCTTTGATCTTGTGCATGATGGTTGATGAATATGGATGTATGCATGTTGATTTATTTTGATGGATGCATATGCTATGATGAATGCAAACGGTTTTGATTTATATGTGATATGCAGATATGAAATGTATGAATGGGGTTTGTGATGTTTGGCTATGGCACCATAGACTGTTTAGAGTTCTGTTATTTTGTTTTTAGGTGATTGCTGTGATGTATGCCTCTACATGTATACATGGTTTTTCTATTTTTGTATTTTTTGATGGTATTTGCAAAGATGAAAAGTAGCGCAGTTGGTTTAGAAATGTAGCTAAGGTTTTCTGAGACTCAGACGGTTTTAACTCACTAGCCAATATTGTACTTTATCTTACAAGACTTTTAAACAAGGTATGAATCAGACCTATTTTTGACCAAGCTATTTCACATCCCTGTGTGTGCAATTGAGTTCATTTAGTGGTATTTGTTAGGATACCGCCAGTGCCAGGTGGGCTTTCAACCGAACTTGTACTGAGGATCACCTAATTAGCTCCACGAATTCCTTTGTTGTATGTACTAAGATTAATCTGTGTTGTAATCCAGGTTTCCATAAGCTAGCTCATCCACATGCAAACATTGATCTGTATGCAAGTTAATGTGACAGATATATCGTCATGCGGGAGGTTTACTTCTGTTACCAATAGGCTATCAAACAAATTGGTACAAAAGCTTGCCTTATGACCTACAGAATCGTTGAGAGTTCCAGGGATTCAAGGTCAACTCCCTTCTTTTTTTCAATTGTATTGGGATACTTGCTCTTTTGTAGTGATAAGATCACTGTTTATTTTGATTGATTTTTCTTTTGAGCAAGGGATTTGGGATATGGAGTGATGAAAATCACAGTTGTTTGTGCCTTTTGATGTTTGCACTGTAGTTTGTCAAATTTTTGAGTTTTGACATTTTGCAAATTTTTGTGTTTTGCAACTATTGAGAACTTTAGGGATTCTTAGGGAATTGGGTAGGGAGGAAGCTTGTCCTTTTGCAAACTCTCAGCATTCTAGTGGTCATTCGCACAGGGGGATGAGCAAGATAACCGTTTCGCTTGTGGTGACCTAGATCATTTTGCAGGTTTCGTCTTTCGTTCACACAATTTTGGGAATTTTAGTGTTTTGATTTGTGTTGGGATGTTACGTAACAAGGTGTATTTCAAGTATGACTCTACCTTTATAAAATCCGTTCGACTTGGTACACTACATGACTAAAGAGGAAAATGATGACTGAATTACTGAAACTCTTAGTACGTTCCCAGACCACTGACTGTAGTGTGGTAAAATTTATGCATGGTGTGTTTGTTGATTTTGATGAATTCGAGTATGCCTAGAATTGAGATGCAATTTTTTTTTTTTGATTTTGTTGATTTTTGTTGTTTTGTTTTTGTTGAATTTATTGATTTGTTTGACCAAGAGATTGCGATAATCCTTGGAGCTTTTGGTGACCAAGAGATTGCGATAATCCTTGGAGCTTTTGGTGACCAAGAGATTGCGATAATCCTTGGAGCTTTTTGGGTTGACCAAGAGATTGTGATAATCCTTGGAGCTTTTTGGGTTGACCAAGAGATTGCGATAATCCTTGGAGCTTTTTGGGTTGACCAAGAGATTGCGATAATCCTTGGAGCTTTTTGGGGTGACCAAGAGATTGCGATAATCCTTGGAGCTTTTTTGGTGACCAAGAGATTGCGATAATCCTTGGAGCTTTTTGGGTTGACCAAGAAATTACGATAATCCTTGGAGCTTTTTGGGTGACCAAGAGATTGCGATAATCCTTGGAGATTTTTGGGTGACCAAGAGATTACGATAATCCTTGGAGCTTTTTGGATTGACCAAGAGATTGCGATAATCCTTGGAGCTTTTTGTATTGACCAAGAGATTGCGATAATCCTTGGAGCTTTTTGGGTTGACCAAGAGATTGCGATAATCCTTGGAGCTTTTTGGGTTGACCAAGAAATTACGATAATCCTTGGAGCTTTTTGGGTGACCAAGGGATTACGATAATCCTTGGAGCTTTTTTGTTTGGATTATGGTTCTTCAGGGGATAGAGGTACCCCCAGCTTGATGGTCTTTGCACTCTGGATCTGGCTCTAGAGGTATGGGCATGAATGGATCGGCCCTATGCACGGAGATGAGGACAGGGTCCGCCCGTGGCATTGATGTTGCTATGATGTCTCTTGGTGGAAGTTGCTCTCTGTGTGCCCAAAGTGGCGGATGTAATGCTTGGTCCCACTGTGGTGGGTTAACGCGCCACTCATGCCCTAGTATTATGTTTATTTGTTGACATGCTTCCTCAAATTTTATGGGATGCCGATGCTGTCGCATGTGATTGTTGTGGGCTATGTCTGTTTCATCCTCACCTTTGGACAATGTGTATAGCTCATCAGAATCTGTAGATTCTGAGACATGGAGGACTGCATCATCAGGTAGCCCTATGGTTAAAGGTTGATCCTCTTCGAAAGGAGCCTTATGTAAGTTGGGCCTTGGGAGCTCCAAAATCTTGGCCTCTACCAACTCTAAGTGTTCTAGTGCTTTGCATGTATTGGGAGATTTGAACTCCTCCTCTTTGGTTGGTTCTTGTTGAGGGACTTGGGGCTTATGGAGGGGTGGCCAGATGGCACCCCCCATGCCTTGGTAGGGCAGTTCATCCCGCTATTGTTCGCGCTCTGATTCCTTAGAGGATTCTTGATAGATTTCTAAGGGTGGCTCATAAGCCTGGGTGGATGTCTAAGGAAGGCACCTGTCATTGCTTATAGGAGCGGCCTCCCATTCATGTCTAGGAGGCATCGGGGGTGGTGCTTCAAGAATCGAGAGAGTAGCTTCCCGCTCCTGTCTAGGAGGTGTTTGGGGTAGCTTTTGATGAGGTCGCGATGACCTATCTTCCCCCCATGGGTTGTGCCACTCAAAATACTTTGTCTTATGCATGTGAGGGGTTGGAGTCTTCTCTTGTATAGTGTGTTGGAACAGCTCATCCTTTTGGCACTGAAGGTGCTCTTCATTAATATGGTACGGTTCCTCTAATGGTAGTCGTTCGAGCTCAAGTTGCGTGAGTTGCTTGAGATGTGTGATATATTCGACAGATTCTACGATAGTTAGTCCCATCGCCTCATATCTAGAAGGCCTAGACGCCTCTCTTAGATAAAAATCTTGGTCATAGTGATCCAAGATCTCTATAGGACACATCCATCTGTTAGGGGTAGCAGCATTCTCTCGGGGCTTTGGCCTCAGTGATTGGTCCTGATAGATAGCGAGTGCGAAGGCATATTGCTCTCGCATTGTATATTGCTCTCGAGGAAGGTAGAGGTCTTCCTCGTGCTCTCTTTCATAAGTGAAAAAGGGATGGACGGAGCTATCTCTCCCTGCCCGAAGAGCCTTGTGCTCTGGATTTGTCTTTGTAGTCCTGACAACTAGAGGGGGTGAAGGACGGGTAGTGTAATGATGTGGTTCCTCCCGTCGAACCCTATGTTGACCTAGCACTTCATCGCGCGGTTACCGCTCATAGCGATCATCTAAGGGAGCTCTCCTATGACTGTACCCCTCATGGAAGGGTGTGTGATGAGTGCTATGTTGAACAGGAGTGCTCCTCGAAGAGGTGTCCCTGTAGTCTCTTTCCTTTAAGGTGTGGAGGGGACTGCATTGTGTGTTAGGTCGCCAAGGTGGTATGACCAAATCCTTGGGATTGTAATGGAGATGACTTGTTCTTCCTTGGATATTCCCCATAGCATCCGCCCGTGATTGGGCTTGGCTATGGGTGAGCACCATGACGATGTCTCTCTAAAAAGCCCTAAAAGTTGAAATGAGTCAGATGGGGCCCAAAATTGGCGTGTGCATCCCTCTTATAGTAGATAAGACAAAAATGAAGTTTCAAGTCCTAGCTCTAAAAACATTAGGAGATATTGACATCCGAACAGCTCAAAAAGTGCATAGAATTACGTGTCCAATTTTAAAACCTAATTTCGGGGCACTAGATGATGGAATTTGGCCCCGAAAACTGACTTTTTTGGGCAAATAGGATTCTAGGGAATCATATTTGTTTAAAATTATCCCAACTAACTCCCTGTAAAATTATCCCAACTAAATTGTCCCACCGTGATCACCACTGAAAGCACGAGATTCCGGTCAAAAGAAACACCAAGTGCAATTGCATTCAAAATTAATCACGCTTAGGTCCTAGGAATGTACATTGCATGAAACGAAAAGAGACATGTTGTAAGAGACGCAATCAGATAAAGAAAAATAGCCCTTTCATTAATTTCTTTCGATCTCTGTTACAATAATGCCTCCTCCCTTTTCAGGGGCTAGGAGCGCAAATAAGGTTTGATTAAAATCGTTGAATGGTTCCTCCTTCCGCGTGCCAATGATTGCACTGGGCGGGCTAAGATGATGCCGCCGCTGATGTTGATGGGTTCTTCACCTCTGCTGCTTCTCCTGCAAACAAAGAAATGATCAAGACGTTAGTAGCACTCGTTGCAAATGAAAATCATTCTCTCTCTAAAACTAACAAAATATGCATACGAATATTTGCTCGAAACCATGAAAACAAGTGAATCCAAATTGCTTCAAAATCTGACAGAAGGTAAGAACAGTCACCAGAAGGCCATCGCCACTGAGGCAGCTGGCCAATTCACCTTAAACTGGAATTCTTCCCTGGGCAGGACGAATTCTGACTGTAATTCGTCCCTGGGTGGGACGAATTCTTCTGAATAGGAGAAATCGACCTGCTGCTGCTCCAATGTCGGATCTCGGGACCTGCAAAACTCCTAAAAATAGGGGGGTTAGGTAATTGGGGCCATTTTGGGATGACCCAGATGGTCGGATTTTCCCAATTTGACCTCCTCCCTCGGGAATTTAACCTTGACACCTGCAAGTTAGCGAAATGATAAAGCAATACAAAACACCCTAAACTCTGACCAAAAGCTACAAAATTGCAATTATAGACTAATCAGACCTAGTAACACAGAATGCAATCTAAAAATTAATCTAAAGTGCTCAAAAACTGAAATTAGAATTTGGGGGTGCGGGGGTGCCCAAGTGGGCCTCCCATCGTTGGCCCTCGATTTTGGAGCCAATCCACCAAGGATGGGCCCAAAACCTTTTAGGATTGGGGGGTCGGTGAATTGGTAGGTTCAGATGTCCATGCGTCGGATTTGAGTAAGGTTCGAGCTTCCAAAGGCCACCCAACAACCTCCCTTGCAAAAGAGATTGATGGATGTAGGAAGGTGAACAAAGGGGGATGCAAGTGAGTCTTCGATTCGGCAGCACTTCATTGCTTGAACACTCCTTCCACCTGCCTATTTTGGGTGAGAAAAGTCCCACATTTTATAGACCCAAGGGGTCTCTTTTGGGAGGGAAGCACCAATGCCATGTGTTGGCCATAGGCGCCATGTGGCAGTCTTGTCTTCCCATGAGGGAGGGGAGTCCTCCATTGACTTGAAATTTGATAAATGCTTTTTGTAATAGTCCTCTAACGGCCCCTCTGTCCACTTACACATGCGTGCAAGGCAGGAGCCCTTAACTGATCGTTCTGGGCTGCCACTTGGCACCATTTGCATTTTTGCCCGTTAAGCTTGGAATTCGTCCCACCCAGGGACGAATTTAGAATTCGTCCTGGGGTGGGACAGATTCTATTTTGAATTCGTCCCGGGGTGAGACGAGTACTGGGAAAAGTTTCAAAGTGTGCCAAATTGCTTCTTGACCTCACAAAATTGCTATGAAAGTGGTTAAGACCACTGTTTGACCTCTAAGGGCTGCCCTGGGGGCTGTGTTTGTCAAAGCGATCAGTGTTTGCAGTCACATAATCGGATTGGTGCTGTTTTGGTGTCTACAGGTTATATATGTGCGTTGATTATATATAGATACTTTAGTAAATTATCCGTCAAACAAAAACGGGATTCCGGCCCGGGAGAGAGCAATCGTTATTCATAATACGTTTCGGTCCGACTACTCTCTTCTATGTCAACATGCCGCTGAAATATCTGGACTGGCTGGTGTGACTAATGCTTCAGTTATCCTCGTTTTAGATATATATCAAATCGCAGCAAGCTTTTTATCAAGGAATTCATAAAAAATGGGAGAATATGTATCATCGTGGCCAGAAACCAACCTCACCCCCATCAAGACTGTAATTACATGTGCGAAGGTGGACCTGCCCTCCTCTTCTCAAATCTTAAGAAGCGCTGGATTGCAATTTCATATACCTGTCTATAGGGCACTTCAGTGGTCAATATATTCCTCATTCAGCAAGTGGACTCTCCTAGCAAAAACAGTGGCCAATATTTTTCTCATTTGATAAGTAGACTCGCAAAAATCATTTCATGTCATTTAAGCTGAGTTTGAAATTTAACCATGCTTATGATTTAACCATTTGTTAGTTTTTTTAGCTTATATTTGTACGGAACCAAACCAATTATCCTTCCACCCGTTTCTATATAATAATCAACAATTATAGGTTTTTGTGGATACTTTCTTACATCTAAAAGAATCAGGTTCAAATGGTAGTGGAAAAAATATTTAACTTTCAACAACCAGATTTAGTGTTAATTTTTAAGATTTGTTAGAACTTATAACTTTTAGAGCTAAAAAAATATGATGAGATGGGTATTCTATACCTCATGTTAATATATATATGAAATAAGAATTATATATCTCAGTTTTACTAAAGTTTTTTTTTAAGTTGAAAGAATCAAATTAGAACAGGGTTTTGAAACAGGACCTCAAAACCGTGGTACATAAGCAATAATGCTCATTAATACAGTTAACCAAAGATAAAGCTTATGATTAGGGAGCAAGTCCCTAAGAAGCAGAATGGGGTCAAAAGACACCAAAACTACTAGAACACTGAACCAAAGACAAAGGAGGTCCCACACCACAATTACTAGAACACTGAACCAAAGACAAAAGGAGACCCCAAGCCCTCCTATAGAGGGAGCGAGTAGATAGAAAAACTAATAAATTGTAAAGGAAAATTCCATAGAAAACAAAATTCGAAAGGTCCATTTGTTTTACAAAAGTAAAAGGCCCACTTGTTTTACAATAGTAAATATGAGAAATATTGGGGGGACCTTTACAGTGATTCTAAGAAGGGCCCACATAAAAGTACAAACAAACAAAATGTATAACAAATTTTGAAACAAATTTAGCACCCATGAACTTTGTTTAGAGTTTTTTTTTTTTTAACAACGTAATAAGTGTTAATTTTGATATTTTTTTTCGGTGGTGAGTGTTATTCAGACCTATTACATTAATCTTGTTAAGTATACATGCTCAAGTTATACTATAAGGTCATGATATCATACTCAAGGTTATGATGAGATGAATCATTTTAATTTTAATTTTTTCCTAATTTTTTTTGAACTTTAATTTCTAAGTTATAAAAAAAAAGTACAATGAGATGGGTATTTTATAACTCATATAAGCCTTATTAATTTAACCCTATCTAGAGCTCTTCTAGGGTCTTCGGATAATAACTCATTTTTTTTTAATTTCTTTAAAAAGTTTCAATTATTTAAATTTCTTTGAAAAGTCTATCTGGAACTATTACATTAATATTGTTACCACTATGATGCCACGATGTTATATATCAAGGTTATGATGAGATGGATACTTTTAATATTGTTAAGTTACCTGCTTTTAAATTTTTTTTTTGAAAAATTTTGTAACTTTTATTTCAGAGTTAGAACAAAATTACAATGAGATGTGTATTTTACACCTCATATAAGCCTTATTAAAACAACCCTATTTAGAGCTAATCTAGAGAATCCTATAAATTACTTAAAATTTTTAAATTTATTTGAAAAATCTATCAAACTTGTTACATTAATCATGTTAAGTTTACATGTTCAAGTTATATTACCAATATCAGGTCATGATGTCATATCTCAAGGTCAAGATCAGGTTATGATGAGAAGGATAATTTGAATCTTGTTAGTTTTACCTATTCTTAATTTTTTTCCTTGAAAAATATTTGTAACTTTCATTTTAGAGTCAAAAAAAAATTACAATGAGATAGGTATATACCTCATATAAGCCTTATTATAACAATTTTATTTAGAGCTATTCAAGAATTTCTAGATAATGATTCAAATTTCTTTAATTTATTTGAAAAGTTGATCAAACCTATGTTGCATTAATCTTGTTAAGTTTACATGCTCAGGTTATATTACCACTATGAGGTCATGATGTCATATCTCACGGTTATGATAATAATTTTAGTCTTGTTAATTTTACTTGCTCAAGTTATATTACAACTATGAGGTCAGGATATCATACCTCAAGGTTATGATGAGATGGATCATTTTAATCTTGTTATGTTTACATGCTCAAGTTATATTACATATATGAGGTGATGATGTCATACCCAAAAGGTTATTCTAAATAATTTTCTTATCATTTTTCAAAGATTTTATCTTATTTTATTTTTTAAATATAAATTTTAAATTTATTTGATATCAGTTTTATATGTATGATGGTCTCTTGTTATTCAAATAAATCCCTATTACTAAAATAATTTATTCCATTTTTATCACTTACACTAGTTGGTAAATCCTTTTGTAGATATGTCTATTTGTGTGTAATGTTTTTGAAATATTTCAAGTGGTGATATTGGATCATTTTAAAAATAATAAAGTTTAAATTTAACAAATAAATTAGTAATAAACATTAAAGCTATACTTTATTATAATTAATTTTCTTGTGATTTGTTACAAGATTTTATCATAAAAACTCTTTTAAATATAAATTTTAACTTTATTTGATATTAGTTTACATGTATGATGATATCTTGTTATTCAAATAAGTACCTATTACTAAAACACTTTATATCATATTTTATCACTTCTTATACTAGTTGGTAAATATTTTTGTAGATAACTCTATTTGTGTAAATATTTTTTAAATATTTTATCTAGCGATATTGATTTCTTATCACTCAAAATAGTTAGTAGATGTTTTATAGATAAGTCTATCTATGAATAATTTTCTTGACATATTTTCTGTGATAATATTGGTACAATCAATAACTATTGTTATACTAATTTTCATGTGAGAAGGTGAAAGGTGAACAATATGTATAATTAAATTATGATTTATGACTTATTACATATATCATATGAAAATTGAATTATATGATGTACTTAATATCAATTGTATCTTGTAACTCTTGATGTTTTTTTTTTTTAATGTTGCATAGGGGCCTCTATAATCCTTAGATCACTACTTAAACATGAATTCAATAAGACCCCGACCATCTAAGGAGTTGAACTAGGATAACCCACCATCAAGCACCTAGCCACTACCAACTAGCTTATCCCTTTTGGATAACTCTTGATGTATTGTTATTTATCATTAAAAAATTCAGTATTATAATTGGTTAATTTTAATACTATAGTTAAGATCACTTTAATAATTTCATATTAATATAATTACCAGTTTTATGAAAAAAATGAAAATAATGATATATATAACTTTTATGATAAATTGTTAAAAAAAATGTTTGTTTATTTAAGTTTTTTTTTTTTGTATTTACATGGTGGAATCGGTAGCCGCCAAGAATTTGTGCAGACTGTCTAGATTTTATGGCCGCCACAATATTCTACGTTGTCCACCCCGAAAGCCGCCACACAGATCTTCACGTAGTCCGCCCCTATAACCACCATGCCACAATCATTTTAAACCTTTTATGCTGCTGAAAGCACCAGGAAAGGGACAAGCGTTTAGTCCAACGAGGCCCGAGATTTGAACCTTGGACCTCTGCCCCCCTTATGGGGTTTGGATGAACCAATTGTTCTACACATCGAACCCGTTTATTTAAGTTTTAAAAATAGAAAAATTAAATTTCTTATTCAAACCAAAATTAAGAAACAATAACATACAAATCACCCTAGAAAGATACATGTCACTCCCTAATTAGATTTTGTTTGACTTTGTCAAATATGCATATAAAAAGTAAGTCCTGAAATGTTTGACCATTATTTCAAATTTAAAATATTTTTAGAGAGCAATAAGAAGAATGAAAAGCTAAGGGAGGATTTGAACTTGATCTATTTTAAAAATTTATAAAATATTTTTTCTCAGATTAATAATATAGTTTTTATTTAATATAAAATAAGTAAAATTATAAATGATGGTTTATAGTTATAAACCAATCAATATATGTTAGACAAGTAATATTATAAGTAAAATTAGAAAAATACCTATTTTAATTAAATTTAATTTGAGAGTTGGAATTCATACTTAAATATAATTGAAGATTGAAATTCCCTTTTAAATAGTAGATACATATTTATAACAAAAAAAAATTGTAATTATTGTGTGATGATTAGATGGTTTTAGCAATATTTCTATACTTTGAATGAAGTTAAGGGAATTAAGCAATTTAGCATAGTTTTATATAATATTTCTCATCATTTAAACAATGCTTAAATTATTATACAATCTAGTTAATGAATTAATTAAGGATTATGTGAGATAAATGAGCCATTGTTATGATTTAAGTAATATTTTTCAGTGAAATTAATTTTATTTAATTAAGACTAAAATTATTATTATGCTTGAATCATGATATATGAAATGTGTATTTCTTGGTTGGGATGGTAGGGTTTCAAATCCCTAAACAAAAAAACACAAAAAAAATAGCAAAAAAAGAGAAAAACAGTTATTTCTCCTAACACCTTTGAAATTCTCTCCACGGATGAGCAAGCATATGATGAGGATAGTCAAATTGAAACAATTATTATGGAGACACAATTTGATAAAGAGAGGAAACATGAAGGAATGCATGATGAGAAATCATTAAAAGAGCTTGCCTTGATGCTGAGAAATAATAGTAAAGGGGAAAAAAAGACAATGTAGAAAACCAAACCAACTGCAAAACAAAAGGGCGGGTTCAAACTATAAACAAAATGGATCCTCAAAAATACCATACAAATTCCAATAGCAGTGTCATGGTACCAAGTAACCATCCTATAGTTCCAACTAGAATGAAGCAATATATGAATAAAAGGATAAGGATGCCATAATCCTAAGGTTTATAGTCAGTATTTTTATGGCAATGTTGGAAGATTTTGCTAAGAAATTTTTTATATTTTTGGTAATTTGTTAAGCTTTGGTTTTTTTCTTAGTGTTTTCATTTTTTTTTTTATTTGTCGATTGCTCATTTGGCTTAGTTTTTGTTGTATTTTTTTTCTTGATTTCGTTTGTGGTGTTTTTTATTCTTTTTGTTGTTTATGTTTTGGTTTTGTTTTGTTATGTTGTTTTTTGGGGTTTTCTGTGTGTTTTGTGTTATGTGGTTTTTTTGTTTCTTTTTTCTGTTTTTGTTATGGTAGTGTTTGTTATGCTACATTGATTGTTTTTTTCTATGTTTTTCATGTTTTGGTGTTGTTTATTTTTGTCATTTTTTATTTTATTTTATTTATTTATTTATTTTTGAATGTGTTTTCCTCTGTTTGTTCTGTGTGGTTCATGTTTTTTTTTCTTGTGTCTTTTCTTGCCGACACACTCAAGGAGTATGCTTTATTTGTTTTAGCTTTTTGTGTGTTTGTGTTTGTTTGTTCTTGTTGTGTGTTGTTTCAGGCATGCTCCTTGTGTGTGTCAAAGGTGGTAGGCTAGGTGTGAGCCCTGGGTATTTATGTTAAAATAGATACCCCTGCCTCCTTGGGTCTTACCCAAAAGTTGTAGCCCTTCTGGGATGTTTTATACAAACAAAGAAAATATATCATTAAGGGTAAAATGTAATGACACTCTAATACTATCTAATTTTTATAATCCTAAATTAAAATCTAATATTATATTACTATAAATGTTCATTAGCTAGTTATTATTCAAGACAAAAAGGAAATACCAAGCAATTGATTTCCAATACTTAGAGTTCTTAAAATAATTATAAATAGACTCATATTTGGTAATTTTATAAGATGGTAGGGGTAATGATTAATCTTAAGCTTTCTTTGGATAATCTAGCTATAATATTTTAAAAATATAATTGAAATTTATTGATTTATATTGCTTGTTACTTATTATTTTTTAGAAAGATATGTCTAGATATAGTTGGGTAAGCTAGGCTTTAGATGACACAAAACCTATCATATTATATCCTTAGGTTCATATACTTACACCAATATTTCATTGCTTATCAATTTAATTATCAATAAAATTAAATTCTATTATGCAAAATAAAATAAAAGCTATTAGATAATCTTATCATACTAATATTTGGATTATTTTGGTGAGCTTGAATAATTTTAATATATTTTTTGGTACTATTAATAAAATGGAGGGTTTTGAAGGGTCCCACAACCTTTTAGAACTCCCAAAGGAGCACTTCCCTAGAAAAACAATAATCCACTATATAACCACTCCTACAGGAGCATTACAAAGGATAAACAACCCACATGATTACAACCATGTACACCAGACTTATAGCCCATTGATTACATCAAATCTGGTAGGAGCAAAACATTCGATAAGCAGAGCATCAAAGGGACCCATAAGCCAAAAAAACCAACTACCGAGGAACCAAGCAACAAATATTTTAAATTTAAAAAACACTCCCACTTGAAATAAATAGAGAATTTGTAAACAACTCTCATGATATGAGAGAAGAAAACTAGAGAACCAAGCATCAAACACATCTACCAAACAATGGAGATGATAGATGCACCAACTGAAAAACAAAACTAGGGGACAAAAAAGCCCTAGAAAATATAGCATCATGGAATTAAAACACCAAGAGCCAAATGGGACACCACGAAAAACAACCAAGGCAGAGGAAACTTGAACCCAAGAAAAATCCAGAGACAAAGAAACCAGCTTACAAGGAACACGCTACCCATAAATCTGCATTGAAAACCATCCTACGAGCACCAAGGATTCAAACCTAAAACCAAAAAATTGTTAAAAATCCAAATATCTAGAATAAATCAAGCACACAAAAATACGAGGTCCATAAAAACTACCCTGAAAACTAGCATGTGAGCACTAGGACCACTATCTTGAAACTTGAGAGGGGACCTTCAACCAAAGTAACAGATCAAAGCAAGAGCACCTTGATGAAGGGAACCAAAATTAGGGGGACAATATTTTGATGAAAAAATCCAACGAATATTCATTAAGAAATCCCAATAAACTATTTTCCAGAACCCTACAACCCCACCCATCACCAAAACCACACCAATCGAGCCTCCACAATCAAAAACTTGGAGATCATGGAGCAAGGTTTTGAGGGGGATCCAAAAGCCAAATACTTGTGGGAAAAAACCCCACAGGAAACTAGAAACTAAGAACCCCCAATGACTACGGTTTCAAATCCCTTCGATAAGAAAAATAACAAAGCTCCCATAAGGGATAAAACCCAATAGCATAGCCAAATAGCCCACCGTATAGACCACTGCACAGACCACCAGCCAACCACCTTCTTAATAGTGATTTGGATAAAACAAAAATAGAGGATCCCCTTATCCCTACACATGGTAAACCTTGGTAGCAGCTCCACCATCCACAAATGTGGGACAAAAAATCATAATCCCACCATTCTCCTACAACCCAAAAAACAAAGAGGCACAAAGAAATGACAAAGAGCTAGAGATGTGAGGGATAAATGCTTTGTCGACTATCACACCAGGGATAGTGATGTTTGAAAAACTAATCTCTTCCACTTTCTTCAGATCAATAGCCCCTAAATTTGAATCCAGAATAAATTCTAGCTCCTCCACACCGCTCTCCCTTGAATATTGAATAATTTAATATTGTGCTTAAGGTACATGATCTATTAATATTATTTTAAGGGTAGAAAGAAATTGTGTGTAAAATCTCTAACTAGGAATATGTTTTGATATTTTCTTAAGCTTAAAGGTAACATTACTATAGAATTAATTGTTAATAAATAAAATATATGGATAGAATTAGTCAAGTTTTTATGTTTTTCATAAAAAAAAATTCTAAACTTAATTTGATGCATCTAATTTAATTTAATTTATTTTTATATGTAAATGTAATATTAACTATTGGTGACAAATTTAAATCTTAAAAAAGTTTAAAAACCTGGATTAAGAATTAAGTATTCATAGTATTTTAGAAACATCAAATATGTGACTTTTAACAATGTTTTTAACAAATAAACAAAATCAACAAATTGCATACAAAAAAGAATATATCATAGAAAGTAGACACAATGAGAGGTGTCATATACTCCAAAAGAAATATCACTAATGGAAGTAATTAGAATCACATTAATGAAAAATGTATGCTCTTATAGGGTGTATATACTCATCTTACTAGTGATCATAGATTAAGGTTAAATATTTGTGGTTAAGGTCTTTTAATGAAATATTTTGTAAAGCTCACCTTTACAAGGTGGACAAGGGCCCATTGAGATATACAATTTATTACATTACAAAAGTATCTCTTATGGCCTCAAGTAAACATTAAACCACCACAAATATATTTTAACATACCCCTTAATGTTAAATGCAATATACAAAGAGAACCTTAAGGGGCACTTTCCTGCTCTATGAAGCACTAATATTTGGTGAAGATGTTCCTTTGACATGAACATGGTTAGAATAGTTATTGTTAGATTCTTTTGCCCTTAAAATCTACTATACTATAACATGTGAAAAAGTACTTCCATGGATGTAACCTTAATTAAAATAGTTTCTAGATTACCTTATGAAATAGTTAGAAATACCATGATAAGTTACTCCATGATCATGAAGTTGTAGCCCCATATCCTATGTAAATGATTCCAAACTCCTTAGGATGAGGGTATCATAAATATACAATATAAATGGATACCCTATCCATCAATATCACAATTACTGTATGTGCATCCTCTCCTATAGATTCCCTTATGAAAGCACATGCCATACACTAGTCTAAATAGCTCTCATTCATAAGAAGCAAATTGTAGAGAAGAAATAATGCAAAAGGGGTGTAAATCCTAGGTGTATGAAGAACACAAGCTTTACTAAGAGGGGGGGTGAATAGTATAAGAGCACTTTTTACTTTTCTTTTCAAATCAATATTATCCAGTGTATAGATAGTAGTATCAATAGCAGTAATAAAAGCAATGCACAAAACATCATACACAATAAAGACACAAATTTAACGCGGTTCACCCAAATATGGCTACTTCCATGGAGAAAATATTTCTTCTAAATATTTCTTAAATGATCTCTAGGGAATCCTTCCCAATTACAATATTTATGTACCTCTATCCAAAGGAGAAGTTGATCCTCTAAATCTGTTTTGTGGATATCTATCCACAAGAGAACTCTTTCTCCTCTACGCTGGCTGGTGATCCTCTAGAAGACACTGCCTCCACTGCATTGACTGGTGGATCTCTCTCCACTTGAAAACTCTTGTCCTCACTCATAAGACCTATATTCAATGTCCTGGCTGATGGATCTCTATCCATTGGAGACTTTGTCCTCTTTACTCTATCACCTCCAAAGCTCTATCTCAATGCTATACTAAACACAATCTAGCTAATATAGCACAAATCTGCTCAATTGGTCCACTCATAACCGACTCAAATTTGCTCAACAAGTCTACTCAAAACCTATCCAAATATTCTCAACAGGTCCACATAGAACTTGCACAACTCTGCTCAATAGTTCCACTCAGAACCTACTCAAATTTGCTCAACATATCCACTCAGAACCTGCACAACTCTGCTCAACAAGCTCACACAAAACTTGTCCAAATATGCTCAACAACCTCACATAGAACTTGTCCAAATATGCTCAACAAGTTCACACAAAACTTGTCCAAATATTCTCAACAATCTCACATAGAACTCGTCCAAATTTGCTCAACAAGCTCACACAAAACTTATCCAAATCTGCTCAA
This sequence comes from Wollemia nobilis, assembly GCA_028583015.1. Taxonomy (NCBI): domain Eukaryota; kingdom Viridiplantae; phylum Streptophyta; class Pinopsida; order Araucariales; family Araucariaceae; genus Wollemia; species Wollemia nobilis. The sequence continues at coordinate 3,397,592 of JAQPPZ010002064.1, forward strand.
CAAGCTCACATAAAACTTGTCCAAATCTGCTCAACAATATCACACAAAACTTGCCCAATATCATAGAAACATAAAGTGAATTGTTAGAGACTCGATATGTTCTTTACTCAATGCTCAATTATTTTCTCAACTCAAATCAACCTCATAGAAGCATAAAGAAATTTTTTAGAGACTCAATATGTTATATTCTCAAAAACTCAATTACTTTCTCAACTCAATCTCATAGAAGCATAAAGAGAATTGTTAGAGACTCAATATGTTATATTCTCAAAACTCAATCTCAACTCAAATCAGAATATAGAATAGTTTTTTTTATGGAACTTGAACAATCACTTCATACATCCACTTGAATAGGCTCAATCAAATATACTCAACCAATCACTTCAAGAAACAACTCTTGCTCACAAACCCTAGTCCAAGCATGCATCATCCAACTCAAAATATTTCGAACAATGCTCAACAACAAATCTCACATAACAATGATACTCATGATCTTTTCAAACCCTAGTTCATATTCTTTGCATAAAAACCCACTTCAACAACCATGCTCATTATAAAAGGTTTTGCTCACAACTCTCAATTTTAGAAAACCTTGAAGCATTAACTCAACTTCACTCAACTAATGATCTCAACAATAATGCTAATAAAACAAGTTTTTAATCTCAAATCTTAAATGAGAAAACATTGAAGCAATAACTCAATCACTTTCGAAAAGGAGACCCTAATAAAGTGAAGAACACAAGCTTATATTGAGAGGGGGGTGAACAGTATAAGACCACTTTTTACTTTTCTTCTCAAATCAATATTATGTAGTGTATAGATAGCAATATCAATAGAAGTAATCAAAGCAATGCACAAAACTCCACACACAATAGAGACACAGATTTAACATGGTTCACCCAATGTGGGCTACCTCCACAGAGAAATATTTCTTCTAAATATTTTATCAAATAATCTCTTGAGAATATTTTCCAAATTACAATATTTATGGACCTCGGTCCAAAGGAGATGTTGATCCCCTAAATCTCAAGTTCATGGATATCTTCCATAGGAGAACTCTTTCCCATTCTGCTCTGGATAGTGATCTTCTAGAAGACTCTATCTCTCTATTATACTGACTTATGGATCTCTCTCCACTTGAAGACTCCTCACTCAGATCTGTCTTTAATTGTCCTGGCTACTGGATCTCTATCCACTGAGACTATGTCCTATATACTCTATCACCTCCAAAGATCTGTATCAATATTGTACCAAACATAGTTCAGTCGGTCTAGCACAGTTCTGCTCAATATATTACACTAAACACAGTATATTTGGTCTAGTACAATTCTGCTGAATAGGTTCACTTAGAACCTGCTCAAATTTGCTCAACAGGTTCATACAAAACCTGTCCAAATCTGCTCAATGGGTTCACACAAAACCTATCCAAATATTCTCAACGGGTTCACACAAAAATTGTCCAAATCTGCTCAACAAGTTCACATAGAACTTTTCCAAATCTGCTCAACAAGTTCACACAAAACTTGTCCAAATCTACTCAACAAATCCTCTCTAGGACTTGCTCAAATCTGCTCAATAAGTCCTCTCTAGGACTTGCTCAAATCTTCTCAATAAGTCCTCTATAGGACTTGCTCAAATCTGCTCAATAAGTCCTCTATAGGACTTGCTCAAATCTACATAGCAAGATTTCACAAAATCTTAACTCAAAATAATCCACAAGTCTTCTCAAAGACTTGTCTCAATCACATAGAATCATAAAGAGAATTGTTAGAGACTCAATATGTTCTAAGATCAATGTAAAATAAATATCTCAAATCAATATCATAGAAGCATAAAGATAATTTTTAGAGACTCTATATGTTCTATACTCAAACACCAATATCAACTCACATCAACCTCAATCTCAACTCAAATCAATCTCAACTCAAATCAAAATATTGAATAGTTTGTTTCTAGGAACTTGAACAACCACATGCATCCACTTGACTAGGCTTAATCAACTCAACTCAACCAATAACCTCAAGGAACAATCCTTTCTCACAAACCCTAGTCCAAGCATGTATTAACCAACTCAACTCAACCAATCACCTCAAGGAACAATCCTTTTTCACAAACCCTAGTCTAAGCATGTATTAACCAACTCAAAATGTTTCTAACAATGCTTAAGCACAAGTCTCACATAGCAATGATACTCATGTTCTTTTCTAACTCAAGTTCAAGTTCATTTCATCATCAATGGGCTTCAAGAACAATGCTAATAAAACAAGTTTTAAATACAACTCACAAACTAGAAAACCTTGAAGAATTCAACCAATCATTTTCTCAAAGGAAACCACAATCAATATTTTTCTCTCCAATGAAGTTTCAGAAATCAACCACCATAAACAATCAATAGGAGAATGTGCCCATACCTTTTTGATGCCAATAAGTTGTCCACAAAATCTTCCACACTTAAACGCAACTTTCCTTTCCAATCTAAACAAAGGGTTAATGGACTTCAAATAATCACAAAATAAAGCATTACTCAAATTACACCCTTTTTAACATGTCACGATATCGCGACACTTTTTCTCTTCGGCCGTGTTTTTGCAACATGTCGTGATATCGCGACACTTTTTATCTTCGGCCACGATTTTGCAACATGTCATGATATCGCGACACTTTCCCTCTTTGGCCGCATTTTTGCAACATGTGATATCACGACACTTTTTCTCTTCGGGCACGTTCTTGCAACATGTCGCGATATCACGACACTTTTCTTCTTCGACCGCGAATTTGCAACATGTCACGATTTCACGACACTTTTTCTCTTCAGCCGCGATGATGCAGCCTGTCGCGATATTGCGACACTTTTTCTCTTTGGCCGTGGTCTTGCAACATGTCGTGATATCGTGACACTTTTTCTCTTCGGCTGCGGTCTTCCATCATGTCGTGATATCGTGACACTTTTTCTCTTCGACTGCGGTCTTCCATCATGTCGTGATATCATGACACTTTTTCTCTTCGATTGCGGTCTTCCATCATGTCACGATATCGTGACACTTTTTCTCTTCGACAGTGGTCTTCCATCATGTCACGATTTCGTGACACCTTTTCTCTTCGGCCACGATGTCTATTCTTGTCACGATATCGCGACACCTTTTTTGTCCGGTCATAGTTTTGCATCATGTCACGATATCGCGACACTTTTTCTCTTCGGCCGTGATTTTGCAGCATGTCGTGATATCGCGACACATTTTCTCTTCGACCTCAATGATGTAGCATGTCACGATATCGCGACACATTTTCTCTTCGATCACAATTTTGCAACATGTCGCGATATCGCGACACTTTTTCTCTTCGATCACATTTTTGCAACATGTTACGATTTCATGACACCCTTTCTCTTCGGCCATGATTTTGCAACATGTCGCGATATCGTGACACTTCTTCTCTTTGGGCATGATTTTGCAACATGTTGCGATATCGCGACACTTCTTCTCTTTGGGTGCGAATTTGCAACATGTCACGATATCACGACACCTTTTCCTTTCGACCGCATTTTTGCAACTTGTCACAATTTCACGAAACTTTTTCTTCTTTGGTCGCAATAACACTGCTTGTCGCGATTTCGTGACTCTTCTTCTCTTCTAGCACCAACCTTGTAACATGTCGCGATATCACGGCACTTCTTTTCTTCTGGCAGCAACCTTGTAACATGTCGCGATATCGCAACACTTTCTCTCCTTCGGCTCCGATGCCACTTCTTGTCGCGATTTCATGACATCTCTTCCTCTCTTGGATGCAACGGTGCAACATGTCACGATTTCATGACATCATTTCCAAACTGGTCCCGATTTTGTGACACCTTTCCTCGTGTGGTGTTTTGCTCATTCTTTGATCTTTAGTTCTTGGACCACCTCGGTCGATTTGGAAATCATGTAATACCTCTTGTACAAGGTTCAGGGACCTTTCAAAACCCTTTCAACCTATCAAAAAACAAATTACACCCTTTTTACTCCAAGTTAATAAACACATCCACCAAAGTCCATTTTATTAAAACCCTTATAAAAAATAATAAACCTCTCAAAATTGCTTTTAAAAAACAACTCCTTATTTCTCCTAAAATTAATTCTCCATAACCATCAAATAAATCATAAACCAATTATGCTTTGCAATAATAATCATAGCCCTAATAACAAACTTTAATTTCCATTAACTACCTTATAACTCCAAACTTTAGGGCTAATAAAAATTATTTAAATGCAAAATGTAATTACCTCCTCAAGGGGATTTGAACCCTTGACTTGCCACACCATGAGCATCTTAGCCATGGATAAGATTCCACACAAGCTAGGCACTCATTGGAAAGGCAAAGGCCCAAAGTGCCTTAAACCTTCCTCCACCTTCCGCAAAAGACAAAGCGCCAAAGCGCTTTCCACACACCTTCCGAAATGTCGTCCAAGGGATTCGATCCCTGGTTTTTGTGCTACCTTGTCCCTTAGCCAAAATGATTTTCCAATGCACCATGCTTCCCACCATGTTTTGACTTTCCAAGCACTGTCATTTTCTTTGCTACTTCTCTTCTCAAAATTTGCACGAGCTCATAGACTTATTCGAATGCCAAATATTTATCACAAGAGAAAGGATAAAACTTTGATTTATTTACCACCTCTTTATATAGTGTTTAAAACACTTTGAAGATGTCGATGGAAATATGAATTTATTTTTTCTTTATGACGTCGATAGGAAACTTTACATTTAAATTTAAATTTGAATTTAAATTTTAAATAATTAAAAATTAAACCAAATATTAAAACTCAAATAACTCCATCACCGGGGCACCTTTTTCAATGAAACGAAAGCTCAACTTGGGTTTTAAGAAAAACCCAGATCAAATATACTTTCCATGGTTTTAAATAAAACCTTTTATTTTTCCTGCCTTGGTTTTCACAAAAACCCTTCATAGATCCTTTTGACATCAATGACAACATTTTAGCTTAGGGACTCAAAATGTCCAACAATATCCCCCTTTGTCATTGATGGCAACCCAAATACTTTTACTAAATTTTGACCTTATTTTTTTCTCCCCCTGGCTCAATGCTCTCTCAGATATCAAATCTCTTCTCATATCCAAAAACTCTCCCCATAATACACAAATCTCTCCCCCTTTGATATCAACGGCAAAGGTCACCGTTGGGGCTTGGGTCTAAGAATTAAGCCTCTTAGCTTAGCCCCTTCCCCACCTCAACATGAGGTGGTTAATTTTGGGGTGGGAGTATTTCTACTCCCCGAAAGCATTGTTCTCTGCCTTTGTATTTTCCTCTTCCTTTTTGTTGAATCCTCTCATTGTTTCTTTCCAAGTCATCATCCCTATTCCTATTCTTGTTCTTGTTCTCATCCATGTTCCTATTCTTGTACCTGTTCTTGTTCTCATTCTTCTCTGAGTCTCTTTTATTTTCTAAGTCTCTGTTCCTATTCATCTTCTTGTTTATGTTCATGTTCCTGTTCCTATTCTTGTTCATATTCATGTTCCTGTTCATGTTCATGTTCCTATTCCTATTCATGCCTATTTTTGGAATATTTGCTCTACACCATATTGCTATGTGACCATAATTATTGCACTTATAACACTTAATGTTATTATTCCTTGGATGTGCAATAGTCTTAGGATTTCTCCTAGTGAAGCCATATCCTATTTTGTCATAAATTTTGTAATTCATTGCCTTGTGACCAAACTCATTACATGAATAGCAATATCCTTGGAAAATTTGTTCTCTTCCATATACCTATATTTCATGTGATCTACACTGTGAAGTGATATACCCAAATCTTTGACATGAGAAGCATCTCCCATTGAAGCTTCCTTTCCTAGACCTCATTGGTCTCCTATTCTGATTTATGTTCCATCTGTATCTTCTTTACCCATTATCCCTGTTGGACTCACTGCAATCTGAATCATCCTTAGAAGTTTCACTTTCACTTGCATCTGAGAATCCCTCTTCTGAAGTATCTTCTTTTGATGTTTTTTCTTGTTGAATACTTAAAGTAGACTTTGCTTTTTCCTGTTTCTTTCCAAAACCAAGACCTGTGGAACATGATGTTCTCTACTGTCCACAAATGAACTTATCCAAGTTCTTAGAGCTATTTGTGAAACTCTTCATATTGATCTTGGAGTCCTGTAAATATTTCTTTAGAGTAGCCACTTCTTGTGCTAACTTATCACATTCCAAAATCTTTGCTTCTAACTTATCCTTGAACTTACTTGCCTTAGACTTTGACTTTTCTAAGTCCTCTATGAGCAATAATATTTCGTCATCACATTATTGAAACTGCTTTTCAAGCTTAGAGTGTTGCATTCTTACCTTTTTTATTGTGTAAAGGGCATGGATAAGTTGTCCCTTGAGATCATAACCATTCTCTATTAAGTAGTCCTCTATTTGTTTGCCTTTGTCCATATCATTTATTTCTTTTGACTTGATTTCTATAGGATCACTCAGTTATTCATCTTCTAAATCCATTAGAAGATTATCATTTGATCTATCAAGTGCATCTTCAAAATTATCATCACTGAAACTATAACCATATTTTGTGCAATCATCTTCAAGATGTCCAAATTTACCACATCTAAAACACTTAATAATAACTAGAGTCTTTTTCTTAGTTTGATCCTTTTCTTAAATCGTGACCAAGACTTCATCTCTATCATTGTCTAAAAAACTAGCATCACTATCAAATGAGTACTTACTTGCATTATTCGCATAGTAGCTTTTATTTTGCCTTTGGAAAAACTTCTTTCATTTTTTATTCTATCCATCCTTGCCTTTCTTCTGGTAGTTGTGTCTTTCTGATTCCCTGTACTTGTGATCCTATTTTTATTCATCACTGTTGTACTTTAGATCTTTGCACTTTGTTGCAAAATATCTAAACTTGCCACAATTAAAGCACTTAATTGATCTAATATCTATTGGTATTTTGAACCGTTTATCACTTCTACCATTGTTAGATTCCTCATCACTAGATGACTCACTCCTTGATTCTTTTTTCTTTTCATTTTTCTTTTTGTCCACTTTGAAAGCAACTTCTTTCAGAGGAATACAATCTTTTGTTCTTATCTCAAAAGTGTTAAGCATACCAAACAAAGAATTCCTTGTCAAAGAATCACTATTAATTGATATTTCTATAGTAGAAACCTTTTCACTATACCTTTTTGGAAGAGTTTTTAAGATCTTATCACAAGCATATGATTCATCAACCTTCATTCCAAGACCTCTCATCTCATGTACAAGTTCATCAATCTTACTGAGATAATCATGAATATTTTTATCATCTCTCATTCTTAAGTTCTCAAATTATCCTTTGAGATTTATTATCTTAGCTTTCCTGACACCTTTATCACCCTCATATATATCATGTAGTAGATCCCACATATCTTTTACTATTTTACAATTCATAACCTTCATAGATTCTGATCTACCCAATCCTTTTATAATTACATTTATAGCTCTTGAATTTGTATACATTATAATATTACCTTCCTTATCTGTTAGAGAATTGACTATAGAATCATATCCAAGTTCCACTACATCCCAAACTTCATTTCCAAGTGCCATCAGGTAAAATCTCATTAACATACACTAATACAAGAAGTCACTTCCATCAAATACTGGTACTACATTATTGAAGGACCCATCCTTTTGATATTTGTGATCCATTGTGTTCTTAGACCGCTTTTACTTCAAGCTGTCAAACTCTTCTGAAGGAACCCGCTCTGACACCAATTGAAGAACACAAGATTATACTTAGATGGGGGTGAACAGTATAAGACCACTTTTTACTTTTCTTATCATATCAATATTATGCAATGTATAGATAGCAGTATCAATAGCAGTAATAAAATCAATGCACAAAAATCCACACACAATAGAGACATAAATTTAACATGGTTCACCCAATGTGGGCTACCTCCACAGAAAAAATATTTCTTCTAAATATTTCTCAAATAATCTCTTTGGAATCTTTCCCCAATTACAATTTTTATGGACCTCTGTCCAAAGGAGATGTTGATCCACTAAATCTCAAGTTCATGGATCTCTTCCACAAGAGAACTCTTTCCCCTTATGGTCTGGCTAGTTATCTTTTAGAAGACTCTATTTCTCTGCTGCACTGACTTGTGGATATCTCTCCACTTGAAGATTCCTCACTCAGATCTATCTTCAGTTGTCTTGGCTATTGGATATATATCCACTGATACTTTGTCTTCTATATTTTGTCACCTCCAAAGCTCTATCTCAATATTGTACCAAACACAATTCAGTCAATCTAGCATAGTTTTGCTCAATTTCTTGCACTAAACACAGTATAGTCGGTCTAGTACAATTTTTCTCAATAGGTTCACACAAAACCTGTCCAAATTTGCTCAAAAGGTTCACACAAAACCTATCCAAATATTCTCAACAGGTTCATACAAAACCTTTCCAAATCTTCTCAACAAGTTCACATAGAACTTGTCCAAATATGCTCAATAAATCCTCTCTAGGACTTGCTCAAATATTCTCAATAAGTCCTCTCTAGGACTTGCTCAAATCTTCTCAATAAGTCCTCTATAGGACTTGCTCAAATCTGCTCAATAAGTCCTCTATAGGACTTTCTCAAATCTGCATAGCAAGCTTTCACAAAATCTTAACTCAAAACAGTCCACAAGTCTTCTCAAAGACTTGTCTCAATCACATAGAATAATAAAGAGAATTGTTAGAGACTCAATATGTTCTAAGCTAAATGTACAATCAATATATCAAATCAATCTCATTGAAGTATAAAGAGAATTGTTAGAGACTCTATATGTTCTATACTCAAACACCAATATCAACTCACATCAACCTCAATCTCAACTCAAATCAATCTCAACTCAAATCAAAATATTGAATAGTTTATTTCTAGGAACTTGAACAACCACATGCATCCACTTGACTAGGATTAATCAACTCAACTCAATCAATCACCTCAAGGAATAATACTTTCTCACAAACCCTAGTCCAAGCATGTATTAACCAACTCAACTCAACCAATCACCTCAAGGAACAATCCTTTTTCACAAACCCTAGTCTAAGCATGTATTAACCAAATCAAAATGCTTCCAACAATGCTCAAGCACAAGTCTCATCATTCAACAACAATGCTAATAAAACAAGGTTTAAATACTCATGTTCTTTTCTAACTCAAGTTCAAGTTCATTTCATCACCAATGGGCTTCAACAACAATGCTAATAAAACAAGGTTTAAATACAACTCACAAACTAGAAAACCTTGAAGCATTCAACCAATCATTTTATCATATGGAACCATAATAAATCCTTTTCTCTCCAATGATATTTCAAAAATCAACCACCATAAACAATCAATAGGAAAATGTGCCCATACATTTTTTATGCCAATAAGTTATCCACAAAATCTGCCACACTTAAACACAACTTTCATTTCCAATCTAAACAAGGGTTAATGGACTTAAAATAATCACAAAATAAAGCATTACTCAAATAACACCCTTTTTACTCCAAGTTAATAAACACATCCACCAAAGTCCCTTTTATTAAAAACCTTATAAAAAATAATAAACCTCTCAAAATTTCTTTTAAAAAACAACTCCTTATTTCTCCTAAAATTAATAATCCATAACCATCAAATAAATTATAAGAAAATTATGCTTTGTAATAATAATCACAACCCTAATAATAAACTTTAATTTCCATTAACTACCTTATAACTCCAAACTTTAGGGCTAATAAAAAATATTTAAATGCAAAACGTAATTACATCCTCAAGTGGATTCAAACCCACGACTTGCCACACCGCAAGCGTCTTAGCCACAGCTAATATTCCACACAAGCTAGGCGCTCATTGGAAAGGCAAAGGCCCAAAGTGCCTTAAACCTTCCTCCACCTTCTGCAAAAGACAAAGCGCCAAAGTGCTTTCCACACACCTTACAAAATGACATCCAAGGGATCCGATCCCTGGTGTTTGTGTTGCCTTGTCCCTTAGCCAAAATGATTTGCCAATGCGCCACGCTTCCCACCATGTTTTGACTTTCCAAGCGCTATTGTTTGCTTTTCTGCTTCTCTTCTCAAAATTCGCATGAGTTCATAAACTTATTTGAATGCCAAACATTTATCACAAGAGCAAGGATAAAACATTGATTTATTTACCATCCCTTTATATAGTGTTTAAAACACTTCTAAGACATCGGAGGAAATATGAATTTATGTTTTCTTGATGACGTCGGTGGGAAAATTTACATTTAAATTTAAATTTGAATTTAAATTTTAAATAATTAAAATTTAAACCAAATATTAAAACTCAAATAACTCCATCATCGGGGCACATTTTTCAATGAAACAAAATCCCAACTTGGGTATTAAGAAAAACCCAGATCAAATATATTTTCTATGGTTTTAAATAAAACCTTTTATTTTTCTTGCCTTGGTTTTCACAAAAACCCTTCATAAACCCTTTTGACATTAAATGCTCTTTTGACATCAATGACAACATTTTAGTTTAGGGACTCAAAACATCCAACATCAAGTCCTTTTTACTCCAAACTTAATTTTCAATAAAGCTAATAAATTACTCAAACAATAAGAAATTTACCATACCTTTTGTTTGATAAATATTTGGTCTCATAAATCTACCACACTCACAATTACTTCTTTGCCAATCTCAATAAGGGTTAGAGGATAATTTTCTTCAACAAAACATATCACAAATATAATATCAAAATTACACCTTATCACTCCAACTTAAATAATAATCAATATCCTCACAATAGTCACAAAAATCCTTAATTCAAAATAACATACTACCCACAAAGTCTTAACCTTTCAATATTACTCAATAAAAATTTTAAGACTTTAAATATTAAACAAAATTCTCCTTATAAATCCTAAAGATAACTCTCAACTACCACAATTTTATTGCAAAGAAACCTTTCCAAATTTCAACCACTGAACAAATTTATACCTCCAACTTAGACATTTAATTAAAATTAAAATCAAAATATTACCTTTACCTTTGGAGTGTTTCAAACTCTCAATGCAGCCCACTCTAATGTCTCAACCATGATGCTAGCAACCACATGAGCTACACGCTCATTGGAGATAGGTGAAGCACCATGTGCTTCAAAAAATTTATCCCCTCTTTGTTTCACAAAACGTGCACCTCACGATTGGTGCTTTCAACACACCAATCAAACTTTCATCGAGACTCGAACGCTGGTATCCTTGCACACAAAACGTAAGTTATAGCCCTCTTGCTACTAGGTCAAAAAGCGTAGTTGGCTTCCAACTATTTGACATTGTCCCTTTTGTTTCTTTCTCTGGCAATTCAAACTTAAAATTCGCACATCCATTTCACGAGCTCTGCATTAATTAATTTGTATGCTATATTTTCAATCGAGCAAGGATAATATTAATGCCCTTTGGGCATAGGTTTAAATACTAATCTTCCTCATTTGCTTTAGAATGTCGGTGCTTCAAAATACAATTAACCGACATTATTTCAACAAGGATAAACCTTTATAACATGCTTCAAATATTTAAATTCTAACACCCATATTTTGATGTAGTAAAATATTATTATTAATATTTTACTTTGGGCTATTTTTAACCACCTTACTTAATATTATAATAACTCATATTATAATATCATATCCTTTGATAAAGTAACTTTAATATTTATTTATAAAATTTAAATTCATACTGAATTTAAATAATTTATAAAATAAATATTATAACTTCTTTTTAACTTCTATCTTTTGTACAGTTTCACTTGATCTTTGGCCTTCTTCCTGGATATCAAATAACCATTTTTATCCCCTTTATTTCCTTCTAAAATATTTGGTATTAATGATGACTTCATCTGGTGCATCAATGACAACTTTAACTTAGGGATTCAAAATGTGCAACAATATCCCCCTTTGTCATTGATGGCAACCCATATGCTTTTTACTGAAACCTGACCTTTCTTATTCTTTTGCTCCCCAGGATCAATGGTCTCTCAAATATCCAATCTCTCCCCATATCAAATCTCTCTCCCAATAAAAAAATATCTCCCCCTTTGACATCAATTGCAAAGGGCCACCTTTGGGGCTCATGGCTAAGAATGAGCCTCTTAGCTTAGCCCCTCCCCCACCTCCTTATGAGGTGGTTAATTTTGGGGTGGGAGTATTTCTACTCCCCGAAATCACTGTTATTTACCTTTATTCTTTTGCCTTATTTTCTGAGTTTCCTGAATCCTCTGACAGTTTCCATCCAAGTCATCATCATTATTCCTGTCAACATTCCTATTCCTATCATCATTCCTATTCTTGTTCACATCTAGGTTCCTATTCCTGTTCGTGTTCCTATTCCTATTCATGTTCATGTTCATGTTCCTGTTTCTATTCATACCTATTTTTGGAATGTCTGCTCTACACCACTTTGTTGTGTGACCATAATTATTGCACTTATAACACTTAATTTTATTATTCCTTGTAGGTGCAAATGTCTTAGGATTTTTCCTAGTGAAGTCATATCCTCTTCTTTCATGAACCCTGCAATTCATTGCCTTGTGACCAAACTGATTACATGAGTAGCAATACCCATGGAAAATTTGTCCATTCCCATATTCCTGTCTTTCATGTGAAGCCATGTGCCCAAACCTGTGACATGAAAAACATCTTCCATTGAAGCTTCCCTGTTTTGATCTCATTGGTCTCTTGTTCTGATTGATGTTCCATATGTATCTTATTTGTGCATTGTTCCTATATTTTTTGAACTCTCTATTGTCCAATTCTTTATCTGATGTATGGCTTTCTTTTACACTATCTTCTTATGAAGTATCTTCATATGAAGTTTCCTCTTCAGAACTTGAAGTTGACTCTCCTTCCTATTTCTCTTGAGTTTGCTCAAAACCAAGACCTGTTTTGTTTTTTGACCTTATTTGTACCTTGAATATCGTATCCATAATATTTGAGCTATTCTTGAATCCTTTCATCTTGATCTTGGAGTCCTCTAAATATTCTTTTAGTAGTGCCATTTTTTGTGCTAACTTCTCACATTCCAAAATATTTGCTTCTAACTTATCTTTGAACCTTTTTGCCTTAGCCTTTGATTTTTCTAAATCCTCTATGAGCAATATTCTCTCTTCATCACATTATTGAAACTAAATTTCAAGTTTATAGTGTTTCTTTCTTACCTTCTTTACCGTGTCAAGGGCATATATAAGTTCTCCCTTGAGATCATAACCATTCTCTACTAAATAATCCTCTATTTGTTTGCCTTTGTCCACATTATTACTTTATTTTGGATTGTATTCTATAGGATCACTTACTTCTTCTTATAAAGCCATTAGAAGATTTTCATCTGGTCCTTCAAGTGCATTCTCATAATCATCATCACTGAAACTATAACCATCCCTTGTACAATCATCTTCAAGATGTCCAAATTTACCACATCTAAAACACTTGAGAATAACTACAGTCCTTTTCTTAACTGGTTCTTTTTCCTCAATCATAAATAGGACTTCATCTCTATAATTATTTGAAGAACTACCATCACTATAATTTGAGTACTTACTTGCATTATCTGCATAGTAGCTCCTCTTTTGTATTTTGAAGAAATTCTTTCCTTGTCTGCTTTGTCCATCCTTGCTTTTCTTTTGGTGCCTGTGTATTTCTGATTCCCTATACCTGTGATCCTATTTTATTCACCATTGTTGTTCTTTGGCTCTTTACAATTTGTTTCAAAATTTCCATACTTTCCACAATTGAAAAACTTAATAGATCTTAGATCTATGGGTCTTCTAGAACCTTTATCTCTTCTACCATAATTTTCTTCTTCATCACTGGATGACTCACTACTTGATTCTGAATTCTTACCCTTTATCTTCTTGTTCTCTTTGAAATCCACCTCTTTCGAAGGGATAAGATCTTTTGTTCTTATCTCAAAAGTTGTACGCATTCCAAGTAAATAATTTATTGTCATACTGTCACTATAAATTGATGTTTCTATAGAAGAGACCTTTTCACTATACCTTTTTGGAAGAGTTCTCAAGATCTTATCACAAGCATCAAATTCATCAACCTTCATTCCAAGACCTCTCATCTCATGTACAAGTTCATCAATCTTACTAAGATAGTCACAAATATTTTCATCATCCCGTATTCTTAGATTTTTAAATTCTCCTTTGATATTTCTAATCTTAGCTTTCCTGACACCTTTATCTCCTTCATATATGTTATACAGTATTTCCCATATTTCATTTATTGTTTTACAATCCATAACCTTCATAGATTCTGATCTATGCAACCCTTTTATAATTGTATTCATAGCTCTTGAATTTGCATGCATTAGAATCTTACCTTCCTTATCTATAGGAGGATTTACTATTGAATCATATCCAAGTTCCACTGCATCCCAAACTTCATTGCCAAGTGCCATCAAGTGAAACCTTATCAGCATACACCTATACAAGAAGTCACTTCCATCAAAGAATCATACTGTATTATTGATGGACCCCTACCTTTGATCCTGTTGATCTATTTTTTTCTGGATCACTTTTCCTTTAAGCTGTCAAACTCTTCTGAAGGAACCCACTCTAATACCAATTGAAGAACACAAGCTTATACTAAGAGGGGGGGTGAATAGTATACGAGCACTTTTTACTTTTATTTTCAAATTAATATTATGCAGTGTATAGATAGTAGTATCAATAGCAGTAATCAAAGCAATGCATAAAATACCATACACAATAAAGACACATATTTAACGTGGTTCATCCAAAGATGGCTACTTCCACGGAGGAAATATTTCTTCTAAATATTTCTCAAACAAAATTCTCCTTATAACACCTAAAGATAATTCTCAACTACCATAATTTTATTGCAAGGCAACCTTTCCAAATTTCAACCACTAAACAACCTTATACCTCCAACTTAAGCATTTAATTAAAATTAAAATCAAAATATTACCTTTGCCTTTGGAGAGTTTTTAACTCTCAACGCAACCCACTCTAACGTCTCAACCATAGCACCAACACCCACACGAGCTACATGCTCGTTGGAGATAGGTGAAGCACCATGTTCTTTAAAAACTTTATCCCCTCCTTGTTTCATAAAACATGTGCCTCACGATTGGTGCCTCAAAAATTGTACGCATTCCAAGTAAATAATTTCTTGTCAGACTATCACTATCAATTGATGTTTCTATAGAAGAGACCTTTTCACTATACCTTTTTGGAAGAGTTCTCAAGATCTTATCACAAGCATCAAATTCATCAACCTTCATTCCAAGACCTCTCATCTCATGTACAAGTTCATCAATCTTACTAAGATAGTCACAAATATTTTCATCATCCCGTATTCTTAGATTTTCAAATTCTCCTTTGAGATTTCTAATCTTAGCTTTCCTGACACCTTTATCTCCTTCATATATGTTATACAGTATTTCCCATATTTCATTTATTGTTTTACAATCCATAACCTTCATAGATTCTGATCTACACAACCCTTTTATAATTGTATTCATAGCTCTTGAATTTGCATGCATTAGAAGCTTACCTTCCTAATCTATAGGAGGATTTACTATTGAATCATATCCAAGTTCCACTGGATCCCAAACTTCATTTCCAAGTTCCATCAAGTGAAACCTTATCAGCATACACCGATACAAGAAGTCACTTCCATCAAAGAATTATACTATATTATTGATGGACCCCTCCATTTGATCATGTTGATCTATTTTGTTCTTGATCACTTTTTCCATCAAGCTATCAAAATCTTCTGAAGGAACCCACTCTGATACCAATTGAAGAACACAAGCTTATACTGAAATGGGGGGTGAACAGTATACGAGCACTTTTTACTTTTCTTTTCAAATCAATATTATGCAGTGTATAGATAGCAGTATCAATAGTAGTAATCAAAGTAATGCATAAAATACCATACACAATAGAGACATATTTAACGTGGTTCACCCAAATATGGCTACTTCCACGAAGAAAATATTTCTTCTAAATATTTCTCAAACAAAATTCTCCTTATAACTCCTAAAGATAATTCTCAACTACCATAGTTTTATTGCAAAGCAACCTTTCCAAATTTAAACCACTAAACAACCTTATACCTCCAACTTAAGCATTTAATTAAAATTAAAATCAAAATACTACCTTTGCCTTTGGAGAGTTTTTAACTCTCAACGCAACCCACTCTAACATCTCAACCGTGGCACCAACACCCACACGAGCTACATGCTCATTGGATATAGGTGAAACACCACGTGCTTTAAAAACTTTATCCCCTCCTTGTTTCATAAAACATGTGCCTCATGATTGGTGCTTTCAACACACTTGCCAAGATTCCACCGAGACTCGAACGCTGGCCTCCTTGCACACAAAATGTAAGTCGTAGCCCTCTTACCACTAGGCCAAGGTGCCTAGTTGGCTTCTAACTATTTGACACTGTCCCTTTTGTTTCTTTCGATGGCAATTCAAACTTAAAATTCTCACATCCATTTCACAAGCTCTACATTAATTAATTCATATGCTATATTTTCAATCGAGCAAGGATAATCTTAATGCCATTTGGGTATAGTTTTAAATATTAATCTTTGTCCTTTTCTTTAGAACCTTGGTGCTTCAAAATGCAATTAACCCACATGACGTCGATGAGGATAAAAATTTGTAACATGCTTCGAATATTTAAATTCTAACACCCATATTTGGATGTAGTAAAATATTATTATTAATATTTTAATTTGGGTTCTTTTTCACCACCTTACTTAATATTATAATAACTCATATTATAATATTATATACTAAATTACCTTTAATATTTATTTATAAAATTTAAATTCACACTAAATTTAAATAATTTATAAAATAAATATTATAACTCCTTTTTAACTTCTAATTTTTGCACTGTTTCACTTTATCTTTGGCCTTCTTCCTGGATATCAAACAATCATTTTCATCCCATTTATTTCTTGCTGAATTATTTGGTATTAATGATGACTTCATCTGGTGGCATCAATGATAACTTTAACTTAGGGACTCAAAATGTCCAACAGTGTATTCAAGCAATGGAACAAAGCGATAAATTTGGCTATAGTATTTGTGAAAGGCATACAAAACCTAGATGCAGTCAAACATTAAAGGAAGAGGGTTGTTCGTAGACTCTCTCTAGAGTCTATGAGAAAGCCTCTTCACTCAAAAGAAATATATCTCAAGCATCTTTGGGTTCGTGGGTGAATGAACCTCTACCCTCTATGAATATTTCAAAGGATAATGAAGCCTAAATAATTATCTACAAACTCAAGGGCAAAATACCAAGCTTAGATGAGCTCAAATGATACATTAAATATTGGTGGACTAGTACAAAATTCCAAGTAACTCTCCTACCCAAAAAATTATTTTCCATTTCCTTTTCTAATTTAGCAAATAGAAATGGATACTGGTTTATAGATATAATCATTTTTTAGACAAAGGGGTGTCTATATAAGACCTTGGACTCCTAGTTTCAACCCATTTACAAAATAAGTTAATGCCTTCCCATTTTGGGTGAATATTTATGCTCTCCCTATAGATTTTTGGGGAGAAAATATATACACCAAAATTTACAATGCCATTGGTGCATCTAGTATATGGATACCCAAATAGAGGAATTTTTTTCTGGTAAAATCAATATGAGTAAATCAAGATTGGCTATTTGGATGGATTTTTTAGTTCATGGGCCTCAATTCATTACTCTCTCCTCAAGTAAATGGAATTAGATCCTAAATATTGAATATGAAAATGTCTCCCTAAGATTTTATGGTTGTCAGTAACATGGCTACCTAAAGAAGAGATGTCTGATCATTTGATCATGCTTTGATTTCTCCTTGGTGGAGGATAAGGCCCTGCACATAAATGATTCTAAACCTTTAAATATCATAGTTTTAAAGAAAGAATCTCATCCTTGATATGCACTAATTGTCTAGAAATAATCATACGAGCAACAAAAGACTCAACCCCAAATGAATAATTTGAATCAAATAATTTATAAAAGCCAAATGATTACTAAAGACCATCCAGATGGTTCCATGAAAAATATTAGTACCTCAGATGGTATTCTTGAAGCTAATTATGAAACAATGGGTGATGGTAAGTTTTTTGAAAATGAAGATCCTACAAAATGTGTTACAACTAGATATTACCTTGAAAGCTTGAAGTACAAAAATACATTCTCAAATCTTATCACTCTAAAGAAGGAAGAACCTCTAGTACAAAAAATAATAATTGAATTGATTTCCTCTTTGATGGATGACTATTATATTTGTTTTCCTTCTATATGTTGGAGTTATATGTCATGTAAGGATTGTTCTTGTTGTTAGTTCCTTAAAAAAAAATTTGATTATGGAAACTTAGTAGTTTGAGGAAGATGGAGATTATCTTTGATAGAAAGATAAATATGGGTATGCTTTAATTAACTTATTAGATATGTAATGAGAGAAATGTAATATTTTGTTTTTGCAATGGGAGTGGTCTCAAATAGAAGCCACACATAGCTTATTAAAAAACTAAACAATAGATAAGAAATTATGAACAAGACCTGTCCAAGAAATTTATCTTGAGGAAGTAAAGTGAAAGTATTTATATCAAAATCTATGAATAATGTACCATTATCATTGAATAATGTTCCAAATTAAGGTGGAATATCAAGCTTGTACATTTTACCAGACTCACTATGATGACCAAAAATAATGATTTTGAAGTCATCATCAATATCCTTGACCAACCATATATTTTACTAAAATTGAATTTTTATTAGTATGAGTAATATTACAAATTGAAAGAAGATTAGATTCTAAACTTGGTACATGAAAAACACTCTTAAATTATGAAGAACAAATAGTCAAATCTAGACTCCCTATAAGTATTAAAGAAGATCCATCGCCAATCATAACTAGCTTATCATAGTGTCTTTTTCTATAAGTAGTCAAAACTTGATCATTCTTTATTTTGTGAAGAGTAGTTCTCGAATCTATAATCATCTCCTTTGAGATAAGATAAGTCCTAGCAACATAAAAAGGTGAGAACTCCCTTTTATTTTATCCATGCACAAAAAAATAGAAGCATCAAAACCTTCTTTCGCAACTACTTCTTCATATTTCTTAATGTACTACTAAAAAAATTATACCTCGTGTTCTTCCTCCATGTAGTAAGTACAAGTAGACTTCTTGAAAGATTTTTTATATTTCTTGTCCCTTTGTATTTTGGATATTTTTTAATCTTGCTAAAGAATTCTCTTATCATGGGCCTAAATAGAAAAGGGAGGTGTTTTCCATCTCATCTTGCAATCCCATTATTGAAGGAGGTAGTGGAACATATCTTATAGCTTGAGATTTTTTTGCTCAAAAATATTCATATGAAGCATTTCAAATAAAATTGCTATTATCTAAATAATCTTCAGAGATATTTTTACATACGATATGGAGATAGTCAACCTCTTTCTTTGTGTTCTTGTCAATTTCTCCTATTGTAGCATGGATATCTTCTTGTAGCTTCTTAATGCGGTTAATATACTTCTCAAATAAACAAAGAATTCCATGCACAAGGTAGTAGGCTCTACTTCTAGACTACTAATGTAAGAAAATTTAATATTTTTACACAATTGTTTGGATATATCCAATAAATCTATGGATAATATTTGTGGGAGAGGTGATTGTCATATATTTTATCCACATACAGAAAAATAAAACCAAGGGCTTCATCCTTCTTGTTCTTATATAATCATGTATATATCAAATTTATATTTTATTTCTTCATCACATTATATAAAAGACTTTTGTTGCATAATAAATATTTTATCTTTATCTTCCAAATAACGTGATTTGGTCCATTTAATAAAATTATTGTTAATCCATTGTATTTTTACAAAAAATAATGTTCCTTCTATACAAAGTTATCTAACAACAATACCTTCATAATCTAAAGATCCAAAAACTCTGCAATTAAAAAAAAAAAAATCATATGCAAAAGTTATGGATCCCGAAAGCTTTAACTTTAAATTGCACAAACTTCTTAAATTTTCAAAATATTAATTTTTTTTTTAACAAATACATGGTGACCTCCTTGGTCATACCAAGGATCAAATGATCATACAAATGCCACCTGTCTATTGACTGAATATACAACTAGATAGGGAATTGACCGATATATTATCACATGCCTATAGCTTGACAAATCTATAGCTTGACAAATGAGGTGACATTTGAGAGCTAATTGTATAGGCCATTTACTAGGAATATGGCAAAGCAAAGTCTTCTACATCTCACTGCTACGAGGAAAGGAGGTGAGGGGTGCCACCTGAGGATCAAATTTATTGTTGATTAATCAATCTTATTTGTCTTAACAAATAAACTTCAAATGTGACCTTTTCGTTTTTATTTATTTATTTATATAAAACTTTGAGGACCTTCACCTAGGTGCCATGTTTGCCCAGTTTAACATCTCCTTCTATATATTTATATAACTATAACTCTGCCTTAGCCAATAATATCACGTTAGCCTAGTTTAACACATCGAAACCGAAACCATGCAAAATGATTGTACAATGGTTCAAACCTGTGCCTTTTAAAACGTAAAGCCTTCATATTCCTTCTCTAATTACAAGGCCTATGGACCACATGCGACTGACAAACAACTCCTATAAGTGAGGTAGAAAGGAAACGCTCATGCTTCCTGAGGTAGAAAGGAAACGCTCATGCTCCCTGACTTGCCAATGCTCGTAATTCCTTGCAACCTCCAAAAAGATATGCTTAGAAGTTGATGTAACCATCACACTTCTAAGCTACCATCAAGCCAAGTCTATTGTTTGGTTCAAAGAGCCCAACCAAAAGTACAATCCCATGTGTCCATGTTAACGGCTTATTACGTGGATAGTTATAGGTTATTTTACTGTTGCCATAACTATTTTGAACGGCTAGCAGAGAAACATTGTTTGTTACTTGATGTTAACGGCTTATTACGTAGATTCCCTTACTATCCTGACAAATATAATGTGTAGCGAGCCCTATTTGACAACTCACGGATAGGAAAAATACCAAAGCAAAGTCGCCATTTTCAGCGATTTACAATTATAGACGCCCGTAACTTTATGGCAAGCTGCATATGCTCTCAAGAGGAGGTGTCGTGCTTAAGTCAATTCCAAGGAGGCTAATAAATTGGTAATTTGGTATGAACACGTAGAAACTCAGGTAAATTGTGGGTTAGAGAAAAACGTGATCAATGCTTTAATTATCGACCATCTAGTTATCTATTAATGCTCAGCCAGCCTTTTATCAAGGAATTCATCAAAGATGGGGGAATATGTATCATCGTGGCCAAGAACCATTTTCGCCACACACTAGAGATTTCAATTACCTGTGCGGAGGTGGACCAGCCTTTATTGCAACTGACTGACAATAATTTATAATATATATAATGTTTTGTTAATGGTTGAATTCCTTATCGACTTAAATTCTAGGGACCATGTTGTGTGAGAAACGGTGGTCCTTCTAAATGTTTGCAAATAATTATTATTATTATTTTTTGAATGAAAGGACCTTATATTAATTGGAAAAAATCACTTTCATACAAAAAAGGTTGGGTGGAATTTACACATCCCGTGGCACACATCCAATGTTAGGAATGGAGCCTAATTATGAGGAGGCTAAACAGAGAAAGTTTCTGGATTTACTGCAGGACGGGCAGGGAAAGTTTCCAGATTTATAGTCTGTTAGTCTACCAGAGAAAGTTTCCGGATTTACAACGGACAACCAGGGAAAGTTTTTTTGTTTTTATCCCAAAATTAGATGTTGGGAACTCAATGTTAATCTTGGAATGTATTAAGAAAAGCAGTTTGTTTTTTCTGTTTTTTTCTTATATATAGTTGTGAGGAAAAACAGAGATGACGATGACAAAGAAAATTACTGTGTTAATTCCTTGGAAATATAGAGAGGAAATTACAGCAGATGTTTGTTGTAGGTTGTAACCCTCTATTGCTTGGATTGAGAAAATGAAGGACTGAAAATTCTCGGTGGATGTAACCCACATTGGGTGAACCATGTTAAAATCGTTGTCTCTTCTTCTGTGTGTGTTTGTCTAATTTTTCTTTAATTCTGTCGTTAAAGTTTGAAACACTATAATTGCTTTTCTATATAAATATATTTTTATATAGTGATTTACTCTAACACCCAAAAAATTACAGGATCACATGGATCAACTCAAAAAGCCAATATTACATCAGAACTGAGTAAAGAAAAGAAGAAAAAACTAACTGTATCGGTTTGAAATAAAGTAGTCAACCACGCTATTTATCACGCTATTTTTTAAGGTGGAGACTTGATTACTTATTTTTTAATAAGTTATGTGAAGTTTTTTTTGGTCATTTCTATTAAAAAAAAAATAAAACATTATATTTTTTATTACATTTCTAACAAGTTAATTAAAACATATTTATATTTATCTTTCTATAAAAGATATTTTCCATCTTCCTCAAACAACTAAGTTTCCATAATCAACTTTTTTTTCAAGGAACTAATAACAAGAACAATCCTTACATGACACATAACTCCAAGAGATAGAAGGAAAACAAACATAACAATCATCCATCAAAGAGAAAATTAGTTCGATTATTTTTCTTCTGTAGCAAAGGTTCTTCCTCCTTTAGAGTGACAAGATATGAGAATGCATTTTTGCACTTCAAGATCCTAAGTTAATATCTAGTTGTAACACATTTTGTAAGATCTTCATTTTTCCGAAAATTGACCTTCGAAAATTGACCTTCATCGATTATTTCATAATTAACTTCAAAAATACCATCTAAGATGCTAATATTTTCCATGGAACCATCTAGATGGTCTTTACTAACCATTTCACTTTTATCAATGATCTTATTCAAATTCTCCTTTTGGGATTGAGTCTTCTGTTGCTTGCATGATTCCTTCTAGATAATTGGTGCATCTAGAAGATGAGTTCTTTCTTTTGAACTAGGAAATTTGAAGGTTTCAAATCATTCACATACAGGGTCTTCTGCTTCATTAAGTAGAAATTAGAACATGATCGGATGATCAGGCATCTCTTCTTCAGGTGACCATATTGTTGACAATCATAACATCTTAGGGAGAAGTTTTCATATTCAATATTTTGGATCCATTCCCTTTGCTTGAAGAGATAGTAATGGATTGAGGTCTAGGAACTAAAACATCCATCCAAACAACCAATCTTGGTTTACTCTTTAATTTTACTAAACAAATTTTCCTTTGTTATGGCATCCATATACTAGGATGCACCAATGACATTACCAATTTTGGTGAATATCTTCTCTCCCCAAAGCTCCACAGAGAGTGCATAAATATTCACCCAGACTAGGAATCCATTAACTTTTTTTGTAAAGAGGTTGAAAATGGAGTCCAAGGTCTTATATAGACACCACTATGTTCCAAAAATCAATTATATATAATCCATTACCCTATCTCTATCCATTAAATTAGAAAATGAAACAGGATATAATGTTTTGGGTAAGAGAGTTACTTGGAATTCTATACTGGTCCACCAATCTTTAATGTATCCTTTGAGCTCCTATAGGCTAGGTCTTTTCTCCTTGAGTTTGTATATAATTGTTTTGGTTTTATGATCAATCAAATCCAATCAAAATTCATCCTCTAAAATCTTGATAGAGGGTAGAGGTTCATCCATCTATGAACCCAAATATCCTTGAGAGAAATTTCTTCTGACCAAAGAGACTTTATCATATTGAATATCTACGAACAACCCTCTTCCTTCAATGCTTGAATGCACCTAGGGTTTACACCCCTTTTGCGAAGACTATAGCCAAATTTATTGCACCTAGAGTTTACACCCCTTTTGCAAAAATTGTAGTCAAATTTGATTCAATGTTTGTTTTTTTTTTGTGGTCATGCAAGTTTCCATTCCATCTAGGCTGAGTGAGAAATTTCATATTGATTGATTAGATCAGATTATTTGTTAGTAGTTACTTATATTTGTATGGGTTTTTTGTACGAAACCAGATTTGATGACGACGATGGTTTCTTAAATTTAATTGACTAGAGGTAAAAGCAGATGTCAAAATGAATTACAATTTTTTTTATAATGTTTTTTTTTTTCGAATTATATTGATTGAATATTTAATAATGGTAAAAATATTACTATTTTTATAATTGTAAAATAATTAATATTTTTCATAAATTTGTTGAAAAATAATAATAAAGTTTAAATTTAATAAAAAAATAGTTATATATATATATATATATATATATATATATATATATATATATATATATATATATATATATATATATATATTTCATGGTCTTTCAGTATTTGAATAAATTATTGTTGGCAAAGAACAAATTATATCATTTTTATCACTTATTGAACTAGTTAGTAAACCTTTTTATAAATAAGTACATGTATGTTTTAAAAGATATTTCTTGTGGTGGTATTGGTTTTCTATTACTAATTAATTTTTTTTAATTTATAGGAGACTTGGTTACAACCACACTATTTTTAGTAACTATAAAGTGTAGGGTTCAAACTATATAGGTTGCTCCCACCAAACCTATTCCATCTCATTGTTGTTGACCTGCATGAGAGGGACATCATTGTTGTTGGTTCTCTATCACTAATATTAGTTAGAAGAAATTTTATAAGTAAATAATTTTAATAGGCTATACAAGATTGAAATAGACCCACGTGATTACATCAAAAATATTCTTCTTTAACTGTTAAGTTAACACTATTTTAACATATGTTAAAATTTATCTATGAAATTAAAACTTTGATCAATGTTATAAAATTCCTCTTGTAACCCATTGTCCCATATTCCATGGATTTTATGAAAAATTATATTTATATGTATATTCCATGATATATGTGATGATATTGGTACAATGTGGGACTATTGCTATGTTGGTAGGACATACTACCCATTTTCCTTGTGATAAGGTGAAAGATGAATTTTATGTTGTATAATTAAATTTTGATTTATGACTAAATTGAATAGTATCATATGCTTAATATCTTTGGTATGTTTTAATAAATTTTTGGTTAGTGTCACAACGGGGTCACATTCCTTGGGGGCATAGCAACATGGGACCTCCCTTTATATGATTTGCATTAAGATTACCTAGATGGAATGACAACTACATATTATTGGGGTGTTCCCATAGGGATTGATGTATATATATTTTTTATTATTTGTAGAAAACATCTCAAAAGGGATGCCACTTTCGGGTAAGACCCAAGGAGGTAGGGGTATCCTCATAGGGATTGATATATATGATTTTATTTAACAATTTATTTTATTTTTATGACAAATTATTTTAATTAATAAATATTAGGTTTGCATCAAATTATATTAGTTCAATCAATTAAACTTTTCAATTTTCAAGGAGAAGATCCAAGTTCAAAGTTTGGTCAATCAATACAAGCATAATTTATAAGCCCACGTGGTAATGATACAAGAACTCTTGCAACACCATTAACCAATTTAAAAAATAAACATTAATTTTTTTAGTATATATATAATTAGAAATAAAATAAAATTTTAAATTCCTTACTCAAACAAAAATTAAGAAATAAACTGCATAAATTATCTTTAAAAGATAAGCCCTAAGAAGCCTATATGTCACTCCCAAATTAAATCCTCTTTCCCTTTGTAAATTTTTCATAAAGGAGTAAGTCTTCACAGATTAGATATTTTTTCAAATTTAAAAAGTTTTTGAAGAGCAAGAAGGAGAGATAATTCAAGGGAAGAGTTGAAAATAACATTAATATTGCTCATCAATTCCTAAAATTTACAAAGTACGGCCAATTAATAATATAGTTTTATTTAAAATCAAATAAATAAAAATTTAAATTATGGTTTATAGTTTTAAATTAATCTATGCATGTTATGTAAATGGTAATGTAAATAAATATAATTGAAAATTAGTAAATGACCATTTGAAAATACCACCCTAGCTGCTAGCAGTTAGATTTTTTTAAAATAACCATAAATAGAATCACACTTGGGTATTTTATACGATGATAGTGATGAACATTAATTTTATACTTTCTTTGTATACTCTAGATGTAATATATTGGTAATGTGATTAGCACTTATTTATTTATTTATCTTGTTTACTAATTATAATTTCTTCAAAATATGTATAAATATAGTTGTGGTAAAATGATGCTTAGGAGAGAACACATTTAACATACTAGATCCCTAGGGCTTCTATACTTAGATCTATCTTGCATTGCTTATTAATCATACATAAGATGATATTAGGTTAATATTTGATTGAATTCTATATGCAAAATAAATTATTTAATGTTAAGTACTAATGTTTGGAAAATTTTGGTAATTTTTAATATCATCTTATGGTGCTTGAGGTATAATACTTTATATGATTATTTTGAGAGTAGATATATATTGTGATTGAAATATCTAATTATGAATTTGTTACTATATTTTTATTAAGCTTAAAAGTAATGTTTTTTTATTGGTAACGTGTTTTGAAAGGGGTAAAAAATCTTCTATTCAAGCCATAGAGAGGATCCTATGAAGGTTCGACTCAATACGGAGAAAGCTAAAAAGGGGCCATTAACTATGGCCACACAACAAAAATAGAGAGATACATATCGGTTACAACCCAAAGGCACACACGAAACAAAGAAAAACAAGATGTAGATAAAAAGGGACAACCCAGTAACATCACATCATTCTGGGATGTAATCCTTGTCATCTTTGAGATCATATTCTACGGGGAGACTAGCTTTTTGTGCATTCATCTGGTTAATGATTTTGGTTGCTCTCACGAGTATAGAAGTTTCCAAAGTGACTATGTCCTCCAGGTCAGTGATCTGGTCGATATCACCCATTTACTGAATGTACCGTGACCCTAGGGATGATCCTGATGCAATCTTATGAGCAGGGGAGGGACTTTTACTTTCCTCACCTATATTTTTGATGCGGATCGAGTGTTTAGTAGGTGTTACAAAGGGACCTATAGGAGGTAATCCTATTTTCTTACCCACCCTATTGGGGGTTCCATTATCCACATCAATCACCAGGACACCATGGGGGATTTCCATCAATGCTAGAGGTGGGTCTATAATTAGGTTAGTATCAACGGCCAACCTATCATATTTGATGATGTGCTAGTCTATATTTTGGCTAATGTATGTGTAAATGATCAAGTGGAGACCCTGGTGCTTGGATTAAGTGGACTTCCTTTTTTGGACACTATCAACAGATATTTCCATCGATCAAAATAGATACTCTGGGATGTTAATCTGCTTGACATTCTTCAAAAAGTTTAAGAATGACATGTGGAAGCTACGAAGAGGTGAAGATAGTTCATATATAGTTAGGTACTTCATAATAAACACAATGGCCTGATTCCAGGATGGAGGGAGGTCTTCCCTGACATACCCATTGTCCTTTTTCATCAAAGATTTCTCTTTGTTGCATAAGAAAGCCAACTCACCTGCCATTGAATGCTTATCTCTACGGATAATCTCCTTTTTATTGTGGAGTTCCATAATTTTAGCCAATAAATCTATGGTCACAGTAAAGGTGAGTCCCTTCAGAGACACTATACCATTATCTCAGCTTTGAATGAACTCCTTCAAAATCTCAGGGTCATACCCGTTAAACTTCTTTAGGAAATTGAGTAACCCACGAGAAGCCATGATTTCCTTGACCAATGGGTCTAATTGCAAGTATTCGGGCTCTAGAAATGCCATCCTCCAACACATAGAATAACTCTTTATCCCAATATAATTTAACTTCCACCTTGTTCCAAAGAAGCTCTAGTTTCCATTGTATACAATCAAAATTAAAAGACCAACCTTCAACGACCAGGGAGGATTCATGCCGACATCCTTGGACTTAGAGCTTAAAAGTAATGTTATTATAGAAGAAAATGTTAATTAAGTAAATTGATGAATGAAATTGTTTAAGAATTTATGGTTTTATTTAAAGAAATTATAAACTTAAGTCGGTCCACAAAATTTAATTTCTATATCTAAATATATAATTAACCATAATAACAAATTAAATCTATAAATAAGTTTAAAATATTGGATTAAGAGGTAAGTATTCATAGTATTATACAAGAATCAAATATGTTAGTTTTAACAATGCTTTCAAAAGATAAATAAATTCAACACACTACCTAATAATAAAGAATACAATGAAGATTGTATGTTTGTAAAAAGAGCCCTCGAAACTAAATTTTTAGGTGCTGAAGAGTCCCATCCTTAAATATATAGGATAGGAATGATATAACTTTGTTAGTCCTTGGGTAAGACAACAACATGGTTTTGGTTTGCTTTCTCCACCTAATTATCACTTTTTTGTCATCTATCTTAATTTTTTAATCTTTTAACCTTACCAAAACCTAAAATTAAGGATATAGTCATGATTAAGAGATGTTTTAATATGCATTCCCTAAAGTGCATATTCTAAAATTAATGGTTCCAAGACTACTACTTTAAGTGGGGAGCTTGGTTATCCAATTATTTTCAAGGTTTTTTATGCATGGTAATAATTCTAGTATGTTTTTAAACCTAGGATTCAAACAATACACCTTTTATTAATCATTATAATTTTATGATCTCAAAAAGGGAGAAAATTAGCTATTAGCTCCAAAGGAATAGTTTACTACTATAAATACCCCTTTTATCTCCTCAATATTTTTATACTAACATTGCTCTCAAAACCCTACCTTCATTGCTATTGCTTCACGTAATATTCACTCTCTCTCTCATCCTTCCAAGTAAAACTAAAGCCATTGATAATTTATTCCCTGCCTTCAATAGAGGAGGATGAAATGCTCTACTAGGATTTGTATTCAAAGGTCATTGATTGCATTTTGAGAATTGGACTCCAAGGTAAGAAAAATCCTCTATGATCATCCCAAGTATCATATCTCCTTTACTATGGTGAAATTGTAAATAAGTTAGAATGGGAGTGAGTATTTTGTCATGTTTAATATGAGATTTGGTCCTTGATGTCCTAGATATTAAGTAATTATATTATTGCATTAATATTAACATTAATATTTATATTTTATAGATAATCGTAGTGTAGTTTATTTTTAAAGGCTCCATTTTATTTATGCTTGAATTAGAATTAATTTTGATATTTGTTGTTAATTTACTACTTTGTTGTCTTAGTTTAAGATTATTTGTTTATCTTGTATTAATTTGAATAATTGTATGAGATATATCCATTTTTTGAAAATATTATGGTGAATCTGGCATGAAATTCTACATTTTGATGTTTTCTATATGTTTTCAACCCCTAGGATTTAGTAGGTTAGTTGCTATACATTTTGTGTTAACTATTACTTCTTTCTATGTGGTGAATAAAACTATCATAGTTTTCCTCTTTATCATAGGGATTTTCTAAAAATATATTTTATTTAAAGGAGCTATTTATTGATAATAAATAGCAAAGAATAAATACTCTATCCAACAAGTGACCTAGTGGTCACAAGATTGCTATGCAAAAGCAAAATTAAAAACTCCAAAAATATGCTAGAGTGTCAAGAACACTGGAAATTCAATTAAAAAGGTGTTGAAAACCCAAATACAAAAGGCATTAGAAATACAAAGGGCACTAGAATAACCAAGAAGACTAAAATGCCAAATGCTCTAGAATAACCCAATGTCCCAAGAATGTCCAAAGTTGTCAAGATATTGAAAGGTGGTAAAATTTTCAAAGGCTCTAAATTCTCCATCAACTCTATTGCTCTCCCTATATCATCTGCCGTCACATCTTTCTTGAACTCTTTTCCATGTAATTCTTATATCAGAATGCTCTCTTCTTATAGAATTATTGGCAAGTGTATATACTATCTTGTTAAATTCTTAAAAAATATGGTAATATTGCTCATGTGAATTTTTGAATTAGTTCTTTTATTTTACCCAATATGATATGGAGCTATATTGAACTTACCTTTTTCTCCTTGGAGATAATATTTATAATGAGGTAAAATTCCTTATATATATGTAGGTGTCTTATTCACTATTCTATTTTCAACTTTATTCCAATCTCACATGCCATATTGTTGGCAACAAATCCTAGTTTGATAAAATACTTAAGTGAAAGTGTCACATCTTCTTTCATGATCACTTCCCTTATAGTTTCTATTCCTGAATTTGACTTAGATACTCTATCAAAGAACAAAGTATGATAATGTATCTTTGGTGATATTATTACTAATACATTCATGTTGGTTGAGATGAAATATTGAAGTTCTAACTTGATGATTAGATTTAATTCTTGCACATTCAAGCTTTTTTGGTTCTGCTTATGTTTGAAGGTGGCTTTCAAATTAGTCACTAGGTCTTTGATTATTCTTTCAATGAGAATACTAATTTTTTCCTTTACCTTCAAAGATCAACTTGTTCTTGTCCTTCCAAATATTCTTAAAAAAAAAAATAAGGGGATGGATTTTGAAAGAGATTTGATTAATGGATTCCCCTTTAGTCCCCATATATATTTTGATTACTGATTTACTAGATAGTCTTCCATGTTGAGAGTTCCTAACAAGGGTGATCTAAAATAATGGACTATCTTTAACCATATGGGAGTGGATGAGTTACACTTAAATAATAAGTGGGGCATCATATCATTGTGCTTCATACATATAGAACACACATGGGAACCAATAATATTCCTTGTTTACAAGTTATCACATGTGAGAATCTTATTCTACATAACTAACCAAAAAAATACTTGAATCCTAGGTGGAAAATTTAGAATCTAAATTGCTACCAAAATTTATTGGGAAATATATCTAGTTTCATCTATGTAACCATCTAAATTATATAATTTATTGATGTCTCCCCAAATAAGATAATCCAAACTTTGTTGTCTCAATAATATCATGTATTTTTCATGAAATGATCCTATTCTACTATTAAGGGTGATGGTAGTGGGTAATATCTCCATCAATTATGTTATTGTGCCAATATAAAATTTCATTAACCATTGATATCTACAAATATTGTATCTCTTATTCGAGAGATGAACTACAACTATATTTGTCACGACCCTCCATGGTGGGCCTTAGGGCATAGAAACTGTGTATTGTTTAAGGATAACTTGTACATAATTTTATTGTTGGTAAGTAGCTATGCAATGTATAGGATCAACCATAAAGACTATTATTTAATTATAATAGGAGAATAAAATATTATAAATAAAAAGGTTTATTTATAATATAGACTATTATTTAATTATAATAGGAGAATGATTATTATAAATAAAGAGCATTTATAATATAGACTATTATAATGGGAAGGAAAAGAATATTATAAATAAATAGGTTTATTTTTAATATAGACTATTATTTAATAATTATAGGATAA
This sequence comes from Wollemia nobilis, assembly GCA_028583015.1. NCBI lineage: Eukaryota > Viridiplantae > Streptophyta > Pinopsida > Araucariales > Araucariaceae > Wollemia > Wollemia nobilis. Next base: position 3,429,008 of record JAQPPZ010002064.1, read on the forward strand.
TTATTATTATAAATAAATGGTTTTATTTATAATATGGACTATTATATAAATAGAATATTATAAATAAAAGGGTTTATTTATAATATAGACTATTATATATTTATGAGAGTAAAATAATATATGTTTTTTACATGCGTATTTCAAATCATTGCAGGGATCCGACTTGACTTTGAAGGGTTGAATTTTATATAGTATAATATTATTTTAAAAAATTTCTACCATCCTTTGGGATAAGGATGGACTGATTGCATTTAGTGTAGTGAAGGTTCCCTGACATGAAGTGATGGGTGAATTTCAAAGAGACATACATACATTAATTGAAAAAGGATTGAAAAGGAGAGGTGGTTGGGGGTCTTGATGAATGGATAATAGGAAGGGAAATGATGAAAGAGGAGGGAAGATTTGCAAATGGGATTCTAGAGAACTGGGAGAGAAATTTTACCTAAGGAGCCTAAGCCAAACCAAATAAGAGCTCTGATCAAATATTTTGATCTTCTACTCATAAAATGCTTGGTATACCTGGTCCTCCTAGTTAAAACCCTACCCCACCCACTTGAGATAGTTTCCATTGAGTAACAAGGACACCCTCTCTCAGATTAAAAACTAGGGTTATGCATCACGGGTTGAACTCGAAATATACTTGTAAAAAAATGGTGAATCCTAATCTAAATCAAGGTAAATCAAGGTGAATCCTAATCAAATCAAAACAATAATCTTCATGCCAAAATTTGGGGCATTTGAGGCCTTAAAAATTAAGTTCATATTTGGGGTAAATTTTGACCTATTAAATCGTCGTATAACTTCATAAAAACACCACCATTAGATCAAGTTCAAAACGATCTTTCCAACGAGTACAAATATACCTATGTTTGGATATATATTGCAGTAAATTGACCATAAGAAAAAATTGGTCCTAAAAATTTTAGGTGAATGGACCGACGTCAAGGGTCCTCATATTCGCCAATTTTCAATTTTGGAAATCCTAATATTTGCCTAATTTGTGAATATTCACCACTCTGCATGACCCTGTTCAAAACCTTCTAATCAAAAGCAACATCTGCCTCGACTCTCTGGATAAAGGACATATATGCAAGATCAATTGGATCCTCATTTTCCTCCTAGACTTCCTCTTGTAGAGCCTTCAATTGACTTTGGCTATTTTAAGGACTTGTTTCCTCTCTAAGTGCCTCTGTTTTAATTTTTCCTATTTGTGGAACCTTCTTCAGTTCAATTTGTGGGTTTGAAGGAGATTTTTGATGAAATTCTTCCCCTATGAAAATATTAAACCCGTGTTCTGTAAGACCTAGGATAGTGGTAGTAAAGTTTAGTTATGCTAGGATTGAAAGTCTAAATTAATCCATTGCCTCCAAGACTAACCATGCATGCATGTACCACTCAAGCTGAATTATCCAACTTGAGAGAGGAAGGCCAAACCTGGCCTTCCATCCACAGTATCCCACATGGGATACGTAGTGGGGTCATGGTCGACTTATTAAGGGGAATGCCCCCTTAATAATCGACCATTCTTGGTGGTCTTAGGTACCACCAGGTCATGTTTTTTAGGTTTCAAAGGATTGACATACGACACCTTCCAACCTCTGTTTACTATTGTAATGACCTAGTTGTTGTAGTAGCCTCATTGGTTGTTGATTGGTTTGACAACTATTTCACCCAATGGTTAGGTTGTTTTCTCTAAAAATATTTTTTAAATATTTAAGGTTTCAAAAATAATATAGATTATATTATAATTTTAACATAGGGAAATAATATAGTTGATATAATAATAATGTTTAACATAGGAAAAATAATATAGCTTATATTATAATGTTAAACATATGGAATTAATATAGTGTTGGAAATTTTGAGTTGTCATTGATGTCAAAGGAGTATGATAGGCAAGACAAAAATATTCTCCAAGGATGATGAGGCAAAGCAAAGTTGCATAATGGATAAGATAGAAATATCCTTCAAAGGTGATGAGTTTAAAAGGATGGATAAAATATCAATGATGAACAATTATTTATGGCAAGCACATATTTCAGATGGAGCAAAGCAAAGGAAATATTTTTAAGTAAAGGTGTATAATATTTAAATATTATAGAGAAAATTTTGAAAAGTTTGGAAGAGGGACAAAAGATTTGAGTTTAAATTTGTAAAAGGTTGCATGGCACAAAGGTTTAAAATTTTGAAAGAAAGGAACAAAGATTCAATATTATAATATTTAAAATTCTAAATTTTAAATATTATAATCAAAGGATAGCGAGTGCCAAATATTATTGAAAAGGTCATAAGGCAAATATTAGCATCGACGTCAAAGCACTATGGTTTGGAGGCATATAAATATAACAAAGTTTTACCTTAATCAGGAATGAAATTCGAAGATCAATTCGACATGGAGTATGCAAACGAAATGGAATAGGGAAGCAAAGAACAACAAAAAATTAGCTACATTAGGGGAGATTCCAAAAGTCTTTGCTTGTAAATCTAATCCCATCTACTAGGATAGCCCAAATGGTGGGTTCTCTTGAGCTAAGTCGCTCTATGGAAGGTGGTGCATGGTTTGAAGCTCGTTGGTGCCAGTTTTGAAGGGGTTTTTTAATTTTCCTTAGGCATGAAAATTGCAAGACGAATTCAAAGTCGCCATATTGGATTTTTGTTCCATTCAGAAGGGCATCCCAAGTGGTCATGTATTGTGTTTGGGTGCTAGAGGATAGGAGGTCAAATCACACCAACGCCAGCAAATTTTTTATAAAGGTATTTATAAAAGTTTTAATTATTTCTAAAAGGAGGTATAAGGTATGCATAATGGTTGATGGTGCTAGGGAGTTATAAGGTGTATTGAAAATATTAAATTTTGCAATGTTATGTTTTGGTTCATTGTGATTATTTGAGAGTTGCATTTTAGGTATTATATGAGGGTGAAATAAAGTTGAAATTATTTTTGCATTAGTATAGGAGAAATAAGGTGTATAAGGTGGAATTAAAAATTGTATTTGCACATTAAGTTGTTTGGTTTTATAAGGCATATTGTGGTGTATTGAAAATTAATTTTTGTATGTTGTGAAAGTAGGAGTGATAAGGTGTGACTATGATTTAATTTTCAAATGTAATTTTTGCATGATATTTTGAGGGATTTATTTTATTCTTAAGAGATTTATCTTGTGAAACCAAAAAGGATTTATAGAATATTAGTTTTAGGTATTCTTGTGCACATTATTTAAAAATGTTTTATGTGGATTATTTGAAAATGAGTGTTTCTAACTTGTTATGTGAGTGGCCAAAGAAAGGGAATTATTTTGAGATAGGCTTTTGAGAGCACAACTTCATCAAGGCAAATTTAGATGTATGGTGATTTAATTTCTTTCTCAAGGTGGTTTTTCTTAAGGGAGATATTTTTGTTGTCATAAGGTGGAGATATAAGGATTAATTTTATGTGCATTGTTGGAAATATATGAGTTAGGGTTTTGGGAATAAATTTATTCATCATTGTTGAATAAAATTGGAAACACATGTGCTAGGGTTTGAGAAAAAAATGGTGCTTCATTGTTAACTAAAATTGGAGGTGAATGTGCAAGTGTTAGAAATAAGATCTATGAAGTAAATTTATGTGTTGTTTATGTTTATATTTAAGCATTGTTTGTATACAAGAACCAAAAATGTTATGAGCATATTTGAGCAGGTTTATGAGCAGGTTTTTGTGAGTAGAATTGAGCAAGATTTATGAGTAAATTTGAGCAGGTTTATGAGCGGGTTTTTATGAGCATATTTGAGCAGAGTTGTGAGAATATTTGAGCAAATTTGTGAGTAGAGTTGAGCAGGTTTTGTAAACAGATCAAAACAAAGGGGATTGGTGTATCTTGTGGATAGAGGTCCACAAACCATAGCAGAGGGGATTGAGCTATCCAATGGATATAGGTCCATGAACTTGAGCATAGGGGATTGGTGTCTCCTTCGGATTCGTACCCATAACCATTTTAATACAGAATTGGTTCCCAAGAGATTGATTGAGGAAATTTATAAGAAATATTTTCTCTATGGACGTAGCCCACATTGGGTGAACCATGTTAAATATGTATCTCTCATGTGTGTTATGATTTTTGTATTGTTTCATTTACTGCATTGATATTATTGTTGTTATGATTTTGAAAGAAAAGTAAAAGTTTTGATTTTATACTGTTCACCCCCCTCTTAGTATAAGATTGTGTTCTTCAATTGGTATCAGACTAGATTCCTTTGTGAAAGCATAATAACTTGAAGGAAGATCTTTTAAGAACACACATGGCCACTAAAGTGATAGAAGTTTCTCCTATGATTGAAACCAACAAAAGATATTATAAAAATAAAAGGAAGTTTTGGTCGACATAGAGAAGGAACTTACCATTACTCTTGTAGAATTTAAAAGGGAGAGAAATAAGAATTCAAGACTAAAATATCAAGTTCAAGAGGATGAGGAGATAAAGACAAAGTTTCTATAAAATATCATAGACTTAAAACTGAAAGTTGAAGAGACAAAGAAAATTGAAGAAGTAATGATTCAAATATTAAAGGTAAAAAAGTTGGAATGTGAAAATTTGGAACATGACGTTTCTCTCTAAGAAAGGAAGTTGAAAAATATAATAATAAATCACAACAAAATATGGAGTTACAAAATGAAGTATCAAGATCAAAAGGGACGTCAAATAAAGTAAGTAATAAAGAGATCATAACTTATGCTGATGTATTAAAGAGTAAAAGCGTCAAGGAAGAAGAAATCCAAGAATCATCATGGACAAAATTCAATCACAAAAATGGCATGCAACCAACTTATCCAAGGTAATCAAGCATGGTTATTGTTTTTCATGTAAAAAATATGGTCATAAAGCTATACATTGCATGGTCCATGTGAAAATTGATGTTAATAGAAAATTTAATTCATTTTCACCTCTCATGGATAGCAATGTTATTTGCTACAAATATAATAATTTTGGGCACAAATCTAAATGGTGTAAGACAATATTTCCTAAATTTACATAAATTTACAATACAATGAGGGAAATATGAATGAGATCTACTTGCAATAAATTTACAATACAATAAATTTTATATGAGGGAAATATTTTATATGGAGCAAAGCAAAGGAAAGGATGGATAAAATACAATGATGAACAATTATTTATGGCAAGTACATATTTTATATGGAGCAAAGCAAAGAAAATATTTTTAAGTAAAGGTGTATAATATTTAAATATTATAGAGAAAAATTTGAAAAGTTTGGAAGAGGGACAAAATATTTGAGTTTAAATTTGTAAAAGGTTGCATGGCACAAAGGTTTAAAATTTTGAAAGAAAGGAACAAAGATTCAATATTATAATATTTAAAATTCTAAATTTTAAATATTATAATCAAAGGATTACGAGCATAAAATATTATTGAAAAGGTCATAAGGCAAATATTAATGCCGACATAAAAGCACTATGGCTTGGAGGTATATAAATATAACAAATTTTTACCTTAACCAGGAATGAAATTCGAAGATCAATTCGACGTAGAGTATGCGAACAACAATGAATAGGGAAGCAAAAAACAACAAAAAATTTAGCAGCATTAGGGGAGATTCCAAAAGTCTTTTCTTGCAAATCTAACCTCATCTACTGGGGTAGCCTAGGTGGTGGGTATTCTTGAACTAAGTCGCTATGTGGAAGGTGGTGCACGGTTTGAAGCTCGTGAGTGCCAATTTTGAAGGGGTTTTTGAATTTTCATTGGGCGTGAAAATTGCACGACAAAGTCAAAATTACCATCATGCATTTTGTTCCATTCGGTAGGGCATCCCAGGTGGTCATGCACTGTGTTTGGGCGCTAGAGGATAGGAGGTCAAATCACACCAGTGCCAACAAAATTTTTATAAAGGTATTTATAAAAGTTTTAATTATTTCTAAAAGGAGGTATAAGGTATGCATAATGGTTGATGGTGCTAGGGAGTTATAAGGTGTATTGAAAATATTAAATTTTGCAATGTTGTGTTTTGGTTCATCGTGATTATTTGAGAGTTGCATTTTAGGTATTATATGAGGGTGAAATAAAGTTGAAATTATTTGTGCATTAGTATAGGAGAAATAAGGTGTATAAGGTGGAATTAAAAATTGTATTTGCACATTAAGTTGTTTGGTGTTATAAGGCATATTGTGGTGTATTGAAAATTAATTTTTGTATGTTGTGAAAGTAGGAGTGATAAGGTGTGACTATGATTTAATTTTCAAATGTAAATTTGCATGATATTTTGAGAGATTTGGTTTATTATTAAGAGATTTATCTTACAAAACCAAAAAGGAGTTATAGGACATTATTTTCAGGTATTCTTGTGCACATTGTTTGAAAGGGTTTTATGTGGATTATTTGAAAATGAGTTTTGCGAACTTGTTATGTGAGTGGCCAAAGAAAGGAAGATATTTTGAGATAGTATTTTGAGAGCACATATTCATCAAGGAAGATTTAGAGGTATGGTGATTTTATTTCTTTCTCAAGGTGGTTTTTCTTAAGGGAAATATTTTTGATGTCATAAGGTGGAGATATAAGGATCAATTTTATGTGTATTGTTGGAAATATATGAGTTAGTGTTTTGAGAAAAAATGGTATGCATAATTGTTGAATGAAATTGGAAACACATGTGCTAGGGTTTGAGAACAAATTTGTGCATCATTGTTGAATGAAATTGGAAACACATGTGCTAGGGTTTGAGAACAAAGTTGTGCTTCATTGTTAACTAAAATTGGAGGTGAATGTGCAAGTGTTAGAAATAAGATTTATGAAGTAAATTTGTGTGTTGTTTATGTTTGGATTTAAGCATTGTTTGTATACAAGAACCAAAAATGTTATGATTAGATTTTAGCAAGTTTTTGTGAACATAATTGAGCAGGTTTATGAGCAGTGTTTATGAGCAGATTTGAGCAGGTTTATGAGCAAGATTTTATGAGCAAATTTGAGCAGAGTTGTGAGCATATTTGAGCAAATTTGTAAGCAGAGTTGAGCAGGTTTTGTAAATAGACTAGAGTAGAGGGGGTTGGTGTATCCTGTGGATAGAGGTACATAAACCATAACATATGGGATTGAGGTCTCCTAAGGATATAGGTCCACAAACTTGAGCATAGGGGATTGGTGTCTCCTTTGGGTTGGTTCTCATAAGCATTGTAATAGGTAATTGGTTCCCAAGAGATTGATTGAGAAAATTAACAAGAAATATTTTTTCTGTGGACGTAGCCCACAACGGGTGAACCGCGTTAAATCTATATATCTCATGTGTGTGATGATTTGTGGATTATTTCCTTTACTGCATTGATATTATTGTTGTTATCATTTGAAAAGAAAAGTAAAAGTTTTGATCTTATATTGTTCACCCCCCTCTCAATATAAGCTTATGTTATTCTTATAGATGATATTATAATGTTTAACATAGAGAAAATAATATAGCTTATATTATAATGTTAAACATAGGAAAATAATATAGTTGATATTATAATGTTTAATGTATAGAAAATAATATAGCTTATATTATAATGTTAACATAAATAAATAATGTCGTTGATATTATAATATTTAACATAGAGAAAATAATATAGCTTATATTATAATGTTTAACATAGATTATATTAAATGTAAAATATAATTATGTTATAGTCGTTTAACATAGATTATATTAACTATAGATTTACCTTTTTTTCTGGCCACTTAACATAGTTCATAGTAGGAATTCATTAAATATGTTAGAGAGGCAATTTAACATACTTCATAGTAGGAATTCATTGAATATGTTAGAGAGGCAATTTAACATGCAATTTAACATACTTCATAGTAGGAATTCATTGAATATGTTATAGAGGCAATTTAACATACTTCATAGTAGGAATTCATTGAATATGTTATAGATCCAATTTAACATAATTCATAGTAGGAATTCATTGAATATGTCATATAGGCAATTTAACATAGTTCATAGTAGGAATTCATTGAATATGTTATAAAGGTAATTTAACATAGTTCATAGTAGGAATTCATTGAATATGTTATAGAGGCAATTTAACATACTTCATAGTAGGAATTCATTGAATATGTTATAGAGGCAATTTAACATACTTCATAGTAGATATTCATTGAATATGTTAGAAAGGCAATTTTACATATTTCATAGTAGGATTTCATTGAATATGTTATGGATGCAATTCAACATAGTTCATAGTAGGAATTCATTGAATATGTTATGAAGGCAATTAAACATAGTTCATAGTAGGAATTCATTGAATATGTTATGGAGGCAATTCAACATAATTCATAGTAGAAATTCATTGAATATGTTATGGAGGCACTTCAACATAGTTCATAGTAGGAATTCATTGAATATGTTAGAGAGGCAATTAATTGAATATGTTATGGAGGCAATTCAATATAGTTCATAGTAGAAATTGAATATGTTAGAGAGGCAATTCAACATAGTTCATAGTAGGAATTCATTGAATATATTAGAGAGGCAATTCAAAATAGTTCATAGTAGGAATTCATTGAATATGTTATAGTGGCAATTCAACATAGTTCATAGTAGGAATTCATTGAATATGTTTGAGAGACAATTTAACATAGTTCATATTAGGAATTCATTGAATATGTTTGAGAGGCAATTTAACATAGTTCATAGTAGGAATTCATTGTATATGTTATGAATGCAATTTAACATAGTTTATAGTAGAAATTCGTTGAATATGTTATAGAGGCAATTTAACATAGTTCATAGTAGGAATTCGTTGAATATGTTGTAGAGGCAATTTAATATAGTTCTTAATAGGAATTCATTGAATATGTTATAGACGCAATTTAACATATAGTTCATAGTAGGAATTGGTTGAATATGTTATAGAGGCAATTTAACATAGTTCATAGTAGGAATTCGTTGAATATGTTATAGAGGCAATTTAACATAGTTCATATTAGGAATTCATTTATTATGTTAAAAATGTAATTTAACATAGTTCATATATGAATTCATTGGATGTCATAAATAATGACTTATGTTATAGAATGAATAACATAGTTTATTTATGAAAGAATGCATCATGTTATAGGATGAATAACATAGTTGTATTTAAAGAATGACTTATGTTATAGAATGAATAACATAGTTGTATTTAAAGAATGACTTATGTTATAGAATGAATAACATAGTTTGAATTGGAAAGCTTTGGATTATGTTATAGAATGGATAACATAGTTTGCTTATGAAAGAATGAGCTATGTTACAAAATGGATAACATAGTTTGCATATGAAAGAATGATTTATGTTATGAAATGGATAACTAAGTTTTCATGAAAGAATGGATTATGTTAGAATGTGATTAACATATTAATGAACAGAAAGTTATTGATTATGCTAAATATGTTAGTATAGTTAGTAATGAAAGAAAATTTATTAATTATGCTAAGTATGTTAGTATAGTTAGTAATGAAAGGAAAGTTATTAATTATGCTAAGTATGTTAGTATAGTTAGTAATGAAATGTGGATTATTGAATTAGCTAAAGGTATGGGACTTTAGCTAGTTTGGTAAATAAAATGTGGATTATTGAATTAGCTAAAGGTATGGGACTTTGGGTAGATTAATAAATGAAATGCAGATTATTATTTTTTTTGGTAATTAAAGATTTATCATTAACTCGGGTTTTTCAGGTTGACCCAAAACCTTTTAAAAAAAATATCCCGCGACTGAGGAACATAAAAAGAGACAAAAAAATGATCCTTTGTCCTCTACCCCAACCATTCATCCTTACCTGGGACCCCACACCCTGAGCATCCCACCCCAAATAGAGCATAATACAAAACAACACACAGGGCCTTTGCCCATCCTAACCCATCCTAGGCATTGCACTTGAACCTAGACACAACATCAGCAAAAAAAAAGGAGAGCAGTAAGAAACCCTCTACCCTGACAAGAACGTAAAACTTTAAACTTGAAGACCAATAGTAGATTCAGCAAAAAAATACAACCCAATGCAACAAAACACCAGAGAGGACCCTATTCCTCCTCTTCGACCTCCTCCTCCTGATCCTCCTCTTTGTCCTATTCATTGTTGTCCATATTCAGGTTGTAAACCACCGGCTTGTTGCTCTGGTAGCCCTCGTTAAAGAAAACCTTGGTCAGGATCTCCTACAACTCCTGCATCTGATGGTTGATGTTGGCTGCAATGTTCAGGACGAACCTTTTTAGCTCCATAATAGATGGGTCAGGACCCTCATCCTTAGAGGTAATGTCCAAAATTTTTCTACTACCATGAACTTGTTTATTCTTTAGTATCAGAGAGGACCTGGGGGTGGGTTATCGATCCTAAGATGCTTCCTGGTCAGCCCTCCCTTGGCACTTGACTCACCCTATCTCCTCTTGGCAGGGGAAGGTTTTGGTTATTCGAGGTTGTCTCTCCCCCTCAAACTCTCACCATGAACCCACGGGGTATCCTTAGGGGGTGGGGGAGGGAGCTCAGGTTGGGGAACATTATTAAGGATGAATTTATAGATAACCTTAAGTAGACCTTGGTGCATGGGCATTGAGAATCCTTTCTTGTTGCGATACGAGGTCATGGTGTGATTGAGGGATTTCATCAGGAATTTTGGGATGCTAATGGGGTTTACATCCCTAAAGAAATTTACAAATGCATAATGAAAGCTTAATAGCACTTTACCATGATCTTCTACCATGATAAATTCAAGGACATTCTTCATTATCGCATTCCAAGGCATTGGTAGGTCCGTCCTTGTGAGACTGTTCTTTGCCTCCTTGTAAATTTTTGGATTCTCCATGAATTCTTTCAACTCCACCTGCTAGTGGTGCTTCTATCGATGAATCGACCTTTCCTTAATCGACTATATAGTAATAGTCACAAACAGATTGATGTTAATGAAGAATTCATACCCTCGGATCTCCACTTTGCCATCCTCCCAAGTCTCCATCACAACCAACATGATTTCATCCTCCACACCCAAGAATAGGTCAAAAAATTGGGTAAAACACCTATTGGTCAGAATAGCCTGAGCAACAGGCTCCATGACCACCATGTTGGGCTCAATGTAAATCATATTTGGAAGGGTTACCATCAGATTCCTCTCAAGAGTATCATGGATCTCTAAAATCATAGTTTTGGATATAACCCTACTATAGCAGGTACTAATATGAGGGTGGCACCTTGACAATCCTCTACCGTTCGAAGTTGGTTCCTTAAAGCTCATGCCAGTTCTTGAAGCGTGCCTTCGAGCACCATTATCTTGGAAATTAAGCCACTTCATCATAGGGATCGTGCCATCGTATCCCTCGTCATATCTCTTAGGATCCATTATTTGAACAATAACGATAACGATGGGTGGGAGAAACCTCACGATACGCCACCTTCTCCTGGAAATAACACTTGCATATATCAAGACGTATGGAAAGTTGCTCCTAATCCTGTGGTAGGTCCTTATGGCATAAATGTCATATTTAGGAACAAGGTCCACCACCTCAAAGTTATGCCACCTTGTTAACTAATTTTCCACTCTGGCCTTGGTCTTACTAAATTCTCTTTCCAATATAGGTGTGACCACTGGGAAACACATTCTAATTTGGGCCCTCTACCCACTGCACATGATCTACTGACTTGAAATCCACCTCATCAAGATTTGGAAAGGATGATTTCTTCCACGTCACCTGGGACCTCATTCGTCCACGTGATCAATCCGTCATCCTCCACCTTGATGTTTTCTAGCTTTTCCGTTGCCTTGTTGGCCTCATGTAACATGTGTTGGGCCTTCTTCTCTTCACCCTCATCAGCAAGGATCCTAAATTCATTGATTAGGACCTCGATCCTCCAGGGAGGTTTTCTTTTATTATTAAGGAGGTTGATAATATTCAGGGAATCCCCTTCCACATAAAATTTACTATGGGTATTTTTGAGCATTTACAGACCACGCCACAAATGCCCATGCCTCAGCCTCGCTATTAGTCTTGATCCTGATGTTTTCAAAAAATACAAAAACAACTTTACCATGATAATATCTCACCACCCCTCCAGCTCCATATTTTCTAGGATTGGCCTTGGTCGCCCCATCGAAATTAAGTTTGATCCATCCCACCAGGGGGACAGTCCACATAGCCTCCATCCTTGGATGGGGATTAATCACACCTGAAGACTCCTATAAGGATATATCAAGATTTTGGGAAATTATTATTTCCTGCAAGGGAATGGTTTGGCTAGTTGGAGGGAGGATTCTTAGGTTCTCTTTGGCAAAAACTAGGATTTTATTGAGAACAAACAGTGGGTCGAGGTTAGAATCAGAAAAGGATCTATGGTTCCTTTCTAACAAGATCTACCAAATGTAATGGTGGAGTAAAATCTTCCAAAGGAACCTGAGCTAAAGGCTTCTCAAGGGAGAAGGCCACTGATAGAAAAGCTCCAGAATGGTGGCTGGCTGGACCCAGGAGATATTAAAGGTTTGGAATAATCCATTAAGGATGGCTATAGACTAGGGGCACTCTAAAAAAATGTGATGAATGGATTCCCAACTATTCCTGCACAAATAACACCTGTTAGGAAAAAATATACCTTCTCTTATCATGTTTTCAATGGTGAGGATTTTTCCTTGAATCACCATCCATGCAAAATGAGTTGTTTTGGGGATCAGCTTGCGGATCCAAATCAGATTGGTTTTGAACGAAGGATCATCATGGTAAATAATCATCCTGTAAGCAAATTTGATTGAGAATTCACCACTCTCATTCGTGTCCCACCTCAGGTGATCATCCTCTACTCTTTTAGAATTGAATTATTGAGAAAGGATAGCTTCTAACTCCATTGATTCACCCTGGAGTCCCTAAGCCCTAATAGGTTTCCATTGCAAATTTCTTCCCTCCTGACTTAGGAAATTGGACACCCAAGGTCCAAAATTATTATCAGTATAATTTTTTAGTCTTGCTATCATGGGATCTGAAAGCAAAGCCTCTTACATAACCCATATGTCCTTCCAGAATCTGATCTTTGAGCCCCTCCCAACTATCCATCTCATACCTTTTTTCATAATGTCTCTGCTAGCTATAATAGCTTTCTAGATAACATAACCTCTCATAGGAATGGGAGTGTTAAGAAAATTAGATCCCTGAAGATATTTCCTTTTCATAATGGATATCCAATCATTCTCTTCATTTGTGAGGATCCACCACGCTTGTTTCACTAACATGGTTGTGTTTAGGTAGGAAATTCTCCTAATACCCAAGCATCCTCGATCTTTGGGTCAACAAAATTTGTTCCACCCAACTAGATGGATCCTGATCTTGCCTTTAGAGCTTGACCATAAAAAGTTTTTTTTGTAACTGCTCAATTTTTTGGAATACTCGAGTCAGGGCCTTGAAAGCTGACAGGAAGTAGACCGAGATACTTTGTAGCGAGGCCATAGTCAGGGTAGCTTTACTTGATTGAGATAAGAAATGCCCTTTTCCATACAGCAAGCCTTTTTTGTATTCTTTCGACCACATTGTTCCACATAACTCCCAAAGGATCCCCAATGAAAAGAGGTAGGCCTAGATAGGACGTAGGCAACGAGGTGATAGTGCACCCCAAAATCCTTGTGATCCTATTTTTCCTAGGGATAGGGGTGTTAAGGAAGAAGATTTTGATTTTGTTGAAATTAACCTTCTGACCAACTGCCTCCTCATACAATTTTAGAATGAATTTGATCCTTTTGGCCTCTTCCACCGAAGCTAAGGAAAGGATCAGAGTGTCATCAAAAAATTGCTGATGAGAGACAAGGGTCGTTTGAGATGTGGCCTTGATACCCGATATCAGGCCTGTGAAGCAGTCAACTTTTATAGTCCTACCCAAAGCTTCAGCCACAAGGATGAAGAGCATAGGACTGATAGGATCCCCTTACCTCAATCCCCTACAACTTTGAAAAAACTGGTCAAGGGTGCATTCACCAGAACATAGAACCAGGGTTTCTAAATGCAACCTCAAATAAGTTTAACCCACTGATGATGAAAGCCAAATTTGACCAATACTGCCTCTATAAATTCCCAATTGATGCGGTCAAAATCTTTGTTCATGTCGAGTTTTGGAGTAAAGGAAGCTTTCTTGGTTTGGTTGGTTGAATGGAGAGCTTCATGAACCGTGATGACCCCATCAAGAATAGATCTCCCTTGGACCAAACTCCCCTGGCATTTTTCGATGATAAACGATAGGATGCTCTTCATTCTAATTGCGACCAATTTGGTGAGGATCTTGTACGATATATTACAAAGGCTCATAGGTCTATAATCTACCATTATTTTTGGATCTGCCCCTTTAGGGATCAAGGCAATAAATATGTATTTATAGCTTCTAGGAATGTGTCTGGAATTCTGGAACTCCTTGATTGCTACACATACATCAGCCCTGACTGTATCCCAGTAGGTTTGAAAAAAGTTAGGAGAGAAGCCATCAGGTCCTGGGGCTTTATCAGGATCCATGGAGAATAGAGCCTCTCTAATTTCTTGATCTAAGAAAGGATTGATGAGATTCCTATTCATATTTTTATCAACAGATTGAGGAATGGCCCTCAAGAGAATGTATTTAGAATTGGCCTGACATTGCACTTCTCCAAGAAGGTTGCTGAAGTAAATCATAGCTTCATTTTTTATTTCTTGAACATCAATAGCACTGGATCCATCTCCCTTCATCAGATTTTTATTTTGTTGTTGCTTCTATTTCTAAGGGTGGTCACATGGAAAAATTTAGAGTTAGAATCCTTGTCCTTAAGCCAGAGAGCTCTCGACTTCTGCCTCCAATACATTTCTTCGCAGGCCATAATGTTGTGGAATTCAGCCAAGAGAGTTTTTTCTTCACCTTTGGTAGCTTCTTCATACTGGCTGTTTTCAATGCTCCTTTTCATGACACTTAGTCTTTCACTTGCCTTTTTTTATTTTCAAACAAGTTTCCAAAAACTTTCTTATTCCACTTTCTAATTTTATCTCTTACCATTCTTAGCTTCTGGGATAGTTTGAAGGATGGGCTACCCTAGCAACTAATCCTCCACCATTGATTCATTTTATCTTTAAGGTCCTTATGATTGGTCCACATTGACTCAAACTTGAAAGGCTTCTTTAGGGAGGACTTTTGGGGAACCTCAAGAAGAATAGGGTTGTGATCTGACGCAATCTTGGGAAGAGACTACAGGGAAGACTCCCCAAAGTCCATAAAAGCCTCCCTAGATAGGAAGAATATATCTAGCCTCTCCTGGATGTGGTTTTTCCCTACCCTCAAATTGATCCAAGTAAACTTAGCTCATTTTAGCTTTACATCCATAACCTCGTTTAAATTGACAAACATATTAAAGTACTCCATGATTCCTAAAGGCAGGCCAAATCCTCATTTTTTATCGAATGGGTATAGGGGTGTATTAAAGTCTCCACCTATAACCCAGGTGTTGTAGGTGAGTTGGAGAGGAGAGGGCAATCCTACAAGGGAGGTCCCAAGTTCAAATCTCCACCCTACCAAAAAGCTGAATTAGGTATCTAAAATCCAATTGATAATGTTGGTGCGGGCAGGGTCGGGTGTGACCCCCGGGTGACTTTGATGATGTAGAACCCCCTGTTCGTGGTCTCTCAGACCAAGGCAGCTCTCGCAAGGGGTTTTTCTCTTAAAAAAAAAAAAATTCTCCAGGGGCGTCCTTAAAGGCTTTGCTTAGATGGGTCAAGTATTCCCACAGCGAGGCTCTTTCTTGAATGGTGTTAGGAGCATACACATTCGAGGTGATCCAAGACTTATTGTAGTCTAGGTCATGAAAAATAACACTAAGAATCCTCTCCTCTACCTGGATAATGTTTCCTTCCACTTTTAGAGTATCCCACATCGTTAACAGCCCTCCCGATGCTCCTCTCACTTTCATGAAAGCCATTTCCCCATGCTTCCATAATCTGTTGGCTGCAAGAATTGTCTGTCCCTCATCCATTTTGGTTTCTTGAAGTAATAATATAGTCAGATTCATTATTTTTCTTAATTAATTGGCCATCCTTGGCGATCATTTGTTTCATTGGGCTATTAAGGCCTCTCACATTCCATGAGAGGATCTTCATTTAGATGACTTGTTGTTTTTTCCTCTCCCCTTTCCTTGGGTTGGGGGAGATTTGTTGTTTTTGTTATCCTCCTGACTTAAGATAACTTGCTGTAGTAGTGTCCTCTATTTCCCATTTTCTATTTCATTGTCAATCTTGAGTTTATAATGGTCTGCCTCGGACATTCTTCCCCTCTTTTTTTCACTTCCAAAGTCAATCAAGGATTTTGCTGAACTTCTTGTCTACTTTGGGCTAACATTAGGAGGAATTATTTCTTGCAAAATGGGGCTTGATCCCTCATTTTTCCTTCTGGTATTAGTAATGTCTATACTTGTTTCTATGCCCTCCAGATTTAGCCTATATTCATTTTGATTCTGGACCAACGCTTGAGGATTGAGCAGGTCAATGGATATATCTAGAAGCAGCCCTGCTTTTGAAAGGGATTCAAGGATTTCAGGCCACACGATTTGAGGCTCCTCATTCTCCTCATTTTCTTCATCAAAATACTTTTCAGCTAAATCTTCAAATACATTTAAACTTAGGGTTTTAGGGCTTACCTTATCACCCTATTCAACTTGTTGCTTTCCTTTCTCCCTAGCTTTGGCTTGAATTTCTCTGGTATTAGGGTCTTCTCTAGCTTTCATGAAAACTCCTCTCCCTTGTGGGACCTGAGGTCCTTGTTTTCTGACATTCCTTATTTCATTGAACCCTAAAGGGTTTGGATTCTTCGGGCCTTGAATATTGGCAGCTACGGTTGGGCATTGGCTTGGAAGGTGACCTTGGTTTTTGCATTTCGTTCAAAAGGCAAGTTTATTTTCATATTCTACCATTTTTTTCCTCAGATATTTTCCATAACCCAACTCAACGAAGGTTGGTAGTTCACATTCTAAATTTGTGTTAACACAAATCCTTGCCTGGGTCATTCTTGTTCTTGCCAGAGTGGAATGGTCAATAGCAACCAGTTTCCCTATAGTTTTCGCTATTCCTTGAAGCCAGTATTCATTCATTAATTATGTAGGTAAGCTTGGTAAATGAACCCAAATGGGGGATGTGTTAATATTTTGTGTCTCTAGGTCAAAATCTTCTCCCGAGTGCCTTAGGAATAGGCTACGCCTCCCTAGAAACCACAACCCACCTGTTAAAATTCGCTTCGTGTCTTCCTTGTTGTTGAACCTTATAATGAAGAACCCTCTTGCAAGGGCCACTATCTCTAGGGTGCATGCCATTTTCTATTTGTTCCAAGTCCATTCCCTTATGGTCTCTATGTCGGGCCTACCACCCAGGAACTTTCCAACCAACGAATGCTTTTCCATCGCCAAAAACCCATCCATAATGTTTGCAGGAGCGATGATCCTATTTTTTTCGGGAATCAATGGAGGGATATTTTTATAGAAATCCCCCCTAGACCATTTTAGTGTTTCCGGAAAGGACCAAGCCTTTTTGGGTCCCATAGCTCCTTGCTGGGTCCCTTTGTCAAGTTCTTTATTGGGCGGGTCGGATCCTCTTATCTCAGGATTTGGATCTCGGTCTTCCTCTGCCTCGGTTCTATCCTCTAGATCCTCGCCTGCCCCTTGCTCCTTACTCCTACCTACCCCACCTAACCCTCCATTGGTTTACCTCTGCTCACCTCCTGGCCCACCACTGCTTCTCCTCTGCTCCATCATTTTGGAGCTAAGTATTTTTAATGAAATGCAGATTATTGAATTAGCTAAAGGTATGGGTATTTAGTTAGTTTGGTAAATGAAATGTGGATTATTGAATTAGCTAAATTTATGAGACTTTATCTCTATTAATAAATAAAATATGGATTATTTAATTAGCTAAAGGTATGGGTCTTTAGCTAGTTTGGTAAGTAAAATATGGATTATTTAATTAGCTAAAGGTATGGGACTTTAGCTAGTTTGGTGAATGAAATATGGATTATTGAATTAGCTAAAGGTATGGGGCTTTAGCTAATCAAGGAATGATGTGAATTAAAGGAGCAATTCACAGTAAATTCATGGGAACTGTGAGTTCCTACACATTGTATTGGCATACGTTTGGGTGAAAGGGATTATGGATCCTTGTATTTGTAAAAGACCAAACTTATGCAATATATGAAACATATTTGAGGTTGGGTTTTCCTATAAGGGTTTTCCCTAGGATATATAATGGTGTTATGGGTATTGAGTCTCTCTTTTTATTTGCTTTAATGTATCTCTTTATTGTAGTTTCCATATTCACTTTTAATGTATCTTTTAACGGTTGATTCTTATGTTTGATTTGAATGGATGTTTTAGTAAATATTGTTCTTTTTTTGTTCTAAATTAGATAAACTTTGTGGTTGTTAGTATGTGATGGTGTTTTTTGTTGTTAATTAATTTTAAAAAAAAAATTATAATAGTAAATAGTGACATCCCTTAAACTAGTTGGGTTTTTGGGGTGTTACATATGGTATCAGAGTACTAAGGCATACGATGAGATACTTGCATGAAAGGATCTCTAGGAAATTATGGACGACAAGTTTCCTTGGAATGTGCAAATGGTTAGGTATCTTTCTATACATACCTTTGCTTAGTTAAGTTGAAACCAAGAAGACCTTGAATTACCAGTTGCTTGAATTCAAAGCACATAGTCATGGGACTATTAGCTTTTCTATACAAGGATCTAGGTATGGCGGGCTAGAATATTCCTTCGATAAGCTAAGGATTGCTTAAGGATAGGTCCTAGAAAAATAACTTTACTCTAGTATAGTATCTTGCATAAAGAAAACATAACCTTAGCTATTCATAAATAAAATGAGATAGATAACTTTAGCTATCTTAGGTGAGATAGATGGATAGAGTCATCTCATAGTAAAAATGAGAAAGATAACTTTATATATTTTAGGTGATATAGATGGATAGAATTATCTCATAGTAAAAATGAGAAAGATGACTTTAGCTATCTCAGGTAAGATAGATGGATAGAGTCATCCCATAAGTAAAATGAGATAGATGACTTTAGCTATCTCAGATGAGATAGATGGATAGAGTCAACTCATAGCAAGACAAAGTGAGAAAGGTGAATTTAGCTATTTCATCGATAAGAAGAGATAGATGGATAGAGTCAAATCATAGTAAATATGGGGATGGATAACTTTAGCTATCTCATCGATAAAGGTGAGATAGATACCTTAAGTTAGCTCATCATAAGTAAAGTGACTAATTTTGGTTAAGTTAATCATACTTAAGAATAGATGTAGAGTTCTATTCTTTGAATTTGAGCTTGTAATTATAAAGAGGAGTAGATAGGAAATCTAATCTAGAGGGGATTATGGAATCTTCTCCTTAAGTTGATTGAAGAATAAACCAAAATTTTGAGTTTGGTAAACACTCAAAGACATGAAGACTCCATATAGAAAATAAATTTTGAGGCTAGGAAGCAAGAAGATCTTATTTGACCTTAATCCTTAAAGGAGGCACATAGTGTTCTAACTTGAAATCCCTTGAATTTAGTAGAACAATTCAAGGAAATTCGATCTCAGGGTGGAAGTTATGATGAATTTCAAGATAGAAATAACATAAATTTTATAGAAAGTAAGATTTCAGCACCAACGATGGATTCTTGTGCTTTAAAGTGGGGTATTTTTACCTAGAATTGATAATTTGATATGATTAGTCATGTAGAAATTACCATGTTTCCTTCTCTCTCTTGCACTGTAGGTACAAAAGAACAAAAAATTAAGAGTAAAAACTCTTTTTGAATAGATTTGGAGAAGGATGATACTACTTATGTTGCTCGATGATTGAGGTTGCACCTCTCATAAATTGAATGTAATTTTGATATTTGCAGAGGATAAGAAAATCTTGTTTAAACTCAGTAGAATGAAATTTGGGTAGTATCCTTGATCATCTAACTTTGTGTAACCAAAGATGCTTTTATAGGTAACATCCAAGACGATGTTTAGCCCTAGAGGGTAGGATGTCATGACCCTCCTTGGTGGGCCTTAGGGCATAGAAATTGTGTATTGTTTAAGGATAACTTGTACACAATTTTATTGTCAATAAGAAGCTATGCAATATATAGGATCAACCCTAAAGACTATTACTTAATTATAATAGGAAGAAAAATTATTATAAATAAATAGGTTTATTTATAATATAAATTATTATTTAATAATAATAGGAGAATGATTATTATAAATAAAGAGTATTTATAATATAGACTATTATAATAGGAAGAAAATAATATTATAAATAAATAGGTTTATTTATAATATAGACTATTATTTAATAATGATAGGAAAATGATTATTATAAATAAAAGGGTTTATTTATAATATAGACTATTATATAAATAGTATATTATAAATAAAAGGGTTTACTTACAATATAGGATATTATATATTTATGAAAGTAAAATAATATATGCTTTTATAAATACGCATTTCAAATAAATGCAGGGATCCAATTTGATTTTGAAGGGTTGTATTTTATATAGTATAATATTATTGTAAAAATATCCTATCGTCCTTTGGGATTAGGATGGGCTGACTAGATTTAGTGTAGGGAAGGCTCCTTGACATGGAGGGGTGGGATAACTTTCAAAGGGATAGGCATTCATTAATTGAAAATGGGTTGGAAAGGAGATGTGGTTGGGAGCCTCGATGAATGGACAAAAGGAAGAGAAACAATGAAAAAGGAGGGCAGATTTTCATATGATATTCTAGAGAACTTGGAGAGAAAGGTTACCCAAGGAGCCTGAGCCAGACTAAAGAGGAGCTATGATCAAAGTTTTTGATCTTCTTCTCATTCTTTAAAAAAATTTGGTATACCTGGTCCTCTTGGTTAAAATCCTATCCCACCCCCCTAAGATAATTTCCATTGAGTAATAAGGATACTCTCTCTCATATTCAAAACCATTTAATAAAAAATTGTTTCTACCTTAGCTGTGTGGCTGAAAGATATCTATGCAAGATCCATGTTTTCCTCCCAAATTCCTCTTGCAGAACCTTCGATTGAATTTGGTTTTTGTAAGGATATATTTCCTCTCTAAGTGCCTTCATTTTAATTATTCCCAGTCATGGAACCTTCTTTAGCTCAATTTGTAGGTCCAAGGGAGATTTTTGATGAAATTCTTCCCTTTATGAAAATATGAAACCCTTGTTTTGGAAGACCCATGGATAAATGTGGTAACAAAGTTTAGTTATGCCAAGATTAAAAGTCTAAATTTAATCCATCACCTCCAAGACTGATCGTGCATGCCCATCATGCTCAAGATGAATCATCCAACTCGAGAGAGGAAGGCCACAACTGGCCTTATCCCACATGGGATACGCAGTGGGGTCATGGTCAACTTATTAAGGGGAATACCCCCTTAATAATTGACCATGATTGATGGTCTTAGGTACCACCAAGTTGTGGTCGAAGGTGTCAAAGGATTGACACACGACACCTTCCAACCTCTATTTACCACTGTAATGACCCGGTTGTTGTAGTAGCCTAGTTGGTTGTTCATTGAAATTGTAGTAGCCTAGTTTGTTGTTGATTGGTTTCAATGCTATTTCACCTAGTGGTCAGGTTGTTTTCTCTAAAAATCCCTTTTTAAATATTTAGGTTTTTGAAAATAATATAGCTTATATTTTAATGTTAAACATAAGCAAATAATATAATTGATATTATAATGTTTAACATAGAGAGAATAATATAGCTTATTTAATATTGTTCAACATAGGAAATAAATATAGTTGAAATTATAATGTTTAATGTAGAGAAAATAGTATAGCTTATATTATAATGTCAAACATAGGAAAATAATATAGTTGATATTATAATGTTTAACATAGAGAAAATAATATAGCTTATATTATAATGTTAAACATAGGAAAATAATATAGTTTATATTATAATGTTTAACATAGAGAAAATAATATAGCTTATATTATAATGTTAAACATAGAGAAATAATATAGTTTATATTATAATGTTTAACATAGAGAAAATAATATAGCTTATATTATAATGTTAAACATAGAGAAATAATATGGTTTATATTATAATGTTTAACATAGAGAAAATAATATAGCTTATATTATAAATTTTAACATAGATTATATTAAAAGGAAAATATGATTATGTTATAGTTGTTTAACATAGATTATATTAAAAGGAAAATATGATTATGTTATAGTTGTTTAACATAGATTATATTAAAAGGAAAATATGATTATGTTATAGTTGTTTAACATAGATTATATTAAAAGGAAAATGTAATTATGTTATAAAGGTAATTTTACATAGTTCATAGTAGGAATTCATTGAATATGTTATAAATGCAATTTAACATAGTTCATAGTAGGAATCATTGAATATGTTATAGAGACAATTTAACATAGTTCATAGTAGGAACTCATTGATTATGTTATAAAGGCAATTTAACATAGTTTATAGTAGGAATTCATTGATTATGTTATAAAGGCAATTTAACATAGTTCATAGTAGGAATTCATTGATTATGTTATAAAGGCAATTTAACATAGTTCATAGTAGGAATTCATTGAATATGTTAGAAAGGAAATTTAACATAGTTCATGGTAGGAATTTGTAGATTATGTTATGGAGGCAATTTAACATAGTTCACAGTAGGAATTCATTGAATTTGTTACAAAGACAATTTAACATAGTTTACAGTAGGAATTCATTGAATATGTTAGGTAGAAAATTTAACATAGTTGAAAGCACAAGATTTTGGAAACAAAAAGGATAAACTAAAATTGCGATGTAAATGAAACTAAAATAACGCTTAAACCCTATGTTATTGAAAATTGCATAAAAAGAAAGAACATGAACACAATATATTAAAGCAATATAAAAATCGGCCCTTTTATTGATATGCTTTGCAAATTTGTGTTACAATGCGTCTCCTTCCTTTTTAGGGGATAGGAACGTTAAGTGTTTCTCTTTTACAACTTGTTTCAGAATTCCTTCTTCCGCGTGCCCACATGTAAGATGGGCGAACCAAAACATCGTCGCCGCTTGCGTTGGTAAAGGTAGATTCCTCGCTGCTCCTCTAATGCTGCAAATCTGCGTTCAAAGAAACAAACAAAGAATCAGTAGCACCTATGTATGAAAAATAAAAGATAAATCTAACTATGGCTAAAATGAATCTAAATGAACTGAAAACTTGACAAAAGCATAAACATGAAACTAGCTAAAAACTACAAAAGAAATAAAGTGGGGGGTGCCCGAAGGCAAACCACCCACGGGTGAAACTTTGCTTCGACACCAATCCGCTTGGGATGGGTCCGTAACCTGATGTGATGTGTTGTCGACAAATTGATAGGATATTGTGGTTAGAAAAATTGATGTTGGTTCTTGATTCGTGCCTTCAAAAGTCACCCACTAACCTCTCTTTCGATTAAGAGATTATGGATGTTGAAAGCACAAATCACAAGTAAGTGAATTAGCAGCACTTCGTCGCTCAAAATGCTCCTTCTCTGTATCTTTTGGGTGAGGAAACTCACCATTTTATAGACCCAAGGGGTCTCTTTGAATTAACATGCAAAAGTGTTTCTTTGCATGAATGCTTTTTGTGTGAAAAGAAGACTTCTTCTTGATCAAGGGATTCTTAACTGGTTTCGTGCATGTCTTTGTATGTTTTAGAAAAGCTCACTTGCACTCCCATGCAATGAAGGGATAGCTAAGTGGCAAATCCGAGTTGTCTTAAAAAGCTCACTCTCATTCCCATGCAGTGAAGGGAAAGTCAATTGGCAGATATGAGTTGTCAAAAGAACTCACTCGCACTCCTATGTCATGCAAGAAAAGCTAAGTGGCAGTTCTGAGTTGTCACATGCCGAGATCTAAATTTTTGTCGGTCAAACCTGGCGTTCGTCCCACCCCAAAGCGAGTGCTGGTAATCGTCTCTAGGTGAGACGAGTATTAATCCGCACTCGTCCCTAGGTAGGACGAGTACAAATCCGCACTCATCCCTGGGTGGGACGAATAAGCAATAAAGTGTCTAAAAGGTGCCAAATTGATCCCTGACTTGCAAAACTGTTGTGCGAGTGGTTAGAACCACTTTTTAACCTCTGGGGGCTATCTTGGGGGCTGTGTGTGTTAGTGCGATTAGTGCTTGTTGTCACATAATCGGATTGGTGCTATTTTGGTGTCTACAGATGCCCCTTTTTGGGAAGCGCTGCACATGGTGCAGTGTTGAGCAAAAATATATAACCAAAGCACTAATGATTAGGGTTTCTCAGTAACCTATCCAACTCTTGATGCCCCAATGGAAAGGGGCACGCATTCTTGAATCCTTGCTTCTGACGAGCTAAGGAACTTAAATCAAGCAGTAAATTGGTTCGATGAGGTATTACTTGAACTTAGACATTGATCAGTCATGAATAGGCAAAGGGCGCAACCTTTTGTCTGTGGGAACCTTGAGTTCATGATTCACGAATGCCAAGTATATGATCAATTTGTGATAATTGCTTGTTTGCTGCCCCAAGCAGGGGCGTGATTGTATTTCGCAATGATCCTTTGAATGCGTGTCATTTCCAAGACTGGGTAGATTGGTGTTGATTGGCAACTAAGTGTGACTAGCCCCTCAAGCGATGAATCGATGAGGGAATGACCGACATGAGAAAAGCGACGAGTTGCTTGACCCAAGATGACTTGTGCAAGGGTGCCTTTAGATGGTTTACCGTTAAGCATGCTCGAGCAGTTTCTCGACTATTTTGACCTATTTTTGGTGAGTGTGAACCCATTTTGAGATGCCATTTGGGGTTAACATTGGTGAAAATCTGTCTTCCCGTGGAGCGGTCCGGCTATGGTAGCCTTCTTAGGGAGTAGGATAACGACAAGTTAGACCCCGACATCAGTTTTCTTATGCCAAGAGGTTAAGTGCAAGAGCACTGTTGTCTGGAAATTTTGAGTGGTTTTGTTGGCATTTGTCATTTTTATGTTTTGGTTTTTTTTTTTTTTTTTTTTTTTTTAGTCGTCCCGGGGTGGGACGAATGTCGTGATTGTACTCGTCCTGGGGTGGGATGAGTGCGCCATGGTGGTACTCGTCCGGGGGTGGGACGAGCGTGCCAAAAAGTG
The DNA here is from genome assembly GCA_028583015.1 of Wollemia nobilis. Taxonomy (NCBI): domain Eukaryota; kingdom Viridiplantae; phylum Streptophyta; class Pinopsida; order Araucariales; family Araucariaceae; genus Wollemia; species Wollemia nobilis. The sequence goes on from JAQPPZ010002064.1 coordinate 3,454,129, forward strand.
CTCATCCCGGTCAGGGACGATTACCAGCTGGCAAAAAGTATAAATATGCGAAAATGACGGTTTTGGCTCATTTGCACTATTCATCGATTGCGAATTGGAGCTCTGGGGAGGAGGAGGTAGATTTTCTGACGCGAAGCGCTGCCAGATTTTCCAGCCACCATGAGTGCACAGACCGGGTCGTCGAGTGGCAGAGCCGAGGCGAGACCAGTAAGTGCACTATCTCCTCGATTTTAAATATGAAAAATGCAAATGTGTTTTTATGGTGTTTTTCTTTTGTTTAAAACATGAAACCCTAATTAATTAAATTAAAAGGTGAATGAATGAAACCAAATGAAACATGGATGCAAACCGATGGAAACTTAGATGGAAAACCGTAGGATAAACCCAAAATGAAACTTAGAGTAACACCTTAGGGTAACCATGGTTAAAAATGTTTTGTTTTTGATGTGAATGGTAAAACTTAGGTCGAAACCATAAGTAAACCATGCCCAATTTTTGTGTTATGTTTATGGAAAAAATGGAAAATGGATGAATTGTTTTTTGTTTGAAATGGTAAACTTAGGTAAAACCGTAGGTAAACCATGTCAAATTTTTGTTGTTTTTGATGAAATTAGAAAATGAAAAATGGATGAATTTTTTTTTTTTTTGAAATGGTAAACTTAGGTAAAACCGTAGGTAAACCATGTCAATTTTTTGTTGTTTTTTGATGAAATTAGAAAATGAAAAATGGATGAATTTTTTTTGTTTGAAATGGTAAACTTAGGTAAAACCGTAGGTAAACCATGTCAAATTTTTTTGTTATTTTTATGTAATTAAAAATGGAAAATGGATGAAGTTTTTTTTTTTTTTTTTGTTTGAAATGTACATGTGAATGAAAGATGTTACTATATAGTTATGCATTTTTGTACATATAATGGTGATTTGATGCATGTTTTTGATGTGTGTTATTTTATGTGATGTGCAGGTGGTGAAGAGTCGACATCGAGTACCGACTATTTTTTCTAATGCCCGCGAGGCGTTGATAGCTGAGGACTGGGATTGGCTTGATGCCCTAGGGCTCAAGCATGTGGCTCGGTTGGATGCAGTTGTGGCAGACCGGGCGTACATCACAGCATTGATCGGCCTATGGGATGTTCGGATGAACACCTTCCATCTTTCGACAGGGGAGATGACAGTCACTTTAGAGGACGTGTATCGGATTCTTTGAATTCCGATAGATGGGGTTCCCATTCGGACGACTCCACGAGGCCAGAGGACGGCTGTGCTGACCCGATATTTTGGATATGGAGAGGAGGAGGATGGGATGACCTCATTGGAGAGGGCGGAGTTGGATTTCCAGATTGGGGGGATTTTGGTACGGTATTGGTATGCGAGGGGAATGTTGGGAGTGAGGCATGCACTACTCATGAGCCTCATTTCCAACATGCTCCTGCCAGACTCGTCAGGAGCGAGGTTCCCATGGAACCTATTGGAGGTGGTATGGCAGTTAGTGGAGTGTTCGGTGATAGAGCCAATGATTATGAGATGGGGCCAGATGCTTTTGGCTCAGCTGTATGATGAGTTATATGAGGTCCGCTATCGAAGGCGAAAGGGGATTGGCTGCAGTTTCTTGTTGCAGTGTTGGGCATGGCAGCATATAGCCGTAGAGTGACCCCGAGGGCTGCCCTAGACTACACGGGCGGACATGGTTGACAGGGATATTGGGTATGGTGCTCTATGGTATCGGTCTGAGGAGCGGGGGTAGAGTCGGCGGTTTGCGGGAGACGTAGACCATTACAGAGATGCATTGGCCCGACTGACTCCCGAAGATGTGGTATGGAGGCCATATCGGGATTGTCCCGCATGGCCAGAGGTGGATGATTGGCTTCGATGGGTCCGAAGAGGGAGATGGGTGATTGGGGAACCCGTTAGTTTGGTGTACGCCAGGGGTTCCACTACCTTCGAGTGACACGATAGTTTGGGGTACGCCAGGGGTTACCTGGGGAACCCGTAGTCTATCGGCGTCGAAGTGATGAGAGGACCCTAGCTGCGCCGATCCTCAAGCCATTGGGGGAGGAGTCTGATACAGTTTTGGACATTTCGGATGTAGATGACGTCGGAGTGACGGCCGAGTATCAGGAGTGGTGGACGCTGCGGTAGTGGCGAGGTGAGGGACCATTGGGAGGAGATGAGGCAGCGAGAGGCGGAGAGGGTGCAGAGGCACCAGGAGAGGGTTGGGGAGCTCCTGCTGATGTGGATATGGTGGAGGTGGTAGATGCAAGAGAGGAGTTTGGGGATGAGGAGCAGTCGGAGATGCAGGATGCTCCAGAGCAGGCTGGGTCGGGGGAGACAGAGGTGGGGTTGTGCACTGAGGTAGCACGTCTGACAGGGTTATTACAGAGGCGAGATGGAGAGCTTGCAGAGATGACGCAGGAGAGGGATCTTCTACGGACATAGTTGGCAGGGCGGGAGAGCGTAGGGGCGGCGTCTCACCAGTAGGCGGGTGATACGGATGCGACACGGGAGAGGGATCTCCTACGGGTACAGCTAGCACAGCGCGATGAGGCAATCATGTACTATTGTAGGTGAGAGGTAGAGTGGAGGTGATGAGAGGCAAATTGGGGGCAACATCGGTCGGAGATGGAGGGTGAGATTATCCGCCTGGGTGGGCGAATACCAGAGCCTCCGGCCAGTGGCTCGTCGTACAGGACGAGAGACAGTGGGACGAAGTAGTCGGCATCATCTCGACGTAGGCGACGAGAGGAGGGAGGTGCGAGTGGGCATGATGCAGGGGCGAGCAATCGCCCTGAGAGGTCTCAGAGGAATAACACTGTAGGGGGTAGTTCTCGTCGCACCGATCCTGCGTGATCATGGTGGCCGATGCCCTAGGTTGAGGGTTTTTGAGATTTTGGATGATGAGAGTGAGGTCTGAGGACCAGTGCACTGTAGCCTGCGGGCAATTTTTGTTATGATATATATACAGATGATTCTTTTTGGTGTTTATCATTTGTCATGAGTTATGTTTATGTACATGTTTTTACATTGGTGTATGCATATGCGATTATGAATGCGATGATTCTAATTTGTATGATGTATGCATATGGAATGAATTGTTGATGAATTATTGATGATTTGTCGATGCACCATAGACTGTACAAGATTGGATTGACCTGCTATAGTAATGGGATAACTTTGTGGAATGCTTGTGCATGTGGAACCTTTGTTTTTGTATTTTGTCTATTTTTTGATGGTGATGTATGGAATGAAATGTATCGGTTGTTTGAAAATGTGGTTAAGCTTTTCTGAGATGCAAATATTTTAATTAACTAGCCAAGACTGTACATTTATCTCGCAAGACTTCTGAACAAGGTCTAAATTTGACTTGAATTTAACCAAGTTATTTCACATCCCTGTGTGTGCAATTGAATTCGTTTATGTGGTATTTTTCGAGATACCGCCAGTGCCAGATGGGCTTTCAACCGAACCTATACTGAGGATCACCTAATTAGCTCCACTAACTCCTTTATTGTATTTAGTCAGATTAATCTGCGATGCTTTCTAAGATACCATGAGCTAGCTCATCCACATGCAAACATTGATCTGCACACAAGTTAATGTGATAGATATATCGTCATGCGGGAGGTTTACCGCCAGTGACCGATAGGCTATCAACCAAACCGGTACTGAAGCTTGCCTCATGACCTGTCGAAATGCTGAGAGTTCCAGGGATTCAAGTTCGACTCCCTTCTTTTCTTCAATTGTATTGGGATACTTGCTCTTTATAGTGATAAAATCACTATTTATTTTTTTTTTATTTGTTTTGTTTTTTTTTTTTTTTTTGAGCAAGGGATTTGAATATGGAGTGACGAGAATCACTATTGGTTGTGCCTTTTGATGTGTGCACTGTAGGATGTCAAATTGTAGTGTTTTGACGTTTTGCAAATTTTTGATGTTTTTGCAACTTTTGAGAACTTGGGATTCATGGGGAATTGGGTAGGGAGGATGCTTGTCCTTTTGCCAACTCTCAGCATTCCTAGGGTCATTCGCACAGGGGGATAAGCAAGATAGCCGTTTTGCTTATGGTAACCGGGATTACGGTGCAGGTTTCATCTTTCGTTCACACAACTTAGGAATTTTTATGTGTGTTAATTTGTGTTGGGATGTTACGTAACAAGGCGTGATCCAAGTAAACTTTCCCGTGTAAAATCTGTTTAACTATGTACAGTTTTGGCTAGAAATTTAAAGACATCTGAATGACGAAAACCCTATATACATTAGGCGACAATGACGATGCTAAAATAAAAGGGTGATATGCTGGATGTATGCGTGTATGAAAATGGAGTTGATGTGGAAATGATGGAATTGCCAAATAATGACTCGTCTATGGTGCTGTTGTCTTGTATGACCTATCGAAGTATGCAATGTATGGATGCAATGCTTAATGCAACCTATATTTTTGTATTTTGATTTTTATGAGAATGCATGGAATTGGAATGCAATTGTTTTTGTGATTTTGATTTTTATGAGAATGCATGAAATTGAAATGCAAATGGTTGTGTAAAATTTTTTTTTTTTTTTTGGAATTGAAATGCAATTGTTTTTGTGATTTTGATTTTTGTGTTGTTTTTGTTGATTTTTGAATATTTATGTTGACCAAGCAGTAATGGTAACGCTTGGAGCTTTTGGTTTGACCAAAGGGTTTATAGATACCTTTGGGGCATTTAGGGATGACCAAGCGATTATAAAAATCCTTGGAGCTTTTGTCTTGACCAAAGGGTTTACAGATACCTTTGGGGCATTTAGGGTTGACCAAGCGATTGTGATAATCCTTGGAGCTTTTGGGTTGACCAAGCGATTGTGGTAATCCTTGGAGCTTTTTGTTGGACTATGGCTCTCTAGGTGTGGAATGGCCTCAAATGAATGATGTTCAAGGGTTCTGTTTCCTTGATTCCTTCAAGAGAGGCAAGCCGGTATGTTCCAGGTCCTATTTTACTGTCAATGATGTAAGGACCTAACCAGTTTGCTGCGAACTTGTCCCGTAGATGGGACGACAAATTAGAATTCTGTTGGTTCTCTTTTAAGACCAAGTCACCAACCTGAAATTCCCTAAGGTGGACTTTCATGTTGTATGCTTTCTTAAGTCGCTCTTGATAGATACGCAAATGCTCGAGAGCATTAACGCATCGTTCATCGAGCAACGTCAGTTGATCTAACCGGGCCTACCGTGCAGTGTCATCATCGATGAACTCTTGCATTGAAATGCGCAGGGAAGGAATTTCCAACTCAAAAGGCATGACTGCCTCGGAGCCATACACCAGCAAAAATGGAGTTGCCCCAGTGGGCATTCGAATGCTGGTGCGATAAGCCCATAGGGCAAGCGGGATCTGAATGTGCCAGTCTTTATGATTGTCTGCAACTGTCTTTTTAAGAATGGCGACTAGCATTTTGTTTGACGCCTCTGCTTGCCCATTTGCCTACGGATAATAAGGTGTTGAAAAGCTATGCTGAATCTTGTACTTTGTGGTCAAAGCACGCACATATTTATTCTTGAATGGTGTCCCATTATCTCGAGAGGATCTTGGATGGAATACCAAAATGACATATGATGTTATGCAAAATAAACTTCGCAATGCGGGCTCCAGTCGTAGTGGTCAGCGGAATTGCTTCCACCCATTTGGTAAAGTACTCTGTGGTCGTTAAAATGAACGTGTGACGACCAGATGACATAGGGGAGATCTTTCCAATTAGATCAAAGCCCCACTGCAAAAAAGGCCAAACCGATTGAATCGGCTGCAAGGCCTGAGAAGGTACGTGTGTCAAATTAGCATGGTGCTGACACTTCACGCACTTCTTCACATATGCACAACAATCTCGCTCTAAATATGGCCAATAATAACCCATGCGAAGAATGCGCTTTGCGATGGCCATACCACTGAAGTGGCCACCGCATGTACCATCGTGAGCTTGGGTGATCGCCCAAGCGGACTCTTGCTGGTCCAAACAACGAAGGAGGATTCCTTCATAATTTTGATGATACAAAATGTCTCCTAATAAGACATGCTTTGCCGCTTTCTGTTTGAATGATATTTTCGTGGCTTGTGTCAATCCAAGTGGGAGATTACCTAGCTTGAGGTAATCCCGAATGGGTGTGTACCAATCTTGCTGATCAAAAACCTCGATAGTATGAACGGCCAATCCCTCTTGAAGTCTATCCCGAACAAAAGCTGAGCAGGAAAGAACTTGTAAAAACAACGTGGTGTTGCTAGTAAGAGGGGTCGGGGAGAACAAGGACCCCCAATTGGCTTGAATCAAACAATCTCGAATTCGAGAGAACTTATCCAGAGATGGTTCAATCTGGATCATGTGGATTCCTGGCGTCAGATCAGAGCTTGCATGCTCCATCGTAGATTGCGATAATGTTGTAACCTGAATGGTTGTCATTTCACTAGAAGGGTCTTGCGGGATGAGTGACCCCAAGGAGGCCATAGTATCCGCAAAATGATTTGATGATCGAGGGAGTGCCTCGATGTCATACCATTCAAGTTGTGCCAAGAATTTGTCCACAAGGGCTTTATAGGCCCGCAAAACTGGACATTTACATTGGAATATCCCCTTTACTTGATTGACAATTAACAACGAATCACCAAAGATGTTCAATCATTTAATGTTCATGGTGATTGTTGTCTGAAGACCTATGAGCAAGGCTTCGTATTCTGCATTGTTGTTGGTGCATGGGAAGTCTAATTTAAATGACAAGGGCATTGGAGCACCTTGTGGAGTGAAGAATACAATTCCCGCACCACCCCCTTGCTCACATTTAGAACCATCGAAGAATAGGGTTATGTCATCTTGTGACTCGAGCTCATCAAAATCTGGCGACTCTGAAACATGGAAGACCCCATCATCAGGTAGTTCAAAAGTCAGAGGCTGATCGTCTTCAAGAGGAGCCTCAACTAGTTGATCGGCGATGACTTGACCTTTTATAGATTTCTGTCCAATGAATTCTATGTCAAACTCCGTCAACAACATGATCCATTTCGCCGTGTGGCTACTATGATAAGTGCGACTCATCATGTATCGCAATGGATTCTCCTTAGACACAACATACGTCTTATTACTAAGCATGTAGTGGCATAGCTTTTTGGTAGCAAACACCACCGCCAAGCGAGCTTTTCAACATATGCATAGTTAAGTTCATAACTGACCAGGGTGTGGCTAAGATAGTATGTAGCCTGTTCTCTGTGAAGTTCATTTTTTTGGGACAGCATGGCACCCAGTGCCACCTCAGTGGTTGAGATGTATAAATAGAACGACACTCCTGGTCTAGGTGGTGCCAATACTGGTGGCGAAGCCAAGTACTATTTAATGTCGTCAAAGGCTGACTAGCACTCGTCATCCCAATGAAATGTGACCCCCTTATGCAATAATTTATTCATGGGTCGGCATTTGTCAGATAACTGCGCTATGAAGCGCTTGATCGATGCAACCTTTCCCTACAGACTCCTGAGCTTCTTGATGGTGGTTGGGGGATGCATTTCAAGGATTGCCTTGACTTTGTTTGGATCAACCTCAATTCCTCGTTTGGAGACTATGAAACCCAAGAGCTTTCCAGAGGTGACGCCAAAGATGCACTTCTTGGGGTTTAGTCTGACTTTATGCTCAATGAGGCGATCAAGGACCTTGCTCAAGTCATCGATATGATCTGGGCGCAAAAGAGATTTGGCCAACAAATCATCCATGTAATCTTCCAAAGTTTTGTGCATGTAATCATGAAAGATGTACGTCATGGCACGTTGGTAGGTGGCTCCAGCATTTTTAAGGCCAAAAGGCATGACCTTATAGCAAAATGTCCCCCAAGGCATTGTGAATGCCGTTTTGAGTTGGTCCTCAGGATTGATACGAATCTGATTGTATCCGAAGAAACCATCCATAAGGGAAAGCATTTCGTGGCCCGTTGTAGCGTCTACCAATGCGTTGATGCTCGGCAAGGGAAAATCATCCTTAGGACTCGCTTTGTTAAGATCTTGAAAATTAGTGCATATGCGAATCCTCCCGTCGGGCTTCTTGACGGGAACCATGTTAGACAACCATGGCGGATAATCCACACAGATGACAAACTGGGCATCCAACAACTTTTGTAACTCATATTTTACCATTAAGGCCATTGTTGGATGCATCTTGCGTAGTTTTTGCTTGATTGGCTTGATTGTCGGATCAAGCGTTAAATTGTGCGTGACTAGCTGTGGGTCTAGTCCCGGCATATCCTTGTATGACCATGCAAAAACCTCCTTCTTTTCCTTAAGAAGGGTAACATAATCGGCTCTCTCTTCAGGGGAAATACTTACCCCCATCTTGAGAATCCGTGGATTTATTGAATCTGTGCCGATGTCTACATCAGTCGTTGCTTCAACTGACATATGGGATCCGTCTTCCAACTGGTGTGGAATTGGGATTAGATGGATATCGTTTGCTGAATTAAGATCGTCATTAGGAACGTCAAGTTCCTCTTTAGCATGGAAGACATCCTGAGTCTGTCCTAGAGTGAAATGAAACATCCCACCGCAAGGCCAATACTCTGATGGAGATGGTGGTGTGTCAATGCGATCCCAATCAATAGCCTCTATGTCTAGATGCAATAATCATGTTGGATTGGCTGGATCATGGATGGGGGCGGTCAAGTCAATGGAGACCATGTTGATGAAATGATTGTAATCTCCATTACCGCAAATGTGACAACTCTAACATTCTAGATGTTCTTGGTGCTTTGGATCTGGCTCTGTAGGCATGGGCACAAAGGGGTCAGCTCTATGCGTGGACCTGCAAATAGGGTCTGCCCTAGGCACTGATGGTTTGATAGGGTCTCCAGGTGGAAGATGTTCTATGTATTCCTGGAGTGGCGGGTGCAGTAATTGCTATAACTGCGCCAAGTTGAAATGCCTCCTAGGTCTTGGACCTATGTGTAAGTGTTCAAACATGTCATCTATGTCCAAAGGATTTTGTTGTTGTTGAGGTAGCCTATGCTCACTGGGATCATTCAATGGGAACATCATCAGGAAGTCCTCCTGATCGTTATTCAGTGGATATTCGGGCGAATGATCGTACTTCGACTCATCTTCAGAAGACCTTTCATGGTCTTGTCCATCTTCCCCTTGTGGGTGAGTCCATGAAGTTTCTCCTTGTTCAGCCGTAGGGAAAGGGTTGTTGAGGTCAACAAGGTTATTTGTTTGTAATGGGAAATAATCCCCCAATGTATAAGTTGTATTTGGATTGACATATGGATCTGATGCCAACCCATCCTTGTTGCCTATCCCTAGGCCTTGCATGTTTTTGACCAAGATGTCAAGGGGCAAAGGGTGATTAAACCCTACTCCTGACTTGTCATAAGGCATTTGGTATCTTGGTTGACACAAAACATGCATTCCTTGTTCATATCTGCCTAACCCGTATCCATGCCAATTGCATTGGCTAAGATATCGTAATGCGAAGTCGGGGTTAGCCAGATAGTTAACATCTTCCACAAAGGGATCTTCATCTTCCTCTTCTTTTCGGGAAGGTTCAACGCCATGATCCAGGCCCCCAAAAATAAAGTTTGTCTGATTAGGTGGGTAGCCTAAAGGAACCACGGAGCCTATGGGGAGTCGAGGTCTTCCCATGTCTTGCATAGACTGAAGTGTGGGCATTGCAACAACATTGCGCACTATGTACTCCCCCATGCCTGTGTTAGACATCTCAATAGTAATCGTTGGCGATTGAGGGGAAGCGAATGGGAGTTCTCCTTGAGTCCACTCCATGTGGGGTGAACTAGGCGTCTCAACTTCCATTCTATTAGGCGTCTCTTCTGTAGAGATGTTGGAGACTAAAGGTGGTTCTGTTTCCAGGGGCTTCTTTCCTTTGTCCATTGGTGTGGCCACCGTAGGTGGCGTCGTTGTGGGAGGACTGGATGAAGAAGATGATCCCGCCTGAGGATTTGATTGATTTGGTATTGAATATTCTTGCTTAGTCAGACCCCTCTTAGATGGATTTAACTGGAAATCCACATGCGTTGAAGGAAGAGTCGATTGCGGCATGATTTGCACTGAGTTGCAATATTTAAAAGGTTCCAAATCTACGGGGACCACGTGCACTTGTCCTTCAAATGTATACTTCAAACATTGATGAGCAATTGAAGGGACACACTTCATATCCCGGATCCAAGGCCGCCCAAGCAAGATATTGTAAGCCATCTCACCTTCTAAAATGTGGCACAACGTATGAATGGTCTTTTGTCCCACTTGTATGGGCGGGACAATTGTGCCAATCGTCGAGCATATCGCATCATTAAATGCTCGAAGGGTATAAGTGGAAGGTGCAATGTGAGAGGTTGGTAGTTTCAAATGTTTCAGTGCAGCGGTGGTAATAATGTTACTGGACGAACCAGTGTCTACCAACACCCGTTTGTATGGAGTCCCGTTGACCCGCGCAATAACGTGCAGGGGTGGATCCGCTACATCTCCAATCACCGTTTTTAGCTCATCTTCCCTAAAGGTAATGACTGGTTCAGTACACTATTTGACATGCCCCACAAAATTGTTGAACGAATCGCTTCGTGGGGTTGCAATTCAATTGCCTTTAATATCTCCATAAGAGCTTCTCGATGGGGCGTCGATTGTTGAATAAGCTCATAAATGGAGAGCCTAGCCGATGTGGTCCATAGACTTTGAGTAAGTCTAGTTCGAATCGTGGCCACTGGTCTAGGCGGGGGCATCTATGTAGGATTCGGTTGATGTTGTGATGTGGATGGAACTTCCCTGGTGGTTGTCGCGGGGGCAACTCTTGGGTGTCTCTTGTTTCTTGTCACAATGCTAATCATCCCAACATACCCCTCCATGGGGCAACTCTATTGCACTTCGTTGACATGCAAAGGTTTTGTTTGTGCATCATGTGTGGGTAAAGGATCTTTGAAAACACCCATTTGTTGGTTGTTGGGTGCGATGGGATTATCCACTACCAATGTGTGATTGTCAATAAGATCTTGCACTAAACCTTTAAACGTCCAATAGACATTAAGATCATGCCCTTTCCTTCTGTGGAATCTATAGAAAATATCCTCTCTATACCCTTTAGGCTTTGGCACATTGGGATCAATTGTTGGAATATCTGGCAGATTAATCAAGTTTGCCACTGACAAACGGTCAAACAAGGAGTCCCTAGACTCAGTGTATGGTGTAAATTGTCGCTTGGGGCGACGTTGCTGATTTTGATCCTGCTTTTTGTTATCTTTCTCATAATTATTGTGAGGCACCGCCTGATAATTAGCCTTTGGAGGCTGTGTTGCTTGGGCAGGCATAGGGGCATTAATAGCAACTTGATTGACCGCGACGGGTTTCTGTTGCGTATTCCCTGTTTTGGTGCTCTTGTTCCACTCTTTTTTCTTAGGCTTGGGAATAATTTTCCATCCTGTATCTTGATCTCTTCGATACGTCTAGCTTGCGCTAGAGCTTCTTCTAAAGTGGCGTATTGTTGTAGCTGCAATAGCACAAAGATCGATCGCAAACAACTCTTTGCGAACATTTGAGTTAGGTCGGACATAGGAGGGAGATAGGACAGCTTTGAAAGCACCGTCCTCCATCGATTCCCATATGCTACCATAGATTCTTCCTCATACTATTTGAGGCTAGCTAGATCATTGAGTGACACCTTTTTCTTTGTATTGAAAGCAAAACGTTCTAGGAACGCGTCCACTAGTTGATCCAAGTTGTAGATGCTATGCTTCGGTAGATGGGTAAACCAATCCGAGGTAGATCCTACGAATGTGGTTATGAATGTTCTCAATAACAATGCATCATTGTCTTGTATACCAAAACATTGGCTCAAAAATCGCGTCACATGTTCTTGAGCATCCTCATCCCCTTTAAAGAGTGCCAACTGGGGCAGCTTGAAATGTTCGGGGTATGGAGGTGTTGGCACTGATGGATGCATCGGATGACTACGGAGTTGGCATAAGGTAGGCTTTTGGGGCCCAGCAGTCTTGAGTTCCATAGTCTCTAAGCATTCTAACAACACTTTGTATGCATCAGAGGACGTAATCTCCTCCTCCTTGGTTGGTTCCCACTGTGGGTTGCGGGGAACTTGAGGCCTTTGAATGGATAAATGGGTAGCATCCCTTCTGCCTTGATAGGGCATTTCAGCCCGCTCTTCTTCTTGGTAATAATCCTCATAATCTTCTTGAGGAGTGTTTGGCCTAGGCCTCGTAAACATGGATGGGTGCCCGCGGAGGATGCCCATCACGGTTGCGGGGAATGGCCTCCCGCTCAGGTCTAAGAGGTCTTGGAGGCAGTGCTTGTTGAAGTCACGGAGACCTGTCTCGCACTAAGGGGTTGTGCCTCACATACATCTCATATTGTTGTGCGTGAGGGACTGGAGCCTTCTCAGGTGCATGGTTGTGAAGCAATTCAGCTGTCTGACGCTGGATGCGCTCTTGATCAAGGCGACACAAATGTTCTAATTCCTGTTGTTCTTGTCTAAGCCGCATGATTTGTGCTTGGCGGGCGGCTAGTTGTGTAAATGCCAAGTCATTTTGTTCTATCGTCTCTTGTTTAATAGGCCTAGATGTCTCTCCTACATATTTGTTTCGATCATGGTGCTCCGAGACCCCTATATGTTGCTTCCCTCTATCGAGGTTGGCCGCATTAACTTGAAACTCTGGTCTCAATAAGCGATCCGGATATAAAGCAGGTGCGGACGTGCATCGTTTCTGCACTCTGGATACCGTTCTTGAGGAATGTAATGATCTTCCTCTCTCTCTCTATGATATGCATAAAAAGTGCGGGCGGAATTGTCTTGCCCTGTCGGGAGAACTCGATGTTCGGATATGGTCTACTGTGTCCGACATTAATTGGGGGTAAATTAGGAACAACAAAATCATATGGTTCTTCCTTTTGGACCCTTTGTTGTTCCATAGCAATACACAATGCTTCATCACTAGGCCACCCATAATGAACTTCCAAAGGAGGCCTCGTGCTTAGACCAGGTGGTACATATAGGTTATTTTCTTGAAAATATTCTTGTTGCTCATGAGTTCCCCTTAGGGAAGGGGTTCTAAATTCTTGTCTATTGAAGGCCTGACTTGGAGAGCCCCTCAAGGAGGGGCCTCTAGAACCATGTTCTATAACTGTATGGGTTGGAGTGCCCCTCAAGGAGGGGCGTCTCGAGCCATGTTCTGCATGGTGTGAACTAAATGGTGTAACCTACCGTCGAGGCGGGATGGCTAAGTCTTCAAGGCTATATCGGAGATGATTTGTCTCTCTTGGTGCATTTTCTGTAGCTTCTGCCCTTGATTGGGCTTGGCTACGAGTATTCACCATGGTAATGCTAACCTAAAAATGCAAAAGCAAATTCTTTTTATGATTTTCTTTTTATGATTTTTTTTTTCTAAACAGAAAATAGCATACACACACAAGCAATGATTATCTCTTTTAAAGATTAATAGTGTGCCCTAAATCTGGTTTAGTGTGTTTTTGTTGTTTGTTTTGTTTTTTGAAAATTTTGTGAAATGTTTAAATGCAATTATGAAGGCTCTTATGACTCCCAAAATGGTCGCCCCTTCAATATACCATTGTCGGACCGATATACCAACCTCTCTATATACCCGCCCTTACGTGAGGGAGACTATAGGTACGTGAGAGCATATGATACGTGGAACATAGGCGGTACGAAAGGGGAATCACTCTGTTTATGACACCTACCATAGAAGACTTATCCTCGCGTGTCGGGAATCACCCCAAGCTACACTCGGTCAGCTTTCGTCAGGATTTACGTCTAGCAACAGTCGTGATCGAGGTAATGGATGCAATATCTCAAGCCAAAGTGATAATGGAATCCACCTTTGGTCTTGTTCAAGGGTTGGGGTTTTACGACCAACGCCTTGGTTTAAAATACCACGTGATGTGTGGGGTTCATTTTAATTTTGCAAAAATTGAAACAGGCAAATGAAAAAGAAATCTTTCCCTAAGCCATACAAAATCGAAAACCAAAAAACAGAAAGACAAAAATTTGACAGAAGCTATAAAAACCCCTACCTCTTCTCTGCTTGACAGGATGTTTCTGATTTGCTCTGAAAAATGCACAGATTTATACTCGTCCCTGGGTGAGGCGAATATCAGAACAGTAATCGTCCCAGGGTGAGACGAATAAAATATTCGTCCCGGGGTGAAACGAATAAAATTTTGTAATCGTCACTTACAGAGACGAATAACAGTCCGATGTTGAAAAATAGGTACCTGTAAAAAAAAAAAACAAGTAATTTTAGATCAATAATTTAACCTAAAAAAAATAGAGGACAGAGGTCCCACCGTGATCGCCATTGAAAGCACGAGATTCCGGAAACAAAAAGGATAAACTAAAATTGCGATGTAAATGAAACTAAAATAACGCTTAAACCCTATGTTATTGAAAATTGCATAAAAAGAAAGAACATGAACACAAGATATTAAAGCAATATAAAAATCGGCCCTTTTATTGATATGCTTTGCAAATTTGTGTTACAATGCGTCTCCTTCCTTTTTAGGGGATAGGAGCGTTAAGTGTTGCTCTTTTACAACTTGTTTCAGAATTCCTTCTTCCGCGTGCCCACATGTAAGATGGGCGAACCAAAACGTCATCGTCGCTTGCGTTGGTAAAGGTAGATTCCTCGCTGCTCCTCTAATGCTGCAAATCTGCGTTCAAAGAAACAAACAAAGAATCAGTAGCACCTGTGTATGAAAAATAAAAGATAAATCTAACTATGGCTAAAATGAATCTAAATGAACTAAAAACTTGACAAAAGCATAAACATGAAACTAGCTAAAAACTACAAAAGAAATAAAGCAGGGGGGGTGCCCGAAGGCAAACCACCCACGGGTGAAACTTTGCTTCGACACCAATCCGCTTGGGATGGGTCCGTAACCTGATGTGATGTGTTGTCGGCAAATTGATAGGATATTGTGGTCAGAAAAATCGGTGTTGGTTCTTGATTCGTGCCTTCAAAAGTCACCCACTAACCTCTCTTTCGATTAAGAGATTATGGATGTTGAAAGCACAAATCGCAAGTAAGTGAATTAGCAGCACTTCGTCGCTCAAAATGCTCCTTCTCTATATCTTTTGGGTGAGGAAACTCACCATTTTATAGACCCAAGGGGTCTCTTTGAATTAACATGCAAAAGTGTTTCTTTGCATGAATGCTTTTTGTGTGAAAAGAAGACTTCTTCTTGATCAAGGGATTCTTAACTATCTCTGTGCATGTCTTTGTATGTTTTAGAAAAGCTCACTTGCACTCCCATGCAATGAAGGGATAGCTAAGTGGCAAATCTGAGTTGTCTTAAAAAGCTCACTCTCATTCCCATGCAATGAAGGGAAAGTCAATTGGCAGATATGAGTTGTCAAAAGAACTCACTCGCACTCCTATGTCATGCAGGAAAAGCTAAGTGGCAGTTCTGAGTTGTCACATGCCGAGATCTGACTTTTTGTCGGTCAAACCTGGCGTTCGTCCCACCCCGAAGCGAGCGCTGGTAATCGTCTCTGGGTGAGACGAGTATTAATCTGCACTCGTCCCTGGGTAGGATGAGTACAAATCCGCACTCGTCCCTGGGTGGGACGAATAAGCAATAAAGTGTCTAAAAGGTGCCAAATTGATCCCTGACTTGCAAAACTGCTGTGTGAGTGGTTAGAACCACTGTTTAACCTCTGGGGGCTGTCCTGGGGGCTGTGTGTGTTAGTGCGATCAGTGCTTGTTGTCACATAATCGGATTGGTGTTGTTTTGGTGTCTACAATAGTTCACAGTACAAATTCATTGAATATGTTACAGAGGTAAATTAACATAGTTCACAGTAGGAATTCATTGAATATGTTATGGAGGAAATTTAATGTAGTTCATAGTAGGAATTCATTGAATATGTATTTAACGTAGTTCACAGTAGGAATTCATTGAATATGTTAAGGAGGCAATTTAACATAGTTCACAGTAGGAATTCATTGAAAATGTTGACGCAATTTAACATAGTTCATAGTAGGAATTCATTGAATATGTTATGGAGGTAATTTAACCTAGTTCATAGTAGCAATTCATTGAATATGTTATGGAGGCAATTTAACATAGTTCACAGTAGGAATTCATTGAATATGTTATGGAGGCAATTTAACATAGTTCACAGTAGGAATTCATTGAATATGTTATGGAGATAATTTAACATAGTTCACAGTAGGAATTCATTAAATATGTTATGGAGGCAATTTAACATAGTTCACAGTAGGAATTCATTGAATATGTTATGGAGGCAATTTAACATAGTTCACAAAAGGAATTCATTGAATATGTTAGAAAGGCAATTTAACATAGTTCATAGTAGGAATTCATTGAATATGTTAGAGGTAATTTAACATAGTTCATAGTAGGAATACATTGAATATGTTATAGGGGCAATTTAACATAGTTCATAGTAGGAATTCATTGAATATATTAGAAATGCAATTTAACATAGCTCTTAATAGGAATTCATTGAATATGTTAGAAAGACAATTTAACATAGTTCATAGTAGGAATTCATTGAATATGTTAGAAATACAATTTAACATAGTTCATAGTAGGAATTCATTGAATATGTTATAAAGGCAATTTAAATTAGTTCATAGTAATAATTAATTGAATATGTTATAGAGGCAATTTAACATAGTTTATAGTAGGAATTCATTGATTATGTTATAAAGGCAATTTAACATAGTTCATAGTAGGAATTCATTGAATATGTTATAAAGGTAATTTAACATAGTTCATAGTAGGAATTCATTGAATATGTTACAAAGGCAATATAACATAGTTCATAGTAGGAATTCATTGATTATGTTATGGAGGCAATTTAACATAGTTCATAAAGGTAATTTAGCATAGTTCATGGTAGGAATTCATTGAATATGTTATGGAGGCAATTTAACATAGTTCGTGATAGGAATTCATTGATTATGTTACGAAGGCAATTTAACATAGTTCATAGTAGTAATTCATTTAATATGTTATGGAGGTAATTTAACATAGTTCATTGTAGGAATTCATTGAATATGTTATGGAGAAAATTTAACATAGTTCACAGTAGGAATTCATTGAATATGTTACGAAGCAATTTAACATAGTTCATAGTAGGAAATCATTGAATATGTTACAGAGGAAATTTAACATAGTTCATAGTTGGAATTTATTGAATATGTTAGAAAGCCAATTTAACATAGTTAATATTAGGAATTCATTGAATATGTTATAAAGGCAATTTAACATAGTTCATAGTAGGAATTCATTGAATATGTTATAAAGGTAATTTAACATAGTTCATAGTAGGAATTCATTGAATATATTATAAAGTAAATTTGACATAGTTCATACTAGGAATTCATTGATTATGTTGTTGGACATTTTGAGCTTATTTAGTTGTCATTGATGTCAATATGAGAAGTTGTCATTGATGTTAAGGTGAACACATGAAGTTGTCATTAACACCATGGAGTACATCATTACTTCCACTAGGAACAATGCGAAGAGTTGAATAAAAGGTGTCAAAATATTGTTTTATAAGGGTTTGTGTTAAAACCATGGTGGAAAATTAAATGGTTTAATTAAAACCATTATGAGGATATAAAGGCTTCCTTAAAACATTGTGATGGCAGAATTAAGGTTTTTATTAAAACCATGGTGGCAGAATAATTTACATCAAACCCATGGAGTACAAATAAAGGTTTAAATTTTATCTCAAGAAGGCTTTAATTTTATTAAAGTCAAAGGTTTATAAAATAATTTACAAAATTTAAATTCTTTTAGAATTTAAATAATTTATAAATTATAAAGGTCTAAATAAGGCATCGACGTCATCAATTTAATTGAGTGACGACATCCATGACAAAATGTGAAATTCATATATAAAAGGAATGCCAAAGGGGCATTAAACTTACCTTCATCGATTAAAATTTCATGCGACCAAGTGAGAGAACAATTCATGCAATCATTGAGGAAGAAGACAAATCCGAGTTGTATTTTAGCGCCAGGGAAAAGACAAAAAATTTAGGGCTTAAGCCTCACACCCATTGGATGTGGTGGTCCATTGGCAATGCACGTTTTGTGAGGGTATTGAGAGTGGAAGTATCTATGGTCAATTCACGTGGAGGTTGTTTGTGTGTTGGTCTTGAGCGCTACGGAGGAAAATGATTTGAATGCACTCGTTTTGAGCACCAAGGTTGGAAGAAATAGCATGAGGTACTCTTTGGGTTCCAAACGTACGTCTAGCACACATAGTGGTCTAGCCCACGGCTAAGGCACACGAGGAAGCAAAGATTGGGGGTTAGAATCTCATAAGTGGCAAAGGTAATTTTTGTTAAATAAATTTTTATTTGCCTAAAGTCTTTTCTAAGGTAAAAGGGAGTTATA
Source organism: Wollemia nobilis (assembly GCA_028583015.1). Taxonomy (NCBI): domain Eukaryota; kingdom Viridiplantae; phylum Streptophyta; class Pinopsida; order Araucariales; family Araucariaceae; genus Wollemia; species Wollemia nobilis. The sequence continues at coordinate 3,472,530 of JAQPPZ010002064.1, forward strand.
AGGGTAGAATGAAAAGTTATTTGTTTGGAAATTGATTTATATCATAGGAGTTATAAGGAAATTAGATTTGATTTTTGCCAAAGTTCTGCTTGGTATTAAAATTTAATTAAAGAGGTTTTTGAGTTAAATTTTTATGGATGTTAAATTTATTTTAATTGGGAGATTATAAGGTGTTGTTTGGAAAAATATTTTATGTATGTTGATGGTTGTTTTGAAAGGTGGAGTGATAAGGTGTAATTGAGTTTTTGCATTAAATTGTGAGAAAGATTTATCTTCTAACCTCTTTGAGTTTGGAAAAGAAGTTGTTTTGATTGTGGCAGATTTATGAGATCTCTTAATCATCAAGAAAAAGGTATGAGCACATTCTTCCATATTTGAATTGATTGATTGGTTTTCTGGAAAATAAGTTTGGAGTGAAAAGGACTTGATTAGGGTTTTCCTATTGAGTGTGTTGAGTTAATACTTCAATGTTTTTTGGAATAAAGAATTTTTGTTAAACCTTGTTTGATAAGCATTGTTGTTGAAGCCATTGATTGAGTGAAGAACTTGAATTCGGGTTTAAGTATCATTGTTATGTGAGAGTTTTTTTATAAACATTGTTGTTGAAGTGAGTTGTTGAGAAAATAACTTGAACTAGGGTTTGAAGAGAACATGAGTATCATTGTTATGTGAGAGTTATTTTATAAGCATTGTTGTTGAAGTGAGTTGTTGAGCAAAGAACTTGAACTAGGGTTTGAAAATAACATGAGTATCATTATTTTGTGATAATTGTTGTTGAGCATTTTTGGAAATATTTTGAGTTGAGTGAATATATGCTTGGACTAGGGTTTGTGAGCAAGGATTATTTCATTGAGTGATTGGTTGAGTAGAGTTAGTTGAGCCTAATCAGGTGGATGAGTGAAGTGATTGTTCAAGTTCCATAAAATAAACTATTCTATATTCTGAATTGAGTTGAGAAAGTGATTGAGCATTGATTTGTATTTGAAGCATATCGAGTCTCTAACAATTCTCCTTATGTTTCTAAGAGAGTGATTGAAAGTAATTGAGCATTGTGATGAGTATAGAGCATATTGAGTCTCTAAAAATTCTCTTTATATTTATGTGAGATTGGACAAGTTCTGTATGGACTTGTTGAGTAGATTGGACAAGTTCTGTGTGGACTTGTTGAGTAGGTTTGAGTAAGTTTTGTGTGGACTTGTTGAGAATATTTGAACAAGTTCTATGTGGACTTGTTGAGCATATTGGACAAGTTCTATGAAAACTTGTTGAGAATATTTGAGCAAGTTCTATGTGGACTTGTTGAGCAGATTGGACATTTCTTGTGTGGACTTGTTGAGCATATTTGAGCAAGTTATGTGTGAACTTGTTTAGCATATTTGAGCAAGTTCTGTATGGAATTGTTGAGAAGATTGGAAAAGTTTTGTGTGGACTTTTTGAGCATATTTGAGCAAGTTCTTTGTGGACTTGTTGAGCATATTTGAGCAAGTTCTATGTGGACTTGTTAAGCATATTTAAGCAAGTTCTTTGTGGACTTGTTGATCAGAATTGAGGACATATTTTGGTGCAAATTTAAGGATAGATTTATTTCAGGCCAGAGATAGATATTGAACAGATTTGTGCTAGACCAAAGGACTATGTTTAGTGTAGATTTGAAACAAATATTTAGAGGTGAAATATCAGAGAGGACAATAGTATTCAGTGTATAGATATCCATTAGCCAGGGTAGTGAGGACAGGTCTTCTAAGTGGGGACAAGAGTCTTTAGTGGAGAGAGATCCACAAGCCAGTATAATGGAAGCAATAGTCTTCTAGAGGATCACCATCCATAGTAGAGGATAAGGAGTTCTCCTATGGATAGAGATCCATGAACTTGATTTAGGAGATTGGTATCTCCTTTGGACAGAGGTCCATAAATATTGTAATAGGGAAGGATTCCCAAGAGATTGATTGATAAATTTTTAGTGAAATATTTTCTCCGTGGAGTAGCACACATTGGGTGAACCACGTAAAATTGGCGTATGATGTGTGTGTGATGTTTTGTGCACTGCTTTAGTTTTTGTTGTTGATATTTCCATTGATATATTGCATAATATTGATTGTCATAAGCAATGTAAAAAGTTGTCTTATATAGTTCAAACCCCCCTCTCAGTATAAGCTTGTGTTCTTCATATCTTATAAAGGTAATTTAACATAGTTCATATTAGGAATTCATTTATTATGTTATAAAGGCAATTTCACATAGTTTATATAGGAATTCATTGACTATGTCATAAAGAATGATGTATGTTATAATATGGATAACATAGTTTATTTATGAAAGAATACATCATGTTATAGGATGAATAACATAGTTGTATTTAAAGAATGACTTATGTTATAGAATGAATAACATAGTTGTGTTTAAAGAATGACTTATGTTATAGATTTAATAACATAGTTTGTTTTGGAAAACTTTGGATTATTTTACAGAATGGATAACATAGTTTGTGTATGAAAGAATGATTTATGTTATGAAATGAATAACATAGTTTGTACATGAAATAATGAGTTATGTTATGAAATGGATAACTTAATCTGCATGAAATAATAGATTATGTTATAAGATGGTATAACATAGTTATTATTGCAAAAATGGATTATGTTAGAATGTGATTAACATAGTAATGAAAGGAAAGTTATTGATTATGCTAAGCATGTTAGTATAGTTAGTAATGAAATGTGGATTATTGAATTAGCTAAAGGTATGGGACTTTAGCTAGTTTGGTAAATGAAATGTGGATTATTGAATTAGCTAAAGGTATGGGACTTTAGCTAGTTTGGTAAATGAAATGTGGATTATTGAATTAGCTAAAGGTATGGGACTTTAGCTAGTTTAATAAATGAAATGTGGATTATTGAATTAGCTAAAGGTATGGGTCTTTAGCTAGTTTGGTAAATGAAATATGGATTATTGAATTAGCTAAAGGTATGGGTATTTAGCTAGTTTGGTAAGTAAAATATGGATTATTGAATTAGCTAAAGGTATGAAACTTTAGCTAGTTTGGTGAATGAAATATGGATTATTGAATTATAAAATGTATGGGGTTTTAGCTAATCAAGGAATGATGTGAATTAAAAGAGCAATTCATGGTAAAGTCATGGGAACTATGAGTTCCTATGCATTGTATTGGTATACATTTGGGTGAAAAGGATTATGGATTCTTGTATTTGTAAAAGACCAAAATTATGCAATATATAAAGCATATTTAAGACTGGGTTTTTCCTAGGATATAATTGTGTTATGGATATTGAGTCTCTCTTTTTATTTTCTTTAATGTATCTCTTTATTGTAGTTTCCATATTCACTTTTAATGTATCTTTTGATGGTTGATTCTTATGTTTGATTTGAATGGATGTTTTAGTAAATATTGTTCTTTGCTTGTTCTAAATTAGATAAAATTTATGGTTTTTAGTATGTGATGGTGTTTTTTTTAATTTAATTTTAATATATATATATATATATATATATATATATATAAATATATATATAACAATAAATAGTGACATCCCTTAAACTAGTTGGGTTTTGGGGGTGTTACAATATTGCAAAGGAGAATTTCCAAGTATTGGATCATTCCATAAGTCAATTTGAGATCCATATCCTAGAATCTAAGAGATATTGTTTAGGATCAATTGCTTGGCTTCCATAATATGTTTCCATATTAGAGAGGCTCTAGACCTTGTGTTCATATTTCTCATTAGGTGCATTCTTGTTGTTGAGTCTACATATTTAGATTTAAAAATCCTTTTCCATGGAAATTCTAGAGGTTGATATAGATGCCACAAGATTTTTGTCCCTAATGCCTTGCTCATAATTTTTTCTTGTGTTATTCCTAGTTCCCTTTGATCCATTCATGTAGAAGCTAAATTCCATTTGAGTAAATGGAAATTCATTTTTTCATTTTTTTTACCTCCTTTCCAAAGGAAAATTTTAACCAAATTAGTAAGTTCTTGTAGAACACGTTTTATAGCATGGTAAACCAAAAGTTGATATATTGGAATTTCAAACAAGATTAGCTTGATTAAAAATCTTCTACCTATTGAACTCAACCATCCATTACTATATGCTTGTATTTGCTTCTATAGCTTCTCAATAGTTGGCATATAATTATTTCTTGGTTTGATATGAGATCCCATTATAACCTCTAACTATCTAAAATATTGTTATGGTCCTTCCCTATATCTGACTATTTGTGTAAAACCTTTATTTTCTATTAGAATTGTATTAATTATATAAAATTTAAATTTATTACAATTAATTAAAGAACTAGAAGCTAATTCAAATAAATTTAAATAGATCTTGAATTTTCTAATATAATACTTGGTTTCTTCTCTTGATAATATAGTTTCATCAATGAATTGGGTATGTACAATGGGTTTGACATCTTGGACAACTATGATTCCTTGTAACTCCCCTACACTTCTCATGTTGCTAAGAGCTCTTCCTAGTGTTTCTACTAGTAATATGTAGAGGTATGGGGATAGTGGGTAGCCTTGATAATTTTTCTTGGAAGATTTAAAAATCAAAAAGTTCTCCATTGATCAAAGGGAAGATCTAGGGATCTTTGATACATACTCCTATCCATTGCACCAGTTGTATCAAGAATAAAAACTTAGTTACAACACTCTCCAAGAACTATAGGTTAACTCTATCAAAATCATTTTCCATGTCTAATTTAATGGAAAACTTCTTTGATTTAATGTTGAAGTAGGAGTATCCAATGGCATTAGCTCAGCTAATTAGATTCCTCCTTTGAAGGAGGAGACCAAGGTTCAAATGTTGCCAAAGAATACATGCTTAAATAGCCAGTTTGTTGTAATACCATCATATGGTAATGATGTAATATAGTGGGATATGTTTCAATCCTATTTTCATATAAAAAATATTAGAGCATGAGAGGAGTGTCCCATTCACCATAATGATATTGTAATAGATTTTATTTCCTAGTATAGAACATCCTTGTTCTTCTAAAATCAAATAACTAAGCAAATTTTTGATCTAGTTCGCAATAATCTTCATCATAATTTTATATGAGTAGTTACACAAAAAAATAGTTTGAATCTATTACGAGTAGTAGAATTCTTATTTTTGGAAAATATAGCAAGAAATGTTGAGTTAATGGCTCTAGAGAGCATACCTTCATTTCTAAAATATTCAATTATTTGTAGCAAGTCATCTCTAATAAGGTATAGAATTGCTAATAAAAGTTATTACTACAACTATAGGTCTTGGAGATCTATATTTAGGAGGAGAGTGTACCACTAGTTCCATTTCTTCCTTTGTCACTTGAGCATATAAATTAGCTTTTTCTTCTTGATTAAGTATTGATGGTATGTTCTAGAGCATATTATCTTGAGCTTGAAGATGATTAGGTTCATGGGTGAGTAGCCTTGAAAAGTAGTATTGTGTCAATTATTTTATCTTTTGTTTCTATGTGTAAATGGTCGCATCCTTCTTTATTGCTATAATTATGTTCCTATGGTATTTTTTAATTGTTTTGAGATGGGAAAAATGTGTTCTTGTTACCATTTTATAGCCATACTATTATGGAATCTTCTTCAAAATGTTGCATAACTCGATCAACAACTTTTTTCTTTGATCAACTTGTTGAGGAAGAGGAGATGCATTATCTAGCTATATTTTTTATTTCTCAAGTTGTTATAAAATCAACTCTTTTCTTTGAAATGGATTTTTGGATAGCCACTTTCTGATTTCTTTTTTAAGTCTTACAATTTTTTTTCAATATGTATTGAGGTATTTTTTATGATGTTTTCTACTATCAATTATTCTCTATCATTAGTCTGAAGTCTTTCTACTCTGTCCATCCTAAATTATATTTAAATGGGATCTTCATTACTTTCTATCTATTCTGACCCCTTTTCAATATTATTGGTCCATGATTAGATATTGCACTTTGGATTATATGGCTAGTTAGAAGTGGATATATAGTTAGGATATTCTCACTAACTAAGAATCTATCTAATATTTCTACAATGTAATGGATTCCTAATCTTCTATTTGTCTAGGTATACTTCCCTTTTTGAGGAATGACATCTTGTATATTTTCTTGATCAATTATGTGTTTTAATGGGTCTCTATTGGGATCATGATTCATGTTACCCCTTGTCTTTTCTTATTATCTAATGTGGCATTCAAGTCTCCTCCTATTAGTAATTTTTTTGGATGTTCTTGGATGATCCAATGATGTAATTGATTCCATACCTCTCTTTTGTGCTCTGGGTTGTTAGGCCCATAGAAGTTGACAATAGTTATACAAATACCATTAAGTAGTTTAAAATTTAAAGCAAGCCAATTATTGTGTTTATGTTTTGCTATGTAATTTAATTTTTAGGAATCCCATGTTGTTATAAGCTTACCTAAAGCACTTGATAAACTTATTGCATCATGCTTTGATTGTCTCTATATCTTATTCTATTCTAGTGCCACTATGTTATCTACCATTTTTTATTCTTGTAAACATACTATAAGTGGTTTATTTAGTTTTACAAGATTTAATAGGTAGTTTTTCTTTAGAGGACTACCCAATCCCCTATAGTTCCATGAGAGCACTACCATTTTTAGATACCTTTGGAAATTCCAAACTAGTCTGAGTCTTTTTTTTTTGGATGAAAAAACCATTATATTAATAAAATAATGTTTAATCATACAAAAAAATGTGGGTGGGATTAGCACACCCCGTAAAACAATACATTAACCATTTTGGTTAAGAGTATACAAGAGTGTCAGAAACAACCCACAAACTGCCAATAACAATTGCCAAAATAGTATTAAATATGCATTCAGAAAGAAAGAAGTCGAGAAATTACTGCCACCTGGAAGGGGAAGTAAGATGCACATGACTCATAATGCAGGGTGCATTCCCCCAATGATCCATGATGGTACGCAAGTACTGCAGCTCCACCTATACTTTTTGAACCTGTACTTGAATTTGTAACCAGCAATCAAAGAATATATCATATTTATTAGCAACAAAGAAGACATGTCTGACATCTTACTGAGAAAAAATAGCTCTATTTCGGGACTTCCATAGATAAAAGAAGGTACCAATCCTAAAAATATTCCAAACAACATCCAAGTTGAAGGAAAAATCAATAGGGTCACCCAAAATAGCATGCACCCAAGTAAAATCCTCCTGCATAAAAGGTCTAAAAAATTCAAGAAGCCACTCCCAAGCCGACTGAGCCCGATCACAAGACCAAAAAACATGCAGTAAATCTTTTGCTTGTCCAAAAACTGGGTAAATGAGATTATGAACACCCAGATGCTTACTGCCAATAGGTAATCCTTGATGTAAGAGACTCAAAGAAAAAAAACTCTATTTAGGTTCAATATAAGTAGCCCAAGCAATCTGAAACCTCTTATTCCATTGGGAGGGAAGAGAGACTAAATTCCATCTTAGAGTGAGCTTATCAACCATTGGAACTTGTCGGGCGAGCCATTTGTAACAAAGATGAGCTTTATATTGCAAAACAGGAAGCTCCCTAGGCCAACACCAATCTGACCACTAGGGTTTTTGAAAATTCTTATGTAGTTTGCTCCAAATAGAAAATGAAATACTATCAATAACCACCTCATAAGTGTCTCTATCACCAAGATTTAAATTGTGAATTTGATAAAAACTTTCCTAGGGTATCCAACACCTAGCATGTCGGGAGAAGAAATCAAAAATGGAAGCAATACCATGCTTATAGAACCTCTACGCTCTGACCCACTGCACCAGAGCTAAGGGAGAACCTTGCCAAGTGATAACAGGAGACCACCAAATATTCATGGAAGACAAAGAGGCACCTGCTTTGTGAAAACTCCCTTTCCAACTAATTCAGGTTTTGAAGGCCTCCTAGGCTTTCCAAATACTATGAATGACAAAATAACCTTTAATTTTAATAGGGACAGGGGCAGTAAGAATGGATTGCAATCCCACCCCTTTCCAAATTTTCTTACCCTGAAGAAAACTAGAAGAAATGTAATGCCTGACCAACACTTTCCAAGATTCATCCCCAATTAAATATCGGGTGATCCATTTAGCACAAATGGCAAGACCTTGTCGGTGACAATCAAACAAACCCATGCCTCCACAATCCTTGGACAAACAACAAATTTCCCAGGCTACCCGATGAAAACCTTGCTTGACAGAGTCTTTGGCCCACAAGAGGTCTCTCAGAAGCTTATCCAATTTTTTATAACAAGATTTGGATGGAACCCAAAAAGATGAATAATAGACATGGGTAGTGGCTAAAACCTTAGAACAAATCTAAAATTTTCCTTCCAGAGAAATTTTCTTACTAGTCCAGTAAGAAAGCTTCTTTTCCACTTTATCAATAACATACTACCACAATTGAGCAGAGGAACCATGAAATGCAAAAGGAATTTCAAGAAATTTAAACACCTCACCTAGATGAATCCAAGTCCATTGGAATTGATGTAACTAGTGTGGTATTTGAGATTGAGATTGCCGAAAACAGGATGTTTTTTCCATTGTATATAAGAACTAGAGGCTAAACACAACACCTCTAAGAAACTAATAGCCAAGGAAAGGGATTTCTCATCTTCTTGAAGAGTTAATAAAGAATCATCTACAAAATTACCATTGACCAACTGACGGTCAGAATTAGGGAGAGCAATACCCTTGATTAATCCTTGATCCATCTTATAGGTCAACAAATAGCCAAAAGCCTCTGTAGCAAGAATTAAAAGATATGGAGCAAGAGGGCACCCCTGTCTCACAGAGTGACCATGAGAAATTGACTGAGATTGACTATTATTCAAGGTAAGAATAGCCGAAGCATCTTGAAATAACATAAGAATTATGCTCACAAATACTGGCCCAAAAGCTAGAGCCTGAAGCATGGCAGTTATGAAGTACCACTCCATATTATCATAGGCTTTCTCAAAGTCTATCTTAATGAATAAAGCATCTTGTTTAGAATTTCTTGCCCACACCATACCTTCCCAAACAACAAGAACTTTATCAAGAATGTATCTTTCATTAACAAATCTAGTTTTTTCAGGTCTAACAATCAAAGGCAGAATAGATTTAAGCTTAAGTGCAAGGGATTTAGCAATAATCTTGTAGCTCACATTAAGCAGGGTGATTGGCCTCCAATTTGTGATGAGCTCAGGATCTCCAGACTTAGGAATAAATTTAACATTGCCTTTGTTAATAATGGAACCCAGTGAACCACATTACAGGGCTTCAAGATAAACTTTGTGGAGATCGGAACCAAGCATATCCCAAAATTCTTTATAGAATTCACATGGGAAGCCATCAAGCCCAGGTGCCTTATCATTGGCTATAAGTGACAAGGAAGTTTTTAGATCTTCTAGAGAAAGAGGAGTGTCACAAAATAACATTTGCTCAGGATAAATCTTGTTGGGGACAACAACGGTACAATCAGCAAGATCTTGCCTTCTAGCATCATCAAGGGATTGAGAAGAAAAAACACCTTGATAATGTGAAACAAATACTTTGACAATGTCTGAAAGATCTGCCCATCAACTTGAATGGCTTGAAACTGAGAATGTTGAGTAGGAGGTCTGAGGCACTAAAAAAATTCTTTAGTCACTTTGTCCCCCACTTTGAGCCAATGCATTTGAGCACGTAATTGAGCCCCATCCTTATGAGCTTATTCCTCTCTTAGAACTTGGTTAGACTTTCTACCTCTGATTTATGAGCATGTTTCCAAGGTGCTTCTTGGTATGACTAAATACATAGGTTAGATTTACTTAATATTTTATTCATTTTCTTCATCTAAGTTCTCTAAATATTTGTCATGAGTCTCATATTATACTTCTTATGTATCATTTAAGTGTTCCTTAATGTGTTCTTCCATTGTTTCTTGAGCTTCATTGTTAATTGATATTTTTATCTCTTCATATATGTTTATTGTGAGGATATTTTTTTTAGAGTTCTATGGTCCATTTTACCCTATGTAGGCCTTCATTGACTTCTTGATCTATGAGGCCTTCTATTCCTAACAATTTAGAATTAATGTTGTATTTTCCTTATGAACTAGTTGGCATTTATTGGATAATTTTGAGAGAAGTGTCCATGTTGATGATAAGTAATGTATTTAAAATGAATATGATCATATTCCAATGGCTGTTAGAATATTATTTTTATAATGTGCACTATGCCTATAATTGACAGGTTGACATTTGTCTTCTACCACTTGTCCCTGTCTTCAGTTTGAGTTGGAGTGGTGTCTTCTGAAAGACACTTGGAGTGGAGCTTATGAAACTTGTCATATCTCCATCCTAAGCTTGATGCTTATATATTGTAAGATAACTTGTAAATGAAACTATGCCTTTTGTTCAGTCCCAACATCTGGTATCAGAGCGGTGAGATCCGCCTATGGGATATGGAGTCAGGGAGTATGCTCTCCACTCATTGAGTGGATCAGAAACCAGAAGCTCCCTATTTGTTTTCTGGTTTTTAGTTTCCCTATTTTAGAGGACAATCCTTGCCATCCGAGGACAAGCCTCAATTTTTTTTTTTTTTAGCCTCAAATTTGTATCTGTTTAGTCTGTGTTATTTGCAATCCAAGAATTTTGATCTCTCTGAGCTATTTTTTTTTTAGTAGTTAGATTTACTGATCAGGTGTGTTATCTATTTTATAAACTCGACATGCAAAAGAAGAGAGTTTGTTCAAGGGAAAGATATTCAAATTTTACAAAATATTATAATTTGTCACTGTTTGGTGCTCTGCGTGAATCGACAAGTGAATCTAGTGTATCTATTCATGTATCAAGACATGAACACACCGAGGAAAAAATCTCTAAGTTTTGTTGTTCGTGTGTTTCATTGTTCATGTGTTTCACTATTCAAAATCTCAAGAACAAAATCTCGATAATATCTCATGTATTTCTGTAGTGGCGCATCGGGGGGAGCCACGACGGATCCGTTCCAAAGCGTGTTGTCGTAGGCGATGATGCCCCTGGCATAGGCATCACATCCAAATATTCTCAAATGGCCCACATAGGGTGTCCTTCCACTCCATGCTTCTTCAGGTGTTCTTTCATGTAAGGCCATTGTGTATGACCTATTAGTCAAGTATGCAGCAGTAAGAACAACTTCTCCCCAAAATGATTTAGGTAATATAGCAGCATTTAACATTGATTTTGCCCTATTTGTGATAGTTTGATTCATCCTCTCAGCAACTCCATTTTGTTGTGGGGTATAAGGGGTGGTGAATTGCCTCCTTATCCCATGATACTTACAAAAATTAAAGAATTCATTGGAGACATATTCTCCACCATTATCTGATCTTAAGGTGGAGATTTGATAGCCACTTTCTCTTTCAACAAGTGCGATGAATTATTTGAACTTATCAAGGGCTTGCCACTTATATTGAATTAGGTAGATCCATACATTTTTGCTGTAATCATCAATGAAAGTGATGTAGTATTTTGCCTCAGTATAAGATTGAACAGACATTGGCCCACAAATGTCTAAATTAATCAATTGCAAAGGTCTATTAGCTCTCCATGCCTTTCCTATTTCAAATGGTTGCCTATGGTGTTTGGCTATTACACATGGCTCACAAAAACATTTTGACTCCTTAAGATGTGGAAGTCCTTTAACTAATCCTTTTGTAGCCATCATTTGAAGATTATTAAAATTTAAATGTCCCAATATTTCATGCCACATGTACTCCAAAGAAAAAGTAGTTGTTGTATGCAAAGATGTTTGTGTTACAGATTTTGTAAGGAGGTAGTAAACACCATCCTTTTTCACTCCTATGGCCTTGACATTGCCATTTGGTTCCTTAATGTAGCATTTTTCTTTTTCAAAATAGACATTATAGCCCTGATATGTAAGTTGTCTAATAGAAAGAAGACTCCTTCTAAGACCAGGCACATACAAAACATCTGTTGTAGGAACATTATTACCATCATGCACAGTAAGTGGTGCCTCCCCAACACCTTCAATGGGTAGAGCACTTTCATCACCAAAATTAATGAATTGATTTGATGTGGGCTGAACCTTGGTCAACCAATCTTGCCTTCCTATCATGTGCTTTGCTACTCCAGAATCAATATACCAACATTCTTTATCTTCAACATTAACTTGGTTTGCTGCATACAATGTATTCATATTATTATTTTGTGGTTCTCCCTGTTCTCTTTGCCTTTGATAGCAATTAGCAATATTATGATTCCATTTTCCACAATATTCACACCCTTGTTGATTGTTGTTTTGACCCCCTTGAGGTCTTGTATACCATATTTGCTGCTGCTGGTACTGCTGCTGTTGTGGCTGCTGTTGGTACTATTGCTGACATGTTTGCTGATGGTACTGTTGATTTGGCTGCTGCTGGTACTTTGTGTATCTCTGGGGTTGTCTACCCCTTTGATTCTGTTTATGCTGATTTTGAACCTTATTTTTTTTAGGCTGTAAAGTTGCTTTGGTGGCAAAAGCTGCTGATGTGGCTTCAATTTCATCTTTGATTAGGGATTGCTCATGCTTCTTAAGTAGGATCTCAATATCCTCAAGTGTTGAATTCATTTTTTTACCATTCAAATCTAATATGGTAGCATAGGAGTGAAACTTTGAAGGAAGACCATGCAACATTATTGGAATTAATTCATTATCATCTAGGGTTTTACCAACAGCTAAGAAATCATTTTTAATAGACTTCACTTCCATAAGATAATCGGTAAGTGAGCCTTTCATACATAGATTATGCAATTTTTGTTTGAGATACAAAATATTATCTTGACTTGGCCTATCAAACAATCTATTGAGAGCATCCCATGCTTGTTTAGGTGTTTTTGCAGCCCTTACAGTTTTCTTGCATTGAATTCTTGTAGCTAGCTTGATTAAACTTAAAGCTATGTTGGAATTCTTATCAAATTATGCTTTTTCTTTAGGGTCTGTAGGTGCAGTGAGTGGGTCTTCATTAGCCTGCCTATCTCTCACAAAGTCCCACATGTCATTCATCATTAATATTGACTCCATCTCATACTTCCAATTTGCAAAATTCTGTGCTCCTTCAAGTTTCTTTGTAATTCCACTTAATAGATTTGTAGTATCCATGATTTAGAAAAGGATGAAAAGAAAATGGAGATCAAAAAATGATGAAGTAAGAATGACAAATGCCAAATTAGATCCCTAAAAAAAATCTAGGGTACACCGTTGAACATCCAGAGGAGGGTTCGCCTAGTTTTTCCACTCTGAATCTTCAAGAGATTCCAACAGTGGGAGGGTTAAGTTGAACATAATTGCATTTTTCTATCCAAATAGAGCAAGAATTAGAATTTTTCCAGACCTTTATACCAAACTTCTCAATATACTCGCCCTTACATGAGGGAGACTGTAAGTATTTGAGCAGTTGATACGTGGAACATAGGCAATTCTGAAAGGGAATAACCTACCAAACCTTTATACCAAACTACTCAATATACCCGCCATTACATGAGGGAGACTATAAGTATTTTGAGAAGTTGATACATGGAACATAGGCGGTTATAAAAGTGTGATGCTTGCTTTTTGTAAAATTATTACAATCAATGTGCCAATGTATTATTGATGAAAAATCTTGTATGTGTTTGCTTGCTTGTATATGGCTTAGTGTCAAGTGTGTATGAATTAGAACTACACTTGATTACAATTATAAAATCCAAAGTCATGCAAGGGTGATAACAAGCATAAAATGTATACAATGCCCAAATAGAAGATGCAAGCAACAAACACCTATTGGCCAAGAGAGTACCACAAAATGAATCCACTGCCAAGGGACAAGGGGCCCTAAATCACCCCTTAATTTGATGATTTGTATTTGGCTAAACAACAAATTAGCCCCAAATGTGCCTCCAAAAAATATGAGACAATATCAATGCCTCCTTTTACAATATTGCCTTCAAACTTACCAAATTCAATGAATGACTTGGCATAATGTCTCCCAAAGACTTAGAAATTGGCTCCTCACAATTTTTACCAAATTTTCAACCAAGAGTGTCGGATGCAACCGAAAATGCACTCTGTTTACAATATAAAACTTCAAGTCAAAATTCAGTTGAGTAAAAGGTCTCAAAACTGAAAAATAATTGCACCAATGGATCCACCTCAAAATTCTCTTTCCAACAACTATATATAAGCCTATAGTTGAATACAATTTAATGTTCAAAAACTGGCAAAAACAATGGCTCTCTAAATGTGTGCAACTCCGGGACTTACCAAATGGTCACCCCTCCAAGTTGTGCTCTGAAGATTTGATGCTTGACTTGGGAGTTTTACAAAATTTGTTACCAAAAAAACATCCTCCTTAAAATTAAATATAATAACAAGTGCAGGTTTCTTTAATCAAGCAAAACATATGGGCATGAAAAAATTTAATGTCTCCAAATGTGCATCATTCACTAATTTTTCCTCGTGTTAAATTACCTTAAGATAAAAGGAAAAAGACCAGTTCAAACTGTTAAAAAAAATGTTGAAGTAGACACCTTGTGATTGTGTAGCCACCATCCGTCACTTCTGCTCAAGTAAAAATTATCCTCTACCACCATGTGTCACAAATTTTGCTGGTTCAACCGCATTGGTTTGTGGCACTGACAATTTCTTTCAGGGTCTTCATTGGAATAAAATCATGTCATCAGGGTTTGGAACAAGCAGTCATTTACATGGCAGAGCAGTCGGATCTCAACTGGTGTTTCAAACCGTGTAGATAGGAACGTGTAGGGTTCGATCCATAGCTTCCAAATTCGAGCTGTAAATATGGCAAAGCCTAGTGTGGCCACCACTTGGAGGCCCCAAACTCTTGAGATTACAGGTAAACACACATATATTTTTTAAAAAATAAGCAGATTTATAGCATGGCTATGGATCAGAGTGACTATCTACGAAAAATCTATTTGAAGATGTTAGTACAGCATTGCTATTTTAAAATCTACAGAAAGAGCTTGGTGATGGTGGTCTACTCGTCCATCTGGATGCGTATGACTGTGCCATGTAGGGCGGACTGGTGAAGACCGACAGGTCATTCTTCAGTCTAATGTTCCTTGTTGTGGATGATGATACATACGAAATTTCAAACGCCGCCTAGGAACTTTGACACGATGGACCTGCATTCCATCGATTTTAGCAGCAAAGACCAAGAAAATTGATTTCCTTAAATACGCGGCACCTCATCCCTTGCATGCAATGCATCTCTCCTTTCGAATCGAAGCTAGAGCTAGCCCTCGCCAGAATACCACCAAAAATTGGTCAATCGTATACGAAAAAGAAATTTGCTCCAAAAGTTTTGAGCAAAGCACAACAAAAAAAATGGCCCTACTGGCGGTCTGTGTGGCAGAGCAACAACATTGCATGGATTTTGTGAGGGCGGGGGCGTCATCGGCTACGACAAAATGCTCTGGAATGCCAAGAACACCATGGAGAATTTTTTTTTGCTATGATGACCATTATAGCTTTGATTGCATGTCTCCTTTGTTGTAAGAGTGACTGGGAGTTGGCGTTATTATCTAGCCGATTGTTAATGCTGCTTGTTACAATCAATAACGGTCATGTTGTACAACCAAAAGTGCACTCCAAGGTAGAAAAAACTTTGAGGCTAAAAAAATCAATTAAAACAACCTCAAAATTACAATATGACACCACCATTGTGCCTCTCTACTGATGCTCGCTCGCTCGCTCACTCACTCATCCAAGACCTAAAAATGTTGCTACTTCAAGGGAGTCGTATGCTCTCTCAGAAAATGTTTTATGGTAGATTTGTTTCGGGGCCATAGTTGCCGAGATCGGGCCAATTTCCCACTCCCCATGGCCCCAAATCACTCAGTATTTCTAGAAAATATTCACTGTTACTACTACTGTTTGTTTGCCAATTAAAGGCATTAGTGGTTTGTATTTCCAAAAAAACTGGTGCTACTGACCGCTAGACAAATTGTTGCTGTCGTTGAACCATTGTGACAGATTTGGACTCAAAGAGAGATAAAATGGAGGAGTCACACCATCCATATACAGTTTTTAAGACTCCCCAGATCTGCTAGCGATGACCATTTAAACCAGAGAAGAAAAAATTCATCGACGGAGTTAACACCAATAGCAACTCTGGTGAATCGATGTTGTTCCTACAAGAAGCACGTCAGATTGACTGGCTTCAAGTGCTGCTGTGGTAATACGTTCTTGGCCCTCTAGAAAAATGCTAGTTCCTACTTTGCAATGCCTCTTTCCAGTGATAACAAGCAATATCAAATCCATGATGATGTCATAAATGAAGCCCAAGATGACGAGGAAGTAGGTGGCCAGCACAAGAGGTGACGACAACGACAATAACGGTAGCTTCAGCCGCATGCATGGCACCTGTAGGCCCGCAAATGGGAAGTGCTTTAGCACTGGCAGCAATGGGTCTAGCGAGGACAACGAGGGGTAGGACTAAAACTTATGGGATTAATTTTATTGATACAAATGGTTACAATATATAGGCATAAGCCTATATGAAACACATGCAACTTGTCAAGAGAAACTGACAAGTGTCAAGGTGAAGGCATAGTGCACTTTAATTCTAACATTCCCCCTTAAAGTGCACTATCCTAACTAAATAAAAAAACAAGTCAACATTAGGTAACATTCCCCCTTAATGTTGAATTCTCTAAAAGCAACCTATCATCCTCTTTTATTGTTGATTTGGTCTAGGCTCATGCTCTTTGTGCTTGGCTCTCCAACTGTGAATAATGCTAGATTCACTGTGTATACATTTTGGTCTGTTGCCTCAGGGTCAGCCACTTCCACGGGTCTGTTGCCACTGGGTCAGTCGTCTAAGTGCCTTAGGGTCATCATGGGTGCCTCAAGGTCAGCCACTTCTGGGTCTGTTGCCTCTACAGGTCATCCTCAGAGGATGTTGCCTCTCGTAGGTCACTGACTAGATTCACCATAAATATCAAATCCTTCCTTATGGTGAACTCAATCTAGAAGGTGTCGGTCTCAGCCAAAAATGCACCTTAATACAAATGAAAAATGAGCCATATAAGAGTGTCGGTCTCTATTGAAAATGCACTCAATACAATAAAATGAGCCATAGATGCCAAATATGGAGGAGAAGAAGAGAATATTCTGAAGTGTCTTCGTATGTAGTCTTCAGAAGTAGATCCGAAAAAACCTCAGAGAGTCTAGGGTGTCTGTTTGTAGTCCCTAGAATAAGTGTCCTTATGGTAGGTACCTCATCTTACCGGAATGCATGGGTAACCAACCACTGTATTTTCCAAGTAGAAAGAGGGTACTACTATATACTAGGTTCACTTACAAGTGCCTTGGGAGTGTCGGGTACAACCGAAAGTGCACTCCAAGGTAGAAAAAAATTTGAGGCTAAAAAAATCAATTGAAACAACCTCAAAATTACAATATGACACCACCATTGTGTCCGTCATGGAAAAACGTTTCCAACGACTATAAATACCCCTATACTTGTGTCTAAATGGGGCCTTCAACTTGTTGGGAAAACAACAGCATGCCTATTTAGGCAACAATAGACAACATCGCTCAATAGCGGCATCGCTCTCAGGCGGAATAAAAAAAGTCTTAAAATTTCCTCGCAGGGGAATTACATGGGCCATCTAGGCCTTTCACTTCCACTTCAATGTGGAAAAACATAAAAAATTACCAAAATATAGTTTCACTTACAATTTGAAAAAAAATGGCCCTCCAATTCGAAAATATCAATTCCCCATACATATAAATTTATTGGTCCTCCCCAATAAAATATGCCCCCTTGTAAATATATGAAGGGGCCTCCCTTCCATGTTGAAATATCTTGAAAATTTCAATAAAAAATCATTCGACCATGCTTTCCCTCCCAGTGCATTATGGGAGAAAAATTCAATATTTAATTTTAAAGTTCCTATCGGTGGGAGTGGGCACTGCGGCACATGTGAATGGAGCACAAAATCAATTGTGGGTGATGGTGGAGTCAATATAATTGTGCACGACAGGTGCCGATGCACTGTTTCATGGGACCTGCATAGAGAAGATGCTCTAGTTGGCCCAGTATCTCTGACTGCTAGTTTGGTCTAGCTGCGCACGTTGGAGAAATCAATCACCACCACCATGTCTAACAACATTTTCTTTCGATGTCCTGATATGCTTTGTTTCATCATAGGTGGAAAATTTGTATAAAAATAGTCGTTAGAAGCATACAAAAATAAAACAAGTGGCTCTAATATATAGCAACAGTTTCCAACGTCACGTCACAGCCCCCGTTCGTGAGCGGCGGTGACCCCTTGTCATCCTCACTGGACCCATTGTTGTTGGTGCTGAAGCACTTCCCCTTTATGGGCCTGCAGGTGCCATGCATGTGGTTGAAGCTACCGTTATTGTCGTTGTCGTCACCTCTTGTGCTGGCCACCTACTTCCTCGTCATCTCGGGCTTCATTTATGACGTCATCGTGGATCTGCTATTGCTTGTTATCGTCGGAAAGAGGCATCGCAAAGCAGGAACTAGCATTTTTATAGTGGTCCAAGAACGTATTACCATAGTGGCACTTGAATCTGGTCAATCCAATGTACTTCTTGCAGGAACAACATCGATTCGCCAAAGTTGTTGTTGGTGTTAACTCCGTCGATGAATTTTTTCTTCTCTGGTTTAAATGGCCACCGCTAGCAGATCCGGGGAGTCTTCAATTTTGTATATGGACGGTGTGCCTCTGCTGTATATGGATGGTCATGTTAACAAAATAGACTGAATTTACTTAGCCTGTGAGATAAAAATCTTACCAGGCTGTTGCCATACCTCTATTCCTAAGCAATAGTGGAGGAGGCCTAAATCTGTCATCTCAAAGTTCTTGCATAAGTCCTCTTTGAGCAACCTTATTCCTTCTATGTCATCACCTTTAATGAGGAGATCATTCACATACAATGTAATCAAAATGATGCGGTTCCTCCAATGTTTCACATAGAGAGTAGATTCTGCTACAGATCTAGTGAAACCAAAGTTGAGGAAATAGGGGTCAATCTTTGCATACCAAGCTCGGGATGCTTGCTATCACCCTTGCATGACTTTGGGTTTTATAATTTTAATCAAGTGTAGTTCTAATTCATACACACTTGACACCAAGCCATATACAAGCAAGCAAACACATACATGCTTTTTCAGCAATAATACATTGGCACATTGATTGTAATAATTCTACAAAAAGCAAGCATCACACTTTTATAACCGCCTATGTTCCATGTATCAACTTCTCAAAATACTTACAGTCTCCCTCATGTAAGGGTGGGTATATTGAGTAGTTTGGTATAAATTTCTGGCAGGTTATTCCCTTTCAGAATTGCCTATGTTCCATGTATCAACTGCTCAAATACTTACAGTCTCCCTCACGTAAGGGCGGGTATATTGAGAAGTTTGGTATAAAGGTCTGGAAAAATTCTAATTCTTACTCTCTTTGGATAGAAAAAGGCACTTATGTTCAACTTAACATTCCCACAGTTGGAATCTCTTGAATATTCAGAGTGGAAAAACTAGGCGAACCCTCCTCTGGATCTTCAGCGGTGTACCCTAGATTTTTTTGAGGGATCTAATTTGGCATTTGTCATTCTTACCTCATCCTTTTTTGAGCTCCCTTTTCTTTTCATCCTTTTCTAAATCATGGCTACTACAAATCTATTAAGAGGACTTACAAAGAAACTTGAAGGAGCACAGACTTTTGCAAATTGGAAGTATGAGATGGAGTCAATATTAATGATGAATGACATGTGGGACTTTGTGAGAGATAGGCAGGCTAATGAAGAACCACTCACTGCACCTACAGACCCTAAAGAAAAAGCACAATTTGAGAAGAATTCCAACATATCTTTAAGTTTAATCAAGCTAGCTACAGGAATTCAATGCAGAGAAATTGTAAGGGCTACAAAAACACCTAAACAAGCATGGGATTCTCTCAATAGATTGTTTGATAGGCCAAGTCAAGATAATATTTTGTATCTCAAACAAAAATTGCATAATCTATGTATGAAAGGCTCACTTACCGATTATCTTATGGAAGTGAAGTCTATTAAAAATGATTTCTTAGTTGCTGGTAAAACCCTAGATGATAATGAATTAATTCCAATAATGTTGCATGGTCTTCCTTCAAAGTTTCACTCCTATGCTACCATGTTAGACTTGAGTGGTAAAATAATGAATTCAAAACTTGAGGATATTGAGATCCTACTTAAGAAGCATGAGCAAGCCCTAATAAAAAATGAAGAAATTGAAGCCACATCAGCAGCTTTTACCACCAAGGCAACTTTACAGCCTAAACAAAACAAGGGTCAAAATTAGCATAAATAGAATCAAAGGGGTAGACAACACCATAGTCACACATAGTACCAGCAGTAGCAAAATCAACAGTACCATCAACAACCACATCAGCAACAGTACCAGCAGTAGCCACAACAGTAGCAGTACCAGCAGCAACAAAGATGGCAAACAAGACCTCAAGGGGGTCAAAAAAACAATCAACAAGGGTGTGAATATTATGGAAAATGGAATCATAATATTGCTAATTGCTATCAAAGGCAAAGAGAATAGGGAGAACCACAAAATAATAATATGAACACATTGTATGCAGCCAACCAAGTTAATTTTGAAGATAAAGAATGTTGGTATATTGATTCTGGAGCAGCAAAGCACATGACAGGAAGGCAAGATTGGTTGACCAAGGTTCAGCCCACGTCAAATCAATTCATTAATTTTTGGTGATGAAAGTGCTCTACCCATTGAAGGTGTTGGGAAGGCACCACTTACTTTGCATGATGGTAATAATGTTCCTACAACAGATGTTTTGTATGTGCCTGGTCTTAAAAGGAGTCTTCTTTCTATTGGAAAACTTACAAATAAGGGCTATATTGTCTATTTTGAAAAATAAAAATGCTACATTAAGGAACCAAATGGCAATGTCAAGCCCATAGGAGTGAAAAAGGATGGTGTTTACTACATCCTTATAAAATCTGTAACACAAACATATTTGCATACAACAATTACTTTTTCTTTGGAGTACATGTGGCATGAAAGATTGGGACATTTAAATTTTAATAATATTCAAATGATGGCTACAAAAGGATTAGTTAAAGGACTTCCACATATTAAGGAGTCAAAATGTTTTTGTGAGCCATGTGTAATAGCCAAACACCATAGGAAACCATTTGAAACAGGAAAGGCATGGAGAGCTAATAGACCTTTGCAATTGATTCATTCAGACATTTGTGGGCCAATGTCTGTTCAATCTTATACTGGGGAAAAATACTATATCACTTTCATTGATGATTACAGCAGAAAGGTATGGATCTACCTAATTCAATATAAGTGGCAAACCCTTGATAAGTTCAAAGAATTCATTGCACTTGTTGAAAGAGAAAGTGGCTATCAAATCTCCACCTTAATATCAGATAATGGTGGAGAAAATGTCTCCAATAAATTCTTTAATTTTTGTAAGTATCATGGGATAAGGATGCAATTCACTACCCCTTATACCCCGCAAAAAAATGGAGTTGCTGAGAGGATGAATCAAACAATCACAAATAGGGCAAAATCAATGTTAAATGCTGCTATATTACCTAACTCATTTTGGGGAGAAGTTGTTCTTACTGCTGCATACTTGACTAATAGGTCATACACAAAGGCCTTACATGAAAGAACACCTGAATAAGCATGGAGTGGAAGGATTCCCTATGTGGGCCATTTGATAATATTTGGATGTGATGCCTATGCTCATATTCCTCATAAGAAAAGGAAGAATTTTGATGATAAGAGCCAAAAATGCATCTTTGTTGGCTATAGTGATAGTGCCAATGCATATAAATTATATGAGCCTATTTCCAAGAAAATCATTTTATCTAGGGATGTTACCTTTCATGAGTATCCTCCATATAATCCTCCTAAAACCCCCACCTTAGAAATAACTAATGAAATAGTTGCTCCATTCATGCATACAATATCATCTAGTTCTTCTCCTTCACTCATAAATCAAGAAATTCATCCACAAGAAGAACTTCCTACAAATAATCCATGTCCTCCATATCCTCCTCCTAATGATCAAGTAACAACATCCAATCCTTTACCCAAGTGGGTTCAAGCCACAATAGATGAAGCACAAAATCATTTTCCCACCTATATAGGTAAAAGGCCTTCAGCCCTAAGACACAAAGTGAATTATGCCCTAATGGCTAAAGTCCTTAGCCAACCCGAACCTTCTAATGTCAAAGAAGCACTTGGTGATCCTAAATGGGTTCATGCCATGGATCAAGAATTGGATTCCATTGAAAGGAATCACACTTGGGAGTTAGTTTATTTACCCAAAGGAAAATATACCATAGGCACAAAATGGGTATACAAGGCAAAATATAAAGCAGATGGTTCACTAGATCGCTACAAGGCTCGCCTAGTAGCTCAAGGCTATAAGCAACAAGAGGGAATTGATTATGATGAGACCTTTGCTCCTGTGGCTAAGATGACTACAATCAGGACAATTATTGCTATGGCAGCTCAAAAACATTGGCCAATATATCAAATGGATGTCAAAAGTGCATTTCTAAATGGTCATTTGAAGGAGGAAGTGTATGTGAAACAACCACCAGGGTACATAGTTGAAGGCCAAAATAACAAAGTCCTCAGATTAAAGAAATATCTATATGGTTTGAAGCAAGCACCCCGAGCTTGGTATGCAAATATTGACTCCTATTTCCTCAACCTTGGTTTCACTATATCTGCAGCAGAATCTACTCTCTATGTGAAACATTGGAGGAACCGCATCATTTTGATTACATTGTATGTGGATGATCTCCTCATTATAGGTGATGACATAGAAGGAATAAGGTTGCTCAAAGAGGACTTATGCAAGAACTTTGAGATGATAGATTTAGGCCTCCTCCACTATTGCTTAGGAATAGTGGTATGGCAATAGCCTGGTAAGATTTTTATCTCACAGGCTAAGTACATTCAATCTATTTTGGAGAGGTTTCGCATGGAGGAATGTAAGCCCTCTCTAACTCCCATGGAAACTAGATTGAAATTGCTAAATAATGATGAATAAGAAAGGGTTGATGGTACACTTTACAGGCAACTAGTTGGAAGTTTGATCTACTTAACTTCAACTAGACCAGATATTTGCTATTCAATTGGCCTTATTTCTAGATTCATGCAGGATCCTAAGAAGAGCCATTGGATAGTAGCTAAGAGGATTGTGATATTCCTAAATGCCACACCTCATCATGGGCTTATGTATAAATCAAGTGATAAATTTTCTTTGATTGGATACACAGACTCAGATTGGGCCAGTTGTCCTGAAACCAGAAGATGTACATAAGGTTATTGCTTTCAATTAGGCCAAGGCTCTATTTCAAGGAGCACAAATAAGCAGCACACGGTTTCACTATCTTCAGTGGAAGCAAAATATAGAGCAGCAGTTGAGGCAACTAAGGAGGCAATATGGTTGAGGTAATTAATTCAAGATATTGGGCTATTCATACATGGTCCAACATGTATATATTGTGATAATCAAAGTACCATCAAGATGACCAAGAATCCAGTTTTCCATGCTAGAACAAAGCACATTGATATCCATCATCACTTCATTAGAGAAAAGGTCCAAGAAGACATTATACACATGGAGTATGTACCAACTCAATATCAAGTGGCAGACATCTTCGCTAAGTCACTTGGGAAAGACAAGTTTTTAGCAATTTGCTATATCTATGTAAAAACAATCAACATTAAGGGGGAATGTTATCTAATGTTGATTTATCTTTTTATGATAGTGCACATTAAGGGGGAATGTTAGAATATTATTGTTATAATGTGCACTATGCCTATAATTGATAGGTTGACATTTGTCTTCTACCACTTGTCCCTGTCTTCAGTTTGAGTTGGAGTGGTGTCTTCTGAAAGACACTTGGAGTGGAGCTTATGACACTTGTCATATCTCCCTCCTAAGCTTGATGCTTATATATTGTAAGATAACTTGTAAATGAAACTATGCCTTTTGTTAAGTCCCAACAATGGCTACATGTGAACCTAGTCAAGAAATTTGATCCCAAAGTTTTTTGGAATCCCTTTCTTCATGTATACAAACAACATTAATTTAAATTTAGTTTTAGTGCAAGAAAAAAATATTCAAAAAGGTTGGCTTAAAACGTTGAAATGCTCTAAAATACGTTGGCCATAGATATTTGTTTATCACTTTAAATTTTTACCCTTGATATTTATTTATGTCATATTTTATTTGCCTTCTCCAAAAGGTACTCATTGCCTTTATTTATTTATTTATTTTTAATTCTTCTTCAATAAATTTGGGATAATAATTTTCTTTGTAGATACACTTTGGGCCACAAATTTAAATAGTGGTCCCTTATTGGTTATGAAATATTCTATCATCCTCTATGCGTAAATCCTCGATAGTAATAATTTTTTTCATATTTTTTTTCAAATGAATTCCATCCATTAATCCTTTGGAGAACTACTTCTAATATATCCATCTCTCTTTACCTTTGTCATATTAATCTACTTTATATGACCAAGTTTTGAAATTTGTTCATGTTTTGCCTATTTGAACCTTTGATTTGGTAGAAAATATTGTCGAGCCATAAATCTCATCATACTTACTCAAAATATATAGGTTTATGTATCATTACTATTTTTTTGATCCATCAATTTCATGTGTGAATGAATATGTATTGGCTAACAATGGGCAACTAGGGGTAAAAGTTGCTTGGTTTTGATTATGTGATTTTTTGTTTTGGAAGAGTTTGATTTGTGATTCATAGATGAGGGGAAGATACACTCAAAATTTATCTTCACTATCATTTTACTTTTTTCTATGTGTGATAAATGTATTGTTAGATTAATTTTTTAAGGATCAACCAAACATGAGTTGTTAGCTTTTTTTCAACCAATCAAATTATAGTATTGTATCAATATTTTTTATCCTTAGATTCGATAGGGAGTGTAGTGTGTTCCTTACCTAATGAGTTGTTAATATAGTGTGTTTTGAATTTGTGGGAGCACTTCCTAACCGTAGATTTTTGGGGCTCATATTGATTGTTGGATCCTTGAAAATGATTCCTGGACATTTAATTTTTGGAGATGATTCCTGGCCATTACATTTTTGGAGATGATTCATGGCCTTTGAATTTTTAGAAATGATTCCTATTTATTGAATTTTTGGAAATTATTCATAGCCTTTGAATTTTTGGATATGATTCCTGGCCTTTGATTTTTTAAAATGATTTCTGGCCATTGAATTTTTAGAGATGATTCTCTGTCTTTGAATTTTTGGAGATGATTCCTCGTTGTTGAATTTTTATAGATGATTCCTGGCCATTTAATTTTTGAAATGATTTCTAGCCTTTGAATTTTTGAAGATGATTCCTAGATATCAAATTTTTGGAAATGATTCTTGGCCTTTGAATTTTTGAAAATGATTCTTAGCCATTGAATTTTTGGAAATTATTCTTGGCCATTGAATTTCTAGCCAATATAATAAAAATATTGGTGATTTTTTCTCAGAAGACTCTCTTGACCATTAGATTTTACTAGATGAATCTCGAGCTATCCATTTTGTGTCCATTAAGAGAGTTTTATTTTTTTATAAACCTTAGAAAAGATAAATAATTTTTAATAGCCAAGAATTGTTTATAGGGGTAGATGAACTACAAGCTACACAATTTATTTCTTAGTAACCTTAGGCTAATGACTTGGCTGATTAAAAGTATTTATTAATGGTACAGGTGATGGCCAGGTTATATTAATTAAGCAATGCCATGACTTTAGATAAACAACTTTAATTTGAAAAAAATATTCTTAGCAAAGTTGATCTTAAGTCTTAGAAATCAATGAAGAAACTATTAAAGAACAATCCTTAGGTAAATAAATTGCAATCCACATGATCAATCTTCTTCAGACCATTGATTTTTTATGTAGGACTTACTGTTAAACCTTAGAAAAATTAATATGAAAAATAAAGAAAGGTATAGACCTAAAAAAATGAAAAAATAATCTTGTGAAATTTGTATGATTAAGTCATTATTTTATTACCCGAAAACCTTAGGCAGACATTTTAATTAATCAACACTATTAAATGTGGAGGTGACCTTTAAAATTTAGATAAAATCTTTAATAATTTTGAGTGGCTAGGATTGCATGGTATGGTAGGTGTAATTCTAATCCACACACTATTTTCTATGGATAACATGAGAGTGTGAAGTTAGATTTATGGTTAGGATTCTTCAGCGGTGAGTGAGTAATTGCAAGCCACACGATCAATCTTCTTTGAACCATTGATTTTTTTTTAAATAGTTATCCTGCATCATGGATTCTAGGGAAGGTGCATGAGTTTTAATTCAATGCACATTGGGAAACTAATTATTGACTATTGATGTAGATTAAAACTAACATCGACCATCGATTCCATTAGAATTTGATCGAACTATAACTTTAGAAGGGGTATTTTGATTTTTTATTTTAATCTCTTTAAAACTTAATGCCATAAATTTAAATGGACATATAGATTTAAATATGAAGTGGTATTCAATTCTAAGAGAAACATAAATTATACCTGTAAGACCATGGTTATTCATTTAAAATGGACATTTTAGCTTAAACGTTAAAATTATTTACGTACATGGGTTAACCTAGTCAAAAGTGACATTGACTTTGCAGTAACCTTTAACATGCCATGATGTTGGCATTTTGAAAACATCATTTTGTACCAATTTTAAACTTAAAAAAGTTACTTTCCAAAGTGGATTTAAAGCTTAAGCAATAAAGAAGGATACTTGGGACAACAAGCCTAGGAAATTTTATACCCATTAAAAGCTCATTTCATACCTCATCCAATGGAGAATGTAACTTTTCCTATTGAAATCATGAAGATAAAATCAATGCAAATTGAAATTCATGACTTTATAAAACATTGTATGCAAGCAATTTTAAAATGTGGATGTTATCACATTTAGGTCAAAATAAAAATTCAAGTTGGTCCCTAATTGGGGTGGGTTGTGCAATGGCAACAACAAACTCCTTTCATTATATTTTACTTCTCATCATTATTACCTCTAAATAATAGAGTTCTTGCAATTTTAATTGCATTCAACATCTATAATACCATCTCAAGAAATACATGAGGTTCTATTTTTTTGCAACATATTCCTTTGTATAGGTGTATTTATATGTATTTTAGCGATATGGTGTTCAAAATATTTATATAACATCAATTTAGCTATAGCTTATAAAAAGTCACTAGATAATACTACAAGCTATTATCCTTGTAAAGTTATTGGTCTCTTGATGCATAGATCAATATAGTATTATAACTTCTAATCCACCAAATAGAGATAAATCTAAAGCACTATTCACTTACTTCTTGACTCCTTACACATACTCATTCATTATATATGCCTTTGCCTAGCATGGTATCTTTTAATATGCTTCATTGTTTAATACCCATCAATATGTATCAAAGTTTAACATTATAAGTGTCACACTATGTTTCACATTTGAATATCCTAAAGTAGATTTCCCTTATAAAAAACTAGGGAAATGGTAGATTCAATAGCTCAACCCAAGACTAGAACATAGGACATTAAAAATTTGACTTGAGATGCTCTAAGGAAATAGAAAACCACTTGTTTTGGGTAGCTCTAGGATATAATGCTTCATTTGGGGTCCTATCTACAATTTCTAACCCTATAGAATTCAATAATTAATGGAATCTAGAGGTGTAGACCAACATTTATATTCTAGTATTCTCAATCCATATCAATACCAATTATTTTAACACTTGGATTTAGTGGATAAATGCATAATATACCACTAATATATACTCAAAATGCTAATAATATCATCTTGTCAAGTTTGAATATGTTGAAATTAGTTGTCGACTAGTGGGAGACTACTATTAGTAACTTAGAAGAGCCAAGAAATCATGTCTCTTCCTTTAGAACCTTAAAAATGACTCACATTAATAAAACCTAAGGTAATAAACATTTAAAAAATCAAATTTAACTACCCTCAATCTTCTGCCTTATTTTTTGTGCTCGTTACAAGTTTATTATAGCCCTCTTGTAAAATCAATAGATTTTGCACAAAATCGGGTCACCCCCCAATTTTATCCAAAACCGAAAAATGCCTGCCTTAGCAAGGTGGTAAAATTTGGTTGTAACTTCTTTGTCTCTACCTAGGCAACTGCATGATGGTTGTGGGATCGATTCGATTGATTTCATCCAAAATAAAGGAGGCTGTAACCCCCCTTCAATTTTAGCCCCGTCCCTCAGCTAATCTATTCCTATTTAATCCAAGCTCTTCGCCTTGGATTCCCCCTAGAAACTCCACATAATATCATCTATTATTTCTTCTATTTTGCTATGTTTTTTTAGTTTCAAGTTGTGCATTAGTCAGATTTGGGTGATATCATTCTACGCAATTGTGATATCATTCTACCCAATTTCGATATTGGTCAACCCGATTTTATCTGCATCACACATCCATGTTGTTCAGCTTGATTGGGGGCATCAAGACCTCAGTGTTTACATTCTCTATCCTCTATTATTCTATTTAAAATTATATTTATTATCTGTTAGCTCATTTTAAATCCATTTTCATTGATATATTAGCTTCTATATTCATATTTCATTGCTTTTTCATGAATGATCATGTATTTAGCATAGATCTACATTCAGTCATTTAATCATTGTCCTTTTAAGTTTATTATTTATCATAATTCACTTCAATAGATGCATGCTATTTTTTAAATATGATGTTTTCTATATCAAAGTTGTCAAACTACAACTTTTTGTCATAATTGGGTATATTTATGCATAATCGGACCACCCGATTAGCAGAATCGGATCACCCGATATTGCTAGATTTTGATCAATTTTTCCTGCAACAAAGAAGAAGAAACTACATCAGACTTCCAGATACAGGTCAAAGTTTAAATTTCTTTTAAGCACTGCATAGTTCATCTAGATTTACTTTTTTTGTGGTTTGTTGTCTTCATAAGAATCAAAATTGCATATAGGTTAATATAGTTGCATATTCGCTAAAACTAGGTGTATCCGAGATTTGATAAAAGGAACACATCAACAAATCCCAAACCTATGCATGGAAACTGCCACAAAATGTTTCCTGGTGAACCCAACTAATTCATCAAAAAATCACCATAAGAAGGTACGATCAAGTACCTCTCTTTTGAGGTGTAGACCTACTATTCTCTCATTCCCATTCGAGGCACGAATCCATTAGCCTAGAGGAAAGGAGTGTGAGAATTTTAGAGATACATTCTTTGGTGAACCCAATGTGAAAACATTAGGCATCTTTGTGATTTATAAAACAAAAAAAAAACATCAAAATTACAAAATATAGAACAAAACAAAAATTCAAGATCATTAGTTTAAGTCACATAATCTTGCATTTCATAGATGGTAGATTACAACATAAGAAGAACTGTTTGAATTGATGTAAGTAAAATATTATAAACCCAAGAATTTTCTTCATTAGGTAGTGTGCCATACCCTAATATTTGTAGAAGATTAGAAATTATAAGGGCCAAAGAACCTAAAATTAATAAAATCATAAGATTTGACTTTGACCTTCAAAGAGCATGTGATAGGTGGCTAGCGGATAAGAGAGCTATCATTTCCCTAAGTCTTTACTCATTTGAATATTATCTTGAGAATGCAATAATGGTACATAAGTTTTTATCACACGTGGAAAATCAAGAAGTTGTCTTATACGATAGGAGAAGATTTAATAAAGTTTCTAGGGTTGTGCTTTATAGAGAATATTGCCATGAATTGTACTTTTACATGTAAAATTGTGAAGTTGATTGTATCACTATAGCTCATTTCATAAAATTATTAAAGGCTAATTTCCAGTTTTAAGAACACTATATGACCCCTGAGGAATTGGAAGTTGTTAATGATATCTATAGGCTTTTCTAAGAAAATTAACGTATAATATCTATAATATTATAATTTTTACTTTTTGTTGTATTTTTTGCAATCCAAAAAACTACAAAAATTCAAAAATATAATATAATATATTATCTAGGCATATATATAACATATATACCCCAAGAATTAAGCACATATATATATAAATTATACATATCTGCAAGATAAAATATTTTAAGAGAAATACCTAAATTAAGAAGTGGAAAACAAGTAGAACATGAGCATATAGGATAACAAGATCAAAGAAATCCTGAATATGAAGTTCAAATTGAATATTATGTATCATCAAAATCAGATGAGGAAAATCATGATAAAGAAGATGTTTTCTATCATAAGCCTCAAATAGATGAAGAAGGCAATCTAAAACTTACCTCAACACAACATTTCACTGAGTTTATAAAATACGATATAGATGTCATTAACCATGTGATATAGACAAAAGCTCAACTCCCTATGGGATATTATTCAACGGAGGCTTCCATAGAGGCTACTCTCCTATTGAATGGAAATCCATTAACATACATGAACAAAAATCAAGCTGGTACATCTTAAAATGTAAATCAGAATATAGCACAACCACCACCAGTAATAAATTCAAACTCCAAACAAAAAAAACCATCTTCTGCCTCACAAAATGTCGTACGGAGAATTAATAAGATGTACCATATTAGTCAAAATCAGTAAAAGGTTCAACAGAACAAAATTCCCTATCATCTTCGTAATACTACTCCTAGTAAGACTATACATAATAGTGTTTTAGTTGGGAATAATTATGCAACAACACCAACTTATTATCAAAGACACAATAATATGATACAATAAAATCAATTCGATGGACAACAACAAGGGTTTGAATCCATGGTTAAATAGTTAGCTTCAAGACTAGATCAGATATATCACTACCGTCCCTCTTATAGTTATAGAGAGATGTGTAGCCAACCCTTGGATCCTATTATGGTTGCTCAACCATATCCTAACCATTTTCCTATGTTTGTCCTACCGATATATAAAGAAACTAAAGATCCTATGGAGCATCTTCACATGTTTAGGATATCATGTCATGATATCTCTCATGATGACTTGTTGTTACTAAAGATGTTCCCTAAAAGTATTAGAGGCATGGATCTAGAGTGGTATTATTAGTTACCTATAAACTCTTTAAGAAAGTTTGAAGAGACAACATAGATGTTTGTTCACCAATTCAGTGCTTACATAGAGAGGCATGTGGTTATTAAATATTTGTATAATTTGAAGCAAGGAAAAGATGAGAGTTTTTCTTAATTCTTGACTAAGTGGAGACAACTCTTAGGCAGATTACATTTTGCTTTACCTCACCATGAAATGTTGGATATATTCATTGGTAATTTACAAGAACAATTATCTTATGATATTTCTACTGCTACAGTAACATCATTTCATAAATCCATTGATTTTGCAAGAAGGGTATAAGATGCCCTCATTAGAAGAGGACAATTTAAGAAGAAATATGAATATAACTTCTAAAAATCAATATAAAAATAAACAAGTAGTGGGTGACAGAGTTACTGATAGTAGGAATACTCCAATTTTTAATGCTGCAAAAATATTTAAGAAGTTTTTATTGAAATTTCCTAATAAGCCACCGAGAGAATTTACAATATTAAATCAACCCTTAACAATGATTTTACCTCAACTATTGGAACAAGGCTTGATACGATTGCCTGAAATAAGACAACCAGATACTACTTCAGCTGGATATAGGGCTAATTTACATTGTAATTTCCACCAAGTAGATGGAAATTCTAAAAATTCTTGTAAAAGGTTAAAGCATGTGATACAATATTTGATTGACAAAGGAAAAATGGAAGTTCAAAAATTTCTTGCAAAAAATAATACTCAAAATAATACCAAAAAACAAGCAAATCAAAATGTAAATCAAAACCTAGATATTTTTCAACATCCTTTACCCAACCATGGTAAAGAAGTAGTAAACCAAGTAGATCATCACAATGTTCCTCGTCCAACTCGATATGCGAGAACCATTAGTATCTTTTTACCACAAAAATATTTGTAAACATATTTATATGTTGTCACAATTAGAACAATACAATATTTTCAATCATATTCAGAAGATACTAAAAGTAATACAAAAAGCGACATAGAAAGTGAAACTAGGAGTGAACTAGAGATTGCTTCAAATAGTTTTGAGTATGAATAGGACCAAGTCACTCCTATTACATATTTATCAGTTCCAAAAGAACCATTTACAAGAAGAATAACTACTAGACCATCATCTCAACAATTGCTTTCAAATGAACAAGCATAAAATGCTAGACCCTGTTTTGGTAATCCTCGACATAGCAACATTATGGGTACCATTGGGGTTGTCACAATACAACAAGCACAAGTTCAATATTCTCAACCACAAATTCAAAATGAGAAATTAGCTCCTTTTGTACAAATAACTCCCACTAAGGGAAATAATGTACTAGGTTCACAACAAAGATATCGATATGTTATTAATGAACAATTAGCTACCATCATAG
The DNA here is from genome assembly GCA_028583015.1 of Wollemia nobilis. Taxonomy (NCBI): domain Eukaryota; kingdom Viridiplantae; phylum Streptophyta; class Pinopsida; order Araucariales; family Araucariaceae; genus Wollemia; species Wollemia nobilis. The sequence goes on from JAQPPZ010002064.1 coordinate 3,505,032, forward strand.
TGAGAATTTCTCTTTTGGACCTCTTGAGAACTTCCTCCATACATAGGAAATAATTGATGAGAATTTTAAACAAGATGATGGTACTTGAAGATATTGAACCTAATGTTGTGGTAAATGTTGTGACTTTGGATGAAACAAATTTCATAGATTTTTGTGATAAATATATCCCTCCTCAAAGCATTTATAGAGATAATCCTTTATATATTACAACATTGATCGAAGATGTAGGAGTCAAAAGAGTTCTAATTGATATCATCTTTAAATATTCGCACATATAATTTTTTTCAAATATTTGGGTTTAAAAAAGAAGATATGAAAAGTACTGAAATTATTATTAAAGAATTTAATGATGAAACTCAAGAAACATGTAGAGTAATGATAGTCCCATTGCAATTTGGCCCAAGAATTTTTGATATGACTGTGTTTTTTGTACCTTGTTTTACATCATACACCATTATTCTAGGTTGACCTTGGATTAATGCAATGAGAGCAGTACCTTCCACATTACATCAATGTGTTAAATTTGAGTTCAAGAATAAATTAGTAACCATCCATGGTGATCCCAGACCATTTTATATGTGTGTTGTGGCAGAGCCTATAGGGGTTTCGTTATGTCTTGATATATTTTCTGCTCATTCCAGTCCACCCTCATCATCAAGACCGTCTAAATCTAAATCATCATCAATTTCTAGACCCATATCATCAAAATCATATTATAAATCACCAACATCAATGAATTCTAAGTCATTATCATCATCATATTTTGAGCCCATATCCAATCCATTTCATAAATCTACAGTATCAAATCCACCTCCTGAGTCTATAGTGTTTAATTTCACATCATCTAAAGAACTAGTTAAGTAAGATATTCCATATACTTCATATACTCTTTTAGATGAAGTATTATGGGACTTATCTTTAGTCCTTGCAAATACAAAAGAAGTTAATTTTTCTATCCAAGATTCCTTAGAGTTATATAAGTTACCTCCATATCTCTGAACCTTGGGCTTACCAAAGAAGGGAAGCATTTGCCATATTGGAAGTTGTGCCTTTGTGTATGCAGGGTGTTGTAAAAGTTATAGTTGATTGAGATGGATTTGATAAGTGTTATTTTTTTGATGGATATATAAAATCAAAACCAATAATTTGTAATATGGGTTAAATATGTAAAGGTTTAGGACCTCATGAAAATGGTATGAAAGAATATTTAGAAGTTGAATATTGGTCTACCTGATGTGGTCTTGGCTATATTTCCATAAAAAGAGAACCATTCCCATATGAAGATGATGATCACCTCATAACATATCAAGAATATATGGAATAAAAAGAGCTCTTTAAAAATATATGTACTTGCAATATGTTAACTATAGCTTATCCAAAAATGATTGCTTCTCCGAATTAATGTTTAGAAGGCGATATCTTTAATGATATATCTCTTGATGAAGTTTTAAGGAATAAATTCTTCTTTGATGGATCTATACCATGTATAGCTCATGTTGAAGCAACTACTCCTCAAGAAGAACTATACAAATGCACATTAGAAGAGTTATAAGAAATGGGTGTATCACCCACACCACCCAAATTTGAATGAGACTTAAATATTGTTGTTGGAGATACTTTAAAAGTTAATATTGGAATAGAAGAGAACCCTCACCTAGTCAAAATAAGATTAGAACTAAGTGAAGAAAATATATATATATATTGAATTTCACACAAAATATGCTGATATTTTTGCTTCGACATACACAGATATGCTAGGCCTAGATCATTTTGTAGTTATGCACCATCTAGTAGTGCGCCTTGATCATTTTGTAGTTATGCACCATCTAGTAGTGCGCCTTGATGCTAAACCTGTAAAGCAAAAACTTAGAAAAATACATCCTAAAGTAGCATTACTAGTGAAAAGTGAATTAAAAAATATTTTGAATGTAAATTTTATACAAGATATTGACTATGTTGAGTGGATATCAAATTTTTTTCCAATAACTAAGAAAGAAGCTACTAAGATTAGGGTTTGCACTGATTTCAGAGACAAATGTTGCATGCCCTAAAGATGATTTTCCCTCCCTAATATGGATCAGGTCATAATTTCATAGTAGGGAGTGGGATGCTCTCCCTCATTGATGGTTTTTAAGAATACAACCAAATCATAATAGCTCCTGAAGACCAACCTAAAACAACCTTTATTACTTCTTGGGGAACATTTTGTTGGAAAGTAATGCAATTGGATTAAAAAATGCAAGTGCAACTTATCAATGAGCTATGACATACATATTTCATGATATGATGTATGATATTCTACATGATTATATGGATGATATTATAGCTCATTCAGCAAAATAAGATGATCACATTAATGATTTAAGTAAAGTGTTTAATAGACTAAGAGAATATCTAATACGATTAAATCCTGACAAGTGTGTATTTGGAGTTAAATCAGGAAAATTATTGGCAGTTATTGTTTCTATGCAAGGTATAGAATTAGATCCCCTCAATATTAAGGCTATCCTTGATATTCCATCTCCTAAGAACATATCAGAGTTAAGAAGTTTACAAGGAAAACTTCAATCTATCTGTCGCTTCATCAACAAGTTGGCGGATAAAACATGACCTTTTCTTAAATTACTTAAGAAGAATAATCCCTTAAATTGGGATAAATAATGTCAAGAGGCTTTTGAGAGTATTAAAAAATATCTTCTTACTCCTCCAGTGTTTGTTCCTCCTAGACCAGATCATCCATTTTTTTATATATTTATGCTTCGAAACTTGCACTAGGAGCTATGTTGGCTCAAATTGATGATGAAAAGAAAGAAAAATCCCAATACTATATAAGCAAAACTTTAATAAGTTATGAAACCTGATATACTCCATTGGAAAAACTTTGTTTAGCGATTATGTTTTCTATGTAAAAGTTGCGTCATTACATTCTTAGTCAAAAAAAATATGTTATTTCTAAATCTGATCCATTAAGGTACTTTATGAGTAGACCTTATGAGGACGCACAACTAAGTGGGTTCTTTCTCTTAGTGAATTTGAACTCACATCTATCAGCCAGAAATTTATTAAAGGCCAAGTTATAGCTGATCAATTAGCTGCTGCACCTTTAGAATATACTCATCCGATGAACATTAAATTTCTTGATGAGTGCCTTAATATAGAAGAAGACCATTCTCAGACATGGTATTTGTATTTTTATGGAGCTAGATGTATGAGTGGTGAAGGTGCCGATATCATATTGAAATATCCCCAAAATTGTCTTATACCTTTATCTTTTAAGTTACAATTTTCTTGTACTAATAATACTGCAGAGTATGAGGCTCTAATCCTTGGGTTACGAGCTGCTTTAGCTTTTTTTTTTTTTTTTGAATTAATATGGTGGAATTGGTAGCTGCCATGAATTTGAGTAGGTTGTCTAGCTTTTATGGCCACCATAGTATTCTGCATTGTCCACCCTAGAAGTCGCCACATAGATCTTCGCAGTCTGCCCCTATAACCACCATGCCACAATAATTTTAAACTTTTTACGTCGTTGAAAGCAACAAGAAAGGGACAAGCGTTCAGTATGATGAGTCCCAAGATTTGAACCTTGGACCTCTACCCCCCTTATGGGTTTTGGATGAACTAATTTGTCTACACCTCGGACCTAAACGAGCTGCTTTAGCTTTAAAAATAAAAAAATTATTAGTTTTTAGACATTCTAAGCTTGTTACAAATCAAATCAATGAATTTTATCAAACATGAGATGAGAAAATTTGTCCTTATAAATAATATGTCCTTAATCTTATATCATTGTTTAAAAAGGTAACTTTAGAAGCTATTCCTAGAACTAGCAACCATGTTGCCGATGCTATGGCCGCAGTTACTTCTTTTTTGCATTTGGAGTTGGATGATGAGTATGCTACTATCATAATTCAACAAATCCAAGAACCCACTTCTTCTAATTCATGTTTAGAACCATTAAATGTGTTTTTTATTTATGACATTACCCCAAAGCCTTGGTATGTAGATATTTTTAATTTTCTCTAGAAAGGGATTTTCCCTAAAGGACTAGATAGAACCAACGTAGGCTACTATGTAAGCGAGTCGTTCGCTTTGTAATTATTGGTAATACCTTATATAGCATATATTTTGAAGGTATTCTATTAATATGTCTCAACCTAGAAGAGTCTAAGAAAGCCTTAAGTGAAACCCATTATGGATCCTGTGGAGGACATTTTAGTGGAAGTGCCATTACCAAAAAAATCCTTAGAATGGGATATTTTTGGCCTTCCATGGAAAAAGACACTAATGATTATCTGTGTCATTGTGATAAGTGTCAAAAGAATGCTGACCTTATCCATGCTCATGCTCAGTAAATTCAAGCCATATCCTCTCCTTGGCTCTTCTCTAAATGCAGTTTAGATATTATTGGTAAAATCAATCCTATTTTTGTCTGATGGTCATAAATTCATAATAACATAAACATAATATTTTACAAAGTGGTTCGAATCTATACCTTTAGCTTCTTGCATAGGAGTTCAAGTTTCTAAATTCATTTGCAATCAAATCATCTATATATTTGGAATTCCATATAATCTCATTTGTAATAATGGAACATGTTTTAAGAATAAAGATGTTAAGAAATTATATCAACAATATAAAATCTAACATAGATGGTTCACTCCTTATTATCCACAAGGTAATGGCCAAGCTGAAGCATCAAATAAAATCTTAATCAAAATCCTAAAAAAATTAGTTAATAAATCTGGTTATGACTGGCATATACAATTATATCCTACCTTGTGGGATTATCAAAATAATGTTTGTACTCCTATAGGTGCTTCACCTTTTGTCTTGGTTTATGATACCGAAGCAGTTTTTCCATTTAAATTAGAAGTTCCTTATTTAGCTCTTCTACTTCAAGATACTGAAGTAGGAGATGAGTTTCACTCTGGTAGATTTAGTTAGCTGGAACATCTAGACGAAAAGTGCATCCATGCTTTAGAGCATATTTGTGCCTACCAAGACAAACTTAAAAGATCATATGCAAAGAAAGTTCATAATCGATCCTTTGAAGTTGGAGATTTAGTCTTAAAAGAAAATAAAAAAAATACTAATCAAAGAAAATATTTAAAAGGAAAATTTCAACCTAATTGTCTTGGTCCATATGCCATCACTTATAGATTGGATTCCTTGTATGGGAAAGATCTCAAGGAACTCATGAATATCATGCATTTTGAAGTGATATTATGCATAAAATCAAAAGTTCCATATTTGTACATAATTGTAAATAAATTTCTTCATCATTTGCAACCCTCATATTATCAAAATAACAAAAAATATAAAAATATAAAAATTTCCAAAATATTTCAAAATTGTTAAGTTATTCATTTTGCATCGGTGTGTGTTATCTTCCAAATATCCAAGTTATATTTTATTGTATTTCAGATAAATTCAAAAGTTATCTTGAACCATGCACTTAATTTATATTTTTCGTAATTTTGATTTTGTTGCTTTGATTATAAATCTCTCTTTTATCAAAAAACACTATTATTTCACTAAATAAATTTTGAGTTTTGGGAAATGATCTTGCTACTTCTTGAACCAAGAACACACTCTCAGATTTTAAAAATGATTTATTGCAAATTCAAAAAGGATACTACATAGTAGTCTTAGTTCCTTAAGTGAAAATTTTCCCCTGCTATCCTATTATGCGCATGGTCTAGAATACTGAGAATTGGAAAAAGGACAATCTCCCTCCCTACCTGAATAAAAATCCCTTGCCCCATGTCTAATCTGGGCAAGTATCCCGATAAAGAAAAAGAAAAATACAGAAAAAGAAAGAAAAAAGCAAAGGAAAAGAGAAAAAGAAAAAGAAAAAGTAGTTATACTACAAACATCAATAAAATTCCCTTTTTCAAAAATGGACAATAAACCCTAATCCAAAATAAGAATAAAATAAGGGGGTAGTGAGCTTGAATCCCTAGAATTCCTCAGTTATTTGAAAGCCTTGAGGTAATCCCCATAACATGTGGTTTGTGTCCAACTCGCTTGACCTTGGGTAATCCCTTTCGTGTGGTGACATGTCTATCACATTAATGACCTTCTTTTGTACAGACCAATGTCCACTTGTGGATAAGCTAACTTTTGGTAACTTGACTTACATAGTAGTTGGTACAATGGCATGCACAAAATCATGCTTAATGAACATTTCACTTGCACACACATTGGTTCATAAAAGTTTGCTTGTATCACTACCTTACTCAAAATAAGTCAATTAATTTCACACGCACACACATTTGATCCATTAGAGATTTTGTATCATTGTTTCAAATCAAGTGGATAATAAAATCACTTATCACACACTGGTTCTTGATACATTTGAATTTGTCTTAGAAATAAGTTAAAATATTTCTTTAAAATTTGTCAGACAACATTTTATCATCATTCATTTCTTCAAAATCTCAAAAATAGCTCATTCCAAAAGAACTTGTAAACCAAAATTATTTATCATACATTGCATTTTGACTTTGCGATAATGGTATAATTCCTAGTAACTATTTTCTCAAATTTCACACTAGGAATTCTATGCCTAGCGCAAGTCATTTTTCTCAATTTTTAGGTTTTAATCATTTCATATGGCACAATGACTTGTCATACATTAATTTGCATTTCTATGAATAAACCATTTCATATTATCATGTATCGCATTTATCTTTGACTTCACCATGATGGTATAATTCCTAGGAATTATTCTACTCAAATTTCACAATAGGAATTATATGCCTAGCGCAAGTCATTTTTCTTAATTTTAAAGTCTAAACCATCCCATATTTATTAATCTTATTAAACATGTGATACAAATTATTTTATTTATATCAACTTATGTATTCAAAATAAATAGTTTCACATTATCATGCATTACATTTTGACTTTGCGAAGATGGTATAATTCCTAGGAATTATTTTACTCAAATTTCAAACTAGGAAGTCCATGCCTAGCGCAAGTCATCCTTCCCAAATTTTCATGCTTAAATCACCACCAATAAAATTATAAAAATATTTCTTACAAGTCAAATTGTCTCAAAATCAAAAATCAAACATCTTCTTTTATCACCATAAGCCTCAATATTATACTTGAGCACCACAAAACTTTTCTCTTATTAGCAATACAAAACTTCTTCACAACAAGATTCACTTCATGACTCAGTGAGCATTGATCTCCACCAACAGTCATATAACAACACAACATACTCTAAGGAACATTGCTAATCTATTTATTTCATTATTTTACAAAAATATCTTTTCACAACATCTTTTTGAAAAACATCTTACAAAAACACATTTACAAAAACTCAAGTCAATTTTCATTTTAAGCATGATCAAAACAATTAAATTAAAAGCATGATTATGAGAAATTTAAACATCATAAAAATTCAATAAAATGCAATAAAATTATATACAAATAACATACGACAAGAAGGTCAATATATACATACTATATATATATATATATATATATATATATATATATATATATATATATATATATATATATATATATATATATATATATATATATATATATATATATATCTCAAAAGTCCATGTACAAGATAAAGTTAGACTGGTATGCCATAATCCTCAAAATCGGCATACTCAATCAATATATATATGATAGAAAATGTCTAGGATTACCCCCTAGATCCTCTAGAACTATGAGCATCATCATCCCCACCAGGGTATCATGGTACTCAGAATCCTCTTGCTTGTAGTCGTTCGGGTAGTCGATCGAGATCTAGAGTGACTCGAAGTCTCTGGTATATCGAGCATTAGAGGCTCGAGTTGCCTCTAATCCATAGGCATTGCTAAATGATATAAACCTTGATAGGAACCCACAATATGAAGTGCTCAAGTCAATATCCTCCCTGAGTCACTCCTCCCTGAGATCGCTGACCAAGAAGATATCAAAGATGGACCCCTAGCTCCCTGTTCCACCTGTATCTGAGCTTGTACATGTGTGAGTTCTTCCTCTAGATTCTGGATCCTAGCTCTCAAACCTACATCTTACACCTCTAGAGACTCAATCTTAGTCTTCTAGGAGGTATTCTCCTCCCTTAGACTAATCATCTATGCTCATAGAGCGGCTATCTCACTACTCTCTCCCTCCTACATAACTCTCTTGACCTTCTTGGGTGAGTTAGGTATCTCCTCTTACTAAGGATATGTTCCTACCTCTTGTGGGGGGATACTCTCCTCTCCCCCATCTCTCATATAGAAGCTCTATCTTACCTCAGGTTAGTCTAATAACCTCCTCTAGTTTGAGGTCCCCCTCTCTTAGGAGGAGCTTGATCTTGTCTCCTCTGCTGCTACATCTGATCATAGGCCTACTCTACTACAGTCCTCAGCCTAGTAATCCTTGCGGCCCGAATATGAGCATATCAAACCCGATAACCATAAGTCACCCCAACATCATCTCCAGTCGTTGTAGGGACCATATCGGCATCTGGATATGGGTCGATAAACTTTACCATGTTAAGATCTCCACTAACTATGGTAGTGTCTCGAGTGGACCTAATAAAGTATATATACCTAGTTTGAGGGATGTGCTCCTGTAACCCAACCTATCGCATGACTCGATCAATGCGATGCAACTCCACATCACCCTAGTCCATCCTCAATAAAATAACTTGCATCACATGAGCCAACTGATATACATCCTCTACCCAACCTAGATGATCTCTGTATGGCCTCCATGTGATGCTATCTATTGTCAGGTCATCCAATAATCTCCTAGTCTTGTCCATATATATTTGAATCCTCAAAGCTCTACAAGGACACCAATAGAAAACCCTAGGTCTCTCTACATCTAACCTCTCTAGTGGAAGCCTTATAGGTATTTATATGGAAATGTTCTCCCATGCCTAAACCTATAGAAATGAAGTAAGGGGCAGTGCTACAACGCCTTTGTATACGACCTTGAATAGATTCCTATACAAACAACATAGCATGAAAGACCCCCATGCAAAGACTCTCCTCTGATATCTCATGTTAGCCACAACCTCTTCCAGAGTTCATAATAGAATATTTCCATTGAAGTGGCTCAGAAGTAAGCCACCAACAATCCCTCTCAGTACAACTGTGAGCTGAGAAACTCTTGGTATTTGACTCAGAAGCTTGATTTCAATGCCTCTGCTCACTATAGGGAAGTGAGGATCACTAGATAGTCTCTGAAGCACATGGATATGGTTACCTGATGTAGCAACAAACATTTCTCTGATAGGTACTCTTAGTATTCTCCAAATATCCTCTAGTGTATGGGTCATCTCCCTCGTTGATAGCCAGAAATAGGAAGAACCTAGGTACCACCACTCAACCAAAGTAGTTAGTAGTTGCATATCGACTAGAACCTATGACAATTCCACCACATGTAATAACCCCATAGTACCTAAGGTATCTCTCTCTACCATCGTGAGTGCATTTAGGTCCTCTTGTAATGCTCCATAGTGCCACTCCCTATTCTTTAATTCCCTTTTCTATTCAAACAAAAAAAATCAAAATTTCAATTAGTTAGTTAATAAACAAGTTTTACCTAAAATCGGTTAGTTTTTTGTGATATCCAAAAGTTTTGTTTGATATCAATTAGTTTTTTGTGATATTGAACACTTTTGTTTGATATCGACCAATTTTTTGTAATATCGGGTGACTTTGTCTGATATCGATCAATTTTCTGTGATATCGAACAATTTTATGCGATATTGGTCAATTTTTGTTCAAAATTGACCGATATCATTGAAATCGAGCTGATATCATAGAAATCAACCCGATTTCATCGACGTGGAAAAAAAATGGCAACTATGCCCTAAAATCCTAATTAAACATAAATTTAAGTACAAAAAAATCATAAAAAGTAATTTAAACTTAGTTTTAGATCCTTACCCATATCTGGCTAACCCTTCTATGTACCAGATCTTCTTGGTGAGGAACTTTCACCATATTTTCTCTCTAGAGCTCAAAATCAGAACAAATGCACAATAAAAATGAATTAGGTTTTACCCTAATTCTTTGGTTTTATTAAAATTATTCTAAAAATAGGTAAATTTCAAGTTTTTCACCAAAACCTAGAATTTGGTGCCAAAACTCGAAGGAGTTATCATACCTAAAATAGTTTACCAATAAAACTTAAAATCATCAACAAAATGTGCAATAAATTTTTACTTTCTCGTAAAGCATGTTGTACTTTTCTTTAACGCACTTTTTTTTGAAAATGCGTTAAAGATGGGGCAAAATGTAGCACCTTAAAAATGACTCACATTAATCAAACCTAAGGTAATAAAAATTTGAAAAATCAAATTTAACTACCCTCAATGTTTTGCCTTATTTTTTGTGCCCATTACAAGTTTCTTTTAGCCCTCTTGAAAAATCAGTAAATTTTGTGCAAAATCGACAGATTTTGCACAAAATTAGGTCACCCGATTTTATCCAAAATCAAAAAATGCCTACCTTAGCAAGGTAATAAAATTTTGTTATTTCTTTGTCTCTACGTGGGAAACTGCACGACGGTTGCGGGATCGGTTCAACTAATTTCATCTAGAATAGAGGAGGTTGTACACCCACTTCAATTTTAGCCCAATCCCTCAGCTGATCTATTCCTATTTAATCCAGGCTCCTCGCCTTGGATTCCCCCTGGAACCTCCACATAATCAGGTCCATTATTTCTGCTATTTTGTTGTGTTTTTGCATGTTCAAGTTATGCATCGATCAGATTTGGGTGATATCATTCTATTCGATTATGATATTGTTCTACCCAAATTTGAGATCATTCTGCCTGATTTTGTCTGCATCACACATTCGTGCTATTCAACTTGCTTGGGGGCATCTAGACCTTAGTGTTTGCATTCTCTATCCTCTATTCTTCTATTTAAAATCATATTTATTATCTGTTAGCTCATTTTAAATCCATTTTCATTGATATATTAGCTTCTATATTCATATTTCATCATTTTTTCATGAATGATCATGTATTTAGCATAGATCTACATTCAGTAATTTAATCATTGTCCTTTTAAGTTCATTATTGATCATAATTCACTTCAATAGATGCATACTATTCTATAAATCTGCTATTTTATGTATCAAAGTTGTTAAACTACAGCTTTTTCCCTAATCAGGTAGATTTTTTGATAATTGGACCACCCGATTAGCAGAATCGAATCATCTGATATTACTGGATTTTGACCGATTTTACTTGCAAAAAATATTCAGAAACTACATCAAACTTTTGGATACAGGTCAAAGTTTAAATTTATTTTAAGCACTACATAGTTCATCTAGATTTACTTTTATGTGGTTTGTTATCTTCATAAGAATAAAAATTGCATATAGGTTAATATAGTTGCATATTGGCCAAAACTAGGTGTATGCGAGATTTGATAAAAGGAACACATCAAAAAAAATCCCAAACCTAGGTGTGGAAACTGCCACAAAATGTTTCCTGGTGAACCCACCTAATTTGTTGAAAAATCACCATAAGAAGGTACAATCAAGTACCTCTCTTTCTAGGTGTAGACCTACTATTCTACCATTCTCCTTCGAGGTACGGATCCATTAGCCTAGAGGAAAGGAGTGCAAGAATATTAGAGCTACACTTCCTAGATACACTTTGTACAACTATTTTGAGTCATTCTACCCCTTATTCCATTACAAATACAAGAACACATTATTTCAAAAATTATGACAATACAGAGATCAAACTATTTGGTAATACACTAGATTTCATTGATATTCTCGATCATCTTCATATCAAATAATATAGAATATAATATACCCATATATACCATCATCCTATACTGGCATCTTGGGTCTAATATGGAGTTCATTCTTTTTGGTTATTTGGAATATGTATATCATGTCATATCAAAATTGAAGTAGAGGTTAAATACAAGTGGAAATAACTGATCATTCCAAAATATACCTTAGTTCTAAAGCAAAAGCTACCAAATTCTTTCTTACCTAAAGTTCCCACACCTAAGGGACCTCCTACACTATCCAAGTCCAAGTCTTGTGTCTTCTTGGATAAATCAAAGAAGGTAGATAATAAATGGTGCAACCATTATAACACCTACACTTTTATTAATTTAAACTGTTGTAATTAGAACAAGATATTAGTGATCCATCTAAAGGTGAATTACAAAGAACACTTTTCATCTGATAACTAACACTAAGTAGATGTAACATTCTTGAGCACAAGAATTTAATGGATTGTTGATATATTTAATGAATGAGAGTGATTATTGCACACTTGTTTTTGATTTATTGGAAAAATCTACTATATCACCATTTATGCTTGTAGAAAACATCATTAGTTTAGATAATTAAATTCTTTGGCCTCCAAACTACACCACATCCTTATCCTTACTATTTATCTTGGCTACAACTTGGGAAATATATCAAGGTTCAATGTCATTGTATCCTTGATTTTGATATCAAATAATACATATTGATTCACTATATATATGTGATCTCTAATTGAGAATATCTTACCTCTTTGATTGTAAGGTTACATAGCAAAATTATTTATAGAAACGGTTTGCACATATAAAAAATATGATCTACAAGCTTCTTGAGTGCATTCTATAGAATAAGGTGACTCTGGTGTAGCAAATAAATGTAATAATATAATATTTCATATGTATAAGTATATGCTTATAATTATTTAACACTAAAATCAAGGCAAAAATAATTTCACCCTTGTGACAATCATAGAGCACTCTACAAGATGCCAATAAAATGACACTTTGTTTTACCCATATGCTAATATTTTCTAGAATCACAATACAATCCTACCACACTACTCAATGTAGAATTAGATATAGTTTATCCCAAGATCAACTCTTCCCCATAGTCCATTATACCATGACTCAATTTTGTAGAGCAATCATTTTCTATACTAGATACAAGAACTGATTGACTAAGGAAATATTTGTTCCAAATCATTATCATATATAATATCCATCATGCTAGCACCAAATAAATATGGTACTTAGTACTTATGTATCAATTATTAGGGTATCAACAAAATTTATATCAAGAATATATATCCTTTTGATCACATTTGTGATCTATTGGATAAAGTCTAATGGGCTCAATATTTGACCACGATGAAATTCAAATTTGGCTACCTTAAGGTTCCTATAATATACTAATATCTAGAAGATAATATTCAGTACTTGATAAATATTATATGAGTAGTTGGTATACCTTTTAAATTGATTAATTCCTTAATGAATTCATGTGCCAAATGAATTACATCTATGTCCATTCATAGAATTATTCATGACTATATACTTGGATGACATCATTTTGCTAACTAAGACATGAGAAGAATACTTTCAATATATGCATCAAGTATTGGACACTTTGTGTCAATATAATATATAGGGTAACGTTTATAAGTGTACATTTAACATCATGGATATATATTATCTAGGTTAAATGATCAACAAGGAGTTTATGTTGAACCAAAAATATTTATGTTATTCAAGCAATAATAATACCCAAGTATATAGTAGAGCTTAGGAGACTTCTATATTTACCAATTTCTATGATAGGTTTATCTTAGTACTATCTCATATTGTGTGGCCATAGAACTAGGTAATGCATAGAAACATGAAGTTCTAATGGACTTCATAAGAACAACAAAAATTCAAATATATGAAACATCACCTTTATTCCATAATAGTGTTGGTTATGCTAGACATCACATATTCAATTAATATTGAGATCAATGATATTAACTATGCATTGCACACCATCATAAAAAAAAGGACATCCAATGGAGTACCATTTTGAGACACTCTCTAAAAAAATTGTTCGATACTCTAAATTTGGTAAGGGATTTTATGCCATTCTTTAAGAAATGAGATAACAACATCACTATATCATGGGTAAGAAAATTATAATTTAGTCAAATAATTGGCCTCTACATTCCTCTATTTTATCTAAGTAAATAGGAGGATAAATTTACTCAATTCATGATGCCCAATCCAATTCAAAGCTTCAACATTGTCACATATTTAAACTAATTGTAATATAGGTTAAAACCAATTCTTAATTTGGCACCCAGGCTATACTATCCCTAAAATCTTACTTTGGTAAAAACACTATGCTAGTAGTAACCTATTTTGGAACTATGACTAGCTCAATGACAAACCTTTAAAATCCATCTAGTGAGTTCCCATGTAAAAATAAAAAATTCATTTGTGGCTATGTGATTACAATTAAAAACAAACAACTAAGTTGCACATCTCCATCAAAATGCTCTTATAGATTTTTTAGACTAGTTCAAATACTTGCCCACTTCAAGAACTGACACTTGTTTTTCAAAGGAATACAAAAAATATACTTGGTTGTTTATTCATACCACTAACATGCACTAGATTATGATATGTTCGCATTTATTTTTCTTTATAATATTATACATTCTTCCCTATATAAACGTAGCTTGGAACTTCTTTTCTAGAAAATTAGGAAACCAAAAACCTAGGCCTCTTACTGAATTATATTTTATTTTATCTCCCTATTTCTATAACTTTATATAATATAGCACCTTGCACCTCACAATTCTAGTTTGTACTCAATCCTTATAATGCAATGCCATGGTGAACATGGATTTTTATTACTAAGTTTATTTCTACATTTACAAAGTATTTTTGTAATTTTCTCTTGTGTGAGTCTATTATGGTTGATTTGATCCAAATAGTACACTTGAATATTTTGCAATAAAATAACTCTAGACATAACCTATAAGGTGTCACTAATTAGTTCTATAGGTTGTCTTGCATATAGCCCATCCTAGGCCCTGATGTGTGGATGAAGTTGGTAACATAACTTCTTCAAATCCACAAAAGAGATGTAAATACAAAGCACTTCATACATTATCCTTAACTCATCATGTGCCATAATTACATATAAAAATCCTTTATCTATGTAGGACCTTCTAGGATATTCTATTTCTATATGCTTGTCCATATGTGTTATTGGTGAAAGAAACAAGACACAACACTAGGTTTTGCATTTATGTACATTAAAGCACATCACAAAGAAATTGAATCAATAATGCAGTCAACATCTCAATATAAGACCATATTCTAAGATGTCAAGAACATTATTTGATATACTCTAAAGTAACAAAGAAACTTCTTTTATGGGAAACTTTGGGAAGTCATGCTTTAATTGGGATCTCATGCTTTAATTGGGATCCTTGCTTGTAACACCTAATTCTAGACCATTGGAAAGTCAAGTTCCTTTGAAGGTATAAATCAACATTTAAATTCTAATCATTTTAGGATGGATTAAAATTTATTACTTATCAAATTTTATTTAATATATATAGGTATACTACAATATTTATCATTTCATGAACATCAAAAAAATCACATTTGCACCCTTTAAAATGATAAAATTAGTTTTTTTTTTTGTGAGAAGATCTTAGTAGTAGGTTAGAAGAGTTAGGTGACTCTATATCCTAGATTTCATTGAGTTAGTCTGTGAGTAGTTCTACCTCTTATGCCACTATAAAGATATGTATATACATTTTAACAACTATGATAACATAAAGATCAGTTTATCTTATAGTACACCAGCAAGTTCCATTATTTTCTCAATCATCTCCACATTGAATAAGATAAGAGGTAACTACTACTTCAGTACATAAAAAACTTATACTACTATATTTGATCTAATGTGGAATTTATTTCAATAATTTTTCTAGCACAAGTATTTCACTTAATGCAAATTTGGAGGATAGGTCAAATGGTAAGGAAAATGGGCCATTAAATATTTCATAATGCATCCCAATGTCAAAATAGAATCCATGAAGTGCTCATGTGCCTAGCATAACTTACATATAATGAAACTCATATGACATCCAATCTCAAATCCTCCTCAATAAAAACATAATTAAAAGGTATATCAAAAATGGGGAAACCTCCATAAGACCCACACTCATAGAAATTCAATGTGTTAGGATTATCAAAATATATTGGTGGTCATATATAGGAGAATGAGTGTTCATATATATTTGGTTAAGAATAGGTAGTAGATGCCACATGTCTAAGAATAATATCTCAACAATTAGGTAACATCCAAAAATATAATAACTTTAGAGAACATGATAATATCTTCCATGCCCATTGATGTGTAAAAATGAAAACCCTCTATATAATCATTTCTATAGGAAGCCAAAATAACATAATCACATAAGACATAGTAACACACCTTGGTCTCTATACTATGATGCATCTATATCCTTAATTTATATATTGGATACAACTAGAGAAAGGTAGTGATATTATGCATCAATGCATCCTCAAGTATGCCATCAAATTGATAAATGATATAGTCACTTATAATTGGGAACCATCAGACATATATTATGTATAACTAGGGATATTATATTTCTTTGAGCATAAGGTGAGCTACCAAGCCTATTAATAATATTGGTCAGTACATACCAAAGATATGACCTACAATATCCACGAGTCTCTACTTGAGATAGAGGTAAATTTAGTTTTAGCAAATAAATTCAAAATACTAATTTCACACACATAGAAGTTCATGATTCTTATGGTACAAGGTATGACAGTTTACCTATTTTATGCTTACGAAAAAATATTTTATAAGGTCCTAGCTAATGGATGCCCTACTTTTTCCATATGTTGATATTTTCAAGTATCCTAATGTAGTCCTACTACACTACTTAATGAAGCATTAAATTGACCTAATTCTAAGATCAAATCCTCTCAAAGGTCCCCTATACCATAATTTAATCAAGGATAATGATACAATTTAAGGTTAGATATAAGAATTAATTGATCAAGGTATTATCCTAGCTCAGTTCCATGCAAAAGTCCCATTGTATTCACACCAAAGAAGGATGTTATTTGGCACCATGTATTTACTATAAAGTGCTAAATAAGATCACTATTAAGAATAAATATCCTTTTTAGACATTAAATACCTATTATATAATATACAATGGGTACAATGTTTCACTAAGATCGATAATAAATTTAACTACCATTAGGTTCCTATAAATCTAATAAAAATTTAAAAGATAGCATTGGATATCAAAGAAGGATAATATGAATTTATGTGCCCTTCAACTTGACCAATGTTCATTCATCGAAATAATAAATGACATGCAATACACATTCATAGGATACCTTTATTTGGATGACATCCTCACATTCAAAATAAAATAGGAAGACCACCTCTAGTATGTGCACCAACTATTGGAGAATTTGCAACAACAAAACCTTTAGGTTAACATAGGTAAGTGTATATTTGTTGCAATAAATATATCTTACCTTGGCTATTTGATCAACTAGAAATGATTTCACATTGACCTTGAAAATATTTATATCATATAGGAATTTCCAATACCCTAGGTCTTGATAGAGCATAGGAGCTTTCTTGGCCTTACCAACTTTTTCCTATGTCCATATTATAATTGTCTAATATTGCATACCCCCTAAACTAGGTCATGCATCAAAAAGTAATTTTCAAGTCAAGTTCATAAAATGAAAAGGAGTTGATGAGATAAAATAATGTCTTTGGTCCACACTAGAACTAGTTATTCCAAATATATTATAGTCAATCTAGAGATCAATGCTTCTAACTACACACTAGGTTCCATCCTAATCCATAATGGTAATATTGTGGATTTCCATTCTAATAGACTTTTTGATACAAATCATTACTACTCCATGTATAAGGATTTGCATTCCATTATTCAAACTATAAGATAGTGATACCACCGCATCATGGGTATGAATACTATAATCCATTTAGATCATAGGAATTTTTTATTATTTCAATTACAAATCAAGATATGGAATGCTAAGCATACAAAATGTATGATATATCTATAAAAATATACCTTGTAATCAAACATCATAAGTGAAAGGAGAATCAAATAACATACTATCTAATATGCCCGTTGGTTTTGGCATTATTGTCTATTATTGAAAGCAAAGGGTGTAATGCAACTAATTGGAAAGCATTATAACCTCTATGATACTAATTTTTCCTATATTCATTATTAACTCGAAGAAGATAAGTCAATGCTAGAATACAATCTTTAAAATGGGTTGTTGTACCATCTTGGAAATATCTAATATAGTATACCATGTTAGTTCTTGATATGAAAAGCACATTACTCTAATGTAGATAAATATTTTAGCATTACTAAAACACTTGTAACATTAAAATAGTACTTTCATAGGCCACTCATGCACAAAAGTGCATCTCTATAGTAAATTATGTGCACAAAGTAAGATTTCCAAATTAGTAAATATAAATATTGGGATCTACACACCATTGTAGATATGTTTTAATCCTGGAAATTCCATTAACATAGATTTTATTTTAGGGTTGTCAAGCACCAAGTATAAACATGATGTCTTGTTCATGGTCATGGATAGTTTTAACTAGATTTATATCATGACTTTATGCAACAAATTCCTAGATGCTGTGGATACTACTCTGTTATTCTAGTAAGTATATTCCACTTCAACTTACCTAGTTTTATTATTTCAAATAAATATAATTGGTTCATCAATATGTTTTGACACCAAATTTGGATGCTCTAGGAGATAAAGTGTAAGCATTCCACAACCTTTAATCATATACCATTGGGTAAACTAATGACGTCAATATAATGCTAATACATCTTCCATAGATGTATGAAAATGACCACCCATGAACATGGGAGGATAAGTTACCCTATATTAAACATTCCTATAATATAATTATTTACTCCATATATAATAGTCCATTATAAACATGTCTATTTTTGTAGTTGAGCACCCTAGTAGATTTTATGATGTCAATAGAATCCAAAGAAGATAGTAAGATAGAATTTTTTATAGTATGTAATTAATATCTAGAAATAAGTCTAACAAATATTACAAGACCAACAAGGGAAGTACAAAAATTTACATGACCAACATAGAACAATACACACATTATAGTTTGGTGATAACGTTTGGATCCACCAAAATAAGGAATGCTTCTCTAGGAAAAAATAGAAGAACAAATGATTATACTATAGGTGATAACACTTTCCTTCTTAACTTGCTACCATGCTTGACAATGCATCTCATAGTCCATCTTAATATACTTGTAATATATACCTCCTTTGCTAGATTCTATAGTAGCACAACATCCAACTAATATAAGATCTAACATAATGTGAACCAATTCCAATATATAACTTGATCGAGGTCCCCATTAAGAGCACTTGTAAAAATATACACAACCTATTTATGGTTGGAAAAATGGGCTCGATTCAATTGTAGAAAAATGGTACATTATTGACCACTCAAGCACATTTTTCCATTTTTGGAGACTAACACATCGACAATTATTGCTCCTCATGGGGGGATGAATGATCTAAGAAAAGTAGGGGTTATTAGAGTTTCTCAAAGCATAATGTAAAAATCACTTTAGAGCTTAAATCATAACACTTATATAGAATTATGATGAGATAGATTGGTACCACTCTTTCTTTAGATCCAAGACCATGCTTGTGCCAAAATCTTGTTTTGTAACCATCACTATATTAGTACCAACCAGTTGGTAATTTTGACACTATGCCATATTAGGATTTTTGATGAAATTTTATTTATTATAAAGCGATAAAATATATTAATATTATGATTCCATTATTTTGGTCGATATAAAATATTGTAGTTTTTTATGTGTAAATATCCTTCTTTGTTTTTCATGCGATTCTTCCTTGAAAATAATGGGTGTTGTAAGGAAAAATGGTTGGGAGAATTGGTTGGTGACATCAGTTGAAATCACTTAAAGATATTTGCAAAGATGGTGCCTATGGAACTAAGTGCCTTACTAAGGGTTAAAATTGCATTCACCTCAAAGGATGGGCAAAGGGCCCGTTGGCATCACTCTGGGGTGAATGTGGAAATTTAAAAATTTAAAAAGGAGTGTTAAAATGACAAGGCACATTCACCCCAAGAGAGGGGTGAAAGTACATTTAAAATATTAAATTTGAAGCGGGCCTAGGAATGAAATGCGACGATGAGATTAAAATATGTGTTCAACCCAAATTTGGGATGAAAGTATCGTTCATCCCACTTAGGGGTAAACGTCTTAAAAATTTCAAAGCTATGCACCCAGCAAATGTGTTGACCAGTCAAAGGCGTTTTCACCCTGAGAGGGGAAAAGTCCCATTCACCCCTCCTTGGTATGAAAGCACATTAAAATGACACATTCAGGTGAAATAAAGGAACATAGTAAGGCACCAAGATGGTATGGAAGAGTCAAATATACATTCATCCCAAGAGAAGGGTGAATGCATATATACAAAAAATAATGTGTGGACCCCACTTCGGCATGAATTTAGAAGATTAAAATAAAAGTGCTTTCACCCCAAGTAAGGGGCGAAAGTCCAATTCACCCCTCCTTGGGGTGAATCTATAGGAAAAAGGCCCAAAAGTACATCAAAGGTCTTTATGTTGTTTTCGGGTGAATGTGGAAAGATTGGGTGTTGAAAAGTCATAATTACATTCACCCAAGATGAAAGGCGATAGAGCCTTTCACCCATTCTAGGGAAGAACATATATTTTAAGAAAATAAGAACATCTTATGAGGTGCGATTTAATTCTAAAATAAAATAAGACTTTCAATCATCCCTTCTAGGGGTGAGATAATTCAAAAGATGGATCAAAGCATTGTAATAAATTGTTTTTTCCCATGGATTGTTGTTGTGATAAGGACATAAATATAAGATATGTCCTCTCCACCAGGGGGGTAGATGTTATTGGGATGAAGATTAACTACTATTTTTTATTTAGTTCTAAGTAGAGCCACAATATTAAAATCATAGGGTTATTTTCATGAATTCCAAGACATTCGAAATAGGAGTGGATTTTCGAGGCACAGAGAATGAGCAAAGTCAACGGCTAAGCTTTACATTTTTCTATGCACAGACACCCAAATGTGCAATTTCTTGGACAATTTCATATTAGAAAATGGATCACTATCTCTGGAGGAATATTCTCAAGGACTTCAAGGAGGAATTTCTTCATGGAGGTTCCCAATATATAAACATTTCATCATATATGCATTAAATGATAAAGGTAAAATTCCTCTATAAATACTACTCATTTTGCATTGTAAAAAAAGAAGGATAGACATTCTACGAAAAAATATTTAATTTTTCTACATAAATAGAAGAAGTGGTGGCCTATTATTTTGCAAGCAGTATCTTTATGTGATTTCTTTCTATTGAAGCATTTCTATTTTATACTCATGTTTGCTATCTACTATTAAGTTCAAATTATGCATCTGGATTTGGGTATTGTCGATGTGAGTGTGAGTACTGGAATGCAATTATGGAAGTTGTCTCTGAAGAACTGTAAGTGAATTCTCTTACCTCCTTTCTATTTTATGTTGTTACAACACTTGGTTGGAATTCCTACTGCTAGTCTATCCCCAATCCTACACCTTCATCCTATGGCCATATTTCTCATTTCTTTCTGTTATTTCCAATTTCTTTCCTACAACTCTAGCCTTAAACCAGTGTAGGATTAGTAAGGGATACAAATCTCTCTTGAGATTGGCACAAGGGACATTCCTTTCCTTCGACCTTTCAATATTGACCATTAGGGTGCACAAATGTATGTTTGTATTTTAGGAAGATATCTAAACAACAGTTTTTGGCATGCTCGATGAGAACCTAAAAGTTATAATTTCAATAGTATTAAGGTTTGGTTTTCACCTTCATGTTGTACGGTTAGAACATCTGGCGACTCAGCTATACCCAAAAGCCTCCGAACATGAAGGTAATGAAAGTTATACTTCATGATCACAAGATCGAAGGCCAAAAATCTTGAAGACCCCATTGAGTTCTATGAACTTGACATTGAAAGGTTAGGGGAACATCCCCAATTGGTTGCTTTTCCTCATACATCCTCATTACCCCATACATTATCTACAACATCTTCATAGATAGCCGGTGTGTTCTCCATTCCTTCAAGTCCAACTAGTACTGCTACTAGCATCCCACCTCCTCAACCTCACACACTAGCTAGTATGGCTCAGAACCCACCACCACAGCAGCCACAACCACCAAGGTAGTTCCTAGCATGGAATAGCTCAGGAGATTTGAATTTACAAGCACAAAATCTGGTCCCTCAAGTAGCATTAAAGGATTTACCTACCTATGATGGTACTGGTAAGACCGCCTATGAGCATATTCAAGATGTGGCTTCTTTGGTGATGATCCATGGCATTACTGATGAAGATATTATGGTAAGGTTTTTGGTATTGTCACTCAGAGGGAAATTACTATATTGGTACCGATATTTTCCACCTACCACTATTACAACATGGGATCAATTTGTGGAATTACTAATTAAGAAATTTCACGAGCAAGTTGATCCCTTCTCCTTGTTGCATCAATTCACAAATATCCAAAGACATCCGTAGGAGGAGATAGTGGATTTCAATTTATGATTCACATGAAGTTGGTAGAGAGTTCCTGATGGTCTTTGGCCCACACATGAGCAAGATACATTTTACTATCTCAGAGATTTCAACTTAGACATTGGTATGGTGGTTCGACAAGTTAATGTAAATACTTTTCTTGATTCGTATATGCAAGTGCAGAAGGTTGAAACATATTTGATTACCATAGGTAAGTTGCCCCCGAAGGTAACCATACCCATTCTTCCCGATCTTCCACAACATTTATATTTGAGTGCATTTTCTTAGCCTATGCCTTCTATGTACCTGATTCCCTCATGGAGCTTGGGTCCACCTCAAATCACTTCGATCCTAGTTCCACAACTCCCTACTCCAAGTATTCCATAATTACCCGTGATAGTAGCATCGTAGTTGCTAGCACTTGTTCTCTTCCTAGTGCTACCAACACCACCTGTTCCACTGCTATTACCTTCTCCATCAGTGTTCTTACCCTTACCAACACCCTATGTACCTTCAAATCCTGATCCTTACATGAAATTGTTACAAGAAATGCAATCTATTAATTCGACCATAAGGACAATGTCGAACGAAATCATGGCAGTCAAGAAAAAATAATCCAAAGCTGATTTTTGATTAAGGAGGTTTTAGACACCACCAATTACTAGGGAGCAAAGCAACCACTAGCAAGGGCACTGAGAGGAACACAACCGTTTTGGAAAATGAAGAAACTAGTACATCGAAGAAAGCATACTAGTGCTCCACCTGTAATGATCCTCATGGAGAAGACACGTGCATGGTGCATTTGAATTATGTACAGACATTAGAATAAATTTCTATCAGTGGATAAGTCAATATGATAATGGAAGTTGATCATAACTTTATGGTCCCATATTTGGAGCAAGTTTTAGTTCTCACAAGGATTGGAAAGAAGCCGTTGACTATAGATCTAGCAGAAATGGAGCCTTTAAAATTTCTTGCTATGCAAAAGATGCAAAATTAAAAGGTACAATCACAAGTGAAATCACCTAATACGAAGGGACTTGGTGCACCAACAAAGTAGCTAGATTATATCATATTGAAGAATATATTTTCCAAATAAGCATCAACTTCACATCATGTAACCACTCAAGCACAAACCCATCATTAATGTCTCAGGTGAAAGAGCAAGCTAAAGAGTGCCTCAAGTACCCATCATTAACTAAGTGGAAAAGGGTGGAAGCTACTCAATAGTATCAGAACAAGTATGAGCAGGTGGTAGAAGAAAAGGTTCCTAGTGTTTCTGATTATAACATTGTGGAGGAAATGAAGAAGATTCCTATAAAAATAAGTTTATATGATGCATTATAGTTACCTAGGTAGGTTGACCTATTGCAAGAATATCTCAAATCAGCAAAAGGTCAAAAGAAAAGTCATTCTCAGATAGTGTTAGCACAGACACTACCTACTTATGCTACTGGTAAGAATAGACCACCCCCTTTCTATTTGCCACTCATAATGGAAGGGTGGATCGTGTATAATTGTATGATTGACTTCGGTGTTGTGACTACTATCATGCCAAAGGCAGTATGTGAAGTAATGGGAATGGAGTACACAAGAAATAGTCCAGGCATACTACAATTGTATGGGAACCCTATCAAAATGGTTGGAGTAATCAAGTATATTCCTATCATTCTACATAGTATACCTCAAATTACTATCATTCAAGAAGTAGTGGTGGTTGACCTGGAACCATACTTTAGCATGTGTCTCTCGAGGGAGTTCACAGAGAAACTAGGAGGATACCTTTCCTTAGATTATTCACATTTGGAGATACCATTCAAGGGAAGACGAATCCACATATATAATGAAAAGCCATCTACTTTTCATATAGAAAAATTGGAAGAGGAAGAAAAGCCCACTAGTGAAGTCAACCTGATGATAGAGGAAGTTCAAGAAGTGGACTTGATGGAGGAAGCTCTTGGTGAACTCCACCTTGAGGATGAATTCTCATTACTGGATTTCAACATGATGGTAGAGACTGACATCGGTTGTTATACCATAACTAAACCTGAACATAATGAAGAAAAAATCTTTGATTCCTCAGGTCCTATCTCTAATCAGCTATGGAAGCTGTATTTTGATGGTGCAAGGTGTAAGAATGGTGTAGGGGCTAGTATTTTTCTTTTTTCTCCTATAGGGTTGCAAAAAACCTATTCATATCGGCTAACTTGGAGCTGCACGAATAATGTCACCGAATATGAAGCGTTGTGCCTTGGTTTGAAGAAAGCTAAAAAGTTGGGCATAAAACAACTGCAAATATTTGGATATTTTAAGCTCATCATCAATCAGACTACAAACAAGTGTGTGTCAAAGTAGCATTATTTGAAGGCCTACCATAACAAGGTATGGGATTTGTTTGAGTAATTTATTGCATTGAACATTCAAGGCAATTTCACGGGAGCAAAACAAACATGCAGATATCCTAGCTTCTCTTGGTGCTAATTTCTCTCCTGTAGAGAAAGTAGTCAGGAAGCCCAAGACTATGAGGGTAATTTATAGACCCTAGTACCTGATAAGAACCTTTATTGGCAAGTGTTTGATAGTGATGAACAGATAGTGAACTTCTTTATTAAGGAGGTTGCTAGTGTAGAAGATAGAACATTGGCCGAAGAAGAAATGGAGGGAATGATTCAATTGAAGAACAATCACATTCCTAGGGGATTTATTTTTCTTGAGAGTTTGTTTGATCAGAATGATCGGGTAGAGAAACACAAAATCAAGGTGGATGCGAAGGAGTACAAGGAAATGCAACTAGAACTTGAAAATATTATCAAAGTTGGAATAGAATGTACCTCTAAAGAACTCGAAGATATCAAAAATTTGTGTTATGAGTTCCCTGACATTGTTGCATGGAGCTACCATGATTTAAAAGGATATGATAAAAACGTAATCCAACATACTATTGAACTGCAGGAGGGGGTCAAACCTTTTTAGCAGAAACAACGACCTATCAACCCCAAAATTGAGGTGCTTATGAAGGTAGAGCTATTAAAAATGCTGGAGGTAAAAATAATTTATCCTATTAAGCACTCAACATGGGTGGCAAACTTGGTTCCAGTTCATAAGAAAAATGGAGATATTTGCTATGTGTGGACTTTTGAAATCTGAACCAAGCATCCTTGAAAGATCACTACCCTCTACCATAGATCGATCAAATTCTCCATGTGGTTTCTAGAGCATAGAGGTTTTCATTATTGGATGGTTTCTCTGGTTATAACCAAATTTGGGTGAAGGACGAAGACCAACACAAGACAACATTTACTACAAAATGGGGCACTTTCACCTATCAGAGAATGCCATTTGGTCTTTCCAATGTTGATGCTACATTTCAGAGAGATATGGACATTGCTTTAGGTGAGTTGTTGAATAGAGTTATTGTTATTTACCTTGATGACATGACTATTTTCTCACATCGTAGGGAAGATCACGTCTCTCATTTGAGGCCAAGTGTTCAAAAAATGTTAGGAATTTAGAATTTCCATTAACTCGAAGAAGTCCATATTTACTGTCAAATAAGGGAAACTTTTGGGACACATGATTTCACAAGAAGGATTGGCGATTGATCCTACAAGAGCTGAGGTACTCTTGAAATTACCACTACCAGTTAACAAGAAAGATCTCCAATAATTTTTTGGCTAGATCAACTTCACTCTAAATTTCATTGTTGATTTTGCTCAAGTTGTAAAACCAATGACTGGGCTTCTGAAGAAGAATAAAAATTTCAAATGGATGGAAGTGAGGAGACAGAATTTTAAATAAATCAAGGAAAGAATCACTCAAGAGCTAGTATTAATTAACCTAGATTATTCAAAATATTTCATCCTCTATGCAATAGGTGAACAAGAGAGTTACGTTATCATTCTCACATAGAAGCAAGAAGATGGAGATGAAAAGCCTATTGCCTTTTTGAGCCAAGTGATTTTGTCGCACCAAGAAAAGTATAATTTCATTGAAAAATAGGTGTATGTAGTTATGAAATCCTTAAAGAAGTTTTGATATTTTGTTTCACAAAGTAAAACAGTCATCTATGTCATACATCCAAATGTCAAGAATTTCATCCTTCAAGGAGAATTAGGCGAAAAAAGAGCAGGTTGGGTCTCAAAGATTCAAGAATATGATGTGGAGATCCGACCCACTAAGTTTGTTCATGGAAGAGCTCTCTACCAAGAACTGGCCAAAAGCGTAACCTCTAGATCACTGATTTCAGTACAGGATGAGGAAATCAGTGAAAGTATTTGCACAAATTGAGCTAATCTTGATCGTGACTAGATAGATGACCTTGTCGAATTCTTCACCTGTAGGAAATGTCCATCATATCTTGATGCTTCATAGTGTCGAAGGTTTAGACTGCAAGCACTCAAGTATGTCCTATTTCCAAGTGGGTTGTTCCATAAGAATATATACAGAGTACTCCTTAGGTGTGTGAGGGATTTAGAAAAGGAATTTTTTTTGGAAGAATTTCACTATTTTTTATCTGGAAAAAATTATGTAGGAAGGCCCATGGCATTGAATATCATCATATCCAGGTATTTCTAGCCTACCCTTTTTGCAAATGCACATAATATGAGCCAAAGTTGTGATAAATGGTAGCAATATGTTGGCAGGACTAAGAAAACATTGTTGTATCTACATTTTATTCAAGTGGAAGCACCATTTTAGTAGTGGATACTGGACTTCTTTGGTGTTATTGATCCTTGTTCTTCCACTGAGCACAAATATATCTTAACAACAACTATTTATTTTACCATATGGGTCGAGGCCATTCCAACCAAGAAAGTAGATCAAGCTATAGTTATCTCCTTCCTATAGGGATTTATTACCCACTTCGATATTCCAGATGCTATTATCACAAATAACGGGACTCCATTCATTGGGGCTAATATTAATGAATTTGAGAGAAATTATGGAATTTATCTAAATAAATCCTCCAGTTATTACCCACAAGAAAATGGTCTAGTTGAATCCACAAACAAAAACTTACTTCATATCTTAAAAAGGACATTGGGAAACAATAAAAGGAGCTAGCACTTATTGTTGAATTAGGCTTTGTGGGTAGATTAGATTTCAGTTAAAAAGTCTATCAAAGCTTCTCCTTACTCTTTGGTGTATGGGAAAGAGGCAGTCCTACCTACTCACATCGAACTACCTATCCTCCAAACCTTGCAGTTGTTCCAAGATGAAGATGATGAGTTTGATCCAATGAGTGCAAGGTTGGCTCAGTTGTTGTAACTAGAGGAAGAGAGAGAAAAGGTATATCAAGATTTCTCTAAACACACTAAAGTGACACAGAAGTGGTTTGGAAAGAAGTCAACAGAACGCAGGTTTCAGGTGGGAGATCTAGTCCTCAAATGGAACGAGAACAAAGCCAAGCCAGGGAAGCACCACAAGTTTGATGCCATTTGGGAGGGTCCATTTCGAGTTTCTGTAGTGAATTCAGCAAATGCATATTATCTACAAGATATGGATGGTTGGGATCTTTCATTTCTGGTTAACGGTATTCATCTAAAGATCTATTTCCAATGATGTGATCAAGAGGTATAATTATGTAAATATGTACAGATTTCATTTACAATATTTTATTGTTTGATCTATATATCTAAAAAAAGAAAAGAAAAAAATGTGTATATATATATGCTACCTCTCTCTCACAGAATCAATTTTGCTCCTAAGTGGTTCTCTGAGGAAATGTTTTGATTTCGGGTGAAATTAATGGTTGCACTAGAAATTTTTAGCAGGTATAGAGAGCTTCGAAGTTTAAAAGGTTGCTTTACTTTGTAAGTTTTCAAGTTAAAATAAGAAATTATTTAGGGAAAGTGCTTTAAAGACACAAAGCGAAAATATTTGCAAATATAAGTAAAGTGTTGTAGTTTAAAAAATCAAAGCATGGAACTTAAGTGCTTTCACCCCAAGGAAGGGGCGAAAGCCCCATTCACTTTCTAGAAATATGAATGCATGTCAGTCTCAAGGTGGTTGTGGGCCCCAGATGCAGTATCAAAATAAAAAATAGTCAATAGTGCTTTCGCTAGACGAAGGAGAAAAAACCCCATTCGCCTTCCAAAAATGCAAACATATGTTGTAAAAGAAAATAAAGAACGAAAGTGCAAATTCAACATGATTAAGATGGTCAAAAGGGCATTCACCCCTTGTTGGAGTGAAAATACTAAAAGCAAATTTAAAAAATCTCGCTATGTTTTAAAAGGTTTTCACCCCAAGTTCCATGTTTTTGTTGAAAAGAGTATGGTGGGTCATAACGAACGCGTCGACAATTAAAAGGAAAATATTAGTCAACCTGGAAGCTCTTTATCAAGCCCAAATGATACAAAAATGTTCTAAGAATATGAAAGTGCACTCCATTTTTTAAACAAAGGCATATAAAAGTTTTCATTGAAGTTTTGACAAAATTAGAAGTGAAACGAAAAAAAGGGAAAAATCAAGAGTTTTATTAAATTTTAAAATGGAATTCGATTTTCATTCTAATATGGCGAAAGTAAAGAGAAAATCAAAAGGAGAAAAGCCCTAAAAATATGAGATTTTTTTTTTAAATAAAACCCATGCTTTTTCTAAATGAGGAGCGAAAAAGAAAAGCTCAAAATTGTTTAAAAAGAGGACATGTGCTATGTAATCAAGACAAATAAGTGAAAGATGATTTTCGAGCAAAAGAGAAAGATATCAAGTGTGCCTCAGAAGTGTTTTCACCCCCATTACCTTTTTAGAAGAATGATAAGTTTTAAGTGCAACTAAATTTTTAAGAGCGCCCTCTCGAAGTGATTTTGCCCTCCGACACGTGGTGAATTTTGGAAGGTGTGCATGCAAGTTGAGACAAATTTTTGGGGAATTTAATTTAAAATGTGCATCCAGATTTGCGTTGGGAGATGTTTTGGCATTCCCGAGGCATGAAATCTCACATCGACGAAAGCAAGGGCACCCATTGGATCCCAAGTGGTAAATTTATTTTTCCAAGGTAGTTTTAAGTAGATAGGGCATGATGTTCAAAGTTTTACACGATGAAAGGAAACATTGTTTAAGAAGGATTTCATGGTGAATTTAAAATCTAGTTGCTATCACAGTATTGGGAATAGTGCTCGCCAATGGAATCAAAGCATAAATTCTCCTGAATCCACCATGAGAATTTACTACATTTACTCTAGTATATGAAGTGCACCCTATAGATAGAGCACAGGTAAATTCACTTAAAAGTTAAAATTTTAAAAAACAATTCCTTACGGTACGTTTTTGGTTTTGTTACTTGCAAAAGTTGTATAACATATTCAAAATTGTCTGGTTTTCAAATTTTACATAATCGGGAAGAAAAGCAAATAAGTGAAAGAAGTTTGCAGAGACCAAACAATCAAAAAATAAAGTAGAAGGCAATTCAAAGTCCAAGAAGACCCATAGAAATGAGAATGTAGATTTGGACCCATACTCTAACACCATGGCAGAGGTTGAGGAATGCTTGATCACAAAAAAGGGCATGGTGAAGCTCTAGTACGATGTGGAATTTTTCATAAATAAAGGAGTGATGGGAAAGAGCCCTTTGACTATGTTATTTCATGCACATTTATTTTGGTATTTGTGTACACCTGTACACCCTTGCCTAGAGTTGGTAAAATTAATTGCCAGGTTTTATAATCTTGTTACCAGGGTTGTTCGAAAAGTTGATGAGGGAAGTATTTTCTTGTGGGTTAAAACCCCCATCTGATATGATCTTCAAGAAGCTACACATCAACGAGCAAGAAGAGATATATGTTTCTATGGCGATAATGCGCTAGTTTATGGAAATGTAGTTAATCAAGGAGCCATAGTTAGGGCAAATTTGAATTTACCAAAATATTTGTCAGAATTCAAGAGCCTTGATTTATTTTCGATGCTGGCATGGGTTGTTGGTCTTTTGATGGATTCTATAGTTCACAAGTGGCAAGCGGTGCTTGTGCAATGCATATCTCAAGTGGATTTTTATGCTCCAAGGGCCATGAGAAGGGACACTAATATGATTTATTTTGATTGGGATGATTTCATTTATCAAAATATGCATGTCCAATTGGAGAAAATGCATACGGGAGAAGAGACTTCATTCAAGCACACGTCCTTCCTCGTTTGGTATTTCTTTTTCCATTTACACCAACATTTTTCATTCATTGCAATAAAATAGGTTGATGAAAAGGATGAATTATTGTCTATTTATATGTGGACTCCCACTCTATCGAGGAGGGAGTCATACTATAGTTTTAACCACCTATTTTTGGGGCCCATAATTGAGTTGATTTGTAGAAAAAGTGAAAGAGTGCCATGGGCAATGAAGGAGGCGGTTGTTATAGCTGAAAAGGGTGACATATTTTTGTTGACTCAAGGAGTGGTTGTAAGAATTTATGGCTTCATGGGTAAGCCATTCCTACTCCCATACTTCACCACCAAGCACATTTTCTCCATGGAGGTGGTGCGCCAAACATACTACACCAATGATGTGTATGGAGCAGGGTGTGACAAGCGAACAACTTGCACCATGCCATTCAAGTTTGGTAGCATAGAGGTGAACCACGTAAGACAAAACATGCTGCTCAGAGGCACTTCAAGACCTAGGGTTGATAGAGCTACCACAATGGTGGAGATACGACCCATTGGGAAAATTTATAGAAATAATCAAGGCTAATACCTTTCATTATTTCCCACGACCTGACATCCAGGCAAATCATAACAATTTTTATGGACGAGATTTAGAGTGGCATGTTGAAGATATGATGGTGCTTCCTCCATGGCATGAATTTTATGAGCAGGAGGCTGAATACAACCCGACAGTGCATAGAGATCACATTCCTCCACCGGGACTATTTGGCCAAATGAAGGAACAATTGCCCTGGACCGAAGAGAAAATTATGAATTGGTGGATAATGTAGGTCCACAGAGGAAAAATTGCATCACCTTATGGGTTGAATATGGATGGGGCATTTTTGGAAGCATATGATGAATTTGTAAACGTCTATCAACCCATTGCTTTCACCAAAGTCATGCCTCAAAGTTTTCAACATTTATGACAATGATAAAAGTATGGCAAGAGTAGAGCACCCAAAAGTTAAGGAAGAGACACCTGAGGAAGAAGAGTAGTAGTACGTGTTTCAGCGAAGATCCCGATGAGCGAAGAAAAAATATAAAAGAGGTACCTTTGTTGGAGAAGCAGACTGATAGAGAGGTGCTTCCATTCTTGAAATCTATGAAGAGGCCAAGGACTGGCGCTACTTCTTCATCTACTATTGTAGTTTTGGCTATTGTAGTTTCTACAGTTACAGTTGCTGCAATGACTGTTAATTCCCCTCCGCTAGTGTCGGTTGCTCCAAATAGCATTACCTAAATGTTCCCATTGATTCATGAGAAACTGATGGACCAACAGGATGAAATTGTTAACCTAGAAGTGGAAGCGGAGGAGCAACAAGAAGAATTTATTATGCAACCACCTCCATCACTAGGACACACGATGCTTGCACCTAAAGGTACGTCTTTCCTTCCCTCTTCTTCTACTTTGGAGCATGTAGTGGTTGTTAGTTCATTTCCATCAGTTCCTACGTCAGTCACTCCCCCCTTAGGTATGCCCTCTATGTCTATTTCGCTCCCTTCTTCCCATCCACAAGTCACTACTACTCCTTCTATTCCCCTCTCTTCAACCTCCCTTTCTTTCATTTCGTTCACATTAGGTCCGAATCTATTTTTGCATCCTTCCCCTTCCATTACTTCCACCACTTCCACTAAGGCTGTAAGTATGCAAGCTCCTCCAAGAGTAAGTGTAACTATAGTTGAGCCTAGTTCTTCCATTCACTCTACTATTTTGGTCCCCCTCTCATAGTTATCTCCTCTTCTTCCTTTGAGCTTGACCATTCATAGATTTTGATTCCTTTCACACCATTTTTGGAGTTGTAAGTACTGCTCGAAGTCGAGGTGGTGCCTAAGCAGACCAGATGCAGAGAAAATAAGTAGCCAGAAAGAGGCACTTGCTCCAACAAGGTTGCTCAAGAAAGTTACCTTCGATCTAATTGCTATGGAGGCTCACACAACCAATATAATTCCCCTAGTCTAGAAGCCACAAGGAGAGATGACACCAAGCGATTACGCTTATGAGACCATGATGGAGGACCTGACGAGGATTGATCCCCAATAGAAAAAATGGGGAATATACAGGTTGATATGAGTTCGGTTTATCTACACAATGAGTATTATAAGCAAAGATATTATGACACCAAAACAAAAATTATCAAACTTGAAGATGCCTTGGCAGAAAGTAAGGCGCAACAAGAGATGATGGTGGAAAAAATTGAACACTTGCATGAATAGGCAAGGTTAAATCAAAAGGAAATGGACACAATAGAACAACAGGTACAAGAACTGAAGGCACAAATTGAATCCATTTAGAATCAGCTGGCAGATAAGGCCATGTAGGATACAATATTCTCTCCAAAAATGATTAAGGAGGCTCGCCTTCACTCAGCTCAAAGTTACGAGAAGTTAGTAGCGAAAGCAGTTCAGGTTTTGCAGTAATTCTACATAGCTCAAATATAGATTTATCTAGGACAGTAGTTGATTGAAACTATAGAGAAGATGTTGGAACCTTATCTAGAAATGGCTATAAAAATCCAAGCCCTGGCTCAGTCCAACATGTACATTCACCCCCTAAGTGAAATTGACCACGCTTGGTCCGCCGCCAAGGTCACGCTGCATAGTTACTTTCAGAGGATGGACCTAGTGAGAGAAGGTATGAAAATCCTTAATGCCATAGAGTGAGAGCATACTATTTCCATGATCCATTTTGATGCTCTCACCGATATGGGCTTTCCAGGTTTTACTAATGAATGGGGTGAACCTCTGCCAAAGGAACAATTGGAAGCGACTTGGAAGAATTTTGTGGAGGACACTTCAGAGATTGATAAATGGGAGGAGCCCATCATAGAGGAACAAGTGCTACCACTCATGAAGAAGTATACCTGCATGGAGCTATCACTGTTCGAGTTAGCCCAATGAGCTAAGCACCTTAGCCTAGAAGACGTCCAAAACCTGTGGTATGTTTATGAGTCATTGAGTGTTCCCTACTTTTTCACTACGCATGCTTGGTATGATGCAGTCACATTTTATGAAGTCACCTATGAAGGATTGAAGGAGTAGGAAGAATAAGCCATAGTAGAAAAGGAAACAACATAGTAAGCAGTAGTAGAAGCAGAGCGAGCAGAAGTACTACAGGTAGCTGTAGAGGCTGAGGTGGGTAAAAAAGTAGCAGAAGAGTAGGAACATAAAAAGGCATCCACATCAGATGTGCAAGCCAAAGCAATCGGTAAGAAGACTCAATAAGAATCCCAATGGATAAAGGCCTAGGATCGCTTGCATCCATGCGAGATGGATACCCCGTGAGCCACTAGAAATATTGGTAATTTTGACACTATGCCACATTGGGATTTTTGATGAAATTTTATTGATTGTAAAGTGATAAAATATATTAATATTATGATTCCAGTATTTTGGCCAATATAATATGTTGCATTTTTTTGTGTGTAAACATCCTTCTTTGTTTTTCATGCGATTCTTCCTTGAAAATAATGGGTGTTGTAAAGAAAAATGGTTGGGAGAATTGGTTGGTGACATCAGTTGAAATTGCTTAAAGATATTTGCAAAGATGGTGCCTATGAAACTAAGTGCCTTACTAATGGTTAAAATCACATTCACCTCAAAGGATGGGAAAAGGGCCCGTTCGCCTCACTCTAGGGTGAACGTGGAAATTAAAAAATTAAAAAATGAGTGTTATAATTACAAGGCACATTTTCCCCAACAGGGGTAAAAGTACATTTAAAATCTTAAATTTGAAGTGGGCCTAGGAATGAAATGTGATGATGATATTAAAATATGCGTTCACCCCAAAGTTGGGGTGAAAGCATCGTTCACCCCACTTAGGGGTGAACGTCTTCAAATTTCAAAGCTATGTGCCCAACCAATGTGTTGAATAGTCAAAGGTGTTTTCACCCCGAGAGAGGGGCGAAAGTGCCATTCGCCCCTCCTTGGGGCAAAAGCACATTAAAATGGTACATTCGAGTGAAAGCAAGGAACATAGTAAGGCACCAGGATGGTATGGAAGAGTCAAATATACATTCATCCCAAGAGAAGGGTGAATGCATATATACAAAATATAATGTGTGGACCCCACTTCGATGCACATTGAGAAGATTAAAATGAAAGCGCTTTCACCCTGGGTAAGGGGTGAAATTCCCATTCACCCCTCCTTGGGGTGAAGCTATAGGAAAATGGCCCAACAATGCATCAAAGGTCTTTATGTTGTTTTTGGGTGAATGTGGAAATATTAGGTGTTGATAAGTCATAATTACGTTTTCCCAAGATGAAAGTCATAATTACGTCCGAACATATATTTTAAGAAAATGAGAATGTCTTATGAGGGGCGCTTTCACTCTAAAATAAAGGAATACTTTCAATCATCCCTTCCAGGGATGAGACAACGCAAAATATGGCTCAAAGCATTGTAATAAGTTGTTTTCACCCATGGATTGTTGTTGTGATAAGGAAATAAATGCAAGAGACACCCTCTCCACAATGAAGTGTGATTAAGGAGCAAGTGTTAGGAATTGAAGGAGGTACATTCGCTCCTTGCTCAGTTTTGGGTAAATTTTACTTTCAACATCAACAAAAGTTTTCAAAGGTGCTCGAGATAGACGAATAAAGAAAATTTAATGATTGGGGTGAAGATTGACTACTATTGTTGATTTCATGCTAAGGAGAGATAGAGTATTAAAATCACAGGGTGATTTTCATGAATTCCAAGACATTCAAAATAGGAGTGGATTTTTGAGGCGCAGCGAATGAGCCAAGTCAACGACCAAGCTTTGCAGTTTTCTATGCACCGACACCCAAATGTGCTGATTTCTTGGAAGATTTCATCTTAGAAACTGGATCGTTGTCTCAAGAGGAAGATTCTCAAGGACTTCGAGGAGGAATTTCTTCACGGAGGTTTCCAATTTGTAAACATTTCATCATATATGCATTAAATGATAGAGGTGAAATTCCTCTATAAATACTACTCATTTTCCATTGTAAAAAAGGAGGATAGACATTCTAAAAAAAAACTATTCAAGTTTTTTGCGTAAATAGAAGAAGTGGTGGTCTTTGATTTTGCAAGTATTCTCTTTATGTGATTTCTTTCTATTCAAGCATTTCTATTTTATATTCATGTTTACTATTTGTTGTTAAGTTCAAATTCTGCATCTAGATTTGGGTATTGTTGGTGTGAGTGTGAGTACTGGAATGCAATTCTAGAAGTTATCTTCAAAGAAATTTAAGTGAATTCTCTTGCCTCCTTTCTATTTTATGTTGTTACAACACTTGGTTGGAATTCATGCTACTAGTCTATCCCCAATCCTACACCTTCGGTCTATGGCCATATTTCTCATTTCTTTTCGTTATTTCCAATTTCTTTCCTACAACTCTAGCCTTAAACCAATGTAGGATTAGTAAGGGAGCCAACCCTCTTTGGATATTGGCATGGGGGACATTCCTTTCCTTCAGCCTTTCAATGTTGGCTATGTCTAGGGTGCACAAATGTATTTTTGTATTTTAGGTAGATATTTGACCAACACAACCCACTTTGGTGCCATAACTATCTCAAAGACAAACCTTTGGCACCCATCAAATTGACACACTTGAAAAATAATTAAATCCATTGGAACCTATATGATCACAATAAAAAATCAATAATCAACTAATATTTTACCATCAAAAGGTTATTACAATAATTTTAGACTTGTTCATCCACTTTTTCACTTCATAAACTTACAGTTGTTTTCCAAAAGAACAAAAAATAGATTCTTGGATGTTTCTATATATCCTCAAAATGAACCAAAATATAAATATTGTTTCTATATTATTTGAAATGTTGTGCAATCTTCTTTAAACAATTGAGAAACCAAGAACAAAATATTTTCTTACCTTCTCTTTTATTTCCTCTCCCTATTATTATCCTCCATATTATAAAGTACCTTGTACCTTATTATATCAATTTTTATTCAATAAATATAATGCAATATCATGATTAATACAGTTTTTTCTACTACTTTGATTATTTTTACAATTATAATATATTCCTATTACATTATATTTGTGAGTATATTTAGTTACATTTTAGCCAAAAAATACACCTAAATATTTAACAATAACAAAAATCTAGCCATAATTTATAAGGTGCCACTACATGGTCCTATAAGTTGTATTCCACACATACCATCCTAGTCCATGGTATATATATCATTGTTCACATATAAATGTATATAATGCTAGGCATATGAAATAGATGATGTTTCTACAAAAAACTATCTTGTGATCAAACACCATAAGGCAAACAAGATCCTTAAAATAGATTGTATAAGTGTCCCATTTATTTAGACATTGTTGTATCTCCTTGATAATAAGAGTATGGGATTCATGATTGGTAGGTTTCATATCCCTTAAAATTTTATTTTCCTAACATCCATTGGTAATTGGTAAAATGCAATTCAATGTTATACTATCATCTTCAAGATGTGTTATTGCACCAATGTGTTTAAAAATATCCATGTGCAATATAGTGAATCTTACTATTTTTTGATCCAGTAATACCATTAATCTAAGGTCGTTGGACACTTTGGTATCATCAATAAAATTATAGCACTACAACAATACTTTCACATATAACACATGCACTAGGAAGTGGAGATCTACATAAAATCCTATTTAATTTAAAATATTGTGAAACAACCAAATAGGAATAATAGGATCTAAACACCATTCTAATACCTTCTAGGGTATGAGAGTCCATCGACATGAATTTTATGCTAGGTTTACCAACCACCAAGCACCAACATGACTACATCTTTGTGGCCATCAACAAGTTTAGCAATGTGACTATAATGGATTCGTGTAGTAAAAGCATTGATGGTTTGGAGACTACTTGTAAGTTATTCTATCCAGTTTTAGTTCACTTTGGATTGCTTAGGTCCATTGTTTCAGATAGATATAATTGGTTCCTTAGTAACTTATGGAACTATCTCTAGATATTACTAAAAATCAAGCTCTAACTTTTCATATCCTTGCATCCATAGGAAAATGAACAAACCAAGGTATTCAACATGATGCAATTACATCTACTATGTATGTATAATCACAATCATCTATGGAAATGGTATAAGCATCTATCATATATCCAAAAAATCTATAATTATGTTATTCACTCCTCAAAAAGACATAGTTTATTTCAAGCATATCTTAGTTTTTATCCTTGCAACCTAGTAGGTGTTGCCTTTCACATATCAATTCTTGCCATGATGTAAACTCAAGCCAAGGAATACAACAAGGTAGAATAGTTTGTACAAGTGTAGAACATAAAAAAATAATTCCATTGGATCTTGTAATGTTAGTAATACAAAATATAAAGACCTGCATGACTATAATAGGATAAAATGAAAACTCCAAATTAAGGGTAATATTTGAATCCACCTAAAGAAGGAATAATTCTTTGACTTGCACCAAAATATCAAATCACTATACTATAGTCCTTAGAGCATCTAGTACTAGATAAGGAAGAATAATTTTACTCTTTAATTATTACAATATTTATGTATGCTTCTAGTGTTTTATATTAAATTCTTGAAGCTATACATGCCTCCCCTACTAGAGCCCATGGTAGTATACAATCCAACTAATCTAGGATCTAACAAAACTAGAAACCATAATAATGGATAACATGATTGAGGTAATAATTAATAGTATTATCTAGGGGAAATACATCATATTTAGAGTTATAAAATAAGGTTAGTTAAAATAAAAAGAAAAGTGGTACACACTTGACCAACTCAAGCACATTTTTCCATACTTAGAGGATAAAATGGTGGGGACCATTTTTACTTAATAGGTGCAAATGATCTAATAAAAGTTGGGATTGCTTAGAGTTCCTCATGAAATAATGCCACAACCCATTTAAAATATATAAATTGGAACCTATCTAGGCTCCTAACTTTAAATAAGCTAATACCATATCTTAATTTGGCACCAAGTCTATGATAGTGCCAAACTTTTGCTTTGGCAACAAGACTATGTTAGCACCAAATATCTTTAGTTCCATATAGCACCAACTCTTTGGTGCCCATATAGAAATTATGAAAGTCATTTTTGCACATGTTAGTACACTAAATTTGAAATGAAACTACTATGTGTCACCATTGTATTATTGTTGTAGCCATTTTAGACCAATTCATCCACTTTTTCAATTCAAGAACTGCAACCTAGTTTTATAATATATCAAAAATAGATTCTTAACTATTTATTTATATTGCCTAAACAAGTTGTAAGTTGAAGTATTTCAAATTCTATTTTTTATAAAACATTGTATATTTTGTATACATATATATTAGAACTTCTCCTTATCAACTAGGAAACTAAGAACCCAAGAGTTATTTTTGCATCTTCATTTTTTTTTTACTCTTACTACATCTCTACAAAATAGTATGTCTTACTCCTTACAGAACCAATTGTATTCAATATTTTTATTGTTACCTCATGATTAATACAATATATATATTTTTTTAGTCTATTTATGAATTTTAAATATATATTTTTTGTATTGATATTTATTTTAGTCAATCATTATGCCTAGAGCTTCTGTAAATCACTCTCACTATAGATTGTAAGGAGCCACTAGCTAGTCCTATAAATTTTCCTCCATGGAACCATATTATGCCCTAGTGAAAATATCATTTAATGAACAAATTTATAGGTGTTTTGTTATATATTGGGATGGTATTTATACCCCGTTCACTCAACTATTTTTTGAATGAAACTAAAATATTATAGGTAATTCCAACTATGCTATGTACTTGAGAATTGAAATTGATTCATGGTTGTATCACTTCAAGCAAATGAATTATGATCATAACTAATACTAAGGGCATGCAAACATTATTTTTTTCTATTTTCAATGAAATTTAACATTATTATCTTATTGGTATGAGAAGAGTATAACCAAGTAATGAAGTATTTATATAGACACTAAAATCTGGTCAATCCGATTATGCTACCAAAAGCAATGACTAAATTGACATACCAAGGCCCCTAGGGCAGCCCTCAGAAGGTATACAATGGTTCTAGCCACTTTGTGCAAGGTTTTGGAAGGTTCCAGGCCAATTTTGGGACCTTTTGGCACCTTGTTCCTATTCATCCCACCCTGGGATGAATACAGATCCTATTCATCCCACCCTAGAGCGAATAGCAGCATTCATCCCAGGGTGGGGCGAATAGCAGGTTTGACTAGAAAAAGTCAAATCTGGACAAATGGCACCTGGTAACGATCATTTATCCTACCTACCCACACCTACAAGTCAGAGCACGCAACATATTTATGCCATGCTTCATAAGGGAGGCCAAATTGGGAGATTCTCTTCCCCCTCCAATGCATGCCACCCCGGTGGCCAAGTGGCGCCTCTTGCCACGCATGCCCTTGCATGCCCTTTTGCACATGAGCCCCTTGTGGCTATAAAGTGGATGCATTTTCCACACAAAAGAGGAGAGGAGTTTAAGGTTTAAGCAATGGAGCACTGCCGAGATTTCCCCTCACCTGATTGTGCTCTCTTTCCCTCGAGATCTCTTCTTAGCGAAGGAGGTTATCGAGTGACTCAAAGAGACGCAATTTGTTTACAAAGACCTATCAATCGAGTGAATTTCCACCCCAAATTTGATGAAAATACCCCCATTAGTGTTTTGGACCATTCCCCAGTGGAATTGGTGGTAAAATTTAGGCAGAATCGGTGGGCGTCCCACCCCCGGGCGCCCCCCAATTTGTGACAGTCCTATTCATCCCACCCTAGAATGAATACAAATATATCAAAAATTTTATGACTATTTTTAAATAGGTATTTTCTATATTATCATATGATTTTACAATTCAAATTTCATGCTTTTATGAGTTATATTGGCCGAGATATTGCAATTTGAAGTTTTT
This sequence comes from Wollemia nobilis, assembly GCA_028583015.1. Taxonomy (NCBI): domain Eukaryota; kingdom Viridiplantae; phylum Streptophyta; class Pinopsida; order Araucariales; family Araucariaceae; genus Wollemia; species Wollemia nobilis. The sequence goes on from JAQPPZ010002064.1 coordinate 3,545,562, forward strand.
GTAGGCTTATAGGACCCACTGGAGCATGCATCGAGATCTGAGCCTTATTTCTAAAATATAACCATATGGGTTCTCTTAAAATGTTATTTTATGCATTCTATCCAATTTTCATATGTTTTGGATATGTGTAGGGGTAGAAATTGCTTACTTTGGGTTTTGTAGATTGGAGAAGTGCACTACGATTACGCCATGCCTACGGATGCAATTTTGATGCAATTTCTAGTGATATCTTCCCAAAACCTCTTATTTTACTTACCTCTATAATTTCATAGCATTTGGAGTTGATTTGGTATAGGCACGCTACATATGCTCATTTCTTGCCTATGGGGATTACATGTTTTAGATCATACACACTTGCTATTTGATATTTCTTGTTTCCTTGTGTGTAGGTGCAGGTCATACAATGCATTGGGAAGCAGAATAGGACATAAATATCAAATATACAAGTGGTGGAAACTTTGGCCCACCCACTTCGAGTGTGGGTACGCGGAAAGACATTGGATGTGCACCAGATTCTCTTGAAGGATTTTGATCCTTGGGCACCCAAAATTTGTAATAGTTGTATCAATAATTTGAGACCTCAAGGGGACATATTTGTAACCTATATTTGATCCATTTAATTAATAAGAAAAAAATTTACTTTGCTTCATTTCTTGTTATTTGGTATCTTTTCCATCTTACTTGCATGCTTCCGATTTGATGCTCATTAGACATAGGGGATAGATGCAATTTTTTATCCATATTTAGGTGCACAATTTTTCCCTAATTCAGTGGTGATCATGGTGGGACCTAGTCCCTTTTGCTTTAGGTGAATTTTGAAGCTCATATTTCATATTTTTATGTTGTAGGTTCTAGTCGCTCTAGACTGAAATGAACTCTGACCTGCTATTCATGCCACCCTGGGATGGATGCAAATCCATCCCACCCTAGGATGAATGTAGACCTACTATTCATCCCACCCTAGAGTGAATAGAAACCAGAGAGATTTCTGATCAGAATTCCAGAAATGACAGGTTCCAGAAGTGATGAGGTAGGTACCTAAACCCTCTATTTTCATTTTGCACTTTCAAAAGTTGTTTAATTTGGTTTTTCTTGCATAATTTGTTTGCCTAGAAAGGTTAAAAGTAGATTTACTTTTCCCATAATGCAAAATAACAAAAAGAAGAAAAATCAAAGAAAATCAAAGTAGCAATGCATCTCTATGGTTTGATTGCTTGTAGCCTACCCAATGGGTAGGTTAGCATTTAGGGTTTTGCATTTATAATTTACATTTGTAGGTTCCTTTTATCCTAAATTTCTGAAAGTAAAATACACCTTTTGCATGCATTTAGTGAATGATCATCGAATGCTTTATTGTTTGCTTTCTTTGGATTAAAAAGAACCACACACACCATGATTCACTTAAACGCTAGTGAGGTGGATTTCATCACCATCCACTAGTAGAGTTCAATGAGGTGGCTTTCATCTCCACCCATTGTCTCAAATCCCATGAACCTTATTCTTTGCCAAGGTTGGTTCCAAGATCCATCATAGCCCATGGGTTATAGCATGTATCTCTCTTCGGAGAGGTATATCACAGACTACGGGTGAACTGGGTGAGGAACTGGTAGGACCTGTGCTCCCTGGCCATGTGTGGACCTCATCACCACACATTATAGGTGGGATAACATGACCTAGAGTTCATAACTAAGTTGTCGAGCTATGAGTATATAGGTGAAATCCAATTAAACATAATAATATCATTCAACAAGATTTCAAACATGTGACACAAGGTCATCTTTTACAAACAACACATCTGAAACACACAAAATAGTTTAGGGATTCACATCTAAAACTTAAAAGAGATAATCATCTATCTTATTGAGTGTTTCCTTTTCTTGTTTGCTATTTCATTAAGAATTTTTAAAGGAGATAATCATCTAGGGTTTGGTAGAGAGTTACAATGGTGTGCACCCACAGCCAAGCCCAATCATGGGTGGAAGCTATGGAGAGTGGACTAGGAGACATGAGTCATCTCCGCTTTAGCCCCAGGGACCTGGTCATACCTCCCTAGTGAGCCTCTACTCACCCCAATCCCTAAAAAGTGGGATGAGAACCACACTTACAAGGGAGCCCTATGCGGGACACCCCTATGGGTGATGGACCTTACCTGGGAGAGTGTTCCCAGTATTTAGACACATCACATGCCTTCTTTGATGAAAGGCAACAATGCATTGAGGTGCTAGTAGATAGAGTGGTGCCATGCATCCACATACCTGTTAGGTCTGACATGCCTATTCATAGGCCAGAGCATGACTTCACACATTGGGTAGAGCAGGTTGATCCGACCTTACCTCTACATCACCTTGATAGGGTCCGACAACTTAGGCAACCTGATGGGTATGATACTCATCGCTCGGGGTGAGCTAACTCCACCCTTCCCTTCCTCATTCATGAAGGAAGGCATGAGGAAATCCCTGATTATCCTCAAGAGTAGTATTCTATGCATGCATGATGTGCCTCTACACCCACTGATTACAATGAGCATATGCTCAGGCCCGAACCTCAAGTCAATGTGGTGGCCCTCGATCGAGGGAAGCGCGTGATAGATATCATAGATTATCTTGAATGAGGTCGGCCTCAAGGTGAGACTCCTAGGCCTCCTAGGCCTCGCATAGTGGAACAAATCAAGCAGGTAGTTGCAAGATATATGGAATGCCAAGCTCAGTTCAAACAGCTTTGACAAGACAAGGAACAACTAGACCACTTGCATCAACTTGAGAAAGAAAGAATCGAATGACAGACCAATGAGCTATTCCAGAAGACTTTACGAGAGAGGGTTCCTACCCCTAAGACACATAGGTAGGAAGTCCACCCAAGGCAACCCACACTCATTCAAGATAGGTCTCCTAGACCTTATCCAATGTTGCCTCCATGACCTCCTAGGCCAGATCGAGACTTGCCTCCCAGGCCAAACATAGGGCACCCATAATGGGCAGATACTCCTCTTTATAGACCAGATCGAGAGATGCCCTATGGGGCCTACACTGAGCATGAGCTAGAGGTAGAGTACTTAGAGATGCCTTATCAAGGTAGGGGGGTGACATGCCACCACCCCACAATAGGTTGGAGGATCCTAGACCTCCATCATAAGATAAGAGTAAGGATGAGGAGATTAAATCCTTAGATGCATATCGAGCATTGCTAGAGTGCCTAGAGTTAATAGAGAACAAGACCTCTAGGTCTAGATCTCAAAATCCCACTTTGCACTAGTTACATAGTCAACCCCTTCATCCTTCAGTTCCTACCCCTCCCTATCCAGAGCAATTCAAGCTGCCTCAGTTGGCTACCTTTAAGGGAGAGGAAGATGCGTAGGAACATGTCACTAAATTCTTGAGTCAATGCTTTGGCATTCAGGATAATGATGCTTTGCTTTTGTGGACATTTGTGACTACCCTCTCTAGCCCAGCCTCAGAGTGGTTTACCCAACTCCCGAAGCATAGCATCCATAACTTGGATCAACTTGTAGATGCATTCCTAGAATGCTTCACCTTCAACACCAAGAGGAAGGTGACGTTGGCTGATCTCACTGGGTTGAAATAGTATGATGATGAGTCAATAGAAAATTATGGCAATAGGTGGTGAGCCTTGCTCACCAAGCTACCTTATCTACTCCCCATGTCGGAGTTGACTCAGATGTTTGCCAAGAGCTACCTAAAGCCGATCTCCTTGTTGTTGCAGTTACAATAATATCTGACTCTTGAAGATGCCCTAGCACAGGCTAGGATCATTGAAGACATTAAGATTCAAGAGGGAGAGATTGTGAAGCCTCGCAAGGAGTGGAACAAGAATTCTAAGAATACCCTAGTGTAGCCTAAGCCAGTAATAGTGAATCAGGTTGCCATTAGTGTCCTAGGGCCAGCGCAAGCTGCACCACCTCAAAAGCCTAATTATCAGGCCACTCCTAGGAACTATGCCAAGGACAACTAGAATAATCAAGGGCAAAATCAATAACGTCACCCCAAGTGATAGTTCATACCCATTGTAGAGTCTATGGACTCATTGTTTGAGTACCTCTTAGTGGCCAATTCGATCAATCTGCCTGAGAGTCGACCTATCGACCCAAATGCACCGAAGCCCAAAGGATACAGAGAAGACCTATATTGCAAGTTTCATAGGCAAAATGGGCATGATGTGCAAATGTGCTATAAGTTCAAGAATTTGGTGCAAGACATGATCGATAGGAATACCCTTCAGGTAGACAACCCTATCACACCAAACAACCAACAGATGGAGGTCTTTAAAGACCCTTTGCCCACCCATGCGAAGTAGGCCAAGCCAATGCCCCAGGTGAATGAGGTGCACCATGCCCCCCTAAGCAAGGGTATGTCAGTATGATCAACATTGTCATAAGAAATAGGTGGTACCCAAGTCCAGTCGCACCACCTATGGCTCAGAGTGATGTTCCTTCGACATCATAACCTTTACCGCCTCTTGTGTTGAGCCTCCCACCTAGGCCTATGGTCACAATTAAGAGCAAGCTCACTCAGAGCTTAAGAATGACATCTACCCGAATCTCCATCTATGAGCTCATTCAACAATCACCACCTCATAGAGAAGCCTTGATGGAGATCCTTAAGGCAATAGAGCTTCAGCCCCAGGAGTCTAACTCCTTCAACAATTTTGTGGGGCATGTGTGACAATGCATGAAACCGATGATTACCTTTCGAGAAGATGAACTTAAACTAGTTCCCAATGATATGGTGGATCCTCCCTTGCACATCATCGCATGTGTAAATGGGACACCATACAAGAGAGTGTTGATAGACATTGGGTCTTCTAGAAACATCATCACTACAATAACTCTCAAGCATCTGAAGCTCCTAGCATCCCATATTGTTGCATCTACCTACACCCTTCGAGCATTCAATGATGCCATATGCTCAATGGTTGGTATGATCATCCTACCTATCCAGGTGGGAGAAAAGACCATCTCGATACTATGCCACATCTTGGAGGGTGAGATGGCATACAATATCCTATTAGGTAGACCATGGATCAGGGACATGAAGTGTGTCCCTTCCATCGCTCACTAGTGCCTCAAGTACACTCATGAAGGGCAAGTTCATGTCATCCCTACAGACCTAGAGCCTTTCAAGTATTGCAATATGGTGCAGCAGCTCCCTGAGTCAACCTTACCATCAACCCATCTAGATTTTCAATTGAATAAATCTAGCCAAGGTTTGACTCCATCACCATCACTTTCAAGCAATCCATCACCATCTCATGCCATACCATCCTCATCATCGGCACCCCCTAGATACCCATTGCACCTATGGATCCTTTACCTAGGAACCCAAGAAAGCAACCTATTGATGAGGTCCAACCAACCATATCCACCATCTCCATAGAGGAGATTCCTAGCCAAGTAGATGAGGAGCTACCACATGAGGCAAATGATGAATCAGATCAGGTCTCACTCTCATCCCTTTTCTACCTACAGCCTCAGGTCATAGTGCACCTAGCTACCACCAGATTAGGGGAGTACATGGTTAGGAATGTTACAACTACCCCTGCTATAGAGTCGGTGCATGACATGGGTCGACCTCATCTTCCCATAGGCACTATCATACCTCTCGAGTCTCCCCCTAATCAAATGAATTTTATCTATGGGGGCCTTGACTATGGCATCGAGCCTTACCAATAGTAGGAGGAGGATGAAGAGCCCTTTTTCGAGGACATCAACTACATGTCCAACCCTGAATTTGCCATGAAGTACCTTCACCTCTATAATTGGTATGGTTATGGGTTAGGCCTGTATGAGCAAGGCACCAGAGTTCCTTACCAGCCATAGTATCAAATGCCTTATGACAAGTCTAGTTTGGGACACAACAAGCCTGTGCCCTTAGACGTCCTCATAGATAGCTTAGAGTGCATGACTCTAGACTTTAGAGATGAGCTTGCATGAGATCCTTTCACCAACCCCAATCATGTCTACTCATTGGGGGACTACTTCCCTATGCCCTTGGGAGATGATGACCCACCTCATGATGATATTCGATCTTACGAGAGAGGTGAAGGTTCACACACTCTCTACCATGATAGTGAGGAAGAAGATCAAGGGTCTCCTTATGAGTGGACATCCGATGATGAGTCAGATTATGAAGTAGCACCTATGGACTCTGATAGTTCAGATGGAGAAGGCCCATGGGTCATCCCTATGGATGATGAGGATGAGTTCTATCTATGCATGTTCCCATTACACCATCCCATATAGTGACAACTTCTACCTTTAGAGGAGCAAGCTCACCCACAGCCACACCGACCACCTCCGATCATTCCACCACCTCCATAACCACCTCCAAAAATCTTGTGACATCTTGATGTCCATGAACACCACCAACCACATAGGGGAAATCATCCATCCATAAATATGATTTCCATAGATCTATTTGAGCCCCTAAGAGATCCGAATAACCCATTGAAGTCATTGCACCTCGACTTGGGGGAAATTGAATTTGATCAGGGAGATTCACCCCCATCACCCTCTGAGTACTAGCCTTGCGATGAGATGCTACAACCATTTCATTTCTCTCCAGGGCCAACTCATGATGTCTTCCATGCTGAGGAGGAACCCGAGGTTCCCATTGATGATCTAAATCTAGCTGATGACATCCACTTGATCCCTACTCCTCACCAGTTGGAGGAGGGGTCGCATATGTCAATCGAGCCTATGATTGACAAAGATATCAGCTTAGATCCTGAGAATCCATAGTATATCAAGCTAGGGGAAAGTCTATCCCCCGAAGAGCAAGCCGATTACATAGCCCTTCTCATAGAGAAGAAGGAAGCTTTTGCATGGTCTTACAAAGACATGTCGAGACTAGATCCAAATCTAGTCACCCACAATCTGATGCTTGACCCCAAGGCCAAGCCTATCAAGCAAAAGCTGAGAAATATGCATCCAACAGTAGCCCTAATGGTCAAATATGAGCTATAGAAGTTTTTGGATGCCAAGTTTATCATTTCTATAGACTATCCACCATGGTTGTCCAACATGGTTCCCATCAAGAAGCTGGATGGGAGGATTCACATTTGCACCGATTTTTGAGACCTAAACAAAGTGAGTCCTAAGGATGATTTCCCTTTTCGAGCATCGATGCCCTGGTAGATGCCACAATGGGCCATGAAATGTTATCCCTCATGGATGGTTTCTCTGGGTACAATCATATTCATATCAATCTGGAGGACCAGCTCAAAATGACATTCACAATGCCTTGGGGAACATTTTGCTATAAGGTCATGCCCTTTGGCCTTAAAAATATCAATGCTACATACCAGCATGCCATGACATACATCTTCCATGACTACATGCATAAGATTTTGGAATATTACATGGATGACTTACTGGCTAAATATTTATTATGCCATGAGCATCTCGATGTCCTACGCAAAGTCCTCGATCACCTTATTGAGCATAACGTGAGACTGAACCCCAAGAAGTGCATCTTTGGCATCACATCTAGAAAACTCTTGGGATTTATAGTTTCCAAATGAGGCATCGAAGTGGACCCCAACAAGGTCAAGGTAATCCTAGAGATGCCTCCCCCAACTACCATCAAGCAACTTCAAAGTCTATAGGGTAAGATCACATCCATCAAATGCTTCATAGCACAATTGTCGGACAAGTGTCGACCCATGAACAAATTATTGCACAAGGGGGTCGCATTCCATTGGGATGATGAGTGTCAGGATGCCTTTGATGCAATTAAATAATATTTAGCTTCACCACCAGTATTGGCTCCACCTAGACCAGGAGTGTCATTCCGCTTATACATCTCAACCACTGAGATTGCATTGGGTGCCATGTTAGCCCAGAACAATGAACTGCATAAGGAACAGGCTACTTACTATCTCAGCCGCACCTTGGTCAACTATGAGATCAAGTACGCATACATTGAGAAGTTATGCCTAGTGATGGTTTTCACCACCAAGAAGCTATGACATTACATGCTTAGCCATACCACGTATGTTGTATCTAAAGAGAATCCATTGTGATACATGATGAGTCACACTTATCATAATAGTCGCACGATAAAATGGATCATGTTGTTGATGGAGTTCGACCTAGAATTTATTAGAAAAAAATCAATCAAGGGTCAGGTCATCATCGATCAACTCGTAGAGGCTCCTCTCCAGGATGATCAACCTCTTAGCATGGAGCTTCCCGATGATGGAGTCTTCCAAATATTAGAATCGCCTGATTCTGATGAGCCTGAGTCATAGGCAGATATGACTCTATTCTTCGATGGCTCCAAATGCGAGCAAGGGGGTGGTGCAGGGATCATGTTTTTCACACCGCATGGGGCTCCCATACCCCTATCATTTAAACTTGATTTCCCATGCACCAACAATAATGTTGAGTATGAAGCCTTGCTCATAGGTCTTCAAATGGTTATCACCATGAAAATCACCAAGCTTAACATTTTTGGTGACTCCTTGCTCATTGTCAACTAGGTCAAAGGGATCTACCAATGCAAGTGCCCAGTTATGCAAGCCTACAAAGCCCTTGTGGATAAAATCCTAGAAAAGTTTGAATGGTATGACATCGAGGCACTCCCTCGATCATCTAATCATTTTGTGGATACAATGGCCTCCCTAGGGTCCTTGATCCCGTAGAACCCTACTGATGAGATGACAACCATTCAGGTCAAAATGCTATCACAATCTATGGTTGAGCGTGAGAGCACTCAAGCCATGCCAGAGGTCCACTTGATTCAAATTGAACCTCATCAAGAGAGATTCTCGCACATTCATGAGCGCTTGAATCATGCCGCTTGGGGGACTTTGTTCCCTCAAACCCCTTTTGATAGTAGTACAATGCTATTCTTACAAGTTCTTTCCCAATCAACATTTGCTTAGGAGGAACTTCAAGAGGGATAGGCAATTCATGCAATCGAGGCTTCCTCACAATAGGACTGGTCCACACAAATCAGGGAGTATCTAAAGCTTGGTAATCTCCCTCCTGGATTGTCGCATGCCACCAAAAGGACATTTAAATGGAAGGTGGAAAAATATGTCTTGCTAGGAGATATTATGTATCATCAAAGCTATGAAGGGATCCTCCTTCATTTCTTAGAGCATCAAGAGTCAGCTTGGGCAATTGCCCAAGCACACGATGGTACATGTGGTGGCCATTTCAGTGGCATGGCCATCACAAAGTGCATTCTTTGCATGGGCTATTATTGGCCAACTTTAGAGTGATATTGTTGTGCATATGTGAAGAAGTGCATGAAGTGTCAGCACCATGCTAACTTGACACACGTACCTTCTCAAGCCTTGCAACCGATTCAATCGGCTTGGTCATTCTCGCAATGGGGGTTGGATTTAATCGAGAAAATCTCCCCTACATCCTTAAGCCATCACACATTTATCATTATGGCTACCGAGTATTTTACAAAGTGGGTGGAAGTAATCCCCCTTACCACTATGATAGGACCCCGCATCACGGAGTTCATATTGCATAATATCATTTGTCATTTTGGTATTCCATCCAAGATCATTTTGGATAATGGGACATCATTTAAGAATAAATATGTGCATGCTTTGATAACAAAGTATAATATCCAACATAGCTTTTTGACACCCTACTATCCATAAGCAAATGGGCAAGCAGAGGCTTCCAACAAAACATTGATTGCCATTCTCAAGAAAACTATCAAAGAGAATCACACCGATTGGCACACGCAAATACCCCTTGCTCTATGGGCCTATCACACTAGCATTCGGATGCCCACTAGGGCTACTCCATTTTCACTAGTGTATGGCACCGAGGCAGTCATACCTCTAGAGCTAGAAATCCCATCATTGTGCATATCCATGCAGGAGTTCATCGATGATGACACCGCACGGTAGGCTCACCTAGATCAGCTTACATTGCTTGATGAACATCATGTTAATGCTCTTGAGCACCTACATATTTATCAAGAGTGACTTAAGAGAGCCTACAATATGAAAGTCCATCTTAGAGACTTTTAGGTTGGTGACCTCATTCTAAAAGAGAACCAACAAAATTCTAATTTGCTGCCCCATCTAAGGGACAAGTTTACGGTAAACTGGTTAGGTCCTTTTGTCATCACTAGTCAGATTGGACCCGAGACTTATCGCCTAGCCTCCCTTGAAGGAATCAAGGATCCTGAACCCTTGAACATCCTTCATTTATAGCCTTTCCATGCCTAGAGTGTTGTGGCCCACCTCCAAAATTCTCCAAGGGTGCCTATAACCCACTTGGTCAACCTAAAATGCTCCTAGGTGGTCTATGACCATCTAGGTCACCCCAAAATGCTCCAAGGTGTCTCTATAACCTACTTGGTCAACCCTAAAATGCTCCTAGGTGGTCTCCATGACCATCTAGGTCACCCCAAAATGCTCCAAGGGTGCCTATAACCCACTTGGTCAACCTAAAATGCTCCTAGGTGGCCTATGACCATCTAGGTCAGGGTGCCTATAACCCGCTTGGTCAACCTAAAATGCTCCTAGAGCATCTAGTCACCCCAAGCTCAATCAACCCTGAACCAAATCAATACCATCTAGGTCACCCCAAAAGGCTCCAAGGGTGTCTATAACCCGCTTGGTCAACCCAAAATGCCCCAAAGGCATATGTAAGCCCTTTGGTCACCTAAAGAGCCCCAATGGCCCCCAATAAGCCCATTGGTCACATGTATATACATATATATCAATAAAAAATCCAAAAACATCATCAAAATATCAAAAATACAAAAATATTGCATTGCATCACATTGCATCACATTACATCCCATTGCATTTTGTCATCACTTGCATTAGGCATACTCATCATTGCACTTCGCATTTTAGAGTTGCTCATACATGTCTAGCACTAAGATTGTACACTAGTCATCATTCAAAATCAATTTTATTAAAGTAATCATCCACATAGTTCAATATTTCACTTATCATTTCCACCTACACTTCCCATTTTTCATATTTGTGTCCATTCCCTTCACCTAGCCATTTGTTCTAGAATGTCATTAGGGTTTTTGATCACTCACCCATCTCTAGTTTTCTTTTCAGATTTTGTAGAAAGCTATCATGATTTTTAGGAGGTAGAGTCTTGCTTAGATTGTACCTTGTATACATCAAATCCCAACACATTTTCACATTAATAAATCCAAGTTTTGCACAAGGAAATATGAAACCTACGAAGTGGTCTAGGTTGCTTTAAGTGAAAAGGTTATCCTGCTCATCCCCCTGTGTGAATGGTTCAAGAATGCTGAGAATTGGAAAAAGGACAAGCTCTTCCCTACCCAATTCCCCAAAATAAACAATGGTTTTCACCACTATCAAAAGCAAAATCCCAAAAAGCAAAAATCCAAATCAAATCAAAAAGCAAAAATCCAAATCAAAATCCCAAAAAGCAAAAATCAAAAGCAAAATAAATAGTGGTTATCACCACTTCCCAAATCCCTTGCTCAAAGAAAACAAAATACAAAATAAATAGTGATTTTCATCACTACATATGAGCAAGTATCCCAATAAAATTGAAGAAAAGAAGGGAGTTGAACTTGAATCCCTAGAATTCTCAGCATTTGACAAACCATAAGGTGATCCTCATTATAGGTTTGGTGGACAGCCTACTTAGCAATGGTGGTATCCTTACGCATGATGATATGTCTATCACATTAGCATTTTGCGTGTGTGTAGACCAATGTTTGCATGTGGATGAGCTAGCTTTTGGTAGCCTATACTACCTAGTGGTCTAATCCTACTAAGTACAAAACCTAGGATCATGACATTCATAGGGTGATCCTCATTACAGGTTTGGTGGATAGCCTATCTGGCAATGGTGGTATCTTTATGCATCTCACAAGAATGAACTCACTTGCACACACAGGGATATGAAGTATCTTGGTCATCCTAGCAGATTCATACCTTGTCAAAAAGTCTTGCATAGTCAGTATACAACCTTTGATCAAGTTAGCTAGAGTGTTTGAGTCTCATGAAAACCTCATCTACATTCTCTAACATCTCATTTCATTTATTCCATTCTATCACATTGCAATAGTACATTTCCATATATCCATTACACAAAAAAAATGAATTAATGCATTTTATATAGTCTATGGTGCTAACATAGTGTGTCAAATCATTAGTCATAGTTCATCATATCAAAGCACTCAATTCATCCATCTCATTGTGCATCCATGCATATAGATAGTATCAAATCAAATTATCACAACATATGCATACATGATAAACATCCATCAATATGCCATCATATCATAAAAGCATCCATATGCATACATGATAAACATCCATCAAAAAACAAATACATACATTGCATCCATCTCATAAAGCAATAAAGGAGACACATGATGACCATAAACAAAATCTCATATATATATATATGGGGAAAAAATATACATCATAGTTTCCAAAAATACCCATAGGCTACAATAAAGTGGGTCCTCAGACCTCACCAATACCAAAAATCCAAAATCCAAAAAGAGTCCCAAGAGTCTCCATCACCATGGTCATGTAGGACCGATGCTACGACTCACACTACCACCTATAGTCCGAGTCCTTGTGATCCCCCATGCCTACTACCACCAACCCTATCAATCCTCCACCTAGACCTTGGTGCCTCCATCCTAGAGGAAGACTACACTATCTCACTATAGTGAGATCCACTAGTCTCTCCATCATCAAGAAGATACCCTCCAAGGTGCACTACCTCCATATCCAACCGATCAATATAGGCCTACCTCCACTATCCCCATACCTAGTAAGTCTCCACCACTAACTATAGTCATAACACCTCCACCCATAGCCTCTCCACATCCTCACCACTAGATCCCTCCTACCTAGGACCCTATGATCTCAACTATACCCATAATGATGCTATCTTAGCTTGATCCTCCTATGCCTATACCCGAAGGAGATCTCTCTCCTACCTAACCTTGCCTAGCTCCACCTACAACTTTGTGTATCGATCATCCTACATATCCTATTGTGCCTATGCCCCATGATCCTCTACATCCCCATAGTCACCCTAATCTCCCAAGTCTAGGAGGTCTACCTACTCATCTATCTAATAATGATGCCCATGAGGCTCACCCACCTCTACCTGGTCCTCCTCAAGAGCATCCTACATAACCTCATCTACTGCCTCAACCACCTCACCCCAAGGCCCCCATGCCTCACCACTAGTGCATCACCCACCATGAGTCATACTCCTCTATAGTCCTAATATCCTCCACATCAGGAACATCTACTATAGGATCTACCTCCTCTCCCACCTCCTCCACTACAAGCCACCAATGTCCTCTCATCCCCATAGTATCGATACACCACTGGCTCCCTAGGAAGTCCCTACCATAGCCCAAACTATCACATAACCCAAGCAAAAGGGAAGTACTCCCACTAATCCCATGCCTCACAATCAACCATCTACCTCACCTCACCCTGCGAAGCTACTCTCCAACATCAGCCCAACCTAGATAGTCCCTGTAGGGTCACCATATCACCTACCCTAGCACTATCATGAGAAAGCATCGACATAGTGATCCACATCACCTACAAAATGATGACTCTACCCTCTCTCCTAAGCCCTCTACCATAGGATACCATATCCTATCTCCCTATCTACTAGCTACACCTAGGTCATCCATGGTAGTCCATATGGTCACCCCACAACTATGTGCTACCATCCCCAACACTGCAAAAAAGCTACACCCCAAGCCCTTCCATCGATGGTAGTGGATCTCATACAACTCATCATAGAGTTGTGCCAATAGTGTAGTCCCCAAGCCATCACTAGTGGCTCCTCCATAGTGCACCCCACCAATGCATACACTAGCTCCAATAGGTTCCATGGGAACCTAGCTCCTGAGGAATCAGGGAGAAGCATATTGGAGATGAGGGTCATCAATAGTGCATGCCTCACCCCCAATACCCCCTCCTCATACCAGAACCCCACCAATATCCCTCCATTATAGTAGTCTACCTCTACCACATCCGCATCCTCACCAAAGTACCTCATCAACACTACACCTCTCAGGTCATGGTGCATAGAGTGGATCGATCACCCCTCTATCAAAATCTATAGAATCTGGTAGATGTCCTCTAGCATCACCATCATATCCCCCATCGATAGGTGGAAGGTGTTGGTGCATGAGTCCCATAAGCTAATAAGGGTAGTCAAGTAGGCATGATCACCTATCATAGGCTCCAACCGTGTAACTTGCTTGAGCCCCATGGCATCAAGCCATTCCTAATCAGCCTCTATCAAGGCATCTCGAGTGGTCTCGAAGAGCTTCAATTTTTGGTACTGACTCTTCACCACCTGGTAAAGATAAGAAAAGCAATAAGTAGGCATTCACCATGCTTCAAGATGGCCTCAAAAAGGCCCAAAAACAATGAAAAACTAATCTACAAAAGCAATCTAATTGCACAAAAACATAAACAAAACACAAAATATGGTATATTCCATATAAATTAGGTTTAATTACCTATTATATAATGTGATATGCCTAAAAAAAACTAATAATTCACAAAAATATTATATTCCATCTAAATTAAGGTTTAATTACCTATTATGTAATGTGATATGCCTTAAAAAAATAAATAAATCAAATCAAAGCAAATAAAATTGCAATTTTAAAGCAAGCATAACATGATAATAGAGTCAGTACATACCCGCCTAGCACCGGCTCCTCCACTGGATGCCTCTGCTTGCTGACTCATGGTGATCATGGGATGAGTTTGATAGTGCTTCACTACATAAAATCGCTCTCCTCCTCCTCACCTCTCAAATCACAAAAGAAAACATGCAATAATGAGCCCAAAACTCACATTTTAGGTTTATATAGGCTTGTCACGGGTGCATTCATCCTAGGGTGGGATGAATGCACTTTTGGCCATTCGTCCCACCCTAGGATGAATACCAAATTTGTATTCATCCCACCCTAGGATGAACACAAAATTTTTAAATTAAAACAACTTAAAATGCACCAAAAAGGGTCCAAAAACCCACAAAAATAGCTCAATTTTGGTCAATTTTTCACATAATAAAAGAAGAAAAATAAACCACCATAAAGGCCTAGAAAGGACATAAATTCACTCCCTAAGAAGGCTAGTATATCCAGACCACTCCATGAGAATGAGGTTTTTCCTTCCTTTCCTCTCCAAAAGGCACCAAAAACAAAAGGGTCCAAAACCCACCAAAAACAAGTCAAATTTGATGGAATTCATTCAAGATCAATATGGAACCCAAAGTCACCATGGATACACTGAAGAGTTACTAATTTAATCCCTAAGAAGGCCATGATGGCTGGACCACCCCATGGGAATGAGGTTTCACAACTCTTTTACTCCATGCAGCATCAATAACATCGTCAAATTCCTTCCAAAACTGCTCCAATTTTTAATGAGTACAACTGAAGGTAACCTTAACAAAAGTCATCTGGGTCAAGTGACTCATCACTTTTCTCACTGGTCATTCCCTCATCAACTCATCGCTTGAGGGGGTAGTCATACTCAGTTCCAAATCAACAAGCACACACTCAATCAAGCAAATTGCATTCATTCAAAGAATCATTGACAAAGACAATCACGCTCCTGCTTGGGGCAGCAAACAAGCACAAAATATCAATTAAATCACTTGACATTACTAGCATCATGGAATCATAGGCCTCACCTCTTCATGACAGAACAATATCCAAGCTCAAGCAAGTTCCTTAGCTCATCAAAAGCAAGGATTCAAGAACGCATGCTCTTTCCAGGATTGGGGCATCTAAAGTTGGTTAGGTTACTGAATAACCTTAATCATTGAACATTTTAGTCATCTATTTTTGCTCAACATTATGTTGCACACAATGCATCCCAAAAATGGGCATCTGTAGACACTAAAATCTGGTCAATCTGATTATGCTACCAAAAGCAATGACTAAATTGACATACCAAGGCCCCTAGGGCAGCCCTCAAAAGGTATACAGTGGTTCTAGCCACTTTGTGCAAGGTTTTGGAAGGTTCCAGGCCATTTTTGGGACCTTTTGGCACCCTATTCCTATTCATCCCACCCTAGGATGAATACAGATCCTATTCATCCCACCCTAGAGTGAATAGCAACATTCATCCCAGGGTGGGGTGAATAGCAGGTTTGATTGGAAAAAAGTCAAATCTGGACAAATGGTGCCTAGTAATGGTCATTTATCCTACCTACCCATACCTACAAGTCAGAGCACATAGCATATTTATGCCATGCTTCATAAGGGAGGCCAAATTGGGAGATTCTCTTCCCCCTCCAATGCATGCCACCCCGGTGGCCAAGTGGCGCCTCTTGCCACGCATGCCCTTGCATGCCCTTTTGCACATGAGCCCCTTGTGGCTATAAAGTGGATGCATTTTCCACACCAAATAGGGAGAGGAGTTTAAGGTTTAAGCAATGGAGCACTGTCGAGATTTCCCCTCACTTGATTGTGCTCTCTTTCCCTCAAGATCTCTTCTTAGCGAAGGAGGTTATCGAGTGACTCAAAGAGACACAATTTGTTTACAAAGACCTATCAATCGAGTGAATTTCCACCCCAAATTTGATGAAAATACCCCCCTTAGTGTTTTGGACCATTCCCCAGTGGAATTGGTGGTAAAATTTAGGTAGAATTGGTGGGCATCCCACCCTCAGGTGCCCCCAATTTGTGATAGTCATATTCATCCCACCCTAGAACGAATACAAATATGTCAACAATTTTGTGACTATTTTTAAATAGGTATTTTCTATATTATCATATGATGTTGCAGTTCAAATTTCATGCTTTTATGAGTTATATTGGTCGAGATATTACGATTTGAAGTTTTTGTAGGCTTATAGGACCCATTGGAGCATGCATCGGGATATGAGCCTGATTTCTGAAATCTAACCATATGGGTTCTCTTAAAATGTTATTTTATGCATTCTATCCAATTTTCATATGTTTTGGATAGGTGTAGGGGTAGAAATTGCTTGCTTTGGGTTTTGTAGATTGGAGAAGTGCACTACGATTACGCCATACCTACGGATGCAATTTTGATGCAATTTCTAGTGATATCTTCCCAAAACATCTTATTTTACTTACCTCTATAATTTCATAGCATTTGGAGTTTATTTGGTATAGGCACGCTACATATGCTCCTTTCTTGCCTATGGGGATTACATGTTTTAGATCATACACACTTGCTATTTGACATTTCTTGTTTCCTTGTGTGTAGGTGCAGGTCATACAATGCATTGGGGAAGAAGAGTAGAATCAAATATACAAGTGGTGGCAACTTTGGCTTACCCACTTCGAGTGTGGGTACGAGGAAAGACATTGGATGTGCACCAGATTCACTTGAAGGATTTCGATCCTTGGGCACCCAAAATTTGTAACAGTTGTATCATTCAGACCCTCAAGGGGGACATATTTCTTTTAACCTTTTTATAAATTTCTTTGCTTCATTTCTTGTTATTTGGTATCCTTTCCATCTTACTTGCATGCTTTCATTTTGGTGCTTATGAGAAATAGGGGATAGATGCAATTTGTTACCCATATTTAGGTGCACCATTTTTCCCTACTTCAATTTGGTTGCCTCTTTTAGAAAAAATGTTGAAAACTTAGAAGTATCGAGTTTGATAATGTGGGAAATATTGGTAAATAAAAATTGTGTTTTTCATCCTTCTTAATACTTGGAGTTATAGTTCATCCATAAACAATTCATCAACCATATTCATCAATGCATACCCATATAACAAATGAAACTGTAATATGTTAACCAACCATGAATAAGGCTTATTTAAGAAAGATTTAATAAATTATGTAGAGTATATTCAAATAGAGTTAATTATTTTAAAGCAGGATCCAATGGGTGAAAATTAGACCACTCAATTGAGGAGGTATGAAATAAGATCTTCTGCTCATCAAATATTGTGTTATACTGGGTGGACACACATGAGGAAAATATAATTTACAATAAGGATGTTACATGAATTGATATCATTCTATAGCACTATTTAAATAATTTGAGTCATATGGAGAAAACAACTGAATGATTTTTAATCAACAAATAAAACATTTTTTAGAAGATAATTTTAGTTTTTTTCTCAAAGAACCACTATATGAGAAAAGTGATCTAATGGCTAGTAACTTGTAAGTAATTAACATATTTTCAAAGTTCGATCCAAGCATTGATATAGAACCTTAAAATGTAAGTAAAACTAAGCACTTTGAAGTTTAAGAAATTATTTAAGACACAAGTAGGTAAACATGACTAAGTACTTAGAAGTGCATACAAGCATTCCAAATAGGCAATAAAGAGTAAGCATTTCAAGTAAGAACTTGAAATTGTAACAAACAATTAAGAGAATGATATTAGGAAACTCAACAACTAGAATATCAAGTTTTGGAGTAATTATTTGTATTTATTTCATATTTATGCATAAAATACAAGCATAAATTAGTTGATATTAGAATTTATGATGCATCATGATCACTTTCTATTAAAATTTATATTACAATGATCATCCATAATTTTAGCTCATAAACATATGATATCATTAGATCATGAAGACTTTACTTAAGCATGAATCCATTAAAAGAAATATTCATTTGTAGAAGAGAAAAACTATATGTAAGATAATAGTGAACCAATTAGTTACACATGCTATGAAAGGATCAACTATGAACACCATGGAATGCAAAATCAAACCTTGTTTGATAGTCATTGAATATGGGGATACCATAACCCACATGAAAAAGAGCCTACACATTGATGTGTATAAAAAAATCCATGTAAGAATATGAAGTGGAATCCTCTTGATTATATTTTAATTAAAATATGGAAAATATCATAGTCATCAATTGGATGTGATTAGAAGAGAGTACATTGTATATTGTAATTTTAGATACTCTTACACAGATAAGTAAAAAATCACTTTCATAGAAAAGCAAGCAAAATAAAATTCTTAAAAATAGAAGATACGTCATATTTAGATGATAATTTTAGGATATAATATCCTTTGTATTAGAGATGTGTGATCCATATTAGATTTATGGTTGACCATTTGAAGTCATAAAAATTTATATAAATTAAAATATATTTATTGATCATCACTTGATAAACTTTCAAAATGGGTTACGGTCAAATTTTGATTATGAATTTATCAAGTCAAAATTGAATGATATCTTATCAAAATATTTCTAACATAAAAAATAGTGCCTATAATCATACTAAATACCTAAAATAGAGTAATAATGATTTATATGAGGCAACCATATTTTAGATATTACTCAAACAAATGATGTCTAAATATAATAATTTCATTTTTAGGTAATAAAACACTCAAAAGACCATATTTCACCTAAATATAATTAAATTATATGTTTATTTCAACATTAAAAGTAATAGAGATTTATTTCTATATCTTCATTATATCTAAATTAATTTTGCCACATGTTTATGAGAAATATGAAATTAACATCACTAACTAAACTCACACCGTTTGATTAATTAGAGAGTAGATTTTCTTGACCAATAGGAATGGGAGTGGGAGGAGGTGAGAGAGGGAGTCCGAGAGGGTGTTTTTGGATCTGCTATCTCCTTCCATGGTTCTTTGGATCTTATGTTTGTGTTTCTATAGGGTTGGAGCCTATTGAAAATAGGGTCCTTCTAGGCCGCCCTCTTCCTTCGACATTTGGTTATTCTCTATTGGATTTCCTTCCCCTATATTCTAGTAAGTGTTGTGATGTGTTTGAGGGTTCTTCTAGTGGCCCCTTTCCAAACCTAAACCTAGGTATGAAAGAACCTCCTTTTTTCATCTCAATCTTGAAGGGTTTTCTCGTAAATTATTTTTAAGAATTTCTCAAAGGTGCTAAATCTATTGCTTCATGCCTTGGTTTATGCCTTTCACTATTGTTGTAACTCCTCGTGGGTTTCACCTCTTTTGATTTTCTAGGGTCTAGGAGGGTCCCTATATTTCAATGAGCATTTATCTCTATTCTCCCATCCTAGGAGAGCAAACATTATCAATGTGTGCATCCTCGATCTCCAATTTTTGGGGAGTTTCACTAGGGGTAATGAAGACTCCTTGTCATCCTTAAATGGGGTGTGGTATTGAAGGTACTTAGTTTTTTGGTTCGCATCTTACACAATCATTAGAACTCCTCATGGGTTTCACTAGGGACCAGGAGGTCCCCCTACATTCTAGAAAATATGTGCCTCTATTTCTCCATCTCAAAATGGTAGACCTTGTCAATGAATGCATTCTCTCCCCTACTTTTGGGGAGTTTCACTAGGGGCTAGGAAGACCCCCTATTTTTCTTCAAAGATGTGTGGTCACTTTCTAGGAGAGCTTATCCTTTAGATGTGTGCATATTTTAGTCCCAATACCATGAGAGTAATTTTAGACGCTAGGTGGACCCCTTGTCTTCTAGTTATGGTGTTCATCGTGAGAAAGGTGAGGGTGCTTCGAGAATATTTTCTAGGAAGATCAAATTTTTAGCTTTGGTTTGAATACTGGACCTAAGTTTTTAGCATGCTCCTTTGCCATCATTTTTTAATGTGCTTCTCTAGTTCTAGAGAAATCCTTCCTAGGTTTCCTTAGATGGTCGAGAGGAATGGTAGCACCAAAATTTTCTTTAGCTATATGACAAAAATGGGAGTGAGATCTAGAGATGTCCCACTTGGTTTCCACTGTATGGTCATACTTGGGGAGAGCCCCTCAAGGAGGAGGGAAACTTTTCAAAAAATTTAAATTTCATGTTTGAGCAGATTTTCCCTTGCTTAAGCAAAAAATATTATTTTTGAATTGTTTTCTTGTCTGAGACTTCCTCATCTTGGCACCTCTTGTGCAGACCCCAGTCACCCTTTGCTTCTATGTTCTTTTGTGTGGTAGTTTTTATTGAGAGCCCCTTAGACAGGACACTTGTTTTATTTCATCCTTTATTTTTAGTGGTGGCCCTCTCCGAAGGCTTTATCTCTTTGTAAAAGGTTCGAGGACACTTTCAAAACTCCTTCCTCCAACCAATAAAAAAAAAATCTTCATTATATCTTATATTTTAAGTTATCATAGTAATCCAATTTTTATTAAAAATTATATCTCATGTGTTTGCTAGATTTTAGAAAAACAAAGCATCAACTAATATCCTTATAACATAATGTCCATCCAACTAATAGTTTTATACTAGGACTTATTAATTATTCTTCAATTTAAAAGAGTGCAAGACTAGATGAAAAATAAATGGTTAAGTATAACAAGGATAAAGGTAATTTTAGACAAAAGAAAAAATAAAAGTAATTTGAATTAATATAGAGTAAGAAGACACTAGAAGACACAATGTTTTTTTTGATTGGTAGAAAGGGTGTTGAAAGGTCCCTGAACCTTGTACAAGAGGAATTACATGAATTCCAGATCGACCGAGGTGGTCCAAGAAGAAAATATTAAAGAGCGAGCAAACCTCCACACTAGGAAAGGTGTCGCGAAATCGCGACCAAATTGGTGATGTCGCGAAATCGCGACAAGTAGCACCGTTGCTGCCAAGAGAAGAAAGGATGTCACGAAATCGTGACAAGAAGCGCCATCGAAGCCGAAGGAGGGAAGAAGTCGCGATATCGTGACATGTTGCAAGGTTGCTGCTAGAAGAGAGGAAGTGTCGCGATATCGCGACAAGTTGCTAGGTTGGAGCCGGAAGAGAAGAAGAGTCACGAAATCGCGACATGAAGGAAGACCGCGCCCGGACAGAAAAGGAGTCACGAAATCGCGACAAGAAGTAGGACCGCTGTCGAAGAGAAAAGGTGTCACGAAATCGCGACAAGAAGGAAGACCGCAGCCGAAGAGAAAAAGTGTCGCGATATCGCGACAATTGTGGAAGCCTGCTGCCAAAGAGAAAAGGTGTCACGAAATCGCGACAAGATGGAAGACCGCTGTCGAAGAGAAAAAGTGTCACGATATCACGACATTGTGGAAGACCGCAGCCGAAGAGAAAAGGTGTCGCGATATCGCGACAAGATGGAAGACCGCTGCCAAGAAGAAAAAGTGTCGCGATATCGCGACAATCTGGAAGACCGCAGCCAAAGAAAAAAAGTGTCACGATATCGCGACAATCTGGAAGACCGCAGCCGAAGAGGAAAAGTGTCACGAAATCGTGACATTATGGAAGACCGCAGCCGAAGAGAAAAAGTGTCACGAAATCGCGACAAGATGGAAAACCGCTGCCAAGAAGAAAAAGTGTCGCGAATATCAGACCGAAAGTCAAATCCGACAACGAAGACCGCACGAAGAGAAAAAGTGTCGCGATATCGCGACAATCTGGAAGACCGCAGCAGAAGAGAAAAAGTGTCGCGATATCACGACAATCTGGAAGACCGCACCGAAGAGAAAAAGTGTCGCGATATCGCGACAACTGGAAGACCCAAAGAGAAACCAATCAGAAGAGAAAAAGTGTCGCGATATCGCGACAAAATGGAAGACCGCCGTCGAGGAGAAAAAGTGTCGCGAAATCGCGACATGATGCAAGAAAGCGCCGAAGGGAAAAAGTGTCGCGATATCGCGACAAGTTGCAAAAAAGCGCCGAAGAGAAAAAGTGTCACGATATCGCGACAATCTGGAAGACCGCAGCCGAAGAGAAAAAGTGTCGCGATATCGCGACAATCTGGAAGACCGCAGCCGAAGAGAAAAAGTGTCGCGATATCGCGACAATCTGGAAGACCGCAATCGAAGAGAAAAAGTGTCGCGATATCGCGACAAAATGGAAGACCGCCGTCGAAGAGAAAAAATGTCACGAAATCGCGACATGATGCAAGAAAGCGCCTGAAGGGAAAAAGTGTCGCGATATCGCGACAAGTTGCAAAAAAGCACCCGGAGAGAAAAAGTGTCGCGATATCGCGACAAGTTGGAAGACCGCGTCCGAAGGAGAAAAAAGTGTCGCGATATCGCGACAAGTAGCAACCTCGCGGCCAGAGCAAAAAGGAATGTCGCGATATCGCGACAAGCTGAAATTTTGTGGCCAACGGTGAAAAGTGTCGCGAAAACGTGCCAAGTTGCCAAAACGCAGCCGAAGGGGGAGAGGAAGGAAGAAAGGATGCGAAGACTCGACCAGTTCCAAGAGCGAACAAACCCGGTGCCCAGTTAACCACTCACATTGTGCAGACATTGGAACTTGTAGAAGCGTCCCTTAGGCCAATCGGGAAGGAGTCTCTCCAAACATGAATGTCCGTTTCGTCAACTCCCTTGTTAGCAAGCCAGTCCGTAGCTTTGTTTCCTTCCCGGTACTGATGCTTAATGATTAATTCTGGGTAAATGCCAATTAGTGCCTTGCATTCTTGGAAGATCGAAACAAGGGCCCAGGGAGGCACAGAGGTCCCATTGAGCCAGTTGATGCAGTGCAATGAGTCTCCTTCTATGATAAGTTTATTGATGGTCAAGCCTTCCAAGAGAATCAAGCTTTGGAGCAAGGCCCGAGCCTCTGCCATATTGTTAGATTGAATTCCCAGGTTCTGAGCAAAGGCCAAAATTATTTCTCCTCTGTGATTTCTGAGAATTCCTCCTCCGCCAGCCGCTCCTGGGTTGCCTTTGGCCGCGCCATCGAAGTTAAGCTTGTGCCACCCAGTAGGAGGTAAGACCCACTTGATTACAGACCTGTCAATAGAAGTACGGGGTGTAGCAGAGAAATTGGAAAGGTTGAAAAGTTTTGTTAGGTCCGATTCAAGGCCAGGAGGGGGGGTTTGGAAGACGAGACAAGAGAGGCATTCTCCGTAGCAAGGGCCAAGATTTTGGCAACAACAATCTTCTTATCAGTGGCATGGTTTTTGAAAATTTTGGCATTTCTCTCAAGCCAAATCTGCCACAGGAAAATGTGAAGGCAAGCTTGCCACATGAATTTAAGTTGACTGCTCTTGAAAGGCCGGGGCCATTGTTGAAAAAGGAGGGGAATGGAATGAGGGAGGGCTACGGAGATGACGAAGGTGTTGAGAACCTGGTTGAGCACTGCAAGAGAGAAGGGACATTCCAGAAAAACATGCGAAGTTGACTCACAGGCATTTTTACACAGGATGCACCAATTGGGGATGAGTAACCCTCTGATTATCAAGTTGTCAGTGGTGAGGATTCTATTTTGGATGGCCAACCAGTAGAAGAATTTGACCTTGGGAATGATCTTGGGGACCCAGACCTGATTAGATAAGTCCCGGCCATCACTGGGAGCTTCTTGGCTGTAGTAGGCAGATTTAACAGTGAAATTCCTTGAATCTTCAAGGTTCCAAACCATGGAGTCATCTTTGTGAGAGCTGGGGATGATGCAAGTCCTCAGCAAGTTTTGTAACCACCTAAGCGCCTCGGTGATATGCCTAGGCCCATTAAGAGCCAGGTGTTTCCATTCGGGTCTTGTAATACCTGGGTTAATGAAATGACACACCTTATCTCCAAAGGTGGCTTCGGTAACCGTCTTGAGCACTGCAAGATGAGGGTCTTGGCTGAGAGGTTTGTCACGGATCCACGGGTCATCCCAAAAATGAATGGTCATTCCATTTCCAAGACACCACCTTAAGCCTTCCATGATGATCTTCCTTGTTTTGGTGACACCATTCCAGAAATGAGATCCGCTAGGAAGGTTGTGCTCTCCAAGAAAGGGAACCTGATGGAGGTACTTAGCTTTGATGATGTCAATCCAAGTGACTTTTTCATTGATGGTAAGTCTCCAGGACTGCTTGGCAATGAGGGCCATGTTCATCCGCTTGATGTCCCTGAAGCCGAGACCTCCATCCTTTTTCTTGGAACAAACCTTGTCCCAGGCAACAAGGGAAAATTTGTTCTTGTTTTCGTTTCCCGCCCAAAGGAATCTGCGTTGAATTTGCTCAATTCTTTGGCAGATGGAAGCTGGAGCTTTGAAGATAGATAAGAAAAAAATAGGAATACTTTGCAGGCAAGCCTGGACCAGAGTGGCTTTGGTCGCTCGATCGAGCATTGAACTTTTCCAACCTGCAAGTTTCTTGTTGAGGCGATCTAAAACAGGGTTCCACATAGCCGAGACCGATTTGCCATGGAAAAGCGGTAATCCGAGATAAGTAGTTGGAAGGCTCCCAATGATACACCCAAGGATCTCAGCAATCCTGTTTTGCCTGTGGATGGGAGTATTGAGAAAGTATAGCTTGCTTTTGCGGTAATTGACTTTTTGGCCAGCCGCCTCTTCATAAGAATCAAGAATGTTCTTAATGATTTTTGCTTCGGGAACAGAAGCATGAGAGGATAGAATAGTATCATCCACAAACTGTTGATGGGAAATGGCATTGGTTGTTGAGGCTGGTTTGATCCCGGAGACGAGTCCACTATTGCAAGCAGCAGTAAGGGTTCTTCCAAGGGTTTCGGCCAAAATGATGAAGAGGAAGGGTGACAGAGGGTCCCCTTGACGGATGCCTTTGAAACTTTGAAAGAAGCCAGCAGGTGAACCATTGATAAGAATAGAGAACCAAGCAGTAGAGATACATTCACGAACCATCTTGACCCATTCTTTGTGAAACCCAAACTTCTCAAGGACCTCGAACAGGAATTTCCAGGAAACCCGATCAAAAGCCTTGTTCATGTCAAGCTTAAGGAACATACTGGGTTTTTTATTTTTAGATGCCGAATGGGCCAATTCATGGATGGTTATCACTCCATCAGCAATGAATCTGCCTTTGACCGAGCTTCCTTGGCACTGGTCGATGATGGAGGGAAGGATGTCTTTCAGCCTGTTTGCCATAACTTTGGTGATAAGTTTGTAGATGACACTACAGAGACTAATAGGTCTGAAGTCGGAGAGGGAAGCACGATCATTGGACTTGGGAATTAAAACAATGAAGGTGGAATTGGCTTCTCTCGGCATATTTTTGGCTCTCTGGAAGAATTTAACCGCAGCAACAACATCAGGGCCCACAATATCCCAAAAGTGTTGAAAAAACCGGGGTGGGAAGCCATCAGGTCCAGGGGCCTTGTCAGGTTCCATTGCAAACAGAGCATCTTTGATCTCCTCTTCAGTGAAGAATTGGAGCAATTTCCCATTATCATCGTTAGACACCAACTTTGGTATGTTCTGAAGTAGAGAACTTGTTGTGCGGGGGTGGCAGTCAACACTTGGACCTAAGATTTCTTGGAAGTGGCGCACAACTTCCTGTCTGATGGCATGGATGTCAGAGACAAAGGTACCATCAGCCTTGGTCAACTCAGAGATTTTATTTGAGCCTCTGTGGCGCATGGTGGAAGCATGGAAAAACTTCGTGTTGGTGTCTCCTTCTTTGAGCCAGAGGCTTCTGGATTTTTGCCTCCAGTAGGACTCTTCCTTAGCCAAGGCATTGTGAAGGTTTGAAAGGAGGCTTTTTTCCTCCATGAAAGTTTCGACCCTCTGATCCCCTCCCTGAATCAGATTTTCCACCCTTTTGAGCTCATCCATCAGATGCTTTTTTTCGATAAAGAGGTTGCCGAAAACCTCCCTGTTCTAGCATTTCAGCTTGAGCTTGACCGCTTTGAGTTTGAGGAACAGATTCGAGAGAGGGTTTGGACAAAGGTTTTGCTGCCACCATTGTCGAATACACCGACCTAAATCTGGATGGGTGAGCCACATATTTTCAAACCTGAAAGGGGTTTTGAAGGTTTGTCGGGGGCGGGAACAATCCGGAATTAGGGGGTTGTGATCGGATCCAATTTTTGGGTGGCTATGAAGCCTGGCATCGCCAAAAATAGGAATGAGTTCTTTGGATAAGAGAAATCTGTCAAGCCAAATTTGGATGTGATGAATGCCCACCCGTCTGTTGCTCCAAGTGTAGTTGGATCCTTGGAGCGGCATGTCCATTAGCTCGTTGAGGTTGACAAATTCGTTGAAATCTTCAATGCAGCTGCTAGTGATCGGATTGCCTCCTTGCTTGTCAAACAGGTGAAGGGGAGTATTGAAATCGCCACAGAGCATCCATGGAAAGTCAGGAAAGTTATTGCGCATTGCGGAAATGTTATCCCACAACAATCTTCTATTGACAGGACTATTTGGTCCATAAACATTGGTGGCAATCCATTGGAGGTTAGTGACTTTATTAGTGAACAAAATGTTGATGGTTCTGTCAGAGACTGAAAGAACTCTCCCCTCAATAGTTGTCGGATCCCACAAACAAAGGAGACCCCCGGATGCCCCTGAGGAGGGACAAAAGGCAAAATTGCTGTTTTCCCAGATTAGCTTGCAAACTTGAGTGCTGCTATTCTCGTCCAGTTTGGATTCTTGAAGAAACATGATAGTTGGTTTTAGGTTTTTTCTCACCGATTTGATAGTCCTCTGTTTAGCAGTTCCGTTGAGGCCTCTGACATTCCAAGAGATGAACTTCATCGAGTTGACTTGGGGTTTGCTTTGCGACCTCTGCCTCTCCCTTGAGATGGAGTAAGTTTAGGTCTAACCTCATCCAAATCTTGGTGGGTGGGTTGTTCGGAAATAGGGCCCAAGGAGGTAGGCACAGATCCATCAACCATTTCAATCTCAGCTGCTTTGGCAAGCTTTTTTGCATTGGACGGTCTTCCCCTTCTCTGTTCTTTGTTGACATCAGCTTTTGGTGCGGGAATGGGAGATTTCAGTGGGCTGGATGTTTGGAGAATGTCGGTGGTGTCAGTCCCAGGGACAGGCCGATGGGGGGATGGAGAGCGGGGAGACTGGCACAGGGCAACAGACTCAGGGGAGAGGGAAAGAGGACGGTTCTGAGTCGGGGGAAGGGGTGGGAAGGGAAGAGGAAGGTGAGAAGGACCAGAATCTGAGGGTGAGTTTGGGAAGGTCATTGCAGCCTTACCTTTGGACAAGGGAGACTGAATCACAGTGGGTGTGGATGAGGCATTTGGATCTATGGGAAGGTCATCGGAGATGTCCTCTCTAGTATGAAGATTATTTAAGGGAGCAAATTGATTGGAACGAGAAGGCAGAGCACTTACATTGTTGGGAGCAAAGGTTTTAGGGGGCCCTGTAGATCGGCCACGGCCCCGACCAGAAGCCTTTTTTTGGGTGTTGGGGATCTGGGAATCCTTCTTTCGACCTGAATCGCTGGGGATATCTTTTTTCTGGGAAGGGCATTGAGAAGCCAGGTGGCCCTGAGTGTTGCACTCCAAACAAAAAGCGGGCTTGTTCTCGTACTCAACTCCTTGACGCCTTCTGTAGCTCCCGTAGTTGATGTCGATGCAGGTAGGTAGAGCCGAATCCAGATTAGCCATGACGTAGACACGAGCATAGGTCATTCTGGTTCTGGCTCGGGTAGCAGGGTCGATGGCGACTAAATCTCCAATCGGTTGAGTGATGCCTTTGAGTGCATCATTGTAGAAGAACTGTGGGGGAAGCCCATGGAGCTTGATCCAAATCGGGGCGATGTTGATAGACTGAGTTTTAGGGTCAAAATCTTCTCCCCATCTCCAGAAATAGGCTGTGACGATCGAAAAACCAAGGTCCTCCAGTGAGAATGCGGTGGGTGTCGAGGGCATTGTTTAGCCTGATCATGAAGAACCCCCTAGGAAAGGCCACTAACTCTAAGCTGCCTGACAACCGCCATTTGGAAAGAGCCCACTCGCGGATAGTTTCCATATCAGGTCGGGCACCGACAAATTTCCCAACCAGAGAGAGGGACTCTTGGAAGATTAGTGGCTCCATAGCCTCGCTTGGAAAAGAAACTTCAGTGCCCAAAACAGAGAAGGGCAAAGGAGTTTGGAAAGAAAACGCTCCTGTCGAAGACCTAACTTTATCCGCAAAGGACAAAGACCAAGGTCATGCTTTGGAAGGAGAAGAGGGTGAAACCCTAACGTTATCTTCCAAATAAGTTTGTCATTTTTGTACATCCAAAGAAATCTATATGTCATGGTAAATACTTTTTTATTTTCTCTAATTTGTAAGAAAAAAGAAAGCATGTGGGATTCCTCTATGCTCTTTTCCAACATGGGTGTTACACGTTAGACTATTGTAATATATATTATTATATATTTTTCTTGTCATTTTAATAATTCATTCACACGAAACTTTATTCTATGGGATTTTCATATAGTTTAAGTTGTTTTAATGCTTATAAACTAAGTTTTTTTATGTAGATATTGACACTTGTTTAGTTAAGCATTACAATATTCCATTTATGGTATATTATATTCATTCTAGAATTATTATCAAGATATTTATGAACTATCCATAGCATGTTCTTTCTTACAATAATATTTTTGGACATAAAAGCATATGTTTAATGTAAAATAATATATTTTGTTATTGATTGATGATTATTCTCCTAATAGTACAAGTGAAACTAGGACCAAAAGAACCGAAAACAATGTAAAAGGATAATTCAGGTTTAATTATTTGAAAATTCTATATCAATGTATTAAGTGCAACTATCTTCATTTAAATAGATTTTTAATTAAAATTGTAACACATTTAATGATATCAAAATGAAGTGACAAATTGAGTTGCCTATTCAAATATGTTAATATAAAATTTTAATACAATAACAATAATTACTAATGAAAAATATATTACAAGAAAATAATTTGAAATTAAAGAATTCTCCGAGTATAGGATTTGAAACCTAATGAAAATATGCTTTCTATAAAAATAATAGTGATATGTTATTTAAAAAATATATATCAACATTTTTTATATGTTATAATTGTGGGTTCATATATTTTATTTTAATGAATTTTTAAGATGTTAATTGAGGTTTAAATGTTTCTCAACCATATTATATCAATATCATATTATAATAGTAATTTAACTGAACTTAATATTATGAAATTAAAACAAAATAAATTAGCACAATCCATATTATAGAGAGTGCCTATTACAATAGAAGCATTTTACTAAAATTAAGCTCATATAATTACATATTATTTAGTTCTACACAACATTACCTTAAAAGTGAATCGAATGATATTTTGTTTTTGGTAAGTTAATTCAAATTATATTATACTGGGAAATATGAAGGCTCCAAAATACCTTTTACATCAACATGGAACAATAGGTATCGACCTAAGCCCAAGATGAAGTATACAAACCCTCAAAAAAGTAGGTAAATCTTCACCTATTACATCGGCAAAAAACACTACAAAAAACACAGAGAAAATTATCCATCCTTCAAGACAACAAGATGAAAGCCCCTTGGGAACTACCCAAAATAAACAACAGGAACACCTGAGAAACAATCCATTGATTAGGACTACCCATGGCCTCCTTTTTTTCATCCACCATTTTGCTAGAAGCTTCTGGATTCTTCTCAACTCATCCCAAAGTCTGAGAATTTTGGGAAGAAGAGAGTAATTATCTAAATTGTTTCTGATGCAACAAAATTTTCCCACCCTATCACATTTGGTCATGGTTCCAAGACTTCTAGATTTTAAAAAAATAATAATTTTTAGCATTTTTAGGTTTCCTATTTCGGTCCTAGAGCAAATCTTACCAATCTTCATATAAACATGTATAAAAATATTTTGGTGCCAATGATATTTCCACATGTGGCAGGGATCGCTCGAATTGGAAAGAGTGAAACCTCCATTTGCATTGTTGATGTCCCCACTATATCTACAAAAAACATCCTTTTATTTATTCCTAAACTTTCTATTTGAGACGTTAGTAGGCTTTGGGAATGAACTAGCACTCATGGCTATTGAATAATCACAATTTTATGGAGAAACGAAAAAATCATGTGGCAATGGACATAGATACCAGACATGCTATGGGTTATGTGATAGGGCACCTGCCTATTATGGAAATGATGTAGATTAAGATTCATGAGATGAATGGGTTTGAAACAAGTCCATATGATCATGAGAAAACCATCCAAATGATAGTTCCACTGAGAGAAGGGGTCATGAAAATTATGGAATTTGCTCTTCAAAAGGATGGGCTAGAAACTCAAGACCTCAAAGACTTTTTGAAATTTGGCACCTATTGTCCTACTAGGACCTTTTGAAACTTCAACACTCTTAAACATAGTGAGGAAAATTATAAAAAATATGGTAACCCAACTAATCATTGTTAATTTTTTCAATAGTGGCTAATGCACGTACCTCCTGTGGTAGTGTGTTTGTCCAAGTCAACAAACCTGGACCATCAACCCCAATGTTTTCCAGTTTATCTGCTACCTTATTTGCTTCTCTGAAAACATGTTGGAAGATGACTTCCTACTTGTGAGTAGCAAGTTTCCTGGCCTCTTCAATGCAACTTCTAACTTTCCAAGATGATATTTTGGAGCTTTTCATGTAATTAATAATATTGAGAAAATCCACTTCAATGATGATTCTGCTTGGGATATGTTTGATTAATGCAAGACCTCTCCACAATGCCTTTGCTTCAGCCATATGATTGTACTGTTCACCAAGGTATTCCACAAATGCTAAAATTGAGTTTCCTTTATGATCTCTGATTATACCTCATGCTCTTGCTTTACCTGAATTGCCTTTTGCTGCTCCATCAAAATTCAATTTGACTCATCCCTAGGGTAGGGGACACCATTTAATGTTGCTTATGGGATTGAGTTGAGATACGATTATGTCTTGGGAAATGTTCAAAGAATTAAGAATGAAAGTTTCAAACCTGGAACAAGGCCTTGGATCATACGGAATAATGGAAGCATTCTCTTTGGAAAAGAAAATAATTCTACTGGTTAGAGATGAAATATCCTTGGAAAAATTAGAGAACACTCTCTAGTTCCTTTCTAACCATATTTTCCAAAGAAAATTATATAGATAAAACCTCCAAATTGTGCTCAACTTGGGATAGTGGAAAGGTTGAGTCCACTGAATGAACAACTCCACAATAGAAGGATGTTTTACCCAACTTATTTGGAACCTTTGGAAGAGGTTGTCAAGAATGGAAATGGAATAAGGATAGTTGAGAAATATGTGGTGGGAGGGTTCCTAGTTAGATAAGCATAAAAAACATCTATTTGGGATAATGATCCCTCTTTTAATGAGGTTATCAACTATTAAAATTTTATTTTGAATGGCAAGCCAAGAAAAGAAAGCAATTTTGGGGGTAAGGTATTTGATCCATACCAAATTGAAAGGAATTTGGGTTTCTTCCTAGGGAATGAGGAGCTGATAAGAAAATTTGATTGTAAAATTCCCATCTTCTGTTGGGGCCCAAATAATTTTGTCTATATCTTCTCCTATGGGGATGATTATGGAATTGAGCAGTCTTTCTAAGGCCCTTGATTCTTCAGGGTGATGGATATTGTGAATTCTTTTCCACCTATAGATGTTATTTGTTTTGTGAAGGAAATCAACCACATTTGTTTAAATTAAATTAATAGTATTTTAAAATTATTATTAGAATAAGTAAAATGATAATATTATAAAATAATATTAAAATTAAATATTTTTATTTTCCTTAAGGATGAACAAAGTCACATGTATTTTGGTGTTCCAATTCGAGATAGTAAGGTTCAATATTTGGGATAATGTGCATGGTGTAGTATTTTTCATGTGATAGTACATGTACACAGCTTATTTATATTGTGGTATTGATGCTAGTGGTATTTATGGTTGGTCTAAAGGTGGTTGCAATGAGGATTATATTAGAGGTTTTTTTCAACAACAATATCAATATTAATGGTGTTGGATATGGTTATAACTAGCTGGGTTCCTAATATTCTTATTGTCAAAAGTAAATCTAGTAGAGGTTGTGTTCCTATTTTTCAAGCTTGATACTTGACAAATTTTGTCCTTATTGATAATTTATAGCTTTGTTATTATATGGAGGTATGAGTATCTTACTAATCCATAAAGATTCATAATAAGTAGGAAAATAATATTTACCCCTATTAGAAAAATATGTGTTGATTATTATAAAAGTAATTGTATAAATCACATATAATGGTGAATCTACCAAGAGGAATGAGTGAGCTGAGGTTTAGCAGGTGCGGCGGGAGTGAGGGTTTGAATTTTTTGGGTAGGAATCTTAGCCAAGGTGGCAGAGGTAGAGCAGGTATGGAAGGGGCAAGTGGGAACCGTGAGCATGGATCAAGTGAGGATCTAGAGGAAGGTGGTTAGGTTATGGTAGATTTGGAGGCGGGCATCACACGGGGGCCCGACCCTCCTCAGAAAGACCCCGACAAAAAATATACGAAGGACAATGTGGGGCCCAATAAGTGGCTATCTTTTGTTGAGACTCTTAGAGGGAAAAGAAAGGAGGTTCTCTCTCTTTCACCCCTAGTTCCAGTAAATAATAAAATTTTGGCCCCGACAAGTTCCATGAGCCATTTTCTTTCAATGGAAGAATTCTCTCTAGTAGGCAAGTTTTTGGGAGGTAGGTCATACATGGAGACTATCAGGGCTTAAGCGATAGGTAAATGACGACCGGTAGGCAGCTTGTAGTTTGTAGCTCTAAATTGAGGGTTCTTAATTATCTATTTTAAAAATATGGAGGATGCTAACCGTATTTTAATAGGAGGTCCTTGGTTTTTGGGCAAAAGGAGCCTTTTTATCAGACGATGGGGTGAATATTTTGACCCTAAAAAGAAAAATATTAACATTGCCCCTATTTGGGTTAGTCTCCCGAGTCTACTTGCCTAGTTCTTCAATGAATATTGGTTGCAGGGCATAACCAGAACTATAGGGGGATTGATATCCATTGACCATGAGATCTTGGCCAGGACAAGGATGACTTATGCATGAATCTGCGTAAATGCTAATTTGGATAATGAATTGCCAAGGTTTGTGGAGCTAGAGTATGGAGAATACTATAAAAAATAGTCGGTATAATATGAGAATAGACCGAAATTCTATGCATAATGTAAAAATAAATGACATCTATGTAATCAATGCCCTAACCTAGCAATGAATAGAAAAATCCAGAAGTAGGGAATGCTAGACAGAGGAAATTTGAGGAGTTTCCATAGCAGAGGTGATTTCAATCAGGAAAACTATGTATACTAAAAAAAGAAAAGAGAGGGTGCAGGGTCCCAACAAGACAAAGGAAAACAACAGGTTGTTGGTAACCAAAATACTTAGGTAAGTTCCAATCCTCTAGTTTCAAATAAATTTTCAATTCTATCCAATATGGGAGTAGGAGGATTATCAAAATATATGCAAGCCTAGGAACCTTCAGGCTAACCTTTTTGACTCTCTAGAATCCCCATCCAAGTCATGATCCCCAAACCCTAATGCTAAAATTACTATAAGACTTGTGGGCATCAAAAATCCAAACCCTAATTCCCAATCTCTAGAATACCCATCCAAGTCAAGATCCTTAAACCCCAATGCTGAAAATACTTCAAGCCCAGTGGGCATCCCAAAGCTAAACCCTAATGCTAAAGAACTTAGGAAGAAAGTTGAGGCATTAGAAAATAAAAAAGCTCATCTCCCTAACATCATCACTAAGAGCCAGGTGAATCCTACTGAGGGGTCATCATACAGACCAAGGGAACACAGGAAAAAAGAAGAATATTTGGATGTAGGTGTGGAGATATGTGAAACTTTTCAAACTAAGGAATATGGCAGTCCAGTTCTGCAACAAATTGCCTCCTCCAAGTTTATTCCTAAACAAACCAGGAGCACTATGAAGTCTCCCATATATTTTGGTAGTGAAAAAGAAGAGGGAGAATATCAAATACTGAGCATCAAAAAATTAAAACTTATAATATTGCCAATGGAAAATAGAGAACCTTGTTTCAACAGGTTATTTCAGGTTCTAAAGACAACAAATTAGGAAAACCCCCTCAAGGGATGGGGGGAGTAAGAAATACCAAACAATCTAAATGAAGTTCCTCTCATGGAATGTGAGAGGCCTCAATGGCATGCCTAAACATAGGGAAGTTAGTGCAATAAGAAATCAAGTGAATCCAACTATTATCATGTTGCAAGAAACAAAAAATAATGAGATTCAGTAAAAAAAAGTAGCAAAAAAAAATTGGAATCAAGGGGATATGGTTTGTAAATTAGCCAGAGGAGCTTCTAGAGGCCTTATGACTTTGTGGGATCCCCGGATAGTAGAAGGCACCATTATTCAGAAATATGACAGGGTTATTAGTGTTTTATTTAAGGAAATAAACAACAACAGGTCATGGATCGATTCAAATATTTATGCCCCGACTTCAATTCAAGGGAGAGCTCTACTATGGGAGTACCTAGGCAATTTGAGTGAAATATTCCATAATGTCCCCTGGATTCTGGCTTGGGATTTTAACACTCCTCTTTACCCTTCAGACAAAATGGGTGGAAATGAACCACCTATCAGGATCATGGATGATTTCAATGACTTTTTGAAATCCAACATGTTGATAGATGTAAAACTTAGAGTAGTGAATTATACCTAGAGCAATCGATGGATAGGGTGTCATCTCATTCAAGAAAGGCTTGACAGGTTTTTTCTATCAAAGGAGGCTACAACTCTGTTCGGTGATTCTACCCTACAAGCCCTTCCTAAAATTACCTCTGATCATAATCCCATTTTTTTGGAGATCCCTAACTCTCTGTCCTTCAAGAAACCTTTTAGATTTCAATCTAAGTGGATCAAACATTCTAGTATCAGATATAACTTAATTAAATAGTGGCAGCAACCTGTCAGGGGTAGTGCAACTTTTAAACTTACTAGAAAATTAAAGTTTGTTAAGGAAAAGCTTCGAAATTGGAACAAAGAGGTATTTGGGAACCTCTTTGAAAATAAAAAATAGGTTGTTGAAATTTTGAAGATAATTTATTAGAGGATTCAACATGGTGATGCTGATGAAACTACTAGGTAGGAGGAACGAATAAAACTAGCAGAGTTTCATAACATTTTGACCTGTGAGGAAATCTATTAGAGGAAAAAATCAAGGGCTCTTTGGTTGAAATATGGAGATTCAAATTCCAAGTTTTTTCATGTCACCACGCTTAGAAACAGAAGCAATAACAATATAAAAATTAAAAAAAGTAGATGGTTCTATTACTCAGGACTTAACAGAAATCAGAAAGGAGACAGTAACTTATTGCAATTCTATCCTTGGTTAGGAATCGTAGTGTAATGAGGAGGCAAAAGATATTCTCTTACAATCCATTCCTAGAATAATGAATGAGGATATAAAACTTAAGCTTCTAGCTCCATTTTTCAATGAGGAAATTAAGGAAGCCTTGTTTAGCATGGAGCCAAAAAAATCCCGAGACCCGATGGCTTTCCCCCTCGTTTTTATAAAGATTTTTGGGACATAGTGAGGATGTAATTTCTATTATCAGATAATTCCAAGAAAGCAATCATATCCCAAAAGGTCTCAACTCTACTTTTATTTCTCTAATTCCTAAGAAGCAAACCCCTAAATCTATGGCTAACTTCAGGCCAATCAGTTTGTGCAATGTTTCTTACAAGATCCTAACTAAATCCATTGCAAATAGAATGAGATATGTTCTACCCCACATCATAGATTCATGCCAGGGAAGCTCTATCCAGGGCAGGTCAATCTTATATGGAGTTATAACAGTTCATGAAGCTCTACACTCTGCTCATAAGACTAACAAGTTTGTTTTTGCCCTCAAGCTTGACATGAACAAAGCATTTGACAGGCTAAATTGGGAATTTTTTATTATTGTCCTCCTTAAGTTTGGTTTTCACCACCAATGGATTAATTTGATCAAAGAATGCATTTCTAAAGCATGGTTCTCAATTATGGTTAATGGAAAAACTGCTGGTTACTTTCAAAGTCACAAAGGAATTCGGCAGGGGGACCCTATCAGCCCCATGTTATTCATCATTGTGGTAGAAGATTTAGGCATAACCATAAAAAATGCTTGCAGTTCAAGGCTAATATCAGGAATCAAGGCAACATCTCTCACTAGGGATATTTCTCACCAACAATTCATCGATGATACCCTTCTATTGACTAAGGCATCGATGGTTGAGGTCAAAAGAATTAAATACATCCTGCAACTCTACGAGGACACTGCTGGTCAAAAAGTTAATTTCAATAAAAGCAAGTTATATTTATTGAACACCCCCATTCAGAGGCAAGGAAGGATTGCAAAAATTTTAGGGTGTGATATAGAAAACCTCCCCACTTCGTATCTTGGTCTCCCTCTTTTCATTTGTTCTCCGAGAGAGTCAATGTGGGACATGGTTATTAAAAGAATTTAAAAAAAACTTGCTAGATGGAAAGGTCATATTCTATCTCAAGAAGGAAAGCTGACCCTCACTAAGGCCTCTCTTCAAAGCATTCTAGTCTATTTCCTCTCCGTTTTCAAAGCCCCTGTCAAGGTTTTACAAAAAATTGAGAAACTCCAAAAAGAATTTTTATGGACTGGATTAGAGGAGAAAAAAAGGATACACCTTGTAGGATGGACCAAAGTGTGCAGACCCAGGGAAAATGGGGGCTTAGGTTTGAGGAGAATTGCTCATATGAATTTAGCTTTACTAGCTAAGTAGGTGTGGTACCTCATTTCTGGTGAAGAAAATGAATGGACAACTATCATCAAACAAAAGTATCTTCAAAATATGTAATTTCTAAGTGACTCAGTTCCAATCAGAGGTTCTAATTTTTGGAAAGCAATTCTCAATTGTAATGAAATCATTAAAAAAGGTTTAAGATGGGTTTTAGGCAATGGTGAGAGGATAAATTGTTGGAATGATAGGTGGGCTAAGGATGAACCACTGACACAATATCCTAACTTATCCCAAATCAAAGATATCATGGAAGAACTCATTGGAAAAAAAGTCTCTGATTATATGGTTGAGGACAGAGGCAGAATGAAGTGGAAACAAATAAGGATTTAGGTATTTCAAGCGAAATTAAATGATCTTTGTAACATTCTTGGAAAACATTTTATCCCCATGAGACATAAGGAAGATCAAGTGACCTGGGCTCCTATGGAAAATGGGCAGTTCACTGTCAATTAAGCTTACAAGCTTCTGATTGATGACGAGGATTTTGTCCTCCAAAAGCACTTAGTTTGGATAAAAAATTTAATTCCAAAAATTATAGTATTTTCATGGCTAGTTATCCAAGGAATAATTCTAACCATTTATAATATGATGCGTAAAGGTATTTGTATCACTAATCACTGTTATCTATGTAAGGCTAATTGGGAGACCATTGATCACATTTTCCTTGAGTGCCCTTTTTCCTTGACTGTCCTAAGTGGTGTTTTTCAAGCCTTCAATTTTTACTGGGTTAAACCAGCCACCATACTTGATTTTTTCTTCTAATGGCCTTTCCTCTTTTCAAGCCAAATAATTAGATACATGTGGAAAATTTATCTCAATCACTATATTTGGCAGGTGTGGTTAGAAAGGAACCATAGAGTCTTTAATGAGTCTATCCATGATCATCAAACTATCATTGTCAGGATATTATCCTTTGCCAATGAGAATATGAACCTTATCCCTTTTGATAGTCGTAAACCTCATTTACAGGAGAACACGATTGCTCAATATTTAAGCTTAACCTTGTTAGATGAGTCTGTGCCTAGGGTAGTCAACCCTAGAGCCAATGTTAAGTGGTCCCCACCTCCTACGGGTTGGTTTAAGCTTAATTTTGATGGAGCAACTAAGGAAAATCCTGGTAGAGTAGGCGTTGGCGGCATTATGCAAGATCATAATGGGAATATGATGTTTGCATTTTTCAAATATTTGGGAACAAGGATGAACAATGAAGCTGAAACTAGAGCTATGTGGAGAGGCCTTCAAATGACTCAAGACTTAGAAAAAAATTTGATCATATAAGGAGACTCTATGCATGTTATAAATCTCCTCAATAATTGGAAAACACCTCCTTGGAGGATTAAAATAATTTTTGAAGAGGCTAGGATCCTTTTCCAGGGAAGATAGGACAAAAAATCCCAACATGTCTTTTGGGAAGCTAAAAAAATGGCTGATAAGCTGGCCAATTTGGGTGTTTATGGTGATAGACTTTTCAAATGGGAACACGGTGTCCCGAGTGAAGTAGAGGAGCTTATTCAACAAGAATGCCAAGAATGATAGTCGAATTTACCAACAGGGAAGGCACTATAAGTTCGAAGGCTAGGAGTATTCCCATATCTTTTTTGAAATGGACTCATAATAAAAATTATCCGAGCTATCAGTATTCATGGATGCTGCTTGGAACTACCACAAAGACTAATGGGGACATTCACATGTCAGATAACATGGCTCCTAGTCGTCTTAGTAATTTGAGGTTGGTTGATAATCATAGGGTAGGAAAGAAATGACAATATAAGACTTTGAACTAGAGCCACATGGACCACTAGATAGCCATCGCCATAAATCTAGCCAGAAGGTTCACTTCTCCAAGGCTGATTGGCCAAGACGGGATGTGGTCCCAAAGCATGTCATATATGAAAGAAAGCAATTACCAAATAATTATTAAGAGTAACTGTCAATACAGATCTTGTGGGAGTTTTTTTTCAGTACTCTGCTATGTGTTTCTAAAAATTTTTGTTTCTCCACTGTTTCAAGGAAGGGATCCATGTCTATTTATTTTTTTGTAATTATGATGCAGTTGTGTTTTCTTGAGGTACAGGCTATGTGCCTTACCGGATTTAATGGCTTTGGCGACATGTAGATTTTACATATATAGGATCCTTAGTAAGGACATGTTCATCAACATCCCTGGGCTGATTTTTGTAAAAGTTTTTGGGTCAACCTGTAAAACCCAGTATTAATGCTATAGTATCTTATTTACCAAAAAAAATTTATAAATCACATAAAAATAATAAATAAATAAATAAGTTTTTAATATTTTTTAAATTTCAAATAATATATTTTCTCAAGAAGCCTTTGCGTGGGGCCACCTAATTGCACCAGTTGGCTATAGATGCTAATTATTGAGTTATGGAGGCATAGATCTCCATTTCTCAGTTGACCACTCGTTACATTTTATGGAATCTACATTGTTAACCTACAAACCAACTAGAGGATCTAGTGCCCCCTAAGGTTTAAAATAACAAATTTATAGGATCTGAAATTAAGGAAAAGGAGAGGGGAGACCTCCCACTCTGGGTGGGAGGTCACTGTTTCAAATTTCTTGCTCCCTCCCTAGCCCCAGTTCTAAGGATTTTCTAAGTAGATTTCCTATATTTCTAGGCTTGTTAGGCTTTTCCCATTTCTTCATAGTGCCTTGGTGTATTTTTAGGTCCTTCTCTGTGTCTTCTTAGGGCTTTCCATGAAGTTTTATTTTCATTTTCTCCATGGATTTCGTAGCCTGGTCAGGTAGACGTGGTTTTTATTTCTTCGATGTGGGTTGGTGTTGGTGGGTTTTTAGTTTTGTTTGATTTGGGAGATAATTCTATGGAGCTCTTCCCTATAGATTTTCTATCCATTGGAGAGGAGACCTTAGGATTTGTTTGTTCGTAGTGGTGGCTTTCTCTTTCCTTCTCCTGATCCTAGATTTTGGTTGTGGGTCTAGCTTCTTGTTCGTCTAATGTGTGAAGTGGATTGTGGATTTTTCTCTATATTTTTATGGTCCTTAGATGGGGATCACATTTTTAATGTTTGTAGAAGAGAGAATATCATGGCTGCTTCCAAGTTGGGGTTAGAGTGGTAGGTTCTAGGTCTTCTTCCCTAGATTTTAGGTATTATGCTTGTCCATTTTAGGGCTTTTCTAGAAGAACCTTTCTATGATTATTTTGGTCTATGGGATGACGACCCTATGATTTTTTTCTCAACTA
Source organism: Wollemia nobilis (assembly GCA_028583015.1). Taxonomy (NCBI): domain Eukaryota; kingdom Viridiplantae; phylum Streptophyta; class Pinopsida; order Araucariales; family Araucariaceae; genus Wollemia; species Wollemia nobilis. The sequence goes on from JAQPPZ010002064.1 coordinate 3,586,162, forward strand.
TAGTAGAAGGGTTCTGGTGATTACCTCTTGGTTAGACTGCTGGTGGGGTTCAAATTTCCTATTCATCTATTGTAGATAATTGTTTGAGGGGCCCTATCTATAATTTTTTTGGTCTTAGAGGAGACCATGTGCATGCTCAATAGCTACAGAGGATGCATTCTTGAGGATTATCTCTACGTTAGATATTCTTGGAGGTTTGAGAGTATCGTGGTATTTTCTAGGTCCATCCATTTTCAAGCTATGCATTCCATTTATTTTTTTAGGAAGATTTCATGTCCTATGGAGACCTTGTGTTGTTGTTCCAATTTCTAGGCCTTTAAAAGATAGACTTGTGTGGGATTTCCTTGATTGTGTAGTTTCTCCTAAGTGGGAAACTCTATTTATTTCTCTTGAGTGAGATTTTTGTTGTAATTTTTCTCTATAAGTGGCAAATACATTCTTCTAGAAAGTGTTTCTCCTATTTGAATCTTGTTGGTTTTCTTGCCCCTGCATGGGCCTTTCCTATATGGAGACCTTCTCCAGTCTATTTTTTGGTTTTAATTTGCATTGGCCTTCCTATGCGGAGGGTCCTTGCCTTGTGTCCTCATCCTAGAGAGAACCCTCGAGGAGGGTTTTTTTTTCAAATTTTTAATTTCGCTTGTTTGGGTAGGAATCCCATGCTTCGACAAGAGTTGTTATTTTTTGAATTTCTTGTCTAAGTGGCAATCTTGCTTGGGCGATAATCTTCAAATTTGAATCTCTTATAGATATTGTCTAATTTGAGTCTCTCTTGAGTCTCTCATTGTAAAAGGTTCGAGCCCCTTTCAAAACCCCTTCCACCAATGAAAAAAATTACTATAAATGATATTTAATATTATAGAATTATTAATATATAAGATAAATATGATTATAGATGTAGATATTTAGGAAATTAATATATAAAAATATAGTTTAATAATATATATAAAAGTGTTCAACTTGAGAAATAGCAGTATAATAATTGATATTTCATAGATATATAAATGACAAACATGAATGAAGGGAAGGCCAAAAATATTGAAGAGAAAATAATAAAAAATGAAGTTATTAAAAATCTATAAGGAAAATAATAAAAATAAAATAAAGCCTTCTATTATCATGTCTTAAAATATTCTAAACAACTTATGTAGATTGAAGAAATTTATAGTCATTAAACCACCTATAATTCTAGTAGATTTTATATGCTACAACTTATTTTTAAGGTATCTATCATTGTATGTTTACGAAGAGAATTTCTCTTTCAAAGTGGTTAAAGTATACAACCACCAAATTTATAAATTATCCATAGGATACCTATCATTTTCTATTTAATTTAATATTATGTACCCAAAGGAAAATATGAGGTACTTTTATTCAATGATATCGTTTAGTCCTAGAGGAATCACTTGCAAGATGCCACTATAAAACGTGTTATTATAGTATTCATAATATTTTTGTTAACAAATAATTTAGTTAATTACATATCCAAATAGAACCTATAGTAGACAAAATATTCTTTATACATGTCTCCATTCCTCACTAAAGAGGATTCATAGACTACAATTTGATATTATCTATGGAAATCCGTGAGTGTATAATGATACCCTTATTTTAACATTAATAACATAATAATGCTTTACAACCTATGAGTTTGATATGCATAAGGAATTAATATAAAAATTAGCATATGTAAAATTATACCTAGTAGAAAACAACATTGCATGCCCATATATACATACAAGCAAGTGTACTTGATGGAAAAGTAGTTATAGTTGTTCCACTTTGATTTGTGATTTATAGCTATAAATTATTGTTCCAATCTTTACTAACTCTTCTCTCCTAATTTTACAAGTGTAATGTGAAATTCATTTATCATTTGTTTTTATTTTTTATTTTAACATTCAAAGTGGCACACGACTAATGTTGCATAAATTCACTCTATGATATGGTCTAAGTGGAGTGAATCAACTAAAAAACAACCTCCTCTAGTACCAATTCTACATGATGACACTATACAACTTACCGACACCTTGCTAGATGAATCCCAATATGACAATACTTTTATAATGACATGCACTTGCCATGATAGTACTTCCAATACAACATGCACTTGCCATGATTACACTTCCAATATGACACCCACTTTCCACAATGGAACTTTGAAAATAATGTACACTTTCCATTGAAGTGCTTCCAAGATGACACAACTTGCTACAACGATATTTCTAAGATATCATACACTTCCCATGATTTTCTAATATGACACACACTAGATATCACCTTGCATTATGGTTCTCTTTAAAATAACTCGTATCTTGATGACAACAATTGTGTTGTGTAATTACACGTTTTCTTGAATATCTCTCGTGATCTCATCTAAATTGTACTTCTTGAATGATATTTTGATTTGTAATAAATTGTACTCACCTTCAATCCTACATGCCTTAAACTAAGAAATCTAAAACATATAATTCAATAGCATAATGTCATTCAAACCCATATATAGACCAAATTTTAGGTGAATATTAAAGATTTTACCAATGTGCCTATTGAATAGACATTACAATATTTTATAAGTAGACATTTCTACACATACCTCTTATGCCTATGAACCTCTTTTATCTATTTATTTTATTCTCTTCCCTTATTTTTGTATGCCATCCTCTCTTCTTTTTCCTATTGATTACTTTCCTTTTATACACTATTGGCAATTATAAATAGGTGTCGGCTACCTTACCTATAACCATCTTCATTTATAGATGCTACCACACCATACTCATTTGGTAATATAAATTCTTCATGAGATCTATCTCATGAACATGAATTGTTGTTCCAAGTTATTTCCACTTGAACTTGGATTTCTTCACAAGGCCACCTTTTTTATCTTATCCTTTCCTTCCCTGGATAACAAAACATTTTCTTGTAGAATGCACTAAATGCTTTTTGCACTTTGTTCTATTCTATTACATCCATCCAACCACAATCAATATGTATTTTGTTGGCCACTTTATCTTATTTCCAACACTTTATTTTTGAGTGTTTATATCCTCCACAAATCTCACAAGGATGTATGTGCCAATTCCTAGTGTCACATGTCTAGATCTTCTACATTGACTATAAAAATCCATCCTAGGATTTTTATCTCCTGTATTGATTTTTCTTCTCATAAATTTAGTCTTATTACTTCTTGGTTGACTCATATATCCAAGATATTCATTCTTTGGCCTTATGTCTGGCATTATGGAAATTTTCATAATTTTCTCATATCTTCCCAATAATTTATAATTATATCCCATTTTTCATTAACTTGAAACCAATACATTTGGTGTACCTTTCAAAGCACCCAATCTCTTCATCAGAACTATGTTCTTCAATAATATTTTCTTTGTCATGGCCATCACAATAATCAATGACAACATGACATTCATCTTCCTCCATTATGTCTTGATCATTCATTTTCTATTTATCTTTATTTCTATCTAAAATACCACTGAAGGGTGATTTAGAAATAGAATCAGGAACCATTGCACTATCATATTCATCATAAAAAAACACAGAAAATATTCTAGTATTCATATACATACATCGGATCCAAATCCAAAAGTGAATGTGCACCTTGTCAATAACATGCATGTGATGATGTTTTCTCCTCGTTACTCTTATTCATTAAAATGAAATCATAAAAAAAATCTTCCATAAAGGTGGCAAATTGCCCCTTAAATAGAAACATTGCATAACCACTTCATATATTGAATTACCCATAGTAAGAGTAGATGTATCTTGCATTCTTGAACATGATGTCGATTATACTACAGATCAATTTGAATTTGTTATACAAATGAATTACATCAACAACTGGAGTCAGTATGCTAAAAAGCATTTTGATAATATGGAAGTATATTTAGGAGAAATACAATCAGAATTATAGAAGGTAAATAAAAATCAGGCAGCAGTCAAATTATTCCAAAAAAAACAAAAAAATGTAGTAAAGATAGTAAACAAATAAAGTCTAAGGAAAAACCAAGTATCCTTATAAAATTGGCTAAAGAATCTAAGCCAATTAACATAACTCCTATGGGTTATAAAACCCTAGAAAATAAATTATCGAAACAAAAAGAAACAAAATCATCTTCTGCTAAACGACAAATGAACATGGCCAGAGTTGAAGGAATAGTACAACAGTCTAAGTTTATGTTCCCTTTCAACATAAAATAAGGTGCATTTATTATAAACATTGATTGCAACCCTAATCCTCAATAGGTTATCCATATTTGGGTTACCCATTATAGCTCTCTACAAGCAATATATAATTTTGATAATAACACAATCATTGAGTTGTACACTAGACACTTTGCTAGCATGGTATTACAATGATGGGTACATGCATCATATGAGTCTAGGATGCAGGTTTATGAATAAGGTTTACCATTACTGCATGAATATTTATTATTAGAATTCACCCCCAATAATATCAACAAATAAAAAGAAGATCCGTTTAATCTTGCTTTTAAAAAATTGTATGATATGAGTAGATTTGAAGAGTATGTGCAAGATTACATGAAAACCATTTATGAATTGAATTTACACAGAGACCAATTTATTAAAATTTAGTTCTTATATTCTTTACCAAAAGGTCTAGGACAATTGGTCTTAGATAAAATTGCTCAACAAGGTGTGGACATAAATAATTTGTATTTTGTTGATATAGTTGAATCAGGTTAATAGGAATAAAATTTGTTTATTGCAAAAGGTTTCCAAAATAAGAAAATATCTTACAGTAAAATATTGTTCAGGTATTGAAGGTGCAGAAACCTACAAGAAACCTATAACATTTAGAAGAAAGTTTGTTAAGAGTAAAGGTAAAAAGTATAAGCCTTTTAAGTATTTTAGAAGACACAAACAAGATCCTATGGAAAACCCAAAGGATATCTATTTCTTTGCTTACATAAAGAAATGTCACTACGCTCATTCTCGCCCATCTAAAGATCCAAAACATGTTAGAGCATTATTTGTAGACTCATATATTAATACTGAATGAGAAATGTGTGAAAATGTAGAACAGTTAAATTTTTGGAAACAACAGTTAATTTCAGTGTTTAAATGTAAAGTTGAATCAGATACTGAAAGTTCAATTTTTTATGAGGATAATGAATAGATTGATGAACAAGAATTGCATTCCATTAATGATATGTTTATGGTATATCCTATTGATCCTACAATGCCTAAATTAGAATATTGTAGTGACTGTGAATCTGAAATAGATGAAGATGAAATAGAGGCTCAGGAAGCCCTGTTTATGGTATAAGAGAAAATTATAAAGGAAAAATAAAATAGAAGACAATCACAAAAATTGATATTCCATTGATAACAGATGCCTATAAATAGGCATTTACAAGACATGAATAGATAAGGGTGCATTCAATAATAACGACACCTTAATCCGTTGTAACAACTATCATTTATTACATTACACACCTAATTCCCTATCATTCCTCCCCAATAAAGAAGCATTGGTCCCTAATACATACAAAGGTGGAAGTGAAAGGAGGACAACAACCAGACTTATAAGGTACAACAAAAAATGTACTCATGTTACAAAGAAAAATTACAACTTTTTACATGGTTGTAGGATACCAAAATCTGGAAATGGCATTGAATCAGGCTCAAAAAATGCTCTCCACTAACTGTAAACATTGCTATGCCGATGGACAACAAAAATTGGTTTCTAAAAATGGTAGAAGATAGCAACAACTAATGTTGAAGAAAAATACCTCGAACTATGTGCCAAAATATGCAAACAGTGTAAGAATTTAATTATTTGGTTTTAATTAACAGATGCACGTATTAATGAAGGGCAAAACATTGAATGAAATGGTCCAATAATATTAATGATGAAACACACATGAAACTGAAATGGTGGCAGCATTGAAAAATGATTTTTTTTAGAAGACCACTCACCATGAGCTAGAGAGCAGTGGTTCAAAAAAATGTGCCAACATGATGGGGTACTGAGGGATAATGTGATGGACTCGATATGTGGGGGTTCTTACACAGGTGTACCCATTGGGAGGCTGTGACTCAAGGGTAAGGTGGCAAGGTGAACGGTGTATGGGAACACATTGGGATTATCAGGGTGGACGACAACTTGTATGCACATTTGTGGTGGCACTTGGACTGATGCAGCATAGGAATCAACACAACCCATGATACAACTTGACCCTAGATAAATGAACGCAACCAAATGTGGATACGACGTGGGCAACTGACATGTGGACAACATGACAGGGTCATGTGGACGAACATGGAAACCCTAGCTGAACTGATGTGAATGGTATGATGGAATAGCAGCAAGGGGACAATGACCAATAGAGACAACTCAAGGGTATATGGATGTGGAAGGATAATGTGGGTGATGCAACCATGAGGACTAGGTACTGGTTGATATGACATGGCATGGAGGGCTCGGGGTGTGGATGACATGCATGGCTGGTGGAGACGAGACCTGAAGTGACTTGATTATTGGGAAAACAATAGGTAAACTAGCCAGATGGAGGGGTGGCAGATGACATGAGAGAGGTTAGTGAGCTTGGGGTGGAAAGTGATATGGTTGCAAGGGGGATAGCCAAAACAAAATACATGCACACGATGGAAAAATAGCTACCAAAAAACTGAAAAGGTGTCAGTAATAGGAGGCCAAAAAATAATGAATTACATTTGGAAACCTTAGGTTAGGTAAAAAATTTCTCGCTAGAGTGTGTTGTGTCACAAAAACATACCAGATAGTGGTGGAAAGTGTAGAATGAGAGCTAGAAATGGCAGATATACAATATGCAAATATCGTTAGCAGACTAAGAAGGAAAATACACCATAAAATTACCCATGAAATATGAGTGTGTTGAACTGGACCAAGAAAGAACACAACATAGACCGAGTTAGTTGTATGTAGGCACATCAGAATCATCGAGATCATGCCAAGAAGAACGATCACCAAGGTGTCTGGCATTGTGTGCAGATTATCATCAAAGCATCCAGGAACTCAATAGGAGGAAGTGGTGTTGTAAGGTGTATATAATTGCACGATGGTGATATCGTGATCATAGACAAATGCACCAGTATAAAATGGTGGTGAATGGGATACTATGGCTAATAGATGTGGCCAAGGTAGTAGGCATTGGATGAAGAAGGTCACCAAAAACATGATCTGGGCCAAAATTTGGGCCTTGAGATGTGGTGCACTGAGGGTGTTGATGTGGTGTAATGGCTTGTGCTAGAATGCAGTGCAAAAATACTGGGTGGCACCGAATAGGTGGAAACACACTGGATGTGATGGTGGCCATGATGATGGTAGTGGGACACATGAGGCCATGATGACATCCATGAGAAAGTGGTGTAAAATCGAGTAGAGATGAGGGTCATTGACATCGCAAGGAAGTCATCAATTATCTACATAGAATGTCACCGAAAATGTGAACTTCGGTGAGATATGTTGGGGTAATACCAAAATCACACCATAAAAGGAATAGGTTGTGCATGAATTTATCGAACAAACAGATCTGTGCAATGATAGCAGAGAAATAGTGTGTGGTGGTCGATAATGTCTAACCAGTGTTTAAGAGAGGAACCGTCTCACAAGAACTAGACTACGGAGAGGTTGGCCTCAACATGTAGTAGGTATTATTATCACGATAGAGATGGAACCCTTCTCTTCAACTACATTAGCTTCGAGTGAGAAAAAATATGCAATGGTTGGGAAGGCCTGGTCTACATCAAGAGCTTTAAATCTCAAATCGACTTCAAGAGTAGTAGAAGCCATATGGTATAATTGAAAGATGTTGGGCATTTGACCCATAAACACTGGTTTGAATCTAGGTGTGGCTGTAACTAATTCAATTACTAAATCAGGAATGAAATCCTAATGTCCTTCAAGGATATTATCATCATCAGCAATGGCAAGGTCAGCTTGGAACTGCTAAATACTAGTGATGAAAGCAACTTGATTTTATTGAATTTGTTGAAGTCATGTGGTTATGTCAACAAGATCAATAGAAAGCTCTATGAAAGTCAAAACCATGAACCAAGGAAGGGTTGTGATTGTCAAAAATTGCTAGGCAAAATACAGGGTGAAACCACAAAGTAGGACGAAATCACAAAATAAAAACGTATAATGACAAGTGTCCAAAATGAATTTAATACTCCCAAATAGATCTACAGAGGCATTCTCATTTCCTGTATAAATAAAACTTGACCTAATGGAAGAGGATACTAGCCTATAACCCGTAACCTGCTCTGATACCAATGATATGAGAGAAAATTACAAAGGATAAAGGAAATAGAAGACAATCACAAAACTTGATATTCCATTGATAATAGATGCCTATAAATAGGCATTTACAAGACATGAATGGATAAGGGTGCATTCAATAATAATGATACCTTAATATATTGTAACAACTATCATTTATTACATTACATTCCTAATTCCCTATCAGTATAGGTCTTATAATAATACATCAGAGTCTTATTCTTCTAGTTCCTCTTCTGAGCAAATAAAAAATGAAATAGATGTTGAATCATATGCTATATTTGATTACAATGATATTCAAGCCACTCAGGCTTTACTAAAATATGATCCTTTCAAGGATCAAAAATATTTTATGCCTAAAAAAAACCAGTAAAGATTAAAAACAATGAAAATTTATTCATCATAAATTTCCTTTAGCATCTAAAAGTACTCAATTGCAGATAAAAAAATGGTGCATTCATATCATCAAATTTTGTGTCCAGTTCAGATTACAAGAGATGATGGTATAAGTTTTCAAAAAACAGTTCCTTTCATAGATATTGGTTGTAACTTGAATTTTTGTCATGAGAAAATTGTTCAAAACTGGGTAGAATCCACAAAGGATTTCAGAGTATCAAAAATGAATGTACAAAGAGGTTTGAAGTATTTTTTATTTGATATCCCTATTCAAATCTCTTGTAAAATTACATATGCTAAATTTGTGCAGATAAATGATGCAGAATATTATGTTGTTTTGGGAAGTCCATTATTAGATACTTATGGACCATACACAGTTGCTCTGCATTATTTAGTGATGAATATTGATAATGAAAAATTACAGTTACAAGAATACCAACTGTGTTTCATGCTTAGAAACTAAAGGCATAGTGTAATGATCCTTCTATTGAAGATATTATTAGTCATGAACAAGCATTATATAAATAAAGAACTCAGTAGGAGTTTTTACACTCCTTAAGTGCTTTGAATATGGATGTCAGTCCAAACATAATACAAAAACTTGTAGAACAAATGGAATAATGTTGTGTAGAGAATCCATTAGAGAAATGGAGCACCGAGTCCCCAATGGCTGAAATTTTTACTTTTCAATATCATCCAGTTATTGGTAGAAGAATAGTTCTAAATAAAGAAGATGATTAAGAGGCTCGAAATCAAACATAGTAACTTTTGCAGAAAGTTTTAATTCACCCCTTAGATTCTAACTATTCTTGTTATACTTTTATTTTCATAAAATATTTAGAGCATAAAAGAGGTAAGGCATGTATGGTTATCAATTACATTCCATTGAATATTATCACTTAGAATATAAAATGGCCTTTACCAAACAAGCAAAAATTAATTCAAAGAGTAGGACAGGGGAAGATCTTTTCAAAATTTGATTGTGTTTCTGGTTACCATCATATTAAAATAAAAGTAGCAGACATCCATAAAATAGCATTCACAAAACCTACAAGTTTATATGAATGGATTGTGATGCCACTTGGGCTCAATAATGCACCAGAACAATTTCATATGAGGATGGATAGGATTTGTCAACCTTACCATCAGTTATTTTCCAATTACATTGATGAATTTTTGGTTTTTAGCCAGTCTCTAGCAAAACATGAGCAACATGTTCTATAATTTAAACAATTGATGTTAAAACATGGATTAGGTATTAGCAGAGACAAAAATAAATTCCAAATTGCTATAAAAGAAGTAGAATTTTTGGGTGTTCTACTTAAGGATGGTCAAATTGTAATGCGAAATTGCAATATTCCCTAACCAAATGATTTCAAAAAAACAATGTTAGCATTTTCTAGGATGTATTAAATATATGTATGATTATTTGTAGTGTGTCTCCATGATTACAAAACCCATCAAAGAATGTATGAAAATTGTGCCTTTCAGTTGGTCCTCTATAGCAACAAAGTTAGTAGTCAATCTAAAATCTTCTTTTATAGATAGATGTAACCAAGGATTTTTGGGCTTGCATTCTTTTAGTTAAATGAGATCAGATAGAGAAAATTTTAGGGTACAAATAAGGTCAGTTCCAAAAACATGAATTGAATTATTGGCTAGTAGAAATAAAATTTTAGCCATAATAAAAGGCATAGAAAAATACAAAACATTGTTATTTCCTAAAGATTTTATAATTTGATCTGATAGTAAAAATTTCAAATGGTTCATGGGTAAGAAAATATTTACTCTCCAAAATTCATCCAGGGCAATGTCTATTCCTTTCTTAGATTTTTTCAATATGTTTATTTTAGATTCATCTTGGCAAAGAAAATTATTCACACATATTGTAAGAATCAATTTTATAGAGGCTCCATAGGTTTCTATCTTTGCGGATGAAGAACAAGTTTACAATCCAGATCCTCCTACTCTAGATCCCCCTTTGGATGCTCAACCAGAAGATTCAAACATTGATGCTGTAGTTGCTCGTATGATTCAAGACTGTACAGACTACCAAGCATCACTAACCAACATGTGCCACATACATGAATATTTTGCATGCCGATAGAAATTAAATTGTACATAGACTGCTATGGTTAGACACTAACCTTCATAAATAAGGTTAAGACCATTGTTTTTTAGTCATGGTTAGACACTGACCTTCATAAATAAGGTTAAGACCACCATTTTTTAGTTATCACATGTTGAATAGTTTATTAGTTGTCACATGATTGAATAGTTTATTATTCATCACATGTTGAGTAGTTTGTTAGTCATCACGTGTTGAGTAGTTTGTTAGTCATCACGTGTTGAGAAGTTTGTTAGTCCAACACGTGTTGTAACTACTTTTAGATTGGGTTTATCTTTTGTAACCACTTTTAGTGTTGGCCCAATATTAGGCGTACACATGTTCTAATCTCTCACTTCTTCTCGAGAGTTCTTCTCATGTAAAATCTATATAATGAGACTCGATGCTCATTTTTGTCATCGAGAATTTTATGTGTTGAGCTAATTGCTTTCTCTGCTGGTGAGTATAGACTCCAGCCTATTCCCAGGGGAATAGTTTCTTTAAATCTGTGTTTCCTTGCATACTCAAGTGATCCACTAGCTTTGTCCGACCTTGAGTTCCTGTTAGGTTCCAGTCTTCAGAATTTGTCTGAGTTGAATCTCGTACGAGGTGTCCATTAATTTGGCCAGCTTAGGTTTGTTCTGTTGTAGTGCTTATCCAATTGTGTTCTTTGATTTGCATTCTTAAAATCTAGTATTTCCCAGAAACCAAGGATTAATAGTAGAGAAGAGAAGACTGCTTCTAGATTTGAATGCAATCTTGAGAAATCTTGAGAACCCATTTATTGGTATCAAAGCCTTGTTAGAATCTTAAAGCCCTGTGTTAGCAAGTTTGAATGATAAAATTTTAGATAGTCGTATCATTAATCTTCACTGTAGTAATTGTTTATACTCTTGTGTACCTATTGAAGAAAGTGTTGTAGAAGGTATCGATCATGATCAAACACCATCTGCATACAGCCCAATAGCACATCTTAGAAGCATCTACAATCAAACATAGTAAATCTGTAAGTCTAGCTTACATGGATTCTTTTGCATCTAATTCTGGTTTGGATGATACTTTGATAAATTATGGGTGTCAAATTGATGAAATAGAATCAAAAAATTTAGACATGGGCAGTTATGATATTTCTTTACTTATTCCTAAATTATCTAAAAAATAAGTATACCAACTAGACAAATAAAAGAAACTGTTGAAACAATCTGAGTCTAGTTTTATTAGAAGACATTTGCCTCTGAATATATATAGGCCAAAAATTAAACAACTATTCAAAATTTTTGAAAGCAATATTAAGGTCAATAGGACCAAATCCTGTAGAAAAATATCAGTGTTCAATCCTTCTGAATTAAAGGCCCTCTCTCAGATGAAATTATAGGGATATAATTTTATACATTTTGGAGCAATCCAAATTGTAATTACTCCATTATTCCATAAGGGTTTTCTAGGATCTACCTATTGTGGTCTAGTAGACAGTCGATTCACTTCATTCGACCAAGCTATTATTGGAAAAACTATGGCTTCACTATCAAATGGGGTACAATATGTAACTTTTTACCCTAACTTCCCATATCCATTGTAGGATGATACTTTTGGGAAAATATGGCAGATGTTAATAGAAACCAGAGGCTTGGATCTGAAACCAGGAAGTTTTGAACTTTCAATTACAGTAAAATTTTTGTGTCAAGTGTGTAACACATTAGTTCCTATTAAATTCAATTTTGAGAAGAGTAAATATGCAGTGTCAGTCGACATGTATTCTGATGAGGCAACTTCAATGCCTATAACATTTTCTAATTTTGAGATCCCGAGAGAATGGGAGTTGAGTCTACACTCAATGGATCCAATGAAATATTTTTTTGAGTATCAAATTGATGTAGCTGATGATAGACAAAAATCCAAAATCACATTTAATCAACCTCCTCTATCAAGGGCAACTTCTTTGAGAATACCTCACCCATTACCTGTCATTCGAAAGAGTCCAAGTTTAAGAACTCAATAGTCTCAAAATCCTATACAGAATCAGGATAGTCAAAAAGCTACTCTTCCTTCTTCAGTTTCTAGTATTCATATCCATACATCGGATCCAAATCCAAAAGTGAATGTGCAACCTGTCAATAACATGCATATGATGATGTTTTCTCCTGGTTCCTCTTCTTCATTAAAATGGAATCATAAAAACAAAATCTTCCATAAAGGTGGCAAATGGCCCCTTAAAGAGAAACATTGCATAACCACTTTAGATACTGAATTACCCATAGTAAGAGCAGATGTATCTTGCATTCTTGAACATGATGCCGATGATATTGCAGATCAGTCTGAATCTGTCAGACAAATGAATTACATCAACAACTAGAGTCAATATACTGAAAAGCATTTTGATAATATTGAAGTATATTTAGGAGAAATACAATCAAAATTACAAAAGGTAAATGAAAATATGGTAGCAGTTTGATTATTCCAAGAACTAAAAATACAGTAAATATGGACAATAAAAAATAAAGTCTGAGGTAAAACCAAGTATCCCTATAAAATTGACTAAAGCATCTAAGCCAATTAACATAACTCCTACAGGTTATCAAAACCTACAAAATAAATTAGGGAAACAAAAAGAAAAAAAATCATGGTATTACAATGGTGGGCACATGCATTAGATGAGTCCAAGACACAGGTTTATGAACAAGATTTACCATTACTACATGAAGTTTTATTATTAGAATTCACCCCCAATAATGTCAACAAAGAAAAATAAGATCAGCTTAATCTTACTTTTAAAAAATTGTATGATATGAGTAGATTTGAAGAGTATGTGCAAGATTACATGAAAAAAGTTTATGAATTGAATTTACACAGAGATCAATTTATTAAAATTTAGTTCTTATCTTCTTTACCAAAATGTCTAGGATAGTTGGTCTTAGATAAAATTGCTCAATAGGGTGTGGACATAAATACTTTGTATTTTGTTGATATAGTTGAATCAGTGCGACAAGAATGTCGTAAAATTTATTTATTTCAGAAGGTTTCCAAAATAAGAAAATCT